>CM048047.1:15170000-16370000 GCA_026259375.1 Verasper variegatus
AGCATAGATTTTCTCCTCAGGAACTTTCCTCTGCACAGAACATTTTAAGGGAACTAATACATTTTGCCGACGAATTTCACAAAAGACAGCTAGCAAGTGTTCATGCAAGGATACTGCTAAACTGAATTTTACTTTACATAGCAAAGCAGAAATAAATACCCATAAACACAGGATGTAAAGTTTGGAGATTTGCATTTTCTGCCTCATCCACCTGTGCATGTCTGCTTTTTCATTCATTTATTCATTACACTCAACTCCAACATATACAGCAGCTCCTTTGTTCCACAGTTCCTGGAAGTTCTTGGTGGCAAAAAAAAAAAGAAAAAAAGATTTCAAATCAACACAGAGTGCAGAATGTTTGTTTTGTTCGAGGTGTAGTTCAGGGTTTTGCAGTTGTAGTTTTGTCATTCAACAAAAAGGTCTTACTCCAGTTCTTCCCCCGATGCCGTGACCTCTGTTCTGTGTGCTGTGAATGTGATAAAGGGAGCGAAAGAGAAAGAACTAGAGAAAGATTCAAATCAGTCTGGGCCTTCATCGGTAAGTTTATATCACCCGATTTAAAGTGCTGCTGTTTTGAAGACTTATGGTGGAGCTCCCACCGCTAACTGCTGTAGTCACTTCTGCGATCCCCAGCGAAAACAAGGGGAGACAATGAATAATAAATGGTGCTCTTTAAGCTGTGTTCCCAACATAAAAAAATAATGCCTCTAATATGCATCTAATATCCCATAATTTCTCCTCAGTGGAATCTAATGAATAACAGAGCTATACCAATTAGGAGCAGGAATCTACTGTTAATTACATTTCTAAGTTCTATTATGTAGTTAGCATGCATTAATCACAATGTTATCTTTCCAAATCCTATTTGTGGTTAAAGCAGAGTCAAAGTGTATTTGGAGACGATTGTGGCTCAACTACAGGAAGTAAAGTTCTCATATAAACAGCAATAGACCTCGACACATTAGGGCTGCGAGTTATCAAATGAGAAAATAAAATTCAATAATGTGTATTGAGATTCATATTGTGGAATTAATCTGGAATCATAAAAGCAAAACCAGGCGAGGCAGAGTCCATTTGAATTTGAGACAGAGTGAAACACTTTAACTTTTCTGAATACCACTCCCTCACCCTCCACTTGCAAAGCAAGCGAGAGAACCTATGGTGGCCTTCAGGTAATGTGTATAAATGGTAAATACTCTCTGTAGAGCCAGTGTTTGGTTTGTCTGCTCTGGGCTACTGTAGAAACATGGCAGAGCAACGTGGCAGACTCCATGGATTTAGATACGAGGGGGCTTTCATTCAGTGGTAACACAATGACAATGATTCTTAATTTCAGGGTTTATACACTAATGAAAACATGTTATTACGAATATTATGTTAGATTTCTGTAAATATAGATCAAGTCCTTCGTATTGGAAGTTTTCCTGAGGGGATGTTTGTAGCGTATTTCATGGAAATCCATCAAATAATTGTTGGGCGGTTTCTCTAAAAACCCCAAATGTAATGGCACAAGAGGAATGGTCCTGGAATCACATGTTCATGAATCATCAGGGAGGATGATAATAACTAATAATAACTAAGTATAAGGTGGACCGCACTGAGGAAAGTGACAGGGGAGGTGAGCGCTGCACAGAGACAATAACTGTTTTCTGAGGTCAAAGAGAGAGTGTATAAAGACACACTTCCTCCTAATCAAAACCAGTACAACAATTTCCAGTTTCCTCCTCTTCACTCCGTGCACTCGAGCTGGAGGAAATACTGAGCTAAACAGGAAATGTCCGATTATAAAACCAGGAAGTGAGGGTTCGATTATCAAATCACAGAGGAAGAGAAAGTTTTAAACTCTGAGATATTCTGAAAGTCCTGCACACCCAACTGTGTGGGATCAGATGCTAGATTTGTTAAAAAACAATGTAGACTCTGCATCCACCCACCCATCCTTCCATCGAGTCTATTAAAGTTCACCCAACTTTCACCTGTCAATTAAAAGAACTCCTCTCAGTCTGTGTAATACTCAGACATCTGCAAAGAGAACAAACCAACAAACATGCACTCGACAAAGTAAACGCTGTAGACAGAGAGGGGCTCTTTCAATTGTGATGCACAATAGAGCTTGTCAACATTTGGCCTGTTTAGCCGGGCAGCACCTATAAATAGACGAAAGCATTCATACAAGGAGGAGAGGAACGAGGAGCAGTAAGTGGTAAAAGACGAAGAAGACTACTGCAGTGTAACCACCTCCACTGACCCTAATCCACTATTTGAGAACCAAGAAAACCTATTGGCATCCATTAATCCTGAATTGGCTTACAATCAATGGGCTCCTCAATAACTCCTTATTCATCCATTCATCAATAGCTATTGGCCGCTCCTGATCCCCACTGTGTCCCACGTGTCCCACATGTCTGTCCCCGGTTCCCAAGGTGCCACCTTCATCAAGCGTTTTATGTGGCGCTAGCACTGTGGCTCTGCTAACGTCGGTCTGTCTGTGGGTGAACTACTGTCATTGAGACTAAATTATCTCAAGACTTTTGTAATTGATTGCTGGGAAATTTTGTAAGGACATTCATGATCCCCAGAGGAGGCATCATAATGACTTGATTATCCCCTGATTTTTAATGCAGTGCCACCAGCAGGTTAAAATCTTGCGTTTTACTTTTACCAGTTCTTGGTTTATGACCTAATATCGAATGCCAACACAAAGTCACCCATGATTTGTGACCTGCTGCTTTGAAGCCTTGAGTTTGGCATTTTGCCGACCTCCATCTTGGTAGCTTGAAACCAGAAGTAACCATATTAGGAGGAGTGGTGGGATGAGCCTGACTGAGAGCTTGAAGACAATGAACGCCCACCTACTACACCCATCGGAGGGTACTAGCTTTCAACTCACGGTTTCCAAAACGTAAAAAAAAACACCATTGAAGAAAATAAACATGATATCTGCTTAAAATCAGATTAGAGCTCAACAACGTGTTTCCAGAAGTAAAAATCACATTCATTTTCTGAACAGCCGTGATAGTTTTACCATCCAAGGTAACTATACCACAGGCTACAAGATTGTGAAACAATGTTATATGCTTATGTAAAAGCCACAAGTCTGTATAATATCAACTGCATTCCGAGAAAAACACGTTTTATTCTCAATTTCAAGGAGAAGTACACCTCCTGCAATCCTCTATTATATTTTATAATAACTTATATCATGGTTAAAACTCTTTCTAAAAGAGGTTTTCTAAAACTTCAATCGAGAAAATGAATCAAAAATTCACTTCTGGAACCAGAACCTTCCTAAAGGTGGGCGGTCACTGATACGCTCTATGTTAGCATTGTCGTTGTGTGTATGTTGCCACATAGTATGGCCACACAGAGCTGTCATGATCTTAACACTCTGTTTGGTAAAAAGAAAAAAAAAAATTATATTTTTCAAAATTGTATTGTTTGTGATAAAACCATGATGGCCTCAGCATCCACCTGAAGATCTTGTCATGTCACAGCTGATGACCCATTTGTATTTGTAGGGTTAGATACGGATCCCAGCACGTGCCGCTGGCACTTGATTAGATGGACGCGTGGATGGGTGTGTCAGTGTGCACAAAGTAAATCAATTAGGCAGAGGGAATCTCGAGGGAGAGGTGCTGCTTCTTGTCCTCAACTCCCAAAAGACCCTTTAAATGAAAATATAATTTAAAGAATAATCAGTGTTTCCATTACAAAGGCCGTAATGGTACTGTTGCCGCATGTCTGGTCATCATGGTCACAGCTGTTGAATCCCACAATGCTGCGACACAACATCAGCTCTGATTATATATCGCTGGTTTTCTCATACCTGAGCATTAAACCAATGTTACGTTATCAACTCCATCTGTAATCAAATTATGATGAAGCATAAAGTGTAATGCAGTCTGCTGGCACCTCAGCTGTTTGAACCAGACACAATGGAAAAATGTAAGTTTGCTTGGGTATTCATTCACGGCGCTGAAGATCTGGACAACCGCTGTTCTCGTTGTCTCCAGAGTTATTTACCTGCTTATTTGACGGCTGTAAACAAAGACGAATACTTAAGCGATGCTGTGCAGCCTTGTGGTGTTGGGCTGAGGTTGTGAGGCTAAACCCTGCAGCTTTAAGGTTGAACTGTCCCGAGGGGAGCGGGGAGCAGAGAGGGGTGGGGAAGGGTGATGTGAGGGTTCATGTGGTGTGAACAGGGTGGGGCGAGCATCTAGCGCACACTTAGCCTTTTCACGAGGAATAGCTAAACCCTGCCCCTAACGGGGAGGGGGGCTGTCCACAGGGACAGAACTCATCCCTTTTTATTAGAAATTCATGAATGAATCTTAGAGCTCATGTTTTCAACCTGTGTTTTCTCCGCTCGCGAGGGGTTGTGATTGGATTCTTACATCTGACGCAAATTACTTTAGCTCTAGGAAAAGATCCTGAAGCAACACAGCCCCACCCCCACCCCCCCAACCCTGTCCCCTGGTCTCTCTCACCTCAACCTTAACTCCCCGAGAGGCATCGGGGGGGGGGGGGGGCACAGGCAATAGATGAGTGCAGTGAAAAAGAGCAGCATTTTAATTGACACCCTTTAAAGTTATCTGCAAGATAATTATGGCCAACAGCTGTAGACGGTGCAACGTTGCAACATGCAACAACAATGGGACATATTAGCATTCTGGTAGAGGCCTGTCAGTAAGTGCCAGGCCAAATGAATGACAATGTTGATATGTAGCATATCCACGCATACATACGTACACCTTTATACATGGCAGAGATATTCGTACACAAAAGTTAAATCTTTGAATTAGTCGATATGTAAGTGGAAGTGATACCTCTCCTTACATCTGATCCCAGAACAGCGCTGTGTCTCATAAACAATCTGATGTTGACTGTTTGCAATACTTGTTCATTTACACCCTCTTGTGGCAGCAGCGGGTTATTGTCTCGGGAAGCTAGCTTGACTTCCAGCCGCTCCATCTATCGTTTCTGTTATTTCCGTGGGTGTGACCGTGTCCCGTCGCTGAGGACTGGAGCAAGAGAGCAGCTGGTTCTGCAGTTTTTATTGAATGCTTCTTAGGCTGATGCTTGCACTGTTATGAGATGAGTGTAAAGTCCCGGTCACATATACACAAATGTTGCAGTGGCGAACCTTTGGCCTCTGTTCACTTCCAATCTGTGCGAGCGAGGGGTTGGATAAAACATTAGCTTGCTGTGGCGAGACACATCTACAGCCTGGCTTCGTGTGGAATTCAACTTTGAGCCGCAACATTCGCTTCACATTTGCGCAAGTGTGAGCGTGCCCTTATAATGCACTGAGCACACATTATTATTCTCAATGGGCAGTATGGAAACTACTCCCACTGATATGGTTAACCCCCCTACACTTTGCATACCTATGTGTAAAAGTCACTGCACGTCACTGATGTGTGGACGTACAAACGCTGCGGCTGAAGACGTGTGTTATCTTGTTCCACTGAAGGGTCAAAGCTCTTTAAAATCCACGCTCTCCGCTCTGCCTCGAAGCAACAGCAGACCCCACTGAGCTGGAGAATATTTCCTCCACCACTTTAGTCCTAATGCGAGAATTAATTATGGACTAATTAACATTACACTTAAGAGTGGCTACTTTTAAACCTCTGTTTCTGTGTAGTCAGGAATAATACATCTCAGAGCTGGAGCGAGACAAAGAGGAGGGATGGAGCATGCATGGATTGTGTTCTTATTTCCTAAGACTATCTCCAGGTTATGAATTAGACAATGTGTGTTGAGTTTGTTTCTCCAGGCCAGCCATTAAATATTTCATGGAGGGGGATAAATGCTGGGAGAATGCCATCCCCTCCCAACCTGATCCACACTGCAATTAGAGGCCCATTATCCCTCTCTCAACCCTCACACTCTACAAACTGGGCCTCAAACGCCGCAATAAAGAGCCCTGTGATGGGATATGATAACAGAAATGATGAATAGAATACTTATCTTTAGGATTTTGCAATTAAAGTACATAGTTTTCTTAACCCATGTATTTTTATAGGTCCTTTCCCCGTTAAACATCATCAAAAAAAGAGAGAGAGGAAACCCTCCAGCTTCACACTATTGGGTTTCATTCATTCCATTTGATTTGACATATCATGCTTCTGTGCCTTGGCAATAAGGACACAACATTGCAGCATATTGGCAAGCTCATTTGCTTTTCATAGTGAGCGTTGTGTCCAAAAAAAAAAGTGCCCCCTGGGATAAACACGTGTACGGGGACTGCGGGCTCGCCGCCCCAGCAGCAGGTGGCCCATTGCTGCCTAATGAACACCGCAATCTGTTACGATCGCAGCGGTGCTTTTCACCAGACAATTAGGCGACTAAGCATGTCATTATTCCAGGCCAACAAGAAGAGCCTCTTC
The DNA here is from genome assembly GCA_026259375.1 of Verasper variegatus. Lineage (NCBI taxonomy): Eukaryota > Metazoa > Chordata > Actinopteri > Pleuronectiformes > Pleuronectidae > Verasper > Verasper variegatus. Next base: position 15,176,390 of record CM048047.1, read on the forward strand.
TCTAATTTCATCTTTTCATTCCTGTTTACTCACCCACACTCCCCTCATTAACGAGAGATTTTCCAGTCCATGCTAATTGGTTTCAATAACATTCATTTTAGTTGAAAGGAAATGATTCTGTTAATTGAGGAGCGCAGAGAGAGGAGAGAGGGAGCGAGGAGGGAGAGAAAAAGAGAAGGGGGCTTCTTTTCATTTTCAAGTGCGTCCATGAGATGACGCTTTTGAAAAAGGGCTCTACAGGTTCAGAGCTAATGAAATTAAGTGATGCCGGCCGTGGCAAAAAGGGAAGCCCAAATTAAAAGCAATTTATTTTCATTGAGGCATGTGGCACTGTTCTGGCACAATTAATGGGCTGAGCATAGACACACATATGGAAATAGAGAATGAAAAAAAAAAGAGACACACATACAAAGAAATGACTCCTGGCACAGACGAGTCAAGAAAGAGCAAAGTCTAGACCTGAACGGAATAACCGTAATGATTTCTCTTCTTCTATTTCTATTTCCTTTTTCTCATTTTGTTAAGTTTCAGTTAGAAATGCAGGCAGTGACTGTTCAAATATTTAAAATGATCCCAAAGACTGCAGATATTTGTCTGTAGTCTGGCACAGGGTATAAGACTGTGTGGCTCACGACCAGAATAACTACAGGACTGATTCATATTGAAAATGAAATGTTTTGCTGGGGGAAGACGACATGGTCTTTTTATGATGTTTAATGGTTGAAAAACATCCTGACATTCGCAGCATTTGGGCTTTTGAACACAAAGAGTGCATTAACAAATTACACATCTTCTTATTCAAATCTGCAGATGGATATTACTAAATTCCACAGTAATTAAATATTTCTATTATAGAATTAAGATAATTATTAATATGAAACAAAAAAACAATCTCACCGCAACATTTAGTTAGAAGCTGTTCTGGAGCTTTTGATCTTCTTCATCAGTAGAATTTATCCAGTTGTCAATGAATTAAATGTAATGGGTTTTTTTGCAATGAAAATATTAATTGATTATATTAAAAGTTCTTTATTCAACTAATTCAATTTGATTCATTCCTAAGTCATTCCCAAATGTATTTTAACACCTAAAATTCAATGACAACACGGCACACACCGAAGAAGACCTTATTATATTATTGAAAGATGATGAAGTTACACTAATTGGACTACATGGGAACAAGTCATAATTAGTAGTTTTGAAATCAAGACTTATTTTCGTTTTCATTTAATAAACATTTCAAACACTAAGAAAATCTACAATTTCATCACAACTGGACAAACTCCATCTGCTGATGAGTATCATTTGTTGTGATCATATATATATATATATATATATATAATGTACTGTTTATATATGCAGTATACACAGTACATACAGTAGACTGTTAAATGGATTTACATCGCCACAAATTATGCATAGAGATTTGTAATCTCTACAACATATATGTTTTGTCCTTGATAAAGAAAATGCTAAATGCTTAGGAATACATCTCAACACCATCACTACCTTATCTATTCTTATTAAATTTTAGGCACAGTACAAGAAAGAAAAGTAAATGATATTCTGACTCCTTTCAGCCAGCGTGACCAAAGCTTGGGAAATGCCTCTGTCACTGCCAACAGCAGAGCCACGGTTAGGGCCATAACCTCTCAGATACGGTCAGTCAGATGCCTAACCAGCCGTTGTATGGCTGTTTAGTGATGGCAGAGCGAGCGTGTTAATGGGATGTCTAAACAGCCTTCGCTGGGGGCCAGAGTGAAGGAGGGGGGAGGATAGCCGGTCCTCGGGTTGCTCTGCAGGCTGGAGGCGTGGCAGGTTGTAGCCTGTGAAGGCATGTGGAGGCCACAGGAAGAAGAGACAGAGAGGACGACTCAAGCAGCTCACATCACTGCTGATCAATATGTTGACAAGTGGAAAGAAAAGGAGGAGGAGGAGGCTTGAGATGGAAAACAATTAAAATAATTATTTGGAGGCTACAGCGCTGTCTTTTTCTTATCGGAAGCATCTGTCTATATATCTGTCTCTGCCTGTGTTTCTGCTAGCGAGAAACCAAACTCGTATAAAGTATGACTAAATGCCCTGCTAGTCTCCGAGGAGCTCCGAGTGTGGAGCTAGCAAGAGATCAGTGCAGTTGATTTACATAGCATTTGCATTATGTCAGGACATGAGCTACAAATAGGTATGAGTGTGTGGCTTAATTAGAAATGAGCCAGGCTTTTCAAAAACACCCTTTTGCATCATAATTGAGTCAGCTCAGCACTGGAGTAAACGGCTGTGAGCGGGGGAAAGGACGCCTGTTTCGGCACACGCTCACAGATGATTGGTAATTATGATATACACCTACCTGGGCTCACAGCGAGTTGTATTATTTTTTAACAAAACATTTGTGCAAGCTTTGAACAACAGCAGATGAAAACTGCCCTGTAATATCTGGGTCAAAACAATTAAATATATGATAAATACTGTTTATAAGTGGTTTGGATCCAGAGGTGGTTGTGATGTGGAGGTTCTCTGTGTTTCCCTGTTGATCAAGGACGTGCAGATGTGTGTAGGACTTTTTTTAAACCACGGAGGACGATACAAAGTGCATATTGTAATACAAAGTTTTAAAAGGGTGAAAAGTTAACTGTAAAAAATACAGATTGTTTGACTAATTGTTTAATCCATACCCACGTCTAGATTTGAATCCAGGAGGGCATCGTAACTGTCAGCAAGCGCTCATTCACCAACAAAGAAAGATTATTCAGATGAAAAGAAGAAGAAAGAAAGAAAGAGACTATGGAGTGAACTTTCTGATATCTGAAGAAATGGAACAGGGTATTGTCTCTATACTAACTGTATATTTCCTTCTAACAAGGAGGTGTATTAGTTTCTAAGAAACCAACAGTGATGAAACATATCTGGGGGTCACAGGAAGATTCATCGAGTAGGGAAAATATTCATATGATTCATATTTACCTCTCTTTTTTTTCTCCTTTAGAAAATCTTTCACACTAGAAAGTAATGTTTTTATTAAATGAAACAACATGATATGAAAAGTGAAAGCATCATTTCCCCTGTTGTGGGACAAACAAAGGATTAACTTATCATATACAAAGAAGTCAAACAAAGTAGACTAAAACTAAAATGCTAAAAATGTGTTAGTTTCCTTCCTTTAAACTTCTTTTAGCCACTGGCTGCTGCTGGACATCTTCCTACTACTGCTGAGAGCTGTTGTTTGTTAGTAAACAGGAGTTAAAAGTTCATTTGTTGGGGACTATTTTCACCTGTGGATTAATACACATTTGGTGCATTAGTGAGCACTGGGATGGTCTTAAAATTTGAATTCTAAAGAAGGAACATGTGGCCATTTGCAAACATGTGGCTCAATTATGCATGTTCATTAAACTATGGAGCTCTAAAAGGAACAAATTATAGTTACAATATCTTTATTTCCACACTCTCTGCTCATGCGTAGAATATCTTTGGTTGTTTGTGTTTTCGGATTTGGACTTGTGTTGTGGAGCTGGTGTGTTCAGAGTACCTGGGGTTACCAAGGTTACCAAATTGAATCGTCCCCTCAGACACGGCTGATCTACATAATTTGGTGGTATCATTCACAACGTCTCACGGCCGGGGTGATGAATGGCACCCGCAGAAGATAATATTTCTGCTTGGAGGTAATAAATCTTATGTAAAGTGCTCCACAGCTTATATATCAATGGGAAATGTGTTAAAAAAGAAAAACACCTCTTATTTTTTTACTCTCACCATTTCTCTTTTCTTGTTTTCCATCCGCACGTCTTTCCCATGAAAACGAGGCCTTTTCCAACAGGAAGTCCAAGCTGCATTGAACCACACTGAGCATCATCTGCAACATGCATATGTTGCATTAGAATCTCTAGGCCCACTGAAGTTGTTGTGCGATTCTTTGTATACAGTAAATGTACTTGTTTTCAACGAAGTGTAGATTCGGACAATCCCCCCGGAGTCATCATCTCTCTGCTTCCCTCTCTGCTGCTCCTGTACCTGTTGTATTGATCGCAGCCCCAGCCATCCCCGCACACAGCCTGCAGTATCCTGCTATTACTAAACCCGCCCCTGGGTCGTGAACCCGTGACCTCCTGCTGCTCGGCGCCGCTCAGTGAGGGGGCGTGACCCTGGACTGGGAGGCCAGGGACACTCTGGATAGATGTTCGCGTTATTCATAGCTCCCCCTGATCGCGATGCGTCTGCATGTGTTTATCATGCATTAACACTCATTAACATGTAATAAACACAGGGAGCAGCTCTGTGATAGCGATCCAGACAAAGCCAGATTCTTATTGAGAAGCTTGCAGTGAAGAGAAATAAGACGTGGAGTGGTTTGTGAGAATATAAACATCGGCACAGTTAGTTTGTCTAGAACCTTGAGCACATGCAAATTAAATGCAAACGGCGTGTGTTGCTTGTAGTTTAATTTGATGTATGATAACACGTCTCTAAAAGTCAAAATGTCTATTTATTCCAAAGGTAACTGATCACAATTGTTTACTAATTAAGTTTTTCGGTCTCCTTCCTCCTATTATGCCTGTTTTTAATAAGCTGAGAGTCATGTGTACTTGACAGTAATGAATGACTGATTTTAGCTGATCGTTATTGCTGCCCTCCTCTTGTCTGCAATCCACTGTGTGTGTGTGTGTGTGTGTGTATGTGTGTGTGTGTGTGTGTGTGTGTGCGTGTGCGCGCACTGCGGCTGCCTAATAAAAGGGATAATTGTTCCATCTTTGCTCGCAGACACATAAAGCAGTGTGTATTGACTTCTTGACAGGCTGTGATTCCAGTAAAGCTAATGGCTTTCTCAATTCTCCTGCTCCATCCATCAGGCCCCCGAAAGCACCCCGTCATGTTTTCAATTAATGAAGAGAAAACCATAAAAAGTTAAAAGGCGGCGCGACACTCAGACAAGAGCAAAAATTTGCAGCATGAAGTACATACACACATGCGCCTACAGACACACAAGTTGTTGCATGACTAAAAACAAACTGGGGACGCTTAGCTTTTTTTCCGTGGCACACACAGACAGCAAAACAATCCTATCTTTTGTTTGCTATGGCTTTGAAGCTTCCCTGTGTCTCAACTTAAATCGCTCAGCTTGTAATCATAATGTACAATATATGTGTCCCTGTGCCGGGCGCGCTCAGTTTGGGTGCAGCTCGCCGGCTTCATGCAGGAGATAAAGGGAAACTTCCGATCTACCTGGGTGAGCGATAATAAAGCCCTCCAATTCAGGCAGGAAATTGTGGAGTAAGTGGCTCGGTGGCCGATAGTCAAATGAAGCCGGGGCGGCTGGTTGCCTGCTCTAATTAAGCGGCTGGCAGGTTTGGGCGATATCAGGGATCCTACTGGCTAAACTGATGACAAGACCAGGGTGCAACACAGGAGAACAAACAGGCAGATGCCAGGAAATGTGCAGGATAATGCACATCATCACTGACATGCACACAAACCCACACAAATGATTTTCTTAATCTTAACTCTCTCCGTGTTTACTTTGCAAAATCGAACCCGCTGAACCTGTTTTTTAGACCTTTGACCTTGAGTCGTTTGTGCGTATTGATACAACATGAATGTCCTCAGATTAAGTACCTCCACAAGGGAGGTTATGTTTTCACCTGCACGTGCTTATTTGATTGTTTATTTTTTTGCAGGATTACGCAAAAACTACTAAAGTGATTTCCACCAAACTTGGTATACTACGTATGCGCTCTACCAACTGCCATTCTTGTTTGCAGAATGTAAAGACAGAGATATTGAAGAATGAGAAATGCTACAATCCTACTTGCCCATAATTAGTTTCCAAATAACATCAGAAGAGAAACTGGAAAAACAAGCAGTTTTGTTCCCAAAATGCAGTCAGAAGTCAAAGTCGTTTTCGACAAACAGTTTACAATCGTCTGTTGCCTAATGACGACTCGTATCTGAGGATCAGCAGTCAAAGAATCACATCATCAGCTGCTTTACAGAATTAATTTCAAATGATTGACAGTCTTTTATATGCATATCACTATTCTCTGTAATTCTCCATTACCTCATTGGATGGAAAGAGGAACAGAAAATGGGGAAATACCATTTGGAGAACAATCCACAAAGAGCAAAAAAAACCCAAAAACCCACAAATTCAAAATGTGCTGAATTCACTGATAAATTATACATGAAAGCTGAAGTGTGTTTAAGGGACCTACTGCAATATCGAAGCACTCAGGTCAATTCATTTGTATACAGTTACAATATTGTCAAAAATGAGACTGTAAAAGCGGTTGGCGGAGGTGTACGTTGGCCGGCACGGAGGAGATTTATGCCCCTTCTTGTGTTTAATTTGCTGGTCTAACTCACCTGCTGGAAGTAAGCTAAAAGATAAATGTCACAGTGACGAGAGCGGCTGCTGGGAAATGTTCAACATGTCTGCCACATTCCTAAAGTCCGCTGGCAGTGTTTACTCCACACAGGCACATAAAACATTCGTCTCCACCAGCTGAAATTAATCAGGAGAAATACTTACCGAGGAGACTCACCACACTGGAAGCACATCATCTATTGAAAATTCATATTTCTAGATTTCTCTTGTATTGAGTTTTGACATTTATGTCTGAGTGTGTGGGTATTTCTGGCTTGCCGCTGTGGGAGTTCATCCCTCCCCCTCCAGGCCCTTCTGCTTCCTGACCAGTTATGTGCTTAATAAGACGAGAATTTAACGCGAGAAAACGAGAAGTTAACTTGGTGAGAAAGACTTGATAGAAATCACACGAGCGTCTTGTACAGCGCCTGCACGCCTCTCTTCACTTTAACCAAACAGAGCTGAAGGTGAAAGAGCTACTGGAGGATAGATGAAGACGGCGTAATCATGCGTGGGAGTGAGATACAACCGATGCCTGTCAATCATCATCAGGCGCCCTTCTTGATGCTCGCAGTTTGACTTTCCTCATCGCTCATGATAAGTTCCCACTCGACACACTGGAGGCTTTTCAGATTTTTGATGGAGTTATCCTCCGCTTTGCTTGTGCATGTCGAATGTGACACATGCCTTATTCCGTCTCACTTAACACACATGCGTTCTCGCTCCAATGTTTTTTCATCAGGGGAGAAAAGAAGGAATGGCAGCTGAGGATAAATGCATTTTTCATTATTATAGATTCTCTGCACTTCTCCGCTGGCAGTGAGAGCAACCTCTGCTTAAACATCTCTTCTCTGCCCCTCGGCGCTTCCCTGCGTTTGGACGCCGGCCAAGCGAAAAGTAATTTAAACATTACAGGAAATTAAATCTCACATTTCCAATTTTTACCCTAAAGTTTAGGTACAATGAAAATGTCAGCCATGAATTATGGAATCAAGCTGAATTTCTCCTCCAAACTTTAAACTGTAAATGTAAATGTCCTTGACAATAAGGTGGGCACTCGGAGGATCCGCCGTTCCCTCCCCCCGATGCCGTGCTACAGCCAATCAGAAGCAGATAAAGGGCCGTGTTTGCTCGAAGAAAAACTGTCGACTATATTTTCATCTGATTTGCTTTTTGGCAACAGTGAGAATCCCGTACTCTGACCTGTGGATTAACATATACTTTGTCTGGATAAATTGTTGAACCTCTTGCAGAGACATGATCTGCTCAGCATCATTTATCACAGTATCAAATGTTATATCTTATATTAAGACATTACACCCGTCTGCAGTATGCAGAGGATCACCTGTTAAACCATGTCTGTGTGATATTTCATTGCCTAAGCACAACATTACTGCAAAGATAATACATCCACTTGATATGTCTCATACCAAGACCAAATTATATTTACTGCTAAATCACATTTCTGATGGCGCGGCATTATTAGAAAATTGCATGTTGTGCGTTTGATTTATGTCCCAGCATATCTAGAGGAAGAAAAAAGAGAGAGCGAGTGAACACCCACCCTTTCCACGCCCGTAGGTGAGATGAGTTCCCGCAGATTGCTGTTAGTGTCATCCTCCGGGCTAAGTGTTGTATATTAAAGAGACACCGCAGTGGATTGTCACCCTGGCGCCCCACCACCTAGCAATGGGCCATCTTTAATTATGGTCTAACGGAGGTGAATGCATCAGAAAAGGCCTGACAGAGCGGCCGGTGTGTAGATTATTTTAATTTGCGCCCCGCCCCTAGGTGAGCGATGCGGCCGGCCTTGACCCTCCTCTGACTGCATGGATTAATGCCGGGTAATGACTGCTGAGGCTATCATTGCGGCGGGCATCATTAATTATCCTCATTGATTGTTGCTCTCAGAGATAAAGCGTTCTGCTGACTGGAAAATACCCTCCACACGCAAGGTCAAGGTAAAAAGAAAAGGAAAAAAAGAAAAGAGGAACTTAGATAATCGCATTCGCCACCACAACTACAATAGAAAATAAATATGGCCACTGCCCAGTGCACCCCACACCACCAATGTCCCACTATCTTTCTCCTGTCCTTCGCTCTCGTCCCCTGTTTCCTCCTCAATTTGTCTGTCTCACTATTTCCTATCCCCCCCCAACAGGGACTTCCAAACGGCCCAACAGGAAACCTAAGCAGGTTACTGTAGGTGTGCAGCCTGTGCGTATGTGTGCAAAGACTAATGACATGACAGAGGCAGCGCCGAGGAATGAAGGAGTGTAAGTGACGGAAGATGCCAGGAGAGAAAGAGAGAAGACAGTTGGAGGACGGCAGGAAAGAAGCGACGGGGAGCGAGGGAAGACAGAAGTGAGCGAGGCCGGCGGGCAGCTGTGGTGCTCGGGCAGATTAAGTTTCCGCGGCTGCCATAATGGAGGAGACGGCAGGAAGTCAGGGTTTTATATTTACACTAGTCTACATCACCCTGCCCTCATATACACAGAAAAAAACACACACACACACACACACTTTTTAAAACTAATATTCAGCTCACCATCTCAAGTGAGAAGTAAGAAATCACCCAAAACAACAAATCAATTCCACCGACAAATTTCACACGAGGACATCAATATTGAACAATGCAACTTTTACTCCATTTTATGTGAACACTCTTCTTTGCTTTCTTTCTAGTTAGATGAGTTTATCCATACCGCTCTACCACCATAACTATGAAGCTAAAGCCATGAGAGAGTTAGCTTAGCTTAGCACAAAGACTGGAAGACAGGAGGAAACGGTAACCACATGATCCACAATGAGTTGTTCTTAAACTGGAACAAGTTGTTTCCCCATTTCTAGTTTTTATGCTAAGCTAACCTGTTGCAAACTATAGCGTACAGGCATGAGTGGTATAAATATTCTTATCTAGCAAAAACATGGGCACTGAATGTTGGTATTCGTTGTAAATTGTGAGGTGGGAACTCAACGAACGAAGACAAATCAAAGTTAGTACATATTTTCTTCCATTTTGCAATCCTGCTTGTTGTAAGCCTGCACCACCCTCATGAGCCGCCAAGTTTGTGTATGAGAGTGCTCCATGTGTCTGTGTGTGCCTCCTATCGCAGACTCAGACTGGCTGATCCAGCAGACGGGAAGTGAGTGTGACAGAAATGTATTTTCCTTTCAAACGCCGGTTGAAGAGGCTGCCGTAGCACCTCTCTTGTCCTCTCTCCAGCTTCTCTGAACGCTTGTGATTGGCATGTCTTCATATGTGGATGCTGTTCTCTCCTCGACTTGCTCCTTTGTACAACTAGCCAGTGTCAAGCAACAAATAAGTTAAAAAATAAATAAATCCTGGAGCTGGGGATGGGGATAAAGCCGGTGTACGAGGAGAGAGGAGAGCTGGATTAAGACGCACTGAGGAAGTAGAATATGCAGATATGCAGTCATCAAGGTTGACACAGTCCTACAAAGGAACATTCAGGTTTTCATGTTCCTAAAAAATTACATGAAGAATACATTTAGGCGCAAGCCATTGGGTTTGGTGGTCTTGATCCATAAATGCACTTCGTCTGGGTTTCATGAGGTGATAGAGACGCAGACGGTGGAGGTAGGGCAAGATGAAGGAGTAGTCTGTCTTTTTTTGTTAGTACCTGTTTGAAGTGTATCAGAAGGAGCTTTCCAAGGTCTGGAAATTCATTACTGGACAGGAGCTTTGAAAGAGGGTTGTTGGATGTGTATAGCTCTCTCTCTCTCTCTCTCTCTGTGTGTGTGTGTGTGTGTGTGTGTGTGTGTGTGTGTGTGTGTGTGTGTGTGTGTGTGTGTGTGTGTGTGTGTGTGTGCGCGCACCTGCCTACAGCCCATTGTATTCAGAGTGGAATTGCTAAGCAGTTGCCTGAGGCAATGAGAAGGCAGCTATGGCCAGGTATGGCTAGCCATTACTGCAGGGCATCAGGCTCTATCAGACTCTCTGGAGAAAAGATCATACGGACCATACACACCCATATAGGTAGTGTGTGTCTGTGTGTGTGTATGTGCATATGTGCGACAGAGACAGAAAAAAGAAACACAATCTACGTCTACATTGTAACGCTTTTATAGGATCTGGAGCATTTGAAGTCGGATTGTGATCTCATTCTCGTTAAAATGACTTGCTAGATCCAGATCAGATGACTCCGCCAGTGTGTGAATGTGTGTGTGTGTATGCAGACAGAACAGAGGCGCAAAGAAAACCGAGAAAGAGAAGTCAGACTGTGTTGTTGAACAACTGTCGGCAAATCAATACATGACCACAACACTGATAGGAGAACCCAACCAGAGGCCAAAGGCTGGAGGTGTTAGTGATTCAGAGCTTAAATGCACACACGTTTACATCGAGGCATTAAACTGCTGTGGTGTCGTGTTCTCCTCTTCTCTTCTCTTTGATCAAACATTAAATTACAGCTGGAAGTGCCTTTAGTTTTCATCAGGAGAGGACATCCTTGGGGCAAACAGACGGACTCTCCTCCAGGACAGAGATCAGTGCGACGGGCCCGACAGCTACTGGAGTCCCAGGATACATCAATCATCCAGGCCGGCCTGGGAGAAAAAGTCACTGACCTGAGTAAGTAGCGCGGCATGCAATGTTGGTAAATGCAGGTGGTGTGACAAGGACTAATCTTGCATATCACAGTAGGTGCATGATCATTTCATTAGATTGTAACTTCAATCTAATCGAATGTAATTTTTTTTATGAGAGAGATCGAACGAGACAATCATGTTTCTTTTTTTTCCTTCTTTTGTGTCGTAAAACACATACGACCTGTAAAATGTTTTGGATCCATGCATAGGTGGATGTGTTATGTGAGCACATACATGTATGACAAACACACACACACACACACACACACACACACACACACACACACACACACACACACACACACACACATGCACGCAAAACAATTTGAGGGGTCTAGGGGGGCTGGGGTGTTGTAGCATGATGCCCATCTATCTTTCTGACATCTCCTAACCCAATCCCACTGGGGCTAACTGAATTCAATCCTCAGCATTAGATAAGCACATACCCCCTCCCCTCTACACGTGTGTGTGTGTGTGTGTGTGTGTGTGTGTGTGTGTGTGTGTGTGTCTATGAACATATCACACACATAGCAGCAGGTTTAGATTGTTTCTACAGTCAAGTGTTGGTGTGCAGGTCACATAGCGAGAGGGGGGAATGAAGCAAGAAAGCCAGAGGAAAAAAGCCAACAGGCCCAGCAGACAAAGGCAGATCCTGGCAGAGACGGCGAGAGAGAGACAGAGGCTTGACGTTGTCTGTCCGATGGGAGTCCTTCCTCTGTTTCTCCCCTCACCCCTTTTTTCTCCACCACCTCTATCTCTCGCTCCCTCTCCAACTCATACCTCGCAACCACACACCTCCGGTTCTCCCCTCTCGGCAGCTCTCTGCTGATTGTTTGGGCTTCTTGGTGCCTATCAGGCCCATCGCTCCATGTTTCCATCAAACGCAGCATTTATCTTATCATTGCCTTGACAACTGCCTATTAGTCCAAAAGAGTCTGCAAGCTCCGTGTTCCCATGGCGATGACACAGTGACATTGCCAGGCAGCTCTGAACCACCCGCCGAGATAGTGGACCCCCTTTCCTCTCCTCCTCGCACCCTGCTCTCCCCTGTGTCTTCCTCTTTGCCCATCTTTTTGCCTCCCTTTTGTTCCTCCTTTGGCACAACCCCCCTCCTAACAACTCTTTCAAGGAGCGTGCATGTGTGCCCGTGTGCAAACACGCACAATTATGCACAACAGATGGGTAATCCAGCAGTGTATCTCCCTGCCTTTGTGTCTATTTGCCAGTCTGTGTGTGTAGTGTGTCGTCCCACTGTCACCAAAGAGAGAGGCTCCAGAAACACCTGGTGAGGGCATTAACACCTCCATGTGTTTTGTGTTCAGTATCACTGTTTAGGGTGGTATATGACTTCATTAGTGAGAGTCTGGGGACTGTGAAACAAACATCTGAAAGAGATCCACACTTCTGTACTCACATTAAGATGAGTTAAACACAAAGAGAAATGGAAGGGAGAAGGTACTTTGCCTCAAGTTTGATGGAAGTAAGAGCAACTTAGCCCACTGACCCTGTCCTGGAGCCTCTGGTACTCCTGATGCTTATCGGCTGTGTGGCAGCATGTGTAATTACCAGGACTCACAGTTTGACAGTCTGAACAGCAGAGTACAAGAGGACACACAGGAGAAAAAAAGAGAAAACTAGAATGGCACACTTCTGACGAGTCTTAAATTCCACACCAAATCCATCATGTTTGCTTGGATGAAGCTCTAAACCTATTGTAGATGCATGTAAGCTGTTATCTCAGCATGTCGGAAGTTATTGGTTTGTTGATGTTGTTTTACCGTAAAGTGGCTCAATAGAATCCAACCCACCTATCAAACCACATTTAATTTGATCTACACCACACTGTATTAAAAGTTGCCAGGGCTTGTATGGAATCTCATTGCCTCAGAAAAGTTAAGTTAAGTCAACTTTAAATATACTTAGTTAAGTCATTTTAATTTGGCATACTACTTAATCTTTCTTCGGCAATGAGATCCCATATCGATATAATATATATATTTTTTAATTAAACTTTACAGATTATGTTCAAAAATTTTGCACACTCATAGGTTTTAGTCCCCTAAATGTGCCTTTCTTTTTTCAAGAGCAATGACATTTTCCCTGGGAAATTTGTAAAAATGCAAAAGTTAAAAAAGACCCTTTGTCGCACTGTTAAATAAAGTGATGTCCAGATCCAGGCCAACATTGTATGCACTCTTTCTCGGCCCATGTCCTGCCCTTACCCCAAGTTTCGAGGAAATCCATTCGGCTGTTTTTATGTGATCCTACAGACAAACAAATTGCACAAAATACCAAAGACTGATAAAGGTCAAGATCTCAACCTTGTAATAGTCTGTATGATTTAGTTCAGAAATGTTGGTGATTAGATGCTAACCTGTGGAGTATTTTTGGGTTAGGGTTAGGGTTAACCCTAACCCTAACCCATATTGAGCTCAGACACAAGTGGGTAATGAGAAGGAGGATTATAAATGACAGTGTTGGAGCATTGTGCTGAATAACCCCTCCTCCCTCACTACTCTTTACTCGCCTCTTGTCCGGTTACTCAGTTGCCAGCAGTGTTATTACAGCAGTTTATGGGTTTATCATGCAGACTGGGTCACCTCTATATTTCTGTACACTCACACGTGGTCTCTTATGAGAAGCAGCATGGACGACATTTTTCATGCTACAGCTTGTAATCTGTTGTTTTACTTTGTGCTGCTTATAAGTAAGTGATGGATAAAAACACAGTGACCCACTCACGCTATAATTTCACATCTAATCAGCATGTCATCCTGTGGCTGGTGATTCAGAGCATTAGCTGTGGGACCTCCTTCTTGCTGGATCTGGATGAGAGAGGAAAGAGTCTCGGAGGGCAGGTCGCAGGGGCCCGGCTCTAATAATAGAGTGTGAATCTCAGTCATTACTGTTCTGACAGGACACTGTGTCACAATTGTCTGGTGCACAACTCCACTTGAGCGGAGAGGCCTCAAATTAACTACTGTTTTTATTGCGGGCAGCCCCGAACCCCTTGCAGTCTGGCAAATGACAGAGTATGAAGGGATTTAAGCGTCACTATACAAGAAGCTTGATTCGAACAGCAGCAGATACCGAACTCTGACTGGCTGTCTGTCAATTCAGACAACTACCGTGAGACCACAAGACTTCTGCACTATTGAAAGATTTTCTTGGAAGCAAATGTCAAGCGCAGTTATCCCAACAAATCTGAAAACCGCAGCTGCACTATACCAGATCTTTATAACACCGCTTTCCGCCGTTAAAACAGTGCACCAGTGGGACTGACATTCGACATCCTCTTAAGCAGGAAATCATCATTGGTCTCAATAACGGCGGGCCATAAAATCACATTTCAGCATCCATCGATTTTTATATCATAGTAAATGGCAGGTAACAAACTGCGGGGCCGCGGAGCAGTGCAGTGTAAATGTGCCTCTGATAAACAGTTAAAGAAGTTCATCCACTCTGCTGAACTGCGGCTTGGCGGCAGAAAAATCAACACTAATCTGATGAGAGGCAGCAAAACAAATTCTACTGTTGTGCTCTCAACACAGGAACTCGAGGGAGAGGAGAGGAGGGGAGAGGAGAGGAGAGGAGAGGAGAGGAAGACAAAGACAAAGAGGAAGAGGAGATGAAGAAGGAGAGTAGAGGACAGGGAAGAGGAGAGAAAGAGGAAAAGGAGAGGAGACAAAAGGAAGGACGAGAGTTAGAGGAGAAGGAGAGGAATAAGAAGGGGGAGAGGAAGAGGAGGAAGACGAGCGGGAGGAGGAGAGGAAGAGGAGAAGAGAGGAGTGGAGAGGAGGAGAGGAAATGGAGACACATAGGGGGAAAGGAAAAAAGGAGCAGGTGAAAAAAAACAAAGACAGGAGAAAAGCTAAGATAGGTTGGCTGAAGGCAGTGTAAAGCACATATAGCAACTGTCTTCATAAAGGCAAGACAACCACATCCCTTATTGTGATGATTATATAAATTTAAGTTTTTATTTATAATCCACTACAGCATGAACTCAAACAAGGTCGGAAATCTTTCCAAATTCGTGTCGTATTGTTTGGTTAGTAAGTGGTTTGTAGAGTACAGTGTAGGTTGTACGTAATGTGTTAAACCCCAAATTTAAAAACACAAAAATCTAGTATAGGTTTTTTTCAGCCCTTCCTGAAGCTCCCTGCACCCCCCTTACCTGTCTCTCTTTCCTCTCTCTCCATTTCCTTTCTTCCTTTAGTCTCTCTCGTCTCTCTGTGCTCTTTTTGGAGAAAAATGCCGGATCAACAGAAATGTCACATCCAGGATAACAGGTGCACTTTTGTATCTTCTAATTGAAGTGCCTTCCTGCCTTAGCGTCTGACAGCTCCTTTTGACAAGTGATGTGTTTTTTGAAAGTGAATCGGCCCAGTGCTATAGACAGCAAAGATCAGTGAGGGTCAAGCTGAATGCTGGTCTCTTCACTGAGTTACTGCTGCCTCCTGCCATCACAAAGCTTGTCATTCATCTCATCGTTAATCCTGCCGTCTTCTTTCAATGGATACCGTCTCTTAAAGTGGCAAACAATCCAAGCAGACATGTTGTTCAACAGCCTGGCTCGTTTTAGCAAATGTTTAAACCTGCACTAATCGATTACTCTATATATTTAAGACAGATCAAATGTGTGAAAGAAGTTCATCGTGACGAATGCCCAGAATCTTGTCAGAAGTCTGCATGTACAGCTGCTCACAACATGTGTGACCTTCGTGCATCGTTAGTTGCATTGTTAACATTTGTCAAACTGAATCTTTACTATTTTGATTCATTATCAAATTCATTAAGTCCAGCAACTGTTGTTTTTGTTAAAAATAAGATCTGTATTTTATCTGTCCAGCCCCAAGCCGTACGCAGAAAGTTAGTAGCTAGCTGGTGGAGCATGATGTAGCATTAAGGAGCTAAATAACACGAGTATTTCCCTCATGGGTAGTGGTGGAGACCAAAACAGAGACAAAAAGAAAGTGCATATTGGGCCTATATGTCTCAGGTAGACATAAACATGACACCAACTTAATGCAAATGTAATAGCTAAGATGCTTCCCACAACTTTGTAAGGTGACAAAGATTCCTATGTTGTGTTTGCAGTTTGTATCTTGTTCTTTGTTAATGCTCTAACACTACCGAGGTTCATGTTTCTTTCTCTCAGAAGCAATGACGAACGTTGTGTGACATGGTTCATCGTGGCATTAAATGTTTTTATTCTGAACAAATATATGGGATCTAACATCCTGTCTCCTACAATTTGCAAACATTGGTTTGTTTTAACCATGACCACTAGAGTCCGTTAACCGGGAGGTTTGAATTGCCTTGACTAAACCAAGCAGACCACAGAAGTAACAGATCAGAACGTGCTTTGATGAATCACCTCTGAGTCACTCACATGAGTTGTTGTGGAGGATGTGAAAATTATGGAAGATGGATAGAACACCTATTTTGTCATTTAGGTATGTGGCAATTAAATGTATTCAGTCACGAAGACAAGCACAGTATTGTCTCTATCTTATTGTAGAAACCCAACTCTACAAAGAACTCCACAGTACTGTAATGACTTGTATTTTCAGTCTTGTCATGTAAAATATGATCCTTCAAGTTGTTAAGGATATTTGAGGCATTCATTCTTCTTTGGTACTATACATCGTGGATCTGGTGGTGCGGCTCATCTATTATCTGCAGATGCTGTACACATAATCCAATCTTTGCCTGCACAGTTTAATATTGCCCCATCAACAGGCAGCGAACCCTCATTTATATCTCTGACCACCACACACAGCCCGTCCGCGTCATTGGAAGTGAGCCACATCCACATGGAATGGAAATATGGTGGGAATCAAGTCTTTTTGTCTGGAAGATTTCCTACGTTTTCACTCCCTCTGCCTTTCTCTGGCATCCTCCCACTTTCCCACTCCCAGCTCTGTGTGTGTGATATTATGAAGAACAGATTTTCCAGAAAGGAAATGAAAGGGCTTGTTAGCAGAGGAGAGAGAGGGGGAGAGAGGGGGGGAGAGAGAGGGAGGGAGAGAGAGGAGAGAGAGAGAGAGAGAGAGAGAGAGAGAGAGAGAGAGAGAGAGAGAGAGAGAGAGAGAGAGAAGAGAGAGATCAGAGGGCAACAGCCCCATCTCCCCGCACCATCAGCCGACCCACCAGCCTTTACAGGGCCGCATACTGTAAATCCACATGCAGGTCACATTACTGCTCGCCTTCATCAGTGTTTACTGGCATGTTAAAGATTGTAATAACACTGGTCAGGACAGAGATTTTTAATTTAGATGTTTTTTTTAGGGGTTTGTAACCCAGCTGTGGCGAAGGGGAGAGGCAGTCGGAGAGAGACAGATGCTGGCACAGAGCAACAGAGGTGTAACCACATTTGGACCGAGATGAGAAAGGGACGTGCGAGGTCGCGTTCTATAAACACGCTTCAAATCAGGATGCTAGACTTTTGTTATACATCGGTTCAGTCAACAATTTGTGCATGTCTTCATGTTTTCAGTGGTCATTTGAGGTAAAAAATACAAGTGGTTTGAGTCATGCCGGTAAACATTCGGCTACAGCGAGAGAATAACCCACAAACTGTGCAAATCAGCAAATCCCCCCTCGTTCCCTCTCGCATGCTTGAACGTTTGAGTAAAGGACTGAAGCTGAAACACGGTTTGTTAGTGTATTTTCTTTGGGTAGCAGGCCATACCTCTGCTTTCCTTAGATATATTGGATTTTGATCAAATACGTGAAAAAGTGGCACAAGGACCGCTGTGCTTATTTAAACTGTAATGTTGAATACACAAATCAGAGCGGCGTGCACACACACACACACACACACACACACACACACACACACACACACACACACACACACACACACACACACACACACACACACACACACACACACACACACACACACACACACACACACACACACACACACACACCCCTCTGCCCTATAGATGGTTGCCGGGCAGACGCATGAAGAGTCTTGCCTTGTTCAAGGTTATACACCCACTGTTCTCTTCTACCGAGCTGTGTAACCATAACAGTTTAATGGCATGCTATTACAGGGCTATCACACTTAGAGCGTCATGTTCACGCCACAACCAACCTCAGTCCCACACAGACAGTAGGCTGGATCAGATCTGGGCCCTAATCCTGCTCATCTGGCCCAATGTTTTATACTTTTACTCAGACTTTGTTTCTTCCTTTGTTTTCATTGTCGTTCTTTGTTTTCTACCTCTTTAATTTTCGCTTCACACTGGTAGAAAAATAACTGAGTACATTTGCTCACCCATGGGACTTGGGTACAATTTTATTTTACTTGAAAATTCCCATTTTGTGATACTTCGATATCATCATATTGCAAAAATTGTTTTCTCTTTTACTCCCCTGCATTTATTTAACGACTACAGTTATATGCTTAACATATTAATAATTTAAACCACCTATATTAGGACCATATATAATAGTGTACATTATTACACAACACATTTAAGTGCCCAACAGTATATGCAAAGGTTTAAAGTTCATTACACCATGTCCAGCTACATTAGAAATATCAGTACTAATAATCATATTATAAAATACTGATTAATAATGACTAATAAAAATAGTAATAATAATAATCCATTGTGTATATATTATTTTATTATATTATTACACCTTATGAAATTCTAAAAAATATAAAATAATGCTGACATTACATGGTCCATTCTGCACAATGACTACTTTTGCTATTTAAACTACATTTTGGTGTTTCAGAAGTTTGACAATATGATTTTTATTTGTAGTATTTGTATATTGTGGTATTGCTACTCTTACGTAAGTAAAGTAACTGAATACTTCTCCCACCGCTGCCTCCTCATCATTCGGTTCTCAGCACATCCCCTCCCTCAGCTCAGCTCCATCATCAAAACAGCGAAAGCCAAAAAAATGTTTCTTGTGTAGTCTGCTGCTCTCAACAAACAAAGCGGCCCTGACTTGTTTATTTTGATGCATTAAACCTGACCCTCAGATTTGGCCACAACAACAGGCCCATGCCAGCCCTCGAAGCCGAGCTAATCACTTGTGATTTATTTCATATTTCCATTTGATTGGGGGCTGTATTCGGGGTAATCAGGCCCTGACAGTGTGCCCTGTGCTGTGGCTGGTCTGTTTACATAGCTCTGCTGGAGACATGTTGACACTGAGACGAGGAGCCGAGACACTCTCAAGGTCTGCGCAGTATTTGGATCTGGGTTGGGATGGCTTGTTGCGGGCAGGGAGAGGTCGGCCAGGGCAAAGAGAGGAGGTAAACAGGTTTGATAAAGTACAGGAAGTAGGACCAAACGACAGTGAAGTGGAATATTAAGTAGTCTCAGGGAAAAATCCACCGTAAAACAACTTTCAATGCTTTTGATTGCAGCTACTGAGTGCTTTCTATTTCTTGACCCATTTTGTCATTTGGTGGGTTTCTTTTACTCCTACCCCCAACAATTTAAATAGTGTTTGTTTACTCGTTTTCAAACATTAATATTACATGTCAGAATTATCAGAGATATCAACTTCTTTTTTCTTACACTCAAAAGACCAGAATGTGGCACATTTCTGACTTTAAAATCCTCTCAAATTAAAAAACTGCACTACTTTGTACTTTAAACGTTCTTTAGACTTTGGTTCCCACCATCGTGCACATACACTACAACTGAATGTAGCGAGCTCATACACCTATACTGGCTTCTTTCAGAGGGCATTTTAGAAATAGTAGGAGACCAGTGACTGAAGCCAGGAGACAGAGGGTGGTTGAATGACAGCGAGCACAATAACAGAGTGCCCTCACCCGCCACAGAATGAAATGCTGCCAAATGTGAGACCACAACAAAGTTTAACTCCTGAGAGGGATCATACAGCCGGAGCTGTCACACAAGCATCTCCCGTTTTCCTCAAAAGTAAAAGTCAATGGCCCCCTGTGCACCTGCAGAAGGCCCCGGGTCAGCGACAGGAGTAAAGATAGATCGGAAAAAAGTCATGTTTGTGAACTTTCCAGCGAGAGCGAGTGCAATATTGAACTTTTCACATCGAGTTGCATCAAAAAACCTGAAAAGTTTGGAAGGCCTATTCAATTTACCAAAAGGTTTTTGTTTGACTCCGGAGCAGGAGTCAAATCTTTGAATAGCAGAGGCTGACATCCTTGAGAGGAAAAAAAAGAGGCATGCACTGAACCCACGCCTTTTGTGTTCTTTTGGTCTTTGTTTGTAGAAGGTTCATACATGGAGGAGGAGGTAGTTGGCTCCGAGTGCCAACCTCAAATAAAATCTCGCGCACACATGCATGCACGCACATTTGTTCGGTCTTTAAAAGAAATGTATAATGCTGTTAGATATTATTTTAAGTCGAGGTACTGATTTCAATGCCAAATGTCAAATCAGATGTAGATGACTGGGAGGGTTTTTTATGCTAATAAGGCGGTTAATATTCTGATGATATGTCTACATGAACCCTGAGTGTGTTTTAATATCCCAGAGAAGGTGTGTGTGTGTGTGTGTGTGTGTGTGTGTGTGTGTCTACCTTCACATAGAGACGGGGATGGTGCACCCAGGGGCGAGCCAACGCACTAGCCAGCTTGTGTCAGCTCGACTGGAGCGCCTTGCTGTTTTACCGCAGGAAGTAACACAAAAGAGCAGCAGGAATGTTTATGAACACCTCCAATCCCTGAGGACCTGCGGGTTGACCTGATTATTGCCTGTGTGTAATTCCACAGTCGGCAAGGTGCTGCTTCTCCTGGAGGGGTTTGAAGGGTGTGTGTGTGTGTGTGTGTGTTAGTGTGTGTGTGTGTTCCGTCACTGATAGGTATCATTAAGCATCATTAGAGGGTTGGAAGAGTCTCAAGCTGCTTTGGTTTCGTGTGTAAGTCTGTTTCTGTCAGA
This sequence comes from Verasper variegatus, assembly GCA_026259375.1. Lineage (NCBI taxonomy): Eukaryota > Metazoa > Chordata > Actinopteri > Pleuronectiformes > Pleuronectidae > Verasper > Verasper variegatus. The sequence goes on from CM048047.1 coordinate 15,197,261, forward strand.
CGCACTCGAGGAAGATCACTAACAGCACAGCCCTGAAGACACTAACACACACACACACACACACACACACACACACACACACACACACACACACACACACACACACACACACACACACACACACACACACACACACACACACACACACTGAAAAGAGGGTATTTATCAGTCAAGCTTGTTTTGTTATTGCATGCATTCTTTTGACATGAGCTCTGACTGTGGCCTTTGTAAAAGAGGAAATCAAATAACAGGGCCAACAGGAGCAAAGCTACAACCCCCTCCAGCATATACAAACAAAAATAAACCTCGGCTGTTTATATCCAACAATAGGACAGCAACTTTTACTTCAAGGCTATTGCGAAGTTTGAGCAGTCATTTAAAAGGTTTATGTATATTTGTCTACTTGTGTATTCGGAGACGGCTGGCGTCTTCTCATTCATTTCCCCAGATAGCTATTTGTTAAGTTATGTTTAGTATTCACTGCCAGGATGTGTCACGGGCGATTTTGTTGATAAGCTGCTGATTTGTGGGCCGATCCAGGAACGCTGCGGTTAACTGGTTCAGCGTGTTTAAAACGTCGAGAGCAGCAAAGAGGACCAGGGCTGCCGCCGCCCCCCACTCCAATCAGCCCAATGACCTACACTGTGTAGTGAGCGCAGCCATGAAACATCTCTATCCATCATTGGAAACAGCACATCCATGAGCCCACCGCTGGACACAATGGAGATCAGAGGGGGCCAAACCATAGCTGCGTGCTGCCATCTTCTGGCCAGGCGCCACATGAGGAGAGCAAATTCATGTTGCAGAGAGAGAGAGACTCGTGTATTTATTTTCCTGCCCCATTAAACTTCATACCAATTGTGCTATTAAACACCCGCTAATCAATTACAGCGAGTTCGAGGCTTCAGAACCTCCAGCCATGTAACAGCATTCATCAAATATCATATTTGTTGCAGCTTAAAAAACTAATTTAACTTTCTTTTCTCCCCTTTTCCCTGCTTCAAACAGAAAACACATTCAGTATGTGAGCGGACTCCGATTCTTTAATCTCCGCGTTACAAGCGATCCATGATGAGCAACTTACGAAACTTCAAAGCCTCACTAAGCTGTGTTTCTTTACAGCAGAGTACGCTGTATCTCCTCAGGTGATTTTGTACAGTACTACTGAGCAGCAGTAAAAAAGCTCCTGGCTACTTCTCTCCACCGCGGCTGAACGCATCAAGCTAATGCGTGGTGACACGTGGTGAGTTATTGCACCGAGCACCAGGCCGCTGGTTCTGCTCATAGGCCTGGTTTGATCTTTTATTTACACTCCTTTTTGCTCAGGATTTCAGGACAATTTTCTGCTCTTTACAGTCAACAAACTACAAAGTAAGGCCCGGTCTCTGGGAGGCATGTTGAATGGTGAAAAAGACCACGGGTTCGGCTGCCTGCTTCAGAAACAAAAAACTACATTGGTTCAGCCACTTTGGTCTCTGTGTCGGCCCGGTAAAGAGGTTGATCCGAGCGTGAAGGCCTTGGGAGAGAGAGGTGGGTGCGTGGATGGAGAGGCAGCGGCGAAGATGGACAGGCAGAAAGACAGCCAGACCATTAATAGCCGCGGTGGAGGACAAACCATTTTGACTGCGAGTATGGTTGCATATATTCACTCAAGTGGCTGTCTCCATCAGAGAAATAGAGCCAGTACCTAAAACTATTATTCCGCCATTAGTTTTCTGCAGGTCACGATTGAGGCATAATGCAATAGCATTCATCTATTTCATTCATTTTAGTTCTAAGAGAGCGACACACAATTTAATTACCCATCCTCCTTTTTGGCTGTCGGAGCGGGAGCGAGCGCCTCGCCCCCCTCCCTCCGCTCACTCACTTCTCGTAAAGGATCGAGGGTGCCGAAACAATGATGGATAGAGTCTGAAAAGTGCATTATTTCTGATGCATTTTTGATTATTTCTACCCTTTCCCTTTTTTCCCAGGTAATGCAATAAGCCTGATACGCCCTGAGTTCTGTCAGAGACATGGATATTGCAACAGCTCAGGCATCACTTTCTATCAGCAGGAAACTCATTGTTTCTGAAACAAGGAGTTCTCTGTTTTTTTTTTTTATAGCTCTTTTACTCTTTTTCTCCCTCTTTTCATTCGTCTGTTTGTCTGTCCTTGTGTTTTTTTTCTTTGCGGCCTTTGTGATTTTTGTCTGTCTGTCTGTCTCCAGCTCGGAGACATTCTCATTTGGACCGGTGCCGTGGATGCCCCAGTAGACTGACACGATAGTTCCTCATCGAAAACAATTTCAAGGACCTCTTCAAAGTGAATGAATCAATAGTGCTCATATGTGGGGTTAAAGCAGAGGTTACGCTGATATCGTTCAACTCCAGACACTCCCTTAGCCCCCAACATGCTACCCAGAGCCAGTGACCTCTTGTTTGGTTAATAGAATTCATTCTGTAAATAGAGAATATCACTTTCTCCAAATATAACCCCACTTTGACCTGAACCAAAAAAAAAATAATAAATTTAAAAAACACAAAGCACTGGGGCGAACCTCAGGGCTAATACTCTCATGTCTAAACTTGGTTTATCCACAATCAAACAATGCAAATGTTTCTGATGTCTGAAATGTAGGTGCTGCCAGCGAGCATTGATCCACACTCCTCAGAGCTATTCTCAGCCACACCAATTGTGAGCGAGTGCGGTTCTCTTTATACAGATTAATTTAACAACATATTGTATATTGTACTTTCCTCACTGTGGGCTTCATGCTATTGTATTTATATAACACTATATACTTAATTATTCTAGGTATCGTTTATCATATGATATTCTTAATGATGTTTTCTTTAATGTTATTAATATTGGACAGGTTTGTCTCACAAGACGAGAACATATTCAACAAGCTGACTGTATTTAAAAGAATAGATACAAGAATAATATCATCAAAAGGGATAAAAATGCAAACATCCAGAAATCCCTTGTCTTTCTGTCCTTCGATTTTGCAACCTCTTATCTGATTGACTTTAAACGTGGTGGGTATATTTCTGGGGAACCAAGTATTTTGAATGAGCGATTCTCCAGACCCCAACCCTGTTTCTCCCATTTATTTAAACTGGACTTGCTGTGAACTGCCACTGTGTCACTCTTACAAGCACATTATGAACAGGCGTGTGCATAATCTATTTACTCCACAAAATGTATGTTGTGACAACCAGCCAATGGACTGTAATTATTGTGGTGATCACTTGATTTCCCTTTGGCTACATAAAGCAAAATAATGTTATGCACCATGTCATATGCACCAACAACACGCTACAATGTACTAAATGGAAAACTGTCGAAAACTAGCTTTAGCTTTTGACAGCTGGTTTTGAGATCAGGTCCTTGTCCACTTGACACCTCATCTGACTGATTCTCCTTATATAACTTACCTCGTTGACTATTATCAGGATTTCCTCCTATTCGTTCATGAGGATTCTCTATTATACCGGCCAGTAAAAGTTTATTTTACTAATTTATTTCTTTATCTGAATCTAAGGATCTACGGATCTGAGTATGCATGATGTCATATTGGACAGATTGTAAAGCCATCTCAGAAAAATTATCAATTGAATACTACTAATATAACTTTTTTTCTTTTCAAGCTAATTTATGTATTTCCACTGACTGTATAGCATAGTCCTCACACTTTCCCTTTTTAAAGGTCTAAACAAAATTATCTATGGAATCAACGAGCGCCAACAGAAAATGTGCCCGTTTTCCATGTCAGATCGCAAATTCTTTCAGATACTAACAACAAAGACTAATTCATATCAGTGACATTACTCTGTAGTGATCATTATTGTGCTATACCTGTCACTACAAGAAAGAGGTTTGCTTGAACCGAAAGCTCGCCAGAGAGCCACCGCTTGGCACCGTCGAGCTTCTCTCGTTCTGCAGAGTGTATGTCCCGCACCTCGCTAACCTTTCTCTTACACACCAGTGTTACGCACCACTTTTCTTTGATTCAGCCAAAAGCTGTACACATACTGAGGTGCACTGCACCACTGGGTCACCAGCACAGGTGAAGGAGTCCAGGTGAGCTTGGCAGGAGAACGCAGGCGGCTGTCTGTAGGACGTGCGACTCAGATGGGCTCTGAAGCCTCGTCTTGGCAGCCCACTTCACACGGGAACACAATGTAACCCAGGTAAGCAATAATATACAGTACACAGCATTGGCCAGGCTCCATGATGCAGCCTATTTGATTGGCCGCAGTCCTTTTTTAAGTATACAGTGAAGACAGATGACTAATTGTTTAGTCAGAAGCATTGGAAGCATTATCATGCAGGGTCAGACCCGAGCGTGAAGGCTGGAATTGATTTCCTGATGACTTAATGAAAGTATATTACAGTTTGATTGTGTTGTTGCTGTTATTTGAGCGTCTCTTTACCAGACTATCAACTGCTGCCCTTTTATTGAAGCGTGACATGATGGCGTTATGATGTCAACAGACTCAGAATCTGCTAAAATACCAGATGATGAAAAGGTAACTCCATCATATGTGGGTAAAGGTCACAGGGTCAGAAGGTGAGTGAATCACAGAACTGAACTTTCTTGAATCAAGTAAAAACATAAATATGTCTCTGTTCACCTGCAACTACAATCTTCTAGATCCTCTCCCACACACACACACACACACACACACACACACACACACACACACACACACACACACACACACACACACACACACACACACACACACACACACACACACACACACACACACACACACACACACACACAACAGGCCCAAGTTCCCCTGACATAGCCTCTCCAGTGACATTTCGTCAGAGCGTGAGCGTGGCATCCAAGCCATGTTGATGTGATTGGCTTTGTGCTTTGCTGTCGTAGTGACCAAGGGAAGATTGATCGTGGGGACATTGTGTGTGTGTGTGTGTGTGTGTGTGTGTGTGTGTGTGTGTGGGGGGGGGGGTTAGAGAGGGGACAGGCTAGAAAGGTCAGGCTCTGAGGTGAAGCCTCTGATATTGACTCTACAGAGGTTCGCCATGATGAGACTCGAATACCCTGTGATCCCCACAGCTCCATGGTGCAATCACACACACACACACACACACACACACACACACACACACACACACACACACACACACACACAGAATACAATCATAATGCTGCTCTGTGGATTACTTTGAAAGGATTACAGAAATAGCATCAGGGCCTGGAATAAACAGCTGATTGATTTCCTCTTGTGTGTATTCAGTTACGACAATTCAAACTGCTCGGGCCATCTCACACTTTAACTCACACTAAACACTGAAGACACTTCTGTCCCCATTCTGACACCAAGCTGGTCTTTGGCCTGTTGTCCTGTGAACATTGACACTGTCTTATATCGGTGTGATATTTTTTTCATGCCAGCAAAATATCAGATTTAAAACTCTCTAAAAAAAAAGTTTAAAAACCAGCAGAGGAGGAAGTCAGCCATTTAAATTAAGTAGAAAACTCAAAATTCCAATCAACAAAACAGAAGAAGTCAGCACACAAGCTATGGTGGAGCTAATTTCATCTGTTTTACAAAAAAGCAGGAAACGAACAGCTACTTACAAACAATTAAGTTAAGACTGTTCATCCAAAGGCAAAGTTTTACCATTGAGTCCACTTACACTAAGGCAGCTTTGGATTGTCACTTCCCTTAAAGCTCGCATTGCAATTTAGTGTAAAAGTTAAACAAAGTTCCACTTTATTCAAAGCTAGAATACCTGCGCCTCGGCCTAACAGTCAAATTCTCAGTGAAATCAGTGAAAATGTCCAAAAATCACTCGAAATGTTATTGAAAATGAAAAGAATCTTCCTGGATCCGCTCCATGATCCAAATCTGCATCAAAACTTAATGGGTTTCTATCCTGACCCGTACTGCATCTTTCCACCAAGTGTGTTTACGTTAATACAATTCATCCAAAACACTTATTTGTACCACTGACTCCTGCCTGTGCTTCTGGGAGGCACTTTATACTGCAGAGGATACAATTAAATAAATAAAGTAGGTGGTGCAACACAGATCCCTGCATTTTAAATCCTTCACCCATCCAAAATGGAGCAATTAGTGTCTCAACTTGAAAAAAATCGGTGAGCACTTCCTGAACTCCTGCAAGCAAATCCAATGACTGTGGCAGCTCCTCTGAAATGAACTGATTCTGTTGTGAACCGTTACAGTGTTAAACGTGGGTGTGGTGTTTAATCTGGTAAACGTAACGGAGTAGAAATATGAAGTGCAAGTACCTCAAAGTGATTCTCACGTGCAGTGCTAGAGTAAACGTACGTACCACTACTTTCTCCACATTCTCTCTCTCCTCTCCTCTACATTCTTTCCTTTTTAACTCTTGACTTTCTTTTGTCTTAGTTTGCCGTTTCTTTGCTCCTCTTCCCTCCCTCCCTCCCTCCGTCTTTCCAGCCGTCTGTCACCACTGGCCCGGTGTGTTTTCTCCAGGACATTTCCGGTCATTGTTCTTCAGTCCGCAGCACCGTGCCTCTATGTTTCCTGCCCCGTCTCAGTCTGTGCCCGCACCCATTCGTCTTGCGGCCACCTGGCAGCGCGGGGCCGCTCCTCTCAGCGTTTCCTCGTCTGACGCTGCTCCCTGGGCTTGGGTCCTCTCCCCCCCCTCCCTCAGCCCCGTGCCGGAGGAACCTGCCCGGCTAATTAAAGGAAAACAAACTGTGCGCTTTCCAGCCGCTTTTGTGCAAAACACTGCTTATTGAGGGGTCGAAGTCAAACTTCATGATTCATTAAGAAGAGGAAGTCTGAGCAGACTGGACAGATCAGTGAGGCTGGAGAGATGGAGCAGAGGAGGAAATGGAGGAGGGTGGACGTGTCTCTGAGTGTGTGTGTGTGTGTGTGTGTGTGTGTGTGTCATACTTTAGTTAAGTATGTGAGGTGGCAGAACCCACATTCACTCAGAGACTAGGATTTGCCAGATGTGCTTTTGATACTAGTTCCCTGTACTTGTGTGTTCTTTATTTGTTTTAGTGTATATATTAATAGTTTCTTACTTTGTGTTGGCAGACATTCCTGTATCTTCACTAACCTTTCTCAGGTGTGTTATAACTTATGTCCTCTTCGTCTCAATGTGAGTCTTGTAATTTCCTCAAGAAAACGTGTTGAATGAAATATTGAAGTTGGTGCTGAGAAGCTTTCCACACCTGCTTTGCTTTAACAGTACGTAACATATACAGTGCGGCAAAGCCAGCGGAGCACAAGATTTTATTGTGGTGAATACGACTTGTTTTGTGTGTGTGAGTATTCAAAGTTAAGGTTCCATAGTATTTCTTTATATAATCTCCATTTATTTTTTTATATTTATATACTTGCATAAGTTTAGCACTGTATCTAATGAATATGTGAGTACAGAGAAAAACACATCTTTGAATAATTGACTCTAAATTGGTAAAATATTTACCATCGCCACTCGAGGATTTTACATCTAACTTAGACACACAATTGAAAAGGTGTTACCAAGGCATCGCCAACTGTAAAGAGATTTACTCAAACTATTCTGAGACTCTTATAGCAAAACAAACTAAAGGACAGTGAAGAAAAACCTTAAGAAGTCCTTATTATCACCAATCCAGCAACATTTAGCAAGAGACATGAAGCTATGTGTTGACAACAGTTTAGAGGGGGAATGTATATTGTAGATGTTGAATGCACTAATTGTAAGTCGCTTTAGATAAAACCATAATTGGTTAGTTCAAATCCCAATATAAAACAAATATAACAAATAAAAAGATTTAATGAGGGACCACTGACACTGGACACATATATTTGTTTGTATGAAGTCTCATTAAAATGCCGAAACATCTCTCTGACGTCTTTATATGATGTTTCTGGACATTGATGCAGGACAGCTTGTGTATAAATGTATGAATCTGAGTAAATGTTTCCCTCTGTTATAGACGATCTGAGAGTTCAGATCACTAACATGGCTTTGAGTTGAGGTTATTGTATTGTATATCTACATGTACTGTATGATTGTAGTACATGTTCACATGTAGTGCTTGTGTCTGTGTGTATATATGGGCTTGCATGCATGTTTAGATGTGTCATCAACATTTTGGAATAAGTTATGTAGACGTGTCAGCTAGTATGAGTCGTTCACTGTATACTGTATGTAATGTGTGTGTGTGTGTGTGTGTGTGTGCGCACATGCTCCCCCATTCCTTCTTTCTCTCCTCCCCTTCAGCTTTCCTCAGTGTGATGTTTTCCTTTGGCTCTAATGAGTTCTAAGTGGCCAATACTTTCTTCTGCAGGAAACTCGTGTCAAACTAATTAACTTTTAATGAGAGGAAACCCACTGATTAGAGTGTTTTTCTTGGCAAACGAGCCTATTAATTCTGTTGGTTTGAGCAGCAGGGCCGAGGAGTTGGGTGAGGAGAGGGCCTTTCTTCGGCAGTCAGCACCACTCCTCCTCCTCCTCCTCCTCCTCCTCTCTCTCTCTCTCTCTCTCTCTCTCTCTCTCTCTCTCTCTCTCTCTCTCTCTCTCTCTCTCTCTCTCTCTCCCACAAGCACACACACAAACACATACAGACACACAGTCTGTCGTTCATCCCTTATCATTGCTGCCTAATACTGCCCTCTAGTGGCTTCTAAACAAAATTGAAACAATTCTTTTTGTATATCTTATGAAAAATGGTCTAAAGGAACAATTCATTTCACGGATGTTTGTAAAATACATTTCAAGCCATCAAACAAAAAAAAACATTTATTGTAATATAGTGTATAGGGGTGGAACTCAATTAGCTCATCAATTAGTTGATTGACAGATGATGTTTAATCATTTCAATAATGTTTAGCAAAACTGTAATTAATTTAATATGATTTTCTTCTTTTCTTTATCATATACTTTTGGGTCGATGATCAGATAAAACAGGATTTTAACGTGACGGGGGGGAAATGATAGGACAAAAAAAATAGTAAATAATAGATGATAGAAAAATACTTGTTATACTCTGTTCTGTTGTTTAATCTGTTTTGTGGCCAATCATTATTTATGGGAACTTAATTTATAGTTTGTGTTCCTCATAACGGATGCAGGCAACATAATCAAACATGGAGGAGAGTGAGTTAGACATGGGGTCATTCCCAGCTGGAGAAGACCTCCAATCAGACAAGAGCAGCAACAATCTGAAAGCAAACTTCTGAATGGATGTCGTTTGGCAAGAAAAGTCTGACGGACCAGAAAGCTGTACTGCTGCAGACTGGTTCTCACAACAGACTCCAACACCCCGAACCTCTCTCTCCACCTACACAAGAAACATGTCAAACATTATGGAAAGAATCTACGAATGAGAGGAGCCACTTTAGCCCACGACACACAATACGGCGAAGGAATCATGAAGGAGGCAACAGCTGCTGTGGCTGCACGGTCCACAGCAACTGTGTGAATTTAGTGTAAGGTACATCATTTGTCATTTTTAAGTGCATCTCACAAACGGATGTCTATGGAAAAGCATTGGAACTGTAATGAGTTAAAAAGATTCAATATTCTGACATTATGTCATTATTAATCTGTGTAATGTTAGAGTGGCGAACACAAGGGCCACACGTTAGGGGGCAATATTTCAGAGAGGCACATTCTCATGGTGGTAGCAGCCATTCTGGAGCATGTCTGCATGTGTGTGCTTCACCGTGTTCTGACTTGTACTTTCATATCAGAGTGCATTTAACTGTCAATAGACCACATTAGAAAGTACTAACCGCTTATTACGGCGGCATTTAAATCCATTGGGAGCAGAGCACCACTCTCTGCCATTCCCTGAAATCCCGAGTGGGAGCGTTTGATGTGTCGATCGGAGCGGGCCTCTCAGAACCTGCAAAATGTGTCTGTTTCATCTCTCAATTACTGTCAGGGTTTGAAGTGCTGGTGCTCTACCTTCATCTGTCACAATATGGCTCAAGTTTGTTGAAGTATCTGGCAAAAAAAGGAGGCAAAGCCAGCGAGTCCAAAAGAGAAAGAAAGAGAAACAAGCAGGCCCGGCAGCTGGTGCTGTTTCAAAGCCTGCCCGAGCCCTTAAAGATTAAATCCATTTTGTTTCAAGTTCCGCACCCAGCCCGCCTGATGAGGGCTCAGGGGGTGAAGAGGGAGAGAGAGTCGGAGAGAACGAGAGGGAGAGAACAAGAGAGAAATCTGTTTGATTTGTCAGAACTTCTTTAATTTAATCTACAGCTGTCAGGATGCTGAGAATCCAGACCTCATCACTGGCTTTTATCTGCCTGATTTCACCCCAGGCACAAGACACTCTCCTCTAACACACACACACACACACACACACACACACAGAACGAGCGAATGAGAGAGGGATGAGAGAGGACAATAAAACTATTCATTTATTAAAGGACACAAAGAAAAACTAGAAAGTGCGAGCACGAAACAGAAAGAGAGGGGAGAGGGGTGAGTCGGTCTCAGCTGTCAATGACATTTCACCAGTTTTTTACAGCATCAACAAAGTAACTGAAACTTACTGCAAAAATAAACTTAAAAGGGACATCCGTGAGATAAGAACTACCTAAAATGACAGAAACCATCTTTGAGAAAAATTTGACCTTTACTCTGACAATATAGTTCAGCCCATGTCCCATGTGCTAACATGGAGGAGGCAGAATTTATGACCTTTACAGCAGCCAGGCATCAGGGGGCAGAGCAGACATGTTGTCCATCTTTATATACAAAAGCATAGGAACCTTAGTTCGACATTATTGTTTCGCAATTAAGTAAATTTAATTTCCTGGTCTCTCAAAAGTATCTGACTACAGCATCCGTCCTCTGGTCTTTACCTTTGGAGCGGGGTTGTTCAGGTTCAAGTCTATTGATTTAACTGCCTGACATGTTCAGCTTTACTGTGGATTTCCCCCTTGACGTTCACTTGTCCTCCACACTTGGACCCCCACATGTTTAAAACTGTCCATGTGTTATTTTGCAAGTTTTTCCTCTCCAGCTACTTTAACTTTAATATCACTGACTTTCTCCTTCCATCTCTCTCTGTGGTTGTATATCCTCCATCAGCTCGTCCTCTCCTGGCAAACGCTCCCATTTCCCGGACTCTCTCAATCTTACACAAGTCCAGTCGCTTAACTCTTAATGCACACGCACACACACACTCACACTCACAAGCATCAGACACTTACACACAACATTCATCTTTTTCTCCTTGAGTCCGGAGGCTTATTGCAGATGTTTGTCCACTCCTGTAGTGTGAGCCCGTGACAGAGGAAATTAGAATTAGACACAGGCCTGCAGATATATGACCTTCCTCTGCCCCCCTCCGAAGATTTCGATTTTTTCCCGTCTTTTTCTCTCCTCTGTCCTCGAGATAAGTGTTGAATTGAGGAATCTGTGGACAGAGGGCTATCTTGTTATTGAATCTGAGGACTTGACAAGAAAAATAGGCTGCCTTAAGCCGCCCTGTGTCCACCCCTTCCAGAAGAGATCCAGCGTTCCACCGACCCTCTTCGCTCTCTTTTTTCTTTCTGTCCTGGCTGCTCCCTTTTCTCTTTTCCATACCTCGCATTTCACTTTCACCTCTGCGGTAACCTTTACTGTCAGCCATACCGAGCTGGGATTAGCATGGAGCTCTACAGTGCATTCATAACTGCCTGGTGAACACATTATGAGATTAATTTATCATTTATGAATACACCAGCATTTCTTTTCTTGGCTTCTTCACTTGTCTTCATCAGTTCTGTTTCTTTTGCCTCTAGTCCCTCTTTTTTATCTCCGCCCCCTCCACATCTGGCTGCCTCTGTCTACAGCTCTGAGGTGAGTCTAGACATCTGTCAGGCCGCACAAGACCTTGTCATGTGTCCAAACTGTATTTCTTTATTCTGTGGCCACTTTATTTGTTGACTGATTTATCCTCAGCAGCCATGTTGGGCAAGTTCCTTGGAAAATCCAATCACTCATAATAGTTTTACTAATATCTAAAAAGTTATTTTTTACAAATTAAAAAAGTAAAAGAGTTTTACTGCCTTTAACTTTAATCCAATAACTTTGTCGGGATGTCTGCACACATTTCTCCAGATTCTTACTTAAATCGGCCCAAAAGTGGGGGAATTGACACGGAATGAGCCCGAAGGTGAATGCACCAAAATAAAAGTGATGTAAAAAATGTCTGTGATACATCACAATATGTTACTTGAGTAGGGATTTTGATCTTGACAACAGGGTTCAGCATTTCAGATATAAGCTCAGCTGAGGTTCACATGTTGAAATGTCTGAAAGTGCAGGGATTCATGAATGAATGTCAAACTGTAATCCCCCACCGCGCCTCTGTCATCTCTTACAATACAAATACAGCCGTTTATTGAAAATATTCCAGAGTGATGCTCCAATGCCGAACACCAGAATGGAATCTATTCTTTCGAGGCAATGATTCAACACAATTTCCCAGGAACGTGGTTCATGAGTTGAAGAGTATGTACAGTGAGGCCAACAGCAGTCAGTGTTGTGATTCATTGATCTGTCAGTGGATCAATTCATTCAGACTGCAAACTTATAAATACAGATTATATACAGTTATATATTTAGAAACTTTTTACCTAACATGATATTTAAGATATAAATCCTCACCAGATGATGTTCAAAATGATCATAACAGACTGGTTTTGGCAGTGCTTAGTTAGTCAACATGAACATTGGTGCAGATATATTTCTAGTTGTCTAAACCACAGAAATGCAATGATTTCACAGATAGGAACACACATGCACACACACATGCACTAAAATGAAAACATGGCCAGACCAGACTGGCTCAGATCACAACCCACTAGGAGGGAGTGTGACGTCATTCTCTGCTCAGGACGCCATTACTCCTTTACAGAGAAAATATTTGTATTTAAAATCTCACATGTTTAACCTTTAAATTAGTTTTAACTTTAGTCAAACAGTAATGGAACCTCGAAATCTTATCTGAGCACTTAAACTGCTACATTACATCTACAATACACCTAAAATGGCCAGCCGAATGTACATAGATACAGAATACATTTCATATATATTCCATACGACAAGAAAAAGTTGTTTAAGTCTTCATCATGGGGAACTTGCTGGCATATTTAATAGTTATTTGTACTTATGTTATACCTCACATGATTCCATAGGTCAGAATTAACATATACAAGCTGATCTATGTCGATAACTGATGTGTTACTGCCACCCAGAGCTCAAAATTGGAATATTATATCAATCTTATCGTGACTCAGGCCATTAAATGCATGATTATTTTCTGAAAACCATTAAGTATCGTACATAGGTATGATGTGGCCTGAAAGATCAGTGTGAAGAGACTGTACTGTCACATTGGGGTGTAAAAATACACAAACCTGTATTCAACTCCTAGATATAGTGACCTTGGGACAACAGATTCAGTTATATTACAAAAACAATGCCCATATCAAAGATGCATGACTTACACTGTTTAGCTTCTTGTCACACAAAAATAGATTGAAAACTTAGAGTGCACACCACAAACATTCACATGTCTAAACGCATCAATGTATGTCACAAAAACCTTGTAAAACACAGCCTCTAAGTCAAAAGTATACCAGTTAAATAAATAAAACAAACAATAGGCCCAGATTTGTAAAATGTTTCACTGTTTGTAAAGTGTTTTCTGCTCATACAGAAGAGTTTAAAACCACAACCTTCATAAAAAAAATGAAATAATATTGTGACATTTATCGTGATAATTATCAGCAGCACAGTCAAGCATAAATTGAAGAATGAGGAGACATTCACATCTGAATCAAGATCCAGAGCCATAAATCAAACAAACATATATCAGTTCTGTATTGGATAATTTCTTTTACCTTCTTTTTGGCAGAAATCGATTTAGTGTACAAGGACCAGATCATCATCTCATACAGACAGACTGATGCTACTGAAATTCTTCTTCTTCCTCTTTGTCCTGTTTTACCCAAAATAAGAAATCCAGGCCCAGACTTCAATTATAGTGGTTCCAATTCATAGGTCTCTACTGATGATGCTGAGGACAATCAGTAATTGTGTGATCTACTGTTTCCTGTTACAGTAGCTCCACATGCAAGTGTCAAATAAGACTTTATTACTTTTGTTTTGTAATACTTCTTCTGCCCACAAGAGGGGAGCAACACACTGATGTATTGAAAGGATGTGGTTTGATAAACTCAAGATGAAACCTATTGTTTGGACAGAGCTGTCTTCATGGTTGGCTATTTTAAAACAAACGAAGGGGATCTGACAATCAATAGGTGTTTGCAGGATTACTGCTTCTTTATTTGGTCACTCAATATTTATTGTTCCTTAGTTTATCTTCTTCTATTTTTGCTATAAATAACAATGCTAATTTGTTTATACTTGATTTTGGGTATGTAGGTGTATGAGTTTGTATATATGTATACATATATCTATACATATATATATGCCTTATTTTTGTTATTTATATTGTATTTATTATTACATATATTTTTTGTAAATTATATACAATATAGAGCACAGGCAAACAACATATTTATAGATGTATAGGAAGCTGGTTAAGTATAAGATAATTAATAATTAATGATCTTGTACTTCTTCTCACTCCTTTTCGAAAATGTAGATTAAATCATTATGTGTTTCATTGTTTTTTTAATTTCTTAATGAATGAACAGATGAATGCACACCTCTTTGACAGTTAAAGGTTCAGTGTGTAGAATTTAGTGACATCTAGTGGAGAAGTTGCATGTTGCAGCTGAATCCCCCTCACCTCACCCTCCCTTACCAAACATGAAAGAGAACCTGTGGTAGCCTTCAGTTGTCATAAAAACTCAAAAGGTGTTTAGTTTGTCCGGTCTGGGCTACCGTAAAAAACATGGTGTACTCCGTAAAGAGGACTCGCTACTGATGTAAATATAAAGTATTTAAATATATAAGGCTCATTCTAGGGTAAGGAAAACAACAATTGGTTCAATTTAGATGATTTTATATTCAACTCTGCCAATAGATCCCTTTCACCTACACCACTGGGCCTTTAACTGTGGTTATGAGACTTGCTCTGTTTACAAACCACCAGGTGTCGCTGTTGGCCTGAGTCTCTCTCTGTAGTAACCTCTACTGTAAATGCTGCTCCATCCTCCACTGGTCGTGACTGGACTGCAGATGAGTTGACGTTTCAGAGCTCCCCTTGAGATGAATGATTACAGTACACACTGAAATATGGTCAAGCAGCGGTTGCAAGACTGGATGTGGAAAATCCACATGCATTCTTATTTTTATTTCTTTTGAACCACATTTTAAAATGCCCACCTAAGGCTCCATCATTCATTTGCGAGCACTAAATCATTTTTTTTATCTTTAGCATAATCAAGATGACAGATGATGGATGCTCCACACTGGAAATTGGTGCTTTGGCCCTTCAAAATACATGCACCACCTTTTACCCCACCATCAATGTCAAGGGTGGCAGGTCGTGCAGGGTGTTTTGTTGTGAAGGTAACAACCGGAAGTGCTTGCTTTATTCAGTCTCACTTGACGCATGTCGGCGCACAGGCATCCTCTCTGCACTGTGGCGTGTGTGAGGTGTGTGTCTGTGCGTGTGAGTGTAAACACAACCCGGTCGGCTCATGTTAGGAGGAGTGAGCAGCAGCAGCAGCAGCGGACACACACACACACACACACACACACACACACACACACACATCCCGGCTGCTGAACCAGGCGCTCGGATGCGGAGATGGCAGCCGAGTCCACCCGGAGATTCACCAAGAACCTGCTGAAGCCGGGGAGCGCGGCCGAGATCCGGCAGACGGCGAGCAACGCGGTCCGGCACTCCGCAGTGACGGTGAGTGAGACCCGTGGAGAGAGAGAGAGAGAGAGAGAGAGAGAGAGAAAACCAACATGGTGGAGGAGGCGGTGGTGGAAGGCGCATCACCACCTGTGGGCCCCTGCGACGAGCGCCACACGTGAACTTGTATTTATCTGCGCTCGCGTGCACCGGGCTGCTGCACATCTGCACGTCTGACATTGACATTCACGTCGCATCTGTCTGTGCAGCGCTTGGTGCAGCAGCCCTCGTATATTGATCCTGCAGAGGAGGAAGAGGGAGAGAGGGACAATTCAATACGTCCAAAAGAGGATAAGACGCAGTGGTCGCCACATTTTGTCTCCACTCCTCCGTCGTAAAGAAGCTGCTTATTGGCTGTTAATGTGGCTAGTAAGAGGTAGAGCCTATCATACCCCCCCCCCCCTTCCCTCTGTGGGTTGTAGTGTATTCCAGTGTGAATGAAATGCAGCGGGTGTAGTAGGATGCGGTGTGATGCCCAGTTGGGGGGGGGGGTAGATAGATGGATGGATGGAGGGAGGGAGGGAGGTGCAGAGGAGGGAAAGAAAAGGGGGAGAATAGAGCGAGGTTAATCCGACCACTGGGTTGTGATTTAAGGCCAATTACATGATCAGGCTGTGTGAATATGGTGGGATGTGAGGGAGACGCTTCGGTGGGTGTGTCACGCCTCGGAAGGAAAGGCTGTGATTGACACATTGCACGAGGGGAGAGCCAGGAGAATGAAAGAAAAACAGCCCCACGCACGCACGCACATGCACGCACAAACACACACACACACACACACACACACACTGGAGAGGGATTTGTGTTTTGATGATGTCATTTTGAGGACAAATCCTCCACCTCACGATCTGTGCACGAGTGTGAGTGTGTGTGTGTCCATACTATGGAGATTAGCATAGGGAAAGGTCACTCCACTCCAGTCTCTCCATCCTCTGCACTGACTGGTGTTAGTGTGTCAGTGGGACACACTGGCAGAGCAGAGCGAAGTGGGGATTGATTGGACAAAAGAGGGAAAATCTAATAATAGAAGACAGGATTAAAACTAGAAAAGAAGTGAAGAGCCAATTTTAAACCTCATATACATTTTCTATGAGCAGCCAGATGTTTACAGAACACTCAAATACTGAAGAATACTCAAAATAAAACAAATGTGAAAAATCAGGTTTGCTGACAGTTTGCATCCGTCATCTCCACAAATGTTGGAAGACAGTATCGTGCATTATTGATTTGTTTTATTGGATCCATACTTTGACTGGTGAGTCACCTTGTGTCGGTATTAGAGATTTTACGATACCATTTGTCCTTCTCCAGAAACCGATTCCCATACCTGGACTTTGTTATCGGCCGATACTGAGAAACGATCCGATACCAGTGAATTTAAAGAATTCACAAATCACGTGTAACGTATGCTGTATGCTACTAACCCTGTATGGAAGTTAAACTCTTATAAACAATACAAAGGATGAATGGTGCTTTTATTTTCTAGTATGACATAGCTGAAAAGAACACCGCAGAGCTTCAGTGCCTTGCCCTAAAGCACTTCAGCTGAAGTCCCACATTGAGCCTGTGGTTTTCAAGTAAAAATAACAGACAAACTAGACTCATTCAGTAGAGCGCATACCTCTGCGAAGGCCCAACAACCCTACACACAATTGTCTAGTTCTTATAGTAGAAATATAATAGGAAAGAGAAAAGATCCTGGAGCCTTGTAAACCCTGGTGTAAACATACAGGAAGCTCCTTGGTGGAGGTAACGGAGTTAATTTACAGAAAGTTACAGAAAGGAAGGCAGAGATCACCAAGAGATACACAAAGAGAGATCCGCTTTTCATCAGCACCTCTTCCTCTTTATCATCCTCCAGTGCAACATTCTGCCTGGTTGCTCCATTTTTTCTAATATATTGAAAAAGTAATGATGAAAAAAGCCATGAATAATTACTTGCAGTCATATTTACAGATATATGATGCAGAAATGTAGAGATGAGAGGTTCTGTGTGTTAATGGGTTAATATAATGTGTGTGTGTGTGTGTGTGTGTATGTGTGGACAGGCTTAGGTTAAGTGGGTGTGTAAATGTCCATGGGCGTTGGATGTTTTTTGTGTGAGTGTGTTAATGCACGGCCCTTTGTTGGGGAAAGAAACCAGGTCAGCAGAATCAGGCCCTATGGCACAACATCCACTGAAGCGAGAGCCTCTCTTCTCTCTCACTGACCCCCTCGCCATTTTCATATTAACCAGTTTTCCTCATTCACTGAACGTCAACCCCCCCCCCCCCCCCCCTCCCCCGACTTTACCCCCCATCTCTCCATGCCTTCCCCACGTTCCTCTATATTCGAGTCACTTCTGACACTTGTTACCCTCCGTTTCTCACTGTCCCGCCGCTCTGCATGGGACCCAAGTCAGACGAAACCAAAGTGTCTGTGTGAACGTGTGTGTCAGTGTGTGTATCCATGAGCGTGTGCAGTGTACATGATACCTGGAAAATCCCCCTGGTGCACGCTGCATTTTTCCTCTGATGAGGAGCTCTGTGAAAGTAATCACCGCGTCGCTGCTTCTCATAGCGGTGAGCCCACCTATCCTCAAATATGCAGGGAGCACGGACGGGTGATAGTTACAAGACTGAAGGATGTAATGGTGGTTGAATTTTGGTTTCTATAAAGACATGTTGTGTTTCTGTGACCATGGGATGTTTTCCATTACATCTTGTCCGTCTCTGAGCTGCTGTATACCACATAACAGTGAAAGATGATATAACTAGAATTTCCGCACTGTGGTTGTGTGACTCCAGTGCAACCAGTGCAGTTTCAGTCTTTATACATTTTTTTCAGATTTAGAAGAAGTCACCGTGACTTTTGACCTTTGATCACCCGAATCTAATCAGTTAATCTGTGAGTCTTAAGTGAACATTTGTGCCGAATTTGACAGGGTTTCCTGGACGTGTTTTTCACAGGGGAAAAAACGGGTTTTGTGAGGACACAATGACCTTGATCTTTGACCCCCAAGTTTAATCAGGTTATCCTTGTGTTGAGTGAATGTTTTTGCCAGATGTAATGAAATTCTCTTGGTGGTTGGGTGTGTCCGATATATCATGTTCCCTAAGAACATGAGGTCACAAGTGACCTTGACCTTCGACCACTAAAACAATATCACTCCATCCGTGAGCCCAAGTGGATGTTTTTATTAAGTTTGATT
Source organism: Verasper variegatus (assembly GCA_026259375.1). Lineage (NCBI taxonomy): Eukaryota > Metazoa > Chordata > Actinopteri > Pleuronectiformes > Pleuronectidae > Verasper > Verasper variegatus. The sequence goes on from CM048047.1 coordinate 15,216,292, forward strand.
CCCTCAAGGGGTTCTTGAGATATTTGTTCACATATGCTTTGTGAACCTCTGACCTTTTGAAATCCGTTTGTCCGTGAGTCCAAATTAACATTTGTACCAAATTTCTTCATGGCATTCCTGAGCTAACATGCTCACAAGGCCAAAATGTATTTTGTGAGGTCACAATGACATTGACCTTTGACCTTTGACCACCAAAATGTAATCAGGTCATCTCTGAGTCCAATGAATGATTGTACCAAATTTGAAATTCCCTCGAGACGATCTTGAGATGTGTTCACAATGGATGGATGCACAATTTGAAAACATGATGCCTCCTGCCACTGGCTTTTGCCAGCTCAGAGCCATAAAAATCAAATAGAAATAACATTATCCACTCTATTTTCAACCTATTTCTGATTGTTGGCACCAGATGGAGCGTTTTTATTTTGCATCTTTGCAAAAGTGAGCAGCCTAACAGTGAGGACACAAGTGTCATTGTTGTTGTGACTCCGGCTCCCTGCTGGGATGAACCACATGTCATACCATGCCTGGAGGACGCCAGCCACATTAACCACACAGCCAGAGATTGGGCAGAACGTGGCCGCCCTGGCATCCCACTGTAGCTGAGTCTATTTGCCCAGTAGCAAAGGGTTGCTTGTATGCAGTCACCAGCCGTCGTTGCTTTGGGCCATATGCATGCTCATTCCTTTCCAAATGGCTTCCAGTTTCTGGTGTTATGTCCCCGTAGTCCTGTCTTTTCTTTGGCAGATATTTCCGCTTCTTGCCTTTGGCAGCACCGGTGCCCTTATGGTATGACGAGCTTCATGCCTGTTCACATATTACTGTCTCTGGTGCCTAGTGTCAGTCCAGGCTTTTTCTATGAATTTGCCATTGTGTAGCCAATGTTTATTTTCCAATCATAAAGACGGCCCTGTATGTAATGTAAAGTGTACAATAACTACACCAGTGATCTACACTGTCACTGGTGTAGTTATTGTCTGCACAGTGATGTAGACACCAGTGTTTTGCACTCACTGTCGAGCTGTTTGCCGGAGCTGTTGAAGCTTGTCTCACTTTATCTTGGAAGGGAGCAAAGAAGAAGGGATTTGTGACATAAAACAATATCTAAAATGATCACAAAATAACTTTAATAAAGGTACAATAATTTTGATATAGTTCTTATCCATTGTGTAAGCAGAGTGAGGAGATAACCTAACCCCTAACACATAGTTGAGCGACCTCGGATTTGTCTAATGTTTTGCTGTTAAAATGTTATTTATTATGATAATTATTGATATCAACTGATATGAACATTTGTCCTCTCCTCTCCTCTCTGTCTGTCTGTCTGGAGCTACATTTTGTGTCAGACAGCGTGGAGCAGTCATTTGTTGGGGGGGGGGCGCTCTGCGTGTGGTCGTCGGGGGACATGCTGTCAGTCTGACTCCGCTCACTCCCCAATGACGCATCATGTCGACTGCGTCTGATGCATTGTGCGTGACATGCTGACCTGACTATCTGTCTAGCATACATGCATGGAAGCCCTATAGCTGTCTGCCTGTTACGGAGTACTGTGATGTACTTGTGGTCGCTCTGAGCGAAGCTGTGTGAAAGGGCTTGCAGCATTCGAGTTTTCATCCGTGTCAGCGTTTTTATCTAAAATCAACCACACTCAGTTTCAAGAAGAGAGTCGTCAGTGTCTCGTTAATCAGTCGCTGGCAACGCACACTAATATTCCCGTCTCATACTAGTAAGTCAAACTGATAAGGCTGCAAATCAATTGTCCTGGTGGAGAGAAACGGGTCAGATTACCAGTAATTACTCTACCACCATCCATGCCTCTGTTGCCACGGCAACACAGAAAGGTCACTTACGTTGGAATTCTAACAGGAAGCACTGATATCACTCCTCGCATATCTCTACTTTTTCCCCTCCAGTGTATCTTGTTTTCATCTCATCTATCGGTCCTCCGGTCCCACGCTCCTCTCATCCACGTCTTACAAGAAATCGTATAAGTTAATTTACTGTTTTGTGCAACTGCTTGTATTATTCTTTTAATAACAACCCGCTCCATCTTTCATTGCCGCCTTCGTTTTCTGTTTTATTTATCTCTTTTGCTTCGTTTTCGAAAAGACATTATCAGAAGACTGGCTGCGACTGTTGAAGGAGATGTGCACTGATCCTGACATTTCTCTCACATGATTCCTCTTATTACATATGGACAGTGGTGAGGTAGGACAGGAGCCAGAGCCGGAGCGCAGCAGGAGCCAGAACCGAGCTCATAATTAGATCAGATATCAGCAGTCCGTGGCTCTTATCATTTCAGAAGGTTAGACCATGAAAATAGGAAGGGAGCATGAGAAGAGGAAGAGGATCTACTGCAGATATCTTGTCATCTTATAAACACTCCTGTCCATGTTTGTGCACGTAATCATACATTTAGCCCAATTTACAAGCAGTATTTGCACATGTCATTAGCAAACTGGAGTGTGCTAAATTCCCAAGTTTGCACACCAGAAACTTTTCAGGTCCCTGTGGGCGTTCACGCGAGTGTTACAGTTCTTGAAGAAAGTTTTGTTTCACAGCACTTCAGGACAGAGAATAGAAATGCAGCGCACTGTTGTTTTATTCCCACAGATTCGGATACAAAGCTGCCTGACAAATCAACATTTCCCTGCCTGCCAATACACTTATGCTCTTACATAAGTCTGAGATTTGGAAAACGTACCGCAGTTGGATTGTATAACCATACAAATATGACCGCGAGAGAAAAGAGACTCAACAAGAACAATCAAGAAAAGAGCTTTGCGTCTCTTACGTTGCATTGGAACTATTAAAGTAGGAATATACGGAATAATAAGTGAAGGTTGGACGTTACAGATAAAATACAAACCATTTCTGCTAAAGTCATAAAACATTAAATTTGATATAAAGAACTTTTATAGAATACCACCCTAAGTTGGGTTTCCGCTTGGTACAAAAGTCTAAAAAGTTTAAAAAATGTATTCCATACTTAAAAATATATCTTCATTATGTGAATCTTCATTTAATGCTACTTTTGTCCCTCGTTTTTGAAGATAAATTCTTGATGGCATGCATAGTTTGTGATGTCTGTAAGAAAACTACAGACAAGACCAACGTGGCACTGATAATCGTCACTGAAACAAACACCCCTGTCAGACGTATTGAATTACACTCCACTGCCTGTAGTTTGTAAGATAACGTGGTGTTTCAGGGTTAAATTCTACTCAGCTACTTCACATTATCTTCTTCATATCGTACTTGACATAAATCTTAAATTTCATTCATTATGGTCTTAAAAATGCTATATCCAACTCAGCAAGTGCCATAACTGACTGACTCCAGCTAGTGTTTACACTGTAGCTGAATTAGCGCTACACTGATCAGCCAGGATATTAAAATGTGTCAGAGGTTTTTAATGTTGTGGCTGAACATGAAGTCATGGAAAATTACTGAAACTTAGAAACAATCAAAACAGGCCCCAGTATTAAAACTTGTAACGGCTCCTCATGTTGTGGTTCATCGGGGTATGACTGATCGTGCTCAGCAGACACACACACACACACACACACATTCAGAGATGTGATGTTGATTTATTTGTGTTATTTTGCATGCATGTCCACTCTTGGGTCCACTGTCTCAAAATCACCATTGCGTTATTGTCACACGATCGTTATCGGCCTCAGCTTGCATTACTGTCATATCTTGCAAGGAAGTTACAAATATGATTGTGAAAGTGACACCTCCTCCTAGGCCATGGTTGTGCACACGAGAGACAGGATGTCATGCTGACTCACACACAAACACACACACACACACACACACACACACACACAGATGCATTTGGTGTCTCTAGACAACTCAGCTTGCAGCGTTTCTCAGAAGCACTTCTCCTTGGCGCCTCTGTCATGTGGTGCAACTTAAATATGTCTCGTATCACTTTTGAAATTTCAGCAGCAGGGTGACACACACCTTTTCTTTTCCTCTTGTCAGACCTCCCCTCACCCCGTCTCCCTCTCTGTTCCTCCCTCCACTTTACCTCCTCTCACCTCAATCTCTTACCTTTTACCTTCTTACCTTGCTGCTTTTGCTCCCTCTCTGCCTTTTTATCCTAGCACCACATGAATTCCCCTAATTACCTCCACTTCCTTTCTACTGCCTCCATCTTTCTTCAACATCCCCTGGATTACGTTCACTCGGCTCTTCTTCTCCTCGCTCCTTGTTATGTTGAGTGAATGCTTCTGCTGTCACCGGTGTGTTTATACACGCAGACAAGAGAATAGAGAAAGGGATTAGAGAAGATGAATAGCTCTTTGACATTTGTTATGACTGAGCTGCCTGCGACTCGACCGTGTTTGCCTGATAACAGTAGGGCCGTGCACTGCCAGGCTTTGGTGTGCGTCTCTCTTGCTCCCCCATCGTCTAAATGACTCATTCAGAAAGGGCAGAGAAATAAAAGCAAAGCGAGGCGAGTGAGCCTGTCACTGGTGACACTGTCTCCTGCTGAATCCCCCCACTGTTTGAACTCTGTGTGATGCTGCACAGTGATCTCAGTAATGTACGTGCTGGGTGTGAGCACAGGAAGTCCCTGAAATACATGTACAGTAGCATTGTGATGTAAGACAGCCAGTTGTTGAATTGTATAATAAGATAAGAAGAAAATAAATGTCTGTTTAGTCTAGGTAGGAAAAGGGGATAAAGAGAAAGTGTCTGTCTGTCAGTGTTTGTGAGAGGTCACATGAGAGAGAGGGAGAGAGCGAGGTCCCCCGAGGCTCCACACATTGTGCCAAAGTGCCTTTACAATAGGCTCTTTGGAGAGAGAGAGAGGCTTCACAGCCAGTGAACCGCTGCATTCACTCTGAGCTGACCAGGCCTGGCTGGAGCTTAACTTTTATCCCCTCTCTCGTTCTGTAAAACTCCATCCCGCCTCGCCGCCCTGCCCCGCACCTTCACAGACACCAGCGTCCACTCCACTCGTCCATCCAGACTCTGTTCATGGCCCTCGGAGAGAGGGGTTGAGGAAGGGGGGGGGTCCACTTCACATACTGGACTAAGAATAGTTCAGCGACTCTCTGCGAGTGAATCGCTGTGTTGTGTCTCTCCCTCACTCTGCATTCCAGAGAAGGAGGCCATGAATATGTTAACGCCATTACCGTCCGACCTCCATGGCCTGCTGCCCTCACCCTCACACACACACACACACACACACACACACACACACACACACACAGTGATACACACTGTGGCAGTTCAACGTGATATGGACTTTACTCTCATTTACTGTCTCCTCTGACTGGACAGAGTGGGACAGAGGGAGCAGGGGCAGGATCCATCTCATTACAGATATAATCTGTAACAATTCTTCGTTAAATTGTCTCATAACAAAGAGACCTATGTTAAATATTTTGTTGACTTAAATTGTGCAAAATGTTTCAAACAATTTCTGAACCCAGAAAAACCCCTGTTTAATTCAAGGTAACTGGACTTTTTGCTTTTGGTCGAAATTTAAATGTTTCACATCCACTTTAACTGTAGAAACACACTGTTAGCCAGTTAGCAGTCGGCTGTTTTGTCTTCTACTGTTTCTATTGGACACTCTTTTGTTATTGTTTTGATTGAGAGACCCCTAGAGACCAAAATGACAAATTATCAGATGCTACATTTTGTACATGTCGACCTCAGAGTCTGTAAATCTGAAAACAGGACTGTGTTTTTGTCAGGTGTTCAAATCCTCTCGATCCTTTTTCTCCCTGTCTTCTCTGCCTGTCGAACTGTTCCCTGTTGGCTTTGATCAACCCGGCTGAACCTCCCATAATCCTGTCTGACCGTGTCTGTCCTCCTGGCCCCAGTGTCAGGAAGTACAAGAGAAAGAAACAAGCAGCAGCTATTTTTCATATTTCACTACTGGCATCAGCAGCGGTTACACACATCCATCCACACAACGCTCACAAAGATAAAGGTACACATGTACATAAACACACCGTCCCAGGAACAACATGAGGGTTAAGTATGAAGCTATAGTTAACATTTAGCTTAATGTAGCATCGATGCTGGAAACAGGGTGAATTGACAAGCCCGGTTCTGTCTATAGACTGCTCGCTCTTATCAGACCTTTTTTTTAATTTTTTATAAAAAAAAACCCTTGTAAGACTAAAAGCCAAAATGAAACTGGAATTACATGAACCAATATCCAAACAAATTTGAGTAATTTTAAACTTAGGTCCAGGTCTAGTCAAGTAAGTGAAGTGATACATAGATTGGTGACTATCTGAGATGGTTGTGGATGCTGATATTAAGCGGGAAGGAGTCAGTAGGGATTTATATTCTTTTACATCCGAAGCCAGTCTGTGCACCTGTGCTGGCCCACTGGCTGCTTGTGTCTGACTCACTCTGTGTGCATACATCAATTTTGTGCACCTTAAACGTCAGGCAAAGGCCTGAAATGAGGTCTGCAAAAGAAATAAGCGAGGGGGGGGGGAAGCGCATCGGGCAGAGAGGGAGCTGGAGAAGGGACTTTTGAGTCTGTGAGCGGAGGAGAGACACAGGGGAGGGAATTGGGGGAAACGTATAAGGAAGGATAGCGCATAATGAGAGCGCACGAGGAAAAGTCTTCAGAACAGCTGCGGCCTCCGTCTACACTGGGACCTCGGGGAGAAGGAGCAGTGCTGAGTGGGCGTCTGGTAGATAGTCAGCGCCGGTGTGGAGGTTACTCTGAGGTCACATGTAGGCTTTGTGTAGGTGGCATACTGTATGTAGGCGTTATATTTGAATGATGTATTGCACGCGAGGCATTCAGGTGGGCTTCTTCATCACTGTGAGCGTGTAGATTGGGGGGGGGGGGGGGTCTTCATAAAGTCTGATGATTTTGTTGTTGGTATGAATTAAGCTCATATGTAAATGTTTTAAATACCAACGGATGTTTTAGCTTTTCACCACCGTGTCCACTGTCCGAGTGTGAAATTCTGCCACGACTACGTTAAAGCAAATATTGGCTTCAGGCTGATGTAGGTTGAAGTGACGGGTTCAGAGTGAGGACACATTTTTCAAGCTAACAGGAAAACCGAAATCGTTTGGAAAGATTGCCCGACAAATTACAGGACAGTTACAGTTTCCTACCGTCAGTGACTCAGATATGCAGCGGAAGTAGAGATAAGAGATTTAGGGTATTTCAGAGTTTGACTTGGCTCCTGTGAAGGAGGGAGGGAACTGTCTTTATTGGCGGGAGCTTCTCTCACCTGGACGGGAAACAGGAGAGGCCTACAGCAGCTGTGGAAATGACCCAGATGTGATTGCAGAGAAACAGCGGAGGCATGGCAGTGCAGAGAGAGGAATCATGACTACTGTACAGGACTGGTATTTATTATTCTGCTCCACTGCTCTTTCCTGTAATGTCAGCGTTCGATGAACAGATTATTATTGGCAAAAACCTTCTCTCCTTTACAATTGAGGGAACAGCTCTTCTGCTCTGCTCGATGCTGTTACCTTAAAACGTCCCGTGTGTGCGGACCAAGCTGAAACGCAACCTGCGTTTTACTTTAATATTTAATAACAACCTAACAGTGGTCAGTAACATTTTAAATGTATGTTGATCAAGTTAAAATGCTTTACCACAAGCATTTGCATAAAGATGGGTAGTACTGCAAACTATTCATTGCAGAGCGCGTGAGAAGCTGTGACCTCAACCGTCAGGAGGGAGGAGGGGATGGGAGGGGAGGGGAGGGGGAGAGAACCGCTGGGAGATGTGGAGAGATGCCACGTGGGAGAGTGAATTAATGAGGCACCAGCACTGTGACAGTAGCTGTGTGTCTTTCTGCTGCTTATACAGCTAATTAAGACTGGTATTCTGTAATACTATTCTAGTACATGTAATATTTGTACTCTCTTGTCTAACAGCTAAGGCTTTTTTTTCACCGTGATGCAGGTTTATGGAGGTTGGTGATTATTTTTCATAAGCAGTTTTATTTTTGTTGCAACATTGAGTCTTAATCCCCACCCACCGCTCCATCCCACTGAGCCTTTGCTAGAGAAAAAAAACACATGTAAAGATAAATACGTTAAAGTAAAAGCCCAGCAGAACACACCACATAAACCCCAAAACAACAAGAAAAAAAGAAAATGAAGAAAACCTGAAAAGAATGAAAAACAGGGGGGAGAAGAAAAGAATAGAAACTTCACTTCAAACTGCTTCAACACTCTTGGCCAAGGGTTCAAAGGAATACATTTATTGGGGCCAGAGATTATATATTAAAAAGAAGGCAAGCATTATTAATTTTATTGTTTTTACCATTGACTCCAAATTGAATGGAAGGTTTTTACAGAATAGACAAAGAAACAATACTGTACTTAGATGTTGGTAATCTCACCTGAAACACAGACCACTTCCACTAACATCATAAAAAGTATTTATTATAATAGAGTAAAACGTTTCGAGAAAATACAATAAAATAATATTTTACCATATCAGAAAAACAGTTTCCTGGACGATCGCCTGGTGCTGAAGATAAAACCATCTCTGGACTATGTTTTATCCCACATGCATTTCATGTGTCTCCATAAATTATGCAATGAGAAAACTATAAATAAATAAAAAACGCTTTCCCACTTTACATACAGCTGACCTCTTCATGTTTAAAGTTACAGTTACAGATAATCGAACAGGCTCCTCCGTCAGGCTCTCTTTGACACAATATGCTGCCTGATGGTTTGTTATCATATGGCCTCTTCAAATGCTACATGAACTTAGCTGTGTGTTGTATTTGTGTCTCGTCTGGATTTACAAAAAAAAGGAGGGGGTATGTGTGGACATGATGAAACGTGAGGTTTCTGTTGGTTTTGGGGGGGGGTCTAGGAGTGAATATTCGGAGGGCGGTGAGTTCAAGCAGAATGAAGGGAATTTCTTAACAATGCAGCTGCTCCTCACCAACTTCCCCATATCCCCCTCCTCATCGTCTCCTCTCATGCTCTCCCCCCTCTGCCTCCGGACTACAGTTCAGTAAAGACATTTTAATAGCTTCCTTTTATAAACAAACCAGCTGCCAGACGACCAGATAGTATCTCTGGCACAGAGCGCCCCCTGCAGGTCATTCGTTGGAGACATGGCAGTGGCAGCGGCTGATACTCGGAGGTGTGGAGACTATGCACCGGGCCTGCTGGGTTGAGCTCTCAGCACTAGATGGCATTGGCTGTGTGCTGTTGCTCACTTCTTCCTGTTACTTCCTCCAGAAAACAGCTGAACTCAGATTCAGATAAAAAAAGTTACACATCACTCAACATTATCTTTTCACTTTAGGGTTGCACAGTTATAAAAGTAAATCAGGATTTTGATTGATATTTGCCCTTGCTTTCTCAAATTAAAATAGTTTTCTATTGTTTGCATTAAGAGGGAAGTCCATTTCTAATTTCCTCCCCAGGTTGCTTCAACCAATAATAAAGCTGCTGTGCATCATGTGACAATCAGAAGCAAAATCAAATCTAACCTAGATATGCATAATAATGGAGGAATAACAAATCAACAACAGATTCATTTCAAACACTATTTTGCTGCAGCTGCTGCACAGCAGGGCAACGCCATGATTTTCCATAAATATCTTTCACCTGACTTGTAACCTGATAGAGTTTCATATAAATACTTTTTCAGAGAATAGTGGCTTAAAACCTTAATCCAAATTCTGAGAAAGGCAGTTCTGATTGTCATCTTACTATGAGATGTAATATGTGTATCAGGTAAAAAAAAACCAAAAACCATCAGGTGCATCTGGTAGAAAAAAACCGTGCAGACTTTTTGTGTCTTCCTGTTATTGCAAAGTACGTTTTACTGTGGTGTTGCAACCACCAGCTGAGGTTTTACTAAGAACTGAAAATCACGATGAGTTTGAGACAATATTAATAGCACTAGAGAAGAAGATACCCCAAATAGAAAAACATAGGAATGTCTTGAGCTGCAGAGTTCCTGTTCTTTATTCTATGAGCTATAAAAATGGGTCCTTTGAACGACAGACATAGAAACATATCTATGACTTGATCAATTTAATTTGCTCAAACAAATCAGATCAAAACGTACACAACTCTTTCTGGCATGATCTGCAGCTGGGTTCCTGAGAAACTGATTTATTTGATCTGAAAGTTTGTCTTTCTGTAGCTGCTCAGTGTGAATCCACCATCTCTGCAGAACATTACCCAAAAACACTGGCTTTGTGTGTGTTGTGTGAGAACAGGGGGGGTGTAGTGCATGGAGGTCGACCCTGTGTCGCTGTTGTTCCCCCTGCGAGTGCCACGACGGGGGGGGCCAGGCCGGAGTTTGCCGAGAACCCGGCACACGTGAGTGACAGCATCCTTCCTGTTGTGGTCACCATGGGAACAGGATAGTGTTTTCCCAAGTAAACTCAGCGGAGCCCTGTGCCACATCAAACGCTGCTGCCATGAGTCAGCCTGCAGCTCTACAGGGAGCCTAACTTTAGCCCAGCTAACTGCTTACAAGGCAGCGCGGATGAGTTTAAATGGACTGTGGTTTCCTACTCTGCCTAGTCGAGGGATTTGAACTCAGTAGAATAGCTTATGTTGGTCTTTTAGTCTAAATAACCTGCATGCACTTGCGGCCCGCACACACGCAGACAAACCAAACTTCTGCAATACTAGTGCACATGACCGTGCACTACTTTTTCACTTCCAGTGCTGTTCAGCAAAGTAAAGGTTCCACTGGGAGACGGAGGGATTTCCGAGGCCGATACCATACAGCTGGAAAACATTAACTCTGAAAATGAGGGCCCTATACACCCCGATGATGTCATCCTTTACAGACGCTCAGACTGACACACAACTTAACCCTGGTTACACACAAGCAAACTTTTTCCAAACACATTCCCTATTATTGAAGTTTGCTAACCTCCCGCTGTTTCTTTTATTTCAACAGGTCATCTGAACAACACGCAAAACTATAAACACTTTATGTTTTATAAATGAGCTGCTTAAATATGAATAATATTGCATTGAAAACCAACAATAGCAGTAAAATGTTTATATGTTACAACATAAAAATAAAGACGGCTTTTTCTGAAATAAAACATGCAGGAAGAACCAAATAAATTCCGGTGTGGATCCGGACAATCTTTAACATTGCAAGCATCCTTCAACGTGTTCACAGTTTTCCCAGGGAATGATTCATGGATTGAGTTGGAAATAAATTAAGGAACTGATATCAATGAGTTTGTGCGAAGTGGTGCAGCTTGATTTAATTTAAGTGGACTGTTAGGTATGCGCTCTACTGAGGGCCATTCTAGTTTTCATGTTATTTAAAGGCCCTGATTCTGTCTTGGAGATCTCCCTGGGAATTAAAACCTACTTAAATACTTCTTTTAGTTTTTTTTCCCTGCAAGGTCACATTTAATAGCAGCAGTTACTTACAAAGTCACAAGTGCTTTCTCTTGTTTCCTTTCTTTTATCTTTCTTCTCAGAAAATTTCGGAGAAATAACGGTTCCAAATCATTTGCTTTCTTTGAAGTTATTTGAAGAATAAATGACCCATGGAATAAAGAATGGGTTGGCATTCATCATCCAAGTTTCAAAGGAGTTTAGAATTCAAGCATGTGAGTTACAGATGAGCAATTGAGCATAAACAGGGAGCGACAGAAGAGAAAAGAGCAGATAGAAGGAAGAAGTAGAGCAAATTGTTGCATCTCATTCTGTGCGTGGTGTCAACACTTTGTGTTTTTGTCTTGGGATGTGACACTATCCATGTAGAGTTTTGTTCTCCCCTCTCATTTTGTAATTTATTTATTCCTCTAACTGCAGTATACTGGTGTTCCGGGAGATGAGCTGCTTAGCTCTGTATCACCTCCATGTTTGTGTCTCCTTCCGCAGAGAGCCTGAGTCGGTTTCCTCGTTTCCCTTCCACACAGGTTCAAGGTCCTCATCACATATTTAACACTCCACCACCTCGTTCTCTGAAAGTCGCCTCGGGTGCTTCTGCTCTAAATTCATCCCTCCCTCTGTTTCATAGGGAGGTGAAGTGAAACTATCACAAAACGGGCTCCAGCAAAACAAACAAATTGCAGAGAGGATTGTAGTGATCAAGGCAAGGCAGTTTTTATTCATGAAGCACATTTCATACGCAGAGGTAGATTTAAGGGACACAGAGAAAAGCAACATAGAGACAACATTTTAAGAAAACGATAAAACAAATTTGAAAGCATAGTTTCACACAATTTCCGAGCAAAATAAAAGATCAAAAAGTGTAGTGTAATTGAGACTGCAGCGTTTCCGCATTAAGACTGCAAGGCTTTCTAATGGGAAACATGCAGGAATTTGTATCATCAGTGAAGGACTTGCAGCATGAATGTAATGTGATCAGAACTCATCCTATAATGTCACAATAGCCTTAAACCAAATACAAGCACTGTATCTTTTCCATCAAATATGTATTTTGTGTCGTGTGCACATGGTCCATAAAAACCATGTTAGAAAAACATTGCTAAAAAAGTTTGAAACTTGGCTGATGTGTAAATGTTGGCAATTTCGTAAGATTTGGGAATCTGATATTTGAATAACATGACCTGCTCATTATTCTCTTCATTTTTTATCCCAACTGTGTAGCTGCACCACAGAGTCCAGAGAATAATAGGAATTTGAACAGTCCCCTTCAATTTTTGCACCAAATCTTTCATGTTCGTTTGGACATACAGTTCTTAAATGATTAAAGATAGATGAAGTGTTGATTCCTCTCTGAATCCACATTATCTCAGCTACATATTGGTGATAAATACAGGTTTCCAGTCCTATTTTCACTGTAGAGTGGCTGAAAAAGGCCTACCGCCCTATGAAACCACGTTTAAATCCACCAGATCTGGATTTTTTAGTTGGATCTATAGATATCAGTCCCCTAAATGAGGCTGATTTTGCAATGTTTAAGAAAGTTATTTTAATAATCTTGTATCCGCCCTTTTGTGCGGATCTGCCACTAAATTTAATGGGGTCTTTCTTTGGTCCCTGTTCCATCCTTTCACCAAGTTTTGTGGAAATTCGTTGAGTAGTTTTTGCGTAATCCTGCTGACAAACCAGCCATTCGACCAACCAACAGGGAAGAAGAGGTACAATTCACATGAACGTAATCTCAACATCACTTAAACTCATATTTAAAATCATATTATCTAGTTAGACTCTACAGGGCAGTACAGCATCAGTTAATGGAATAATTCAAATTGAACCATGGTTTGGATGGAGACAGTCAAAACGCTACAGTGATATGATCAGTGTTTGTGTACAGTGTGAAGGCAGGCGCAGTGAATGAGAACTCGGCTGTGGAGCATGGGGACTCGACTGGCAGCTAGAGGGCATGATTGTGTGTGGGCATATTTGCATGACAGGACCATTGTGGAGGCCCGGGCGTTCACACAAAGCCCATCTCTGTGGTTTCTGTGAGCTTTAGCTGCTGCCATCAGGCATGTTGCACTGAAGAGCTTTTACTGAGATGCAGTGGTTTTGGAGGCAGTGGGTGGGGGGCGATGAGAAGGATGGTGTTGGCGGTGGGTGCGGTTAGCGTTTCATCTCTCGCGCCTCTTTGTACATTGCACTGGACATGACTGCACAGTCATCTCCTGCCGAGTGGGGCACATTAATATTTCTACACTGCGTGGGAGAGAATTTGCGATGGCCCCTGTGTGCACACGCCTTTCTATGCGTTTGTGTGTGTTGCGCTGTTTATATTTAGCTATGTAAAGCATTATAATAATGAGCATTTATGTGGGCAGTGGGTGGCATCTTCTGTCACATTCACATGGACACTAATGACCTTAATTGTGACCTAACAACATCACCATGGTTACCTCCTACTCTCTGCAGGGAGCGCGGCATGTGCAAATGTCTGGACCTCCACATTACTGTATATGTCACTAAATTATAGATCTGCTGAGGGCCTTTGACTATTATGCATACATCAAGCTAAATTATATTGCATTACAAGCTAAATATGTTAAACATTCCCTTAAACGACCTTATAGGTGCACATAGCTGTTTCTATTGCAGCGATGCTTCATACATGCAGCGTTTTTTGGACACATTTGCATCTTTAAACTAGGGATTTGTTATAAAAGTGTAATGTAATTGGAAACATCCACAAATTCAATTATAGTTAATGTGTCAAAACTAAATATAAAAGCTTTAAAAGATACAAGTGAATTCAAACCATCACATGTATATTACCACATTAAGCTTCACCACATATATATATATATAGGACATATATTTATCCATGGGAATGTATTCTAATTGATTTTAACAGTTATTGTTCCATTGAATAGATATTACAGCTTAAAGACGTTCATCTTGTCTCAGTCAGCTGGTTTCACTTGTTTGGATCATGTCAACTCTTCTCTCTCCAAACCAAAATCCAGGCTGCAAATATCCTCTTCTCAAACATTTGGGTGTCATCAGTCTTATTTCCCTCAGATTGACGTTTCGGACAACTTTTTGGATTAAGTGTGACTGGCACGAACACAAAGAGGAATTTTAGACGAGATTTCAAATTGCTGCAGAGCATTTGAAAACCATTTTGTTCTCTTCAGTGCTCTTTCTTCTTTCACTTAAGCCACAAACTGGAATCACAAATGATAGGGACCAGATGTTATGGTGACATGAGAAAAATCTGAGTGGTGAAAGCGATTGTCGCTGGAGCTCTGGGACATCAAATCTGATGTAGTGGAATTTTATTGAAAGGCGTCAGTCGGTTTCCTATTGCCTGTTTATGTGCTGATTCAAAGTCGGGGGGGGGAATTTCACATTGTAGCTTTACAGTCAGAAAACTCCACATGCATGCTCCGTCTGTAAAGCCGCCCACTCTCCCACTTTCCAACCATCCGCTTTCCTTTCAACAGCCCCTCTCACCACTGCCCCCAAACACTCTTCCACACACACACTCTGCCCACCTTCATGCTGGAATATTAAACAGAATTTACTGTCGCAGATGCATGAATATGCATAAACACACACCGCAATGGAATCTCTGTACACTGTCTTGTGAAAAGCAACAGTTTATTTCACCGAATCAGTCGCAGTGTGCAGGAGTGTGTCGTCAGTGCACATACTGCAGAGGCAGAGCCAGCAACTCTTGACTTGAAAGGACCGGTGGACACCGACAAGTGAATGCAGCAGAATGAAAATCAGAAAGAATATGTGTGTGTGTGTGTCTGTGTGTGCGTGCATACAGTATATATGTGTGTGTGTGTGTGTGTATATAGCAGCTGGTTCTGGTCAGCTGACAACTATCGTAGACTGTGATTTGTTGGGTGAGCTGGGCTGGGCTGAACCGTGCACAGCTGCAGTCTCTCTCCGTGTGTGTGTGTGTGTGTGTTAGAGAGCGAGGGGGAGAGAGAGACATGTAAGGCTGCCACTGTGTGAGCTCTGCAGCGGCAACATTAGGAGCCGGAGACTGGAGCAGAGCAGTGCAGGAAAGGCAGAGGGAGCTTGCAGGGCAGGACTGGTGGAAGTGAAGCCTGAGGGGGAGGCGAGGTCGGACGGCTATGAAGCCTCAGTTTTCCCACCGGGCTTGAACACGGCGCAGCATCACTGGCTGGACCAGGGGGCTGAAGTGAGCTGCACGAAACTGTGTCATCAAGACAGACAGCTGAGCTCAGGTACAGACCAGGTGAAGCCTTTACTGCTGGACGGGACCAGGCCGAGCTGAGAGACCACAGCAGTGGATTATGGGTTGTTCGGCCAGCGTGGTCCTACTCCTGCGCTCGGTGGGCGGGGCCGACTGTGGTCACATGTGTTCACGGCAGGACCAGATGTCATTGGACGCGGCCACGCCCACCCTAGAGGGTTACACTTCCGCCACCTCACCTTTGACCATCATTGTAATGGTAACCAGCAGCACTGCACTTCCAACTACCTCCTACCTCCAATGCATGTGTGTTCAGGTAGAGGGGACTCCAGGATGTGGGTGTGAAGCATCATTTGATGTGCTTTACTCTATAGTTTTGTGCATTTGAAATTATAATGATGGAGACCTGCTTGGAGCCAGTAGGTTCAGGGAAAGAGCTGTTTCTGTTTTGCCAGTTTCAAGCATGGATATAAACTTATTTGTGGCATTTTGTGTTTTCTCCTCATTTTTCTCTGCAGCTGAGGTTGAGTATGATCAGTGGTCGAGGTCTGGTTGTTTCCATTCACAGCTGAGAGGCAGGAGGACGGAAATGGAGGGAGTAGAATAGAGGGGGATGGTGGGGGTCAGACATGAGGAATCTAGTTTCTGTGGGAAAATCAGCTTTCTCTGCGTTCGGGCTACAGAGAACATGATAAAAATAGCCACCAAAAAGATGGGGCATGACAGTTCTGTGAATGAATGAATACATGAAAGGATGAATGGCGAGATCAAGGAATCTGTGAATTAATTATATTAACATACGCGTGTGTTTGTCCTTACTGACTTTTTCTTTTAGAACAATGTTACATGTGGGACATCTGTTTGGTGTCTGTATCCAATGGTGCTGGCCAGACCTTTTTTTTTTTTATTCCAGGAAAGACCCTGGTTTCTGTAAGACTAGTGGAAAAAAATGTTCAAGTTTTGGCAAGATGGGATCTTTACAGTTGCCTATTCAGTTTCCCCTTTCTTTTTCTCCCTCCATAAACCTTCTGTCTCCTCTGGTGCCGCCTTTTCTGGTCTCTGTGGCAATCAAGAGCCATGATACTGGAAACTCATGTAAACCTGCAGATTCTTACACTGTAAGAATCAAAGCATCAGCTGATGCGTACAGGCCAGGAAATGTTTCAAACTAAGGCACTAAAATTCCGATATCGACTTATCGTATGATACATGGAGACGTCCACGATCATTTTTGCCGACCTCAGTATTGCTTTTGTTAACTGTACCACCCAGTGTTGGATCACGTCACCACACAGTTCATTTATTTATGTCACAGCCACAATCAGTCAACAATCCAATCACAATCTCAGACCACAGCCCCATGTATTCTGAACCACTATATGAAAGTGACCTGTAGGCAGCAGAGCAATGAGTGTAAGGGGCAGAGGGGATCGCCTGTTTTACCTACGCCTAGTCTCTAAAGTCGGAGTCTAGAGGAAATCATCTGACCGACTTGAGCCTAGATGGTAACGTGAAAACTGATGTATTGATCTACGACACGGACGCTTCTCTTTCTGTTTAATCTCCTGAGTTGTTGGTTTGAGAAGATCTACGGTAAAAACCCAGAGCAGGCTGTTTTTGTTGTGTTGGTCAGGTTCATGTTCACAGACAGTGATCCAATGTGTGTTTCACAGCTGTTCAGGTCAGATTTGTCAGTGTTCATTTTTAAAGGTTTGGAGATATGCACAACACTTAGATTCACATCTAGAAATCCATGTCGGAAGTCAGGTTGCTGTATAATACAAGGATCAAGAGAGAAGTACAGCAGTGTGTCATTGGCATAAAAAAACACCCTCTATAAGCTGCAGCGCTGTAAACCGAAAACAATTGTGGTTCAGGTATATAACCATGGGGAACTCCAGAGATCAACTGCAGCTTTGAAAAACTTGATAGTCCTATTTCGAACATATGCATGGAACCACTTTAAACCTTTACTTTCTGTCTACCAGCTGATCAAGATTTTCAACAAGAGTGATGGAAGATGAGATTTGAAAGAACCACAAGGTTCTAGCAGCCAACATTCATTCATAACTTTGAAAAAGTGTTTCTCCAGAGATTGTGGCTATGACTATAGCCAACTCTAAAACCAGACAGAAAAATTCGCGAAAGGTGAATTTTTGATTTTTAAAGTATCTGCAAGTACATGGGCCAGTAAACATGTGTCTGAAATGTGTCTGAAGTTCTTGTTCTACCAAGAGAGTTTCTTTCAAATTGGTTAAACATCTCCCATTAGAGAACATGTATGAGAATTGTCAATAATTTATAGGAACATAAATTAAAACTGTTAAAAAAAAAAAAGGATTTGTTTACATGCTGGAGTCTCACACATGTTGCATGAATATTAGTCCACTGGCTGTTATATATGCATTCCACCCTCTTTACCTCCCTCCGTCACTCCGTCACCCTGTCGTTGACACCGGTCAGGGACAAATGTGAATCTCTCATTGGCCACAGTCCGTCCTCTTTGGTGTTGACCTCCTGAGCTGGATGATGTTTTTCCGGTTGGTCATTGACTTGATGTGTGAATTGCTTATGGATAGAATACAATGACCTTTAAACAGCTGAATGGACAGACTCAAATACATTCGTTAAGATAACAGATAGAAAATGAGTGTGTGTTTTGGCAAGAGAATTAGAGAAATGAGCCAGCTTCCTTTAGAAGTTTGAATCCCTATTCGTTTCACAGTGGCTCTCCCCAGACCCTGTATTGCTCTGATGATGTAAAGCAGATGGCCTCTGTCTGCTTTCGTCTCCTCTCTGCTGTCTCAGCTTTCTCTGTCCTCCCATCTCTTTTTTTTTGTTTTCTCTCTGTTATTGTCACACTTTCCTCTCATCGCTCCATAACAGGCAGGAAAGCCTTTAAATCTGACACAGTCCAGCTTGTGTGCATGATGTGCGAAGAGTCCAAACCCAGTGTTTTTCCTCCAACGTTGTCCTTCTTGTCTATCAACCTTAATCATTTCCCAACTTAGATTAACTCCTCTTTTCTCTTATGACTAATTCGGATCATCGTCCCCTCCCCTCCCCCTGTCTCACTCCCTCTGTTTACAGTTATGCTGGAGGAAAGCCACGCTGTGAGCCACCAGTCTACTGCTCTACTTGTGCCCTCCACAAAGCTGTAGTTTACCAACATCCTCACCCACCCTGCCTCACCCCTGCTAAGAGGGAGGGAGCAGGCGACTGGAGGAGATGTTTAACAGGGGGGCAACAAATGAGCGGGGTAGAGAAAGAGAGGGAATCAAAGGAAGAAGCAATCAAGGAGTGCACAGCTGAGGATGTTTGATGAGACGAGGAGGCGACAGAGGAGGTGAAAAAAAGAGGGAGCAAAGGAGGGATGGAGCCAGCTGAGGCAGCTGGTGCAGAACAGGGGGAGGATGGAGGGAGTGCAAGAGGAAGAAGACGGGAAGTTGAGCTTCTGCTCATTGCTGCAGACGTTAAATAGACTTGAAGGAGTGCAGTGCTAAGAGTGTAATTATGATTCACTGTTTCAGATGCAAAACATCAAAGTCGTATTAGTGGTTATTACATCATGTAAACATAAGATTATGTTGTGTCCTGTCCTGGTGGGGTTACAGGATCAGGTTGTTGTGTCACTCTCACATAAAATCACGAGATATAACATATTATGTTGCGTCATCACCGCGGTGAGAAGAAATCCATACCATCACAGATATAGCTACATGGCGTGTACGGGGCAGCTCCCCAGAACTGAAGCCAAATCATCTGGATGACCCCCTGGTGGCTGGCTGCAGTACTCCATGTTAGCAGATGGGACATGGGCCAAACTTAAAAAGTGCTTATAAAATAAATGTTCTTCGAATGTCGTCTGTGACATTTTATGTTATTCTTATCGCACTGATGCATGTTCAATTGTTCATGTTCCGGATATGTTTGGTTTTGACTCGGTGATGCGTCGTCCATCTCTATTTACAGTCTATGGTCCCTTTCACTAGCAGTTTACTTCCTGCCAAAGACGCAGTCCCGATATGTAAACAGCATGATCGTCATATCTTTTTCTTTAAGAATACAGGTGGAGCGACCTTTTAAAATGGAACAGTATAGCATTTTATATTATCTAATCCATCCATGCTGCCAAAAGGCCAAATGGTGGCATATTATATAATGTTTTAACAACATCTCTCAATCAGTTTTGTTGTATCATCAGAAGCTGTTTCCTCTTGTACAGATCTCTGTTCTGCTATGAGGTTTAATGTGGGGAAGTGAGTGTTTGTGTGTCTACAGGCAGAATATGGATATAATGTTATTCTGAATTAATATGTTCTTTTGGCAATGGGAAAATGCATTAATGAATACCTTTTGTGTGCTTTTATTGTGGAAAGGATTTTGTTTTACATGTACATTGGCTTCCAGACAGTCTCCTGTAGGTAGGACAGATTAGCTGCAGAATAAGAAGTCGATGGCTAATTCGTATGCTTGTGCTGTAGTTGAGGAGCTATTGCTAAAATTGGACAAAAGGAGATTTGATACTCACAGTTTGACTTAGAGTGTGTGTGTGGTGGTGCTTAACTGTAAACATGTGTTTTTTATTGGGTTACTAAAATACAATTTTCTGTATGATGTCCAGTTTACATTGTCTTCATGTGTTGCCTTAAAGGGAAAGCTATCAAACCGAAAGCCATAGAAAAGGGAGCCTGGTTGGTTGGTTTCTTATTTGCCGGGGATTTTGTCTCCCTCTCTCTCTCTCTCTCTCTCTCTCTCTCTCTCTCTCTCTCTCTCTCTCTCTCTCTCTCTCTCTCTCTCTCTCTCTCTCTGTCTGTGTGTGTGTGTGTGTGTCATTGTGTGTTGGCCATCAAACGTCAACTTCCTCTCCATACACGTGTGCTGACACAAACTCATTACTCCCCGTCAGTGTTAGTTCTGCTTATGACAGAGCACATACAAGACGATGTGTGTTTTTATATAGTTCACTTTTAATTTAGCTTGTTTCATAATATTCTAACCTTGCATCAATCTATTCTACCGGCAATGAGCTTCAGGAGCAAAATCACCTTCAGGAGGAAAACAAAGAGCAAACGAGTGCGATCAAATTTCAACCGGCTGAGTATTGTATGTTTTTACATGTTTCTTTATCTTTACGCTAGTTCTTATCATGTGTTACGTGTGAGGGGTCACATTGCTGTAGTTTACAATCAGTAACTTACCGCTTATCGTTCTTATCATAGTTCATTTTATTCTTATCCCTGTGTGAGCTGTGGGCATTTAAGTCTAATCCGTGTTTGTGGCGTGTGATCTATTTCCTTCTCTTTTAAAGGTTTGTTACAGTTCATTTAGTCTGGCTGTGTGACGGGAAGGAAAATGAACAGTTTAAATTATGATTGAACATGGCAGAGGGAAAGCTACATTACTGATATCTATCATCTCGTGAGGGGGATGCCACTCATTCCCCTGAAAGTTTTACTCTGACGTCACATGGTCCAGATCAGAGTCACAATGTATGTAAGAAAACCTCTGGCCAGCGCCCTCGGGTCTGTTGATTTCCTCTGTTGCTTACGAGCTCATGGTTGTTTTTCTGAAAAATTAGCCAGTAGATATTAAGACTACAGCTAATGGTCATTTCCATTATCGATAAACACTTTGACTTGGCTGGTGTCTTTCTATATGGCGTTAGCATGTTTTCTCTGTGCCTGTGTGGGTTTTCTCTTGGTGCTGAGGACTTCTCCCACAGTCCAAAGACATGCAGATTCAGGTTAGTTTAATTGGAGGGTTATAGGTAGACCGTGAGTGAGAATGGATGGACATTTTCCTTGTTGTGAACGCCTCTGTCTCACACAATCTCCTGCTGCGTTCTTCATATGTGAACAGCAAACTTCTTTCTCTCTGTTTTTCAAAGTTTGTGTCTGTAAACAGCCTAATTATTTCAGCAGGCCCTATCTTTGGAAAAGCCAGTACATAATACTCATTGCCAGAAGAGACGCAAAGAAAGAAAAGCTGGAAAGTACAACATTGGTCTCAATGGAGAATAAATCGTTGTGATAGTATACATTTGCATACTAACCTGTTACACTATAGGAGTATATATTAACAGTATGGGTGGTGGGAGCAGAGGGGCTTTTGTAAGGTATGCGTACGGCATGAATCACCCTCTGCTGAGTTAAACTCTTTCCTCCCCTGTGCTCTCTTGCGTGTTTGCCAAGAGGCCTGTTGTGACTGTTAAGGTATCTGTGGTGGGTGAGAGCCTGGGGCTGAGCTCCACACGTGTGAAACAAGACAGAGATCATTACTTCCTCTGCATTCCTGACCACAACCTGCTCTGGCTCTCGCTTCGCTGCCGTTGCTGCTCTGTTGATATCCTCCGAATGACAAGAGAGTCTGTCTGTAAAACACGAGTGTAAAATGTCGGGCTTCTTTGGGATTAATTAACCAGTTATATAATCCTTCAACCTTCTATAAGTCTTTTTGAACAATGAGAAATAAAGTGTGTCATGGATGGTTTTGACTTAAGTGCATCGTCATTTTACAACTTGTAGTTTGTTGTATTGGACTGTCGGAAAAAAAATTGTATTGTTGGGTGTTTCGAGACCTTGCTTTAGGTGCAGTGTTACTTCCTCTATGATTCTTGTAGGTCCTAATGATGTCATGGCACAACACAGGAAATGATCATGGCTAGTTTTTTATAGTATCTGTCATGAAGACTTCATCCATTCTGTTCCATTACAGATACTGTATGATATGAGACAAAAATATATCTAAGAAGGAATGAGTGTCGGGTGTGGATATTACCTGAATTTAAGTGCATATATCAACATGTTACCTTTTTAAGACTTTCGTTTGGTCCATGTAAAAATGTTTTATTTAGCAAAATATCATTCAATGCTCACTGCAATTTGACTAAGCATTCATAATAACCTTCAATGTGTGACACTTCATGATGTATCGTATCATATCGTATCGTATCGTATCGTATGGTATCATATCACACCACATGGAACCCTATTGAGGTCTAACACTCGGCCAAGCTAGTGGATTCTGATCAAGTGTCTCTGTTTCCCTTTGCAGCAGGAGAAGCCTAAGCTGATCGATCCTCTCGACTATGAGGCTGTCATCGCCGAACTCTGGGACGAGTTGAAGGAAGACCCTCTCAGAGACCTACTTCTATTCCCTGACAATGATTTCTCGGTGTGTGTGTGTGTGTGTGTGTGTGTGTGCGCGTGTGCATGTTTGTAATTGTGTGTGTTTGTGGGGTGGCCTGATGTTTCTTTGGGAAATAAAGTTACTCAGTAGAGCGCATACCTCTGTTAATAGCCAACAGTCCCCTTAAATGTAATCAAGCTGCACCAAATTGCACACTCTTACAAATATCAGTTCACACACTACCACCAAGTTTCCGTAAAATTGGTTTGGTAGTTTTTGCATAATCCTGCTAACAGACAGCAATGAAAACACAACCTCGTAACAAAAACATTCTGTGTCTCAGTGTAGAGTGGATTTTTTTCTCATGGTTTTGGTGATATGGGGAATTTCCAGTAATTTGGAATCAAACATAATGACAAATACATGGGTGCCAGCTGAATGTTTCCACCATACAGAAGTCTAAAGTAGAGCAGTTTGCAAGTGTGCACAGCAGATATACAGCAACAGAAAGGAGATCTACCTACCTTTGCTAATGGAAAGCCTTTTACTTATCAAACTCCTTTGACCATCATCAAATATTGATGGTCTGTATCAGACACATCTACTGTAGACATAATAAAAACCCAGTTGTCGGTCTATTATTTAATATCAAGAGCAAACTGTCTACCGGGTCACAGCATGGATGCTGCCTGCAGAGTGCGGAATTTAGGTCTAAATACTTGAGTATACTCAAGTTGTGCCAGTTTTAAAATGCGTTTATAGTATAAATACCACAGTTGTTAGTTGCTTACACCCCAGCACTAATAATCCATGTTTAATATTCCGGTCTTTTCATTACAAACATCAGCTTATTCTCCCCTGCTCGCTTTAGCTCTTTCTTCATCAGTACCTTCATTACAGCGCTAATGCCTTGTGCAGACGCTGATCCACTTTACATTAAGATGGACCTAATTGGCTGCTTGTGGTAAAAAGGATTCATTTGCTCGTGAACCTCAGAGTTGTAGCCGGACTGTGTGACTCGGCTCTGGATACACAACAGTTTCCCCCTGATTTTCTTTGTCTCTAAAGTCCATCTCCATAATTGTATGTGAAAGAAGCTTGGCAGAGTATTGCTAATGCACAAAAGGCATTTATTAGATCTGCTTCTTTGCCAGTTGGTAAGTGAGCTCAGTGTGTTATAGCCAGCTGACTGGGCTGTATGAATCACACTCCGTCTTTGTTCTTGCATAAACGTCTTCAGTGCTGACTTTTGTTTTTTATCCGGCTCCGGCACAATTTATCAATGTGCACCTTCAAGATTGAATGTTGATTTTCTGCACACTTCATATAATTCATTGCATGACTCATAGGTTACCCTATTAGTTGTAGATTAGTCAACACTGAATTATTAATCTTCCCTGCACTAAAGCGGGACAGAAAGAAATTCAAGAAGGAATAGATTAAAATTCCATCATTATGCTGGAGAGCTTTTTGCATGTCCGCTCTTGAAATGGTGAGGAATCCTGATAAGTAAAATCACTAACATCTGTCTACTGCCTCGGCTGATGGGAATCTCGTAAACTTAAGTATTAGACAAAGTGAAATGTTAAGGGATCACAAAAGTGTTTAAGATTTATCCTCTGTGGACCATGAACATCTGTGGTGGACCAACCAGCAGACTGATGTAGCCTTCCCTATTAGAGATAGTTATATAGATGGACTGTATTTATATAGTCTTTCTACAGTACAAGCCAAATTCACCCAATCACACATTTATACAGCTGTACTATATGCTGCGCTTCTTCTATCACACACTGTCAGTCCAGCTGTCCGGGGCATTTTCATTCACGATAACAACCCCCCCTCAATGTTTCTGCCCCTGTAGGTTTCCACTGTGCCTCAGGAGAGACGCACTCTCGAGTCAACTGTCCCTGAGGGGGCGGAGCTACAGGCTGAATGTCTGCTGGTCAGACAGGTAAGGCTTGCATGTGTATGTGTGTGCGTGTGTAGAGGTCTTAACTGAATCTGCTGTGGTTTTGAATGTAAAAGCTTTCAGTTGCTGTCTGAGGTCTGTCAGTTTTGGCTGTTTCCAATAAAGGACATCCTGAAACCAGCTGGAGCGGTGTCTCCACGGCTCTAAAATATACCAGATGTGTGCGCATGGCTTGATGTGTATTAGCCCGTGTGCGCATGTGCATCTGCGAGACCCATCAGGGTTCATTTCAGATCGACCAGCCTTAATGTCAAGGGCTCGGTGGAGAAATAATATCTGCGGAGACGGAAACTCCCCAGACAGTACCGTCACAGCTCACTGTGAGACTAGCGTTGGTGTGTGTGTCTGACTCTCTCTTGTGTGTGTGTGTCTGTGTGTTTGTGTGTGGTAGCTGATTACATGTTTGGTTTGTTTATAACTTGACATTGTTAACAAAAGTTCAAGCTCATTCTAAACAAATGGATTAAAGACAATAGCAACACGACATTCAACAAGCAGTAAGACTAGAGGATGTGAAACCATCCAGTCTTTGTGACTCTTAGTGTGTGTGTGTGTGAGACAGAGAGAGACAAAACCTCCTCTACATGCTCTATTAGTGAACTGTTTCAACCCACAAGACAGTGGAGATGTAGATGTAAAGATATTTCCGTTAGCAGATTCCTTTGGGGCATATTCTTAATTCAGTCCCCTTTCATAATTTAAATAATCTAATGATGAATCCCAGCCTGCAGATCAGTAACTCAGCCTCAGGAGAGCTGATTTCTGATGATACTTTGATTGTACTTCAGCTTCCCTCGCTGTCTGCTGTCTGATCCGGGGCAGAGTTCCCTGTCATTTTGGAAAATGGATATATTTAATCATATCCAGCTTAATCTCCGTCCTCTCCTCCAGGCCTGTCAGTATTACAACTCTGAGCTAAATGTGGTCCAGTTCAAGTATGATGAATACGCCGGAGACTACCGCCTGCTGCCCAGGTAATCCCTTTTGTTTTATCACCCTGTCTGTCGTGTCTGCTCCATGGGTTTTAACCATTTAACCCAGTTCTGTGCACAAGTCCTGAATATAATGTACCGTTTTGTACACTTTGGGTTGTACTGTCAGAAGGAAACAAGGATTTTGGAGATTTCTCACCGCGTCCGCACCATTAGCGTCCAAAAAATGTAGCCGCTACTTGGTTAGAGTTTCACATGAATAAGGTTTCAAAAGTCTGAGGCAAAGTTCTAAATCTTGACATATAACTGTAACATTATTGGGTTGAATCCTTTGTTGCATGTCCCACCTCGTCTCTCCCCCCCTTGTTTCCTTTAAGCTTCTTCACAAGTAACGTATTCATCGAATAAAGGCAAAAAAGACACTTATCAGTAATAATACACACTTGTTAAACTGAGATGGCACGTCATTAGTAACAGAAACAAGCTCCTTCCATCCTTTTTTCAGACGTCACTCATCCATTCAGATATCCATCTACTCCTCCATTTAAATCAGTCCATCAGTCAGTCAACCAGAGTTTTGTCAGTCCCACTGAGACTGACCCACAACAGCCCTGCAGTTACTCCTCTCAACCACAGGAATGTCCCTTCTCTGTCCCCTGGGTTGCCACTGTATTCTTCTAGTCAGTTCACATGACCTTTTGAAAAGCCTCCCAGGATGAACTATTAAAGTGAGATGTGTCTTAAACACACGTTAGGGCACAATAATGCGAAAATATCGTTCCATAAATGTCTGTCGTCCTTTGTCTTTTTGAAATGTGGGAAACCCAAGTATTTATTATTAGATTTAATATTATATTGTTTGTCTGCTGAGCTATGAAGTTCAGCAAACATAAATGTATGTTCAGTGATTCAAAGAGCATGTTGAAGTGAAGCGGTAGTGCCACAGGAATGTCAAACTTTTGTGATTTGAGTGGACGAATATTCTTCTGTTGCAGGCCACTATTAGACCCCCCCCCCCCCCCCCCTCTAGTAGCCAGCCCACGATCAACAGAAGTTTTCTAAGCACAGTTCCCTTGAAGAGACTTTTATTTTTTTCATGCAGCTTTTTACGGCTGTGCGACTTTTAGCCGAGTGCAGCCTGGCTGTCTGCAGCTCCCAGCGCACACACAAAGACATTTCATCCAATGGCTCGCACACAAAGACAGGTCAGCCTGTGAAATTAGTGGAGCGAGATTGAGCGAAGACGACCTATTGTCCACTCCTGACAGGACGATGTAGCAGAGGCAGCCGTCCACAATCATTTGCTTCAATCAAATGGTCCATAAATTGAAATTCTCCCATCAGTATATTTCATCATCACAGATCCACATTTTGTCAGTTGACCTTTCTCCAATCTTTTGTAGGAAACTGTACAAAGCAGAGAAGCTGCCGTCTCATTCTTTTGAGATTGACTATGAGGATGTGGACAAGGATGAGGTTAGTAATGGTCGACCTATTGACAAATGCTTTTTCCACTGAATGCATTACATGCTGCGTACGTCCGGACCCTCATGTTTAAATCCGTTTAGCGCAGCCTTAAAGCTGTTGAAATATAGCTTGCAAGTGCAGTTAGCTCATTACAAGTCAGAAGGACATTGTTTATGAAGATAATTTCACTGACAAATAGCCATCTTGATATAGAACAAGTCTAGAGAGGATCATTTTCTTTATTGATCACTTGCGTCTGTGTCAGGGGGATGAGTGGAAGACTAATGTATCCAAACTGATCGTGTTTTGCAGGATACCACTTCCCTGTCCTCGTCCAAAGGAGGAGGAGGTGGAGGTGGCGGAGGAGGAGGCGGAGGGATCGGTGTGTTTCGGTCAGGCTGGCTCTACAAAGGGAACTTTAACAGCACCGTCAACAACAGCATTACTGTTCGGGTGAGAAGAAGTCGGATGCTTTTCATGCACTCAAGCACTGTTTCTGTCTTGCTTTTTCACCCTTTCACTCATATTTCCTCATTTGTTCACCTGAAATGTTTTACCTCATTCTCTGACCTGGTAGTTTCATCTTGAATTGTGATATACAGTTTGTGTTCATATACATACACATAGATACTTTCTGTTTCATCATTACACCCCCTTCTACTTTGAAGTTTTCATTTTCGAATTTCATTCTCAAAAATCATAATGATTTGTAGTCATTTCAAGAAATACTTTAGAAACCATTTTTCTTTGTTATCACCTTTTAATATATAATTCAAAATGAGCATCATGCATAAGCCTGGTTAATGTCATTTCTATCTGTGCAGTCATTCAAGAGGAGGTTCTTCCAGCTCACGCAGCTGACAGACAACTCCTACATCATGAACTTCTACAAAGATGAAAAGATTTCCAAGGAACCCAAAGGCTGCATCTTCCTCGACTCGTGCACTGGTGTGGTACAGGTGGGTTTTAAAGTATGTCACGTAAATAAGAGTGAACTGCAATGACTAATTTAGAACATATACTATATTAAACTGTATATTTTAAATATATCTATTTATATTTACATCTGTTTAAAGTAGTAAAGTCCAAAAGAGAAAAAGTACAAAATGCTGCAAAAATTAAGATTTAAAAAAGAACAAACAGTTTGGTTTAATCTAAGCTTTTGTTTGCAAAGTCGAGGCATCCCTTTGACATATAACTTTAACTGAGCAAGTTATTATCTTTTAAAAATAAATTACGAAATTGTTTTCCTCTGGCAAATCCCTTTAACACTGTTGCATAAATCCATCTATCCATACAAAGGTACAGTAGGAAACAAACTGTTTAGGCTTTTTCAAAAATGACATACAACATCATGTTTAGATGAATACAACTGCTCATACTCACCCACATGTCCCAGTGAAAAAAGTACATTTTCAAAGGGGGTTGCTTGTTCCATTAGGCATCCCCAAACTAAGCTAAGCAAGGCTACCGTACATTTATTTTTCAGTATCTTCATGTGTCAGAAGGAAAAACAGTAATATTTTCCAAAAATCAAGCCAAGTTCTTGTTATTGTTGTATAACCACATTATCCTCTCCTTCCCAATAAAGAATAACCGTCTGAGGAAACACGCCTTTGAGCTGAAGATGAACGAGGTTACGTACTTTGTGCTGGCCGCAGAGAGCGAACAGGATATGGAGGAGTGGATCAGCACGTTGACCCGCATCTTACAGATCAGCCCTCACGACGGGCCTGCTCCAGACCGCAAGAGCCTGGACCTCACTGACCATCGGCAGGGTGAGAGCGGTTCTTTTTTTTTTTATTTCGGAATAAAGGTTTGCCCACGATGGAGGGGATAGAATAATAATTGGAAAGGGCAAAGTGGATGGAAGCACAGACGGTCATTTAGAGGAGAGAGGGAGCATCATTCCAACACATATAAATCACAGTGTCCTTAAGAGAGGAATGATTTTTATAGTCAGCAAAAACTTCACCTTTCCCTCTCTGTCTGACCTCGTCTGAGTGAATATCTGCCGTCTAACGGGGGAATTTCGGCCGGGTGAGGCTCAGACCATAACGTCACCGCCAGGAAATGGAGCCCGACACCAAACAGCGACTCCACCTTGATTTAAAGCTTCATACCTTGTCATTAAAAACTTAATATGGAAGCAGAATTCATAAAAGTCATCCTTATACGCCAGCTCTATGAGAAGGTTTGGCATGGGGCCACAGCCTGTGACTTAACACACACTGACAGAGCATTGAGAGCTGACCCGGTGATGTAATAGCCTCAGCTGTCACTGCTCTGTGGTGTGTTAGCGTGCCTCTAAATCAGGCTCGGAGCGTGTGGTGACCTACCATTAATGAGCCGTTTTGTTCAGAATGGCCTTTGGGGAGAACCGCTTCTGGCACATGAAGGTTACATTTCTGCAGGAGCTCTTCTGCCTTATTATCCATAAATACCACAAATGGAGTTATATTTTATTCTGAGATGTATATATGTCCACTGTCTCGACTTAGAGTGTATTCAGAGCACTGGTGCACCTATTTAATAAAATATTATATGGCTTTTAACCCATGGGGGAGACGGGACTGCTTAGATAAACTTTCCCATCCACTCAGTCATGGCAGTGATCGCTCACGAGCAGGAGTGACTCTCTGGAGTCCTGATTGTGTTTGTTTTCTTTCCAGACGTGTTCGACCTGTCGCTGAGTGACTGCTGTTTGCAGGAGAACGAGGACGCTACGGAGAATGGCATCAATCCAGAGCTCGCAAAGGTCGGCTACACTGACAACTCTCCTTTTTCAAACACGTCTGTATGACTCAGCTGCTGCTGGCTACAGTCAATGTGATGGTATTTAAATTAGATTAAAGTAGATGCATTTACAGCATACTGCAACTGTCAGTGTTGTTTTAAAGGTAGCCTTAGGAGTTTTTTCATAATAGGTGGTGCTATGGAGCAAGGTTTTAATGAGACACTACACATTTGTTTATCTTACGTCATTGATGGATTTTTATCAAACTTGGTGTAGATATAACTTGGGAGGGTATCTCCAGCGTACTAACTTTTGGAGCTGGGGGGACGACACCCCTGCAGTAAAGAACTACATAATTGTTGCGTGAATGTGCACAGCGAATGCGGTATCTATACTGAAGACAGTAAAATCTTAATGGCCAGTGATGCAGGTGGGATTCTACCTGATGCTTCTGATGGTCATCCTGACTGTGACAGAGAGAGGGAGAGAGAAAGAGAGAAAGAAAAGAGTGCCGTCCCCCCCCCCCCACAAATCACCTACTGCTCACGCAGCATGCTCCTGCTGATGTTTTCACTGTTGTGTTGATTAACAACTGGTGATGGTAACGTCCCAAGCAATGTTTCAGCAAAACACAAGAAAAAATGTGTCAGCGCAAACATGGACGTAAACATCACCAGTTCCCAGGTATTCACAGTCGGCTTTGCAAATATTTTACGAGGACGGAAAATGTGTTTCTCGTGTTTTTATCGGCCTCGGGGATGCACACAATGCATTTCGGTGAGAAACACTGAACATAAACATAAAACTCCACAGGCTACCTTCAACTTCCAAACCATTAGAACAAACTAAAAACATGTAAACTTTAACACGTGTGAAAGCCAGAACAAACAGGAAAAAACCTTTGTTATTTTATTATCATCATGATTGATAATAAGGTTTTCACTGACTAGCTTGTGTTTTTCCTGCCATCTGTTTTGTCCCAGTATATCTCAGAGACAGATGAAGGAATTCGCTCTGCCAGAAGAGAGGAGAGGCTGAATCTGTTCTCTCTTGACCCTGACACTCCTGTACGTATAGAGTCTACTCACACCTTGACATCATGCATTGCTGTACTTTATGATTTTATTATTAAGCTTGTACACATTTAAGCAGCTCTCCCGAGTAAAATCATATATTTTTGGTTGTATCCAAGTATCAAACTGTCATTTCACCAACCACAGGTTCTGAGGAGCCCACGGACCGAGCATCCCTCAGCCGAAAACACGTCGGTGCGTCCGTTTGATGAGAAGCTGGGCAGAAGGTTTATGATTACCTGCAGATCACTGAACCTCATGCTGCAGAGCTGCATCAACGAGAGTGAAACTGGACCAGTCACTAATGTGAGGAATAGAAGCACGCACTCACTTATTCACGCTTGCTTCAATGTTTCTCTTACTTTAAAATCCATCCATCCATTATCTTTACTGCTTATCGTTTTTGAGGGTGACAGGGGAGCTGTAGCTATTAAGAAATCATCGTTCTTTATTTCCTTTATACTTAATACATTTGAGGATATTTTAATATCCATGTAAGACACAACAGCCCTAGTAATAATAGTAAATTAATGAAAGGAGCTATTTTGCAGAGTGAATCCAAAGTTAATGTACAGAAACTGACTGAGCTGAATCTCCTCCACTAGATCGAGCCCTTCTTCGTATCACTGGCTCTGCTGGATGTGCGAGAAGGGAGGAAGGTGTCGGCGGACTTCCACGTAGACCTCAACCACGAGGCGGTGCGTCAGATGGTCGGAAGCTGCAGCAATGGGACGGGCAGTCCGGTGACCGGGCCCGTAGGTCAGGAAAATGGCCTCTGCTCTCCTGCTGAGAAGAAGCCAGGAGACTGTCACCTCAGCCTGGACCTGGACCACTGGCTTTGTTTTCCAAATCAGGTACAAGCTTGTTATGAGTGCTAGGAGGAATACTGTCCTTCACTCCCTTACTCTGCATTTCACATGCCGAATGACTGTGATCTGCTTTTCCAATGCTGTCAATGCAGGCCATCTTCTCAGTGACCAACCCCCACACAGACATAGTGATGGTGGCAAGAGTGGAAAAGGTGCTGATGGGAAATATTGCTTGCGGAGCCGAACCTTATATCAAGAACACAGACTCCAGCAAGGTCAGAAAGTCATTTCTCTTCATCAGTTGGTCGTTCACACAGACAGATTTGCTTTATTTTCTGCTTCCTCAACATCATCACCTTTCCTCTGAATTCATTTCCTGACAATGAAGAGCTAAACCTTTTATTTTGTCTTATTTCTTGGGGTAAGCTGGAAAAAAATGGCCCATGAGCTTCTAAGGACGTTTATTTGTCAGGAAAATGTCTTAATCTAGTCATGCAATTTAATGTGTGACATTTACTAAATGGTTTTCCTGTAAGACCTGTAAGTTATCTTCATCACAGAGTGCCAGTCAGGAAAGAAATTTGTTTTTTCCGAGACCCTATCCAAGCCATTTCCTGGCCTCCCCGCTGGCAGTGCTCCACGTTGTCCTTGTTCAAGAAGGCTGAGTGAATCTCCAGATATTCAACCTGCTTCCAAACAACCACTGGTCTATTCCGTCACTCTGTGGAGATCAGTGAGAATTAAGGTCACATCACATCCCATTGTATTTAAAAATATCAACATTTCCGTGTCTCTCTTTCTCTTACTGTGTCTTGTACAGACGGTTCAGAAGATTTTGAGGTCCAACAAACAGTTTTGCACTAAACTGGGGAAGTACCGCATGCCGTTTGCCTGGTCTGTCAGGTCAGTGTTCAAGGACAACCACGGGGCACTGGACCGAGAATCTCGTTTCTCACCTCTCTTCAAACAGGAGAGCAACAAGATTTCCACAGACGACCTGATGAAGCTGGTGGCCGAGTACAGGAGGTAAAGCGCCTGTAAAGAAGGTCAAATACTGAAGACTTCTTCCAGACAAGAGGATTCCAGATTTCTAACAACATTTTGCTCTTATCTTTGTGTGTGCGCAGAGCAGAGAAGACCAGCAAACTGCAGACCATCCCTGGGACTGTGGATATTGCAGTTGACTACGTTCCAATGGAGCATCCTAGTATGTTCAATACTCCTAATCCATGTTCACATTCTACTTTATACCTACCATCTTTTTCTTGTCTACTCCTCTACTGTGTCATTTGTTTTTTAATGTTCAGGCTGATATGAGATTGTCAGTAATTGAGCCGTGGTCTGGCCGACAAATGCTGAAGCTGCACCACGGCTGCTGCTGCACAAAGAGCTGTGTACTCAAAGTTCAGAAGCCCGACTGTTTATTCAATACATATCACGTGTCCAAATCGTATATATCAAATGCGACACTGCACTTTTCTTCTTTAACAATACACGTGCCAATGGTAAAGCTGAAACGATGAATGGTTCTGGAGATATGGGGGCCAGACAGACAGAGAGAGATTTCTGGAATTATTAGATAGATAAAGTTTATGGTTAAACTGTAAAATATCAAGCCTCAGTTACTTTTCTATCTCATATGGATTCGATAACGACTTTTCAGGAATCACTGCCAATGTTTTTATATATCCACTGATATATCAGTATTGGATATGAGTGTTGGCATCAGGCTCTGTTTTAAACCCTTTCTTCTCTTTGCCTTCAGACTGCGTGACATCCTCCTATGTGCCGGTGAAGCCCTTTGAGGAGCTGATCAAACACCAGCCAACAGTGGAGGTGGAGGAGTTTGTCCAGGACACCACCAAGTACACACAGCCACACCGCGTCTACAGAAACCACATCTACGTCTACCCCAAACACCTCAAATACGACAGCCAGAAGAGCTTTGCCAAGGTACAGCAGTAAAACACAGCTTACAGTATACCTTGTGTGTTTTTGTACACACTTCATGTACTATTATTGCTTGGTAATATCTATTTATTGTAAGGCCAGTTTTTAATGGAACAATGGTTCTATGTTCACAGGCTCGTAACCTCGCAGTCTACGTCGAGTTCCGCAGCTCAGATGAAGAAGTTGCCAAACCTTTAAAGGTAGAAAGTTGACCTTTAAAGGACGTTCATTGGTTTTTATGAGAGTCCATTTTCTCCACTTTAAGCTCTTGATATCATGGGAACCTGGCCCGAGCATGACTTTGTTGTTTCCCCTTTTCCGTTGCTGTTTTTGCAGTGCATCTACGGCAAGCCCGGAGGTCCAGTCTTCACCACAGCAGCCTGCTCCACAGTCCTGCATCATTCGCAGAGCCCCGACTTCTATGACGAGGTGAGGACAGACCTCCACATTAGAAAAGGATGAGTATCAGGAATCCACCCATGAAGAATATTAGTAGCTGAAGGTGGATTCATCATCGCTGTCCATCATATGAGCCATTATTTGCTAATGTGTCCCCAGGTGAAGATTGAACTTCCGACCCAACTTCATGAAAAGCACCATCTTCTTTTCTCTTTCTACCACGTCACCTGTGACATCAATGCTAAGACTAATGTCAAGAGGAAAGAGGCCCTGGAGACCCCAGGTGAGATGCTGGAAAATCCCCAGCCAGAATTTCGCGGAACATTTATCATATTTCCAGGTTTCGTTGTTTTTGGTCTTTTCCACTAATTCAGTGATTTTTCATTTTTGTTATTGTGCGTTCACTTTCAGTCGGGTACTCTTGGCTGCCTCTGCTCAAAGAAGGCCGTTTGTCATCTCAGGAGTTCAGCATCCCGGTCTCCTGTAACCTGCCACCTGGATACCTCGCCATCAAGGAGGCCAGCAACACCAAGGTGAGAGGGCTGGGAGTACAAGGAAAAGAAATACAAAATGCTGTTGAATAATACAATCATTTTTGAGAGATGGGGGATGTAAAGCATCATAGAATGTGATAAATTCAGCTGGTGACCTGCTGTCTTCTCTTCTTACAGAATGGAGCGGATGTGAAATGGGTCGATGGAGGAAAAACTATTTACAAAGTGTCCACCAACGTCGTGTCCACAGTTTACACTCAGGTGAGACCATTGTCTGAGTTTTTTTATTTTTTTTTTTCCGCCTACATGATACTATGTTGGACCGGTGATACGTCCAAGGTGCAGTATGCTCCGCCTCTTCGCCCGTACATGCTGGGATAGATTACAGCTCCACAAAGTAGTGTAGAAAATGAATGGATGGATGTTTAGTTAGTTTTTCAACCACAACATGCATATACCATGTCTCAGTGCCTTAGCTTTAAAACAGAACATAACCCAACCTATCGTCTATTATCTGACTTTTGGAATTCTCTAACATTTGACCTTAGGTCGGCTGCGACACTTTCTTCTTTCAAAAGCATTTAATTCCTGTGTAGTTAAAAAAAAAATGCCTTTCCCTATTGTATATATTATATTTTTGTATTTTTTATTGTTCTCTATTTTTACAATATTGTTTATTTATTTATATATTTGTTTTGTTTATTTTATATAGTCATCTCACGTATTTGCTGTGTATCTTAGCTTTTTATCTTGAAGCACACTGAGTCTATGCTTGTCATAGGATGAAATGTGCTTTATAAATAAACTTCAGCTGCCTCATCTCAGCTTTCCCTAACAGAGCTGAAATGAATGTGTCTTTCCTCTTCCTCTTGGACATAAAACAACCATTAGTTGCTGCCAATTAAATTATTCTCGATTCTCAAGTGTTTTGTATATAAAAACTGTGAGCTCAAAATGCTCAGAGCTCATTAGTGCAGACTGGTAATTACTTCTTACGTAGTTCGACACATGAAACAAGGAAACTGTTTCTGTTTATGGTTTGCTGCTACAGGATGTTTGAAACAAATCTCCTGATTGGTGGGTGGGTTGTTAATTGGATTAGCCCACAGCTTAATTTCACTTGCATTGCTTTATAAAGGAGAAATTAAATCAATTCATTCATGGTGCACATTTAGGAGCATCACATGTTGTGCAAATGCTTACCAACAAAAAAACATTAACCCATTGAAATAAATGAATAAAGATGCATGTCAAAAAATGTAATGTGTACACAGCACATAAAACCAATGAGCAATACATTTAACTAAATACAAAGTATGTTTAAAGAGGAATTTTCAAATAGGCCCAAATATAATGAGATGTTTATATTCCTTCTTAAATCCACTGTGGGGTTTTCTGTTGCAGCAAACCCACCACTTCTACAGCAAGATAAAAAGATATAGATATTCAAATATATATATTTACGCTAACATCTTGCCCATTTGGAGCCAGACTCTGTGCAGTAGTGATCAGTGGACTGAGCCAATACACATGCTCGACCAATCAAGAGTCAATATCTGCTTTCACCCTTCTTTAGCACCAAATAACTCTCAAAATCAAACGTACTGAAAACAGCGAGCACTTGAACATACATCAGTGTGATAAGAACTACCTAAAATGACATAAAACCGATCAACCGATCAAGGGCGATCATGGCACTTTGGCTTCACCTTTGGGGAGCCGTCATGTCGTCCACCTTTATACACAGTCTATGGCACAGACTCTACTGTGCAGTGTTTCTTGATTTTTGTACCTCTACTAAGAATAAGTATGGAAAAACCATAGTGTTCTGGCCAGAGTCGTACACTTGTTGCTTTGTTCTTGAAAACCATTTCAGCTGTTTGAGATCAGGGTGATACTTAAACATCCATTAAACAGTTTATATTTAAATATCGTGAGCTGGTGATTACTTAAAACAGAACCAGTCCAAGTATTATTACAGATGCTCAGCAGTGACTTTGATGGGTTCTTCTCTCTGTGCCAGGACCCCCACCTGAACCGATTCTTCCAGCAGTGCCAGAAGAGAGAGCTGGACCTCTCAGTACCTCCTACCTCCAACTTCCTCAACTGCCTGAAGGTCAGAGAAAATGAGCTGCATCCCCTCAGTTCTGCTTTTATTGGGTCTGAGATGGAAACGAGGACCTGCTAAAGGCTGCTTCATGTCTAATCACTGCACCTAAATGCCATTTTGTTTTCTGCCTCCTTATGATTAATGTTTGCATTTTATTTATTTTCGCCCATCTCGTCTTCCAAATTCTCAACCTCCTACGCTTCTTTTTCCACCCTCCCCCCAGGGTCTCCTCAGCATGGAGAGGATCCCGGTGATCATCCGTTTTCTGCCAGTGCTCTTCAACCAGCTGTTCAAGGTTCTGACTCAGAATGACAACGACGAGGTCACCACTGCCACCACCAGGTAGGAAGTGGTACTGCGGTGTCTGCAACAGAATGCATTGACAGAAGGGGTTTGGGGTTCAGTGGATTTGATGAAGCACAAAGTGAGAGAAGCAAACAGTGTTTGAAATCCAAGTTTAAACCGCATCGCCTCTTTTTATTGTTTCAATGAGACTTTTTATGATTTTATTTTGTGGTTAATCCAGTCACATAAAAATGAAAAAGATGTTTAGCCAGCTATTGGAGAAAAAGTGACAGATGTTTTTCTTTATTTAGGAGTCAAGGTTGTTAGAAATAATACTTGTTATTGTCGTGTGTCTGCAGGGTGCTGGTCCACATAGTTGCAAAGTGCCATGAAGAAAACCTGGATCACTATCTGCACTCCTTTATCAAGGTATAACAATGTAAAAAGTGGTGTTATTGCAGTAATCCTTGCAATTAGTTGTGCGTGTGTGTGCATGTGTGTGTGTGTGTGTTTTTTGTTATTTTCCATGTAGGAATGGGATCACTGCAAAGACAATTTGATTTGAGAAAAACAAAAAACTGAAATAAGGCTTTTGTGTGCTTTTGTGTGTGTCTGTATTTGTGTGTGTATTCTGGCCAGCAGGAGCGTGGTTAGGGCCACGTGCCCAAATCTGTGTGCAAACACACACACAAGAGAAAGAAGAAGAGGAGAAAAGGGAATAATAAAGGGTGATTGAGCAGGAGGAAAACTGGGACATTGGGCAGGCTCAATCAGAAACACAAGACATGTTTGTTTAGGGCTGAAAATCAGAACAAGAATTAGAGAAGAGAGCAGGAGAAACCATGAGACCTGTTTCGTGTTGGCCGCAGTGAAGGAAAACCGCTGCGGCAGAGACAAATGCTGGGAGGTAGAGGGCTAATGGAACAAGGGTTACCATGGTAACAGATTGGCAGGATGTGCAGTAGTAGTGCAGTCCAATTTAAACTGCTGAGTGTGTGTGTGTATGCGCACGTTCATTCATCACACATGTTTTACATTTGAGAAGAATATTTCATTCGCCTCGTTTCAGGTCATTGTGTGAGTGTTTTTGTTCATCTACAGTATTTATGAGTATTTGGACTTGTACGTGTATACAGAGCTGAAGACGGCATCAATCAAGAAATAATGAATCAATCGATCAATAAAATAATCGGCAGGTTTGGGCAAACTGGTAGTTTGCTAACAGCCACGATCATTATCAATCGAGTCCCAAAATCCAAGAATATACAGTTTACTGTAATAACATGGGAACAGTTTGGTTTCTCTATTATTTTTCTTGACCTTACTATGTTAAGTGTCCTGAGATATGAATGTATGTTTTGATTTGGCACTATACAAATAAAATTGAAATTGATGTAGGATGTATTTTAAAAAAAAAGGGAAAGCATTGCATATATACTACACTATTCCATTATATACAGTCTAGTTACAGTCCATAAGTACATAATTCAAATAATTGTTAGTTGCATCCCAATCATACATTATATGTCCTCATCTGTAACAGATTACTTCTCTCTATGTGCAGTATGTGTTCAAGTCAGAGGCTTATGGCTTCAGGACCGTCCATGAGGAGCTGGCTAAGGGGATGACCTTTGACCTGAAGAGCAACGAGCAGGCAGCAGTCAGGAATGTCCTTAAGGTTCGTCTTTAACCTTCAATCTTCTCCATCCCCTTTTCTCTCAAATGGATCCCCAGATCTTCCCAAAAAGGAATTTATAAATGTTTATTCCGCTACCGAGAAGAAAAAAACAACTCTCCCAAACAAAATATTGTGTTACTCGCCTTGTTTTCATGCTGGAGCAGTGAGATAAATATTGGAACAAAAATGATCTTGCTTTGATCTCTCCTGGTTTCAGTTCTCCTGGTTCTTCTTTGAGCTGATTGTCAAGTCCATGGCCCAACACTTGGATTCTGACAAGTTAAAGGTAAGGTTTCTCAGTTCAGTGTTGTTACTTTGTATTTCTATAATATGACCAGGGATATAGTGAATCAATGTCTTATGCTGATTCCCTCAGCTTCCCAGACCTCAGCGTTTCCCCTCCACCTACCTGAGCCGCGTGGACACTCTGGTGGAGACGGTGTCCGAACACATCTTCTGGAAAAACAAAGACCTGCCAGAAGAGACACGCAGCGCCAACTTAGCTGTGGCTGCTTTTGTCAAGGTAGGAGGAAATAATTGTTTTGTTCTGGATTCAAATGTTAGCACTAAAGACACAATATATAAAAGTTCTTAGTTAAAATGTGTTTTAATGTTCAAACCCAGAGAAAAATTCAAGGTGCTGAATGTTTAACTTTGGTCGCTTTTTAATTGCGTCATATTGGCTTTACCCGTCTCTGCTGTAACTTCGGGAGCAAGCAACGTATGAAAATGTACATATTACACCGCGCGGATCAATATAAACTGTATAACATTCTGAAAATGAAAATTGCTTCCATTTCGAGTTGTAACCTATTGATTTCTCCCTCTGTGCTAAATCATCTGTCTCACTCTCTCTCTTTGCAGCGTTGCTTCACTCTGATGGACAGAGGCTTCACTTTCAAACTGATTAGCAACTACGTAAACATGATCACTGCTACTGACAGCAAGGTAAAACAGAACATGCATATTTCAACGGTAGTCTGGGTGTGTCACATGAATATTGTAAAATAAATGCTACGCCTTCCTGTGTTTGTCAGGTTTTGTGCGAGCTGAAATTTGAATTCTTGAGAGACGTGTGTAACCACGAACACTACATCCCTCTCAGCCTCCCGTTACCCTCGGCTCGCATCGCAGGTGAGCGCCCGAGTCGTCCTCCTGTTGGGTCGACACCGCTGTTAATGTGATAACTCATACATCAACGCTCTCATTTGTCTATTAACACTCCGTCTCTCTATCTTTCTCTTTCTGTCATTCTCTCTGACTGTGTGTCCATGTCAGACCATGCATCCCCAGAGCCACAAAGCACTCATGGTAAATATGTTCAAACATTCCTCTGTCACATTGTGTGTGTGGGCTGCAGTGTGAACGCTTCAGCTGCATGAAGATAGCGGCATTCATGGAAAACTGGCTCGTCACATTATTCGCTGACTGTCGCCAGATTTTTTGTTTAGAAATGGATTAATTAACTCCCCCGATGGAAAGCAAATATTGGCACGTTAAATCCCACACATGGATTTTCCATTAAACACGCAAATCTTCTTCACTGTGTCTCCTCAGTGTCGGTGCCCGAGTACAACCTAACCGGAGAGTTCTGCAGGAAGCACTTCCTCACCGGCCTGTTGCTGCGGGAACTGGGCCTGGCGCTCCAGGACGAGCAGGACCTCAGACACTTAGCTTTGGCCACCCTGAAGACTCTAATGGCCAAACACTCTCTGGATGCACGCTATGCCACCAAGGTAGACAGGACATGTGTTTATATGGGGGGGGGGGGACTAAAAGGCATGAACGTCAAGTCGTCAGCTCACAGGAATTCTTCCAATGTGACTCATGCAAACACAAGCACACACGCGGACATGTGATTGTTCGTAGCAGCTGGGAGCAACAGCGTCTCTGTGAATGCTGGTCTGGATCAGATGGAGGTAGTAATCTGTCCTCTGGTAAATGGTACCAAATACTGCCAACCACAACACAACAGTAGCCTTGTAGTCACGACTTAGGTCTGGTTGAGTCTGAGTCCAGACCAAATCTGTGGAGTGAAACTGAAAGGTCAGACTGGGAAATGTGGATGAAGATTAATGAAGACCACATGTTTTCTTGGCAGGATATATTCTATATTATGTAACTGCACCGATTTTTTTCCATCTATGATCTTTATAATCTATAGAAATATATGCAGACAATCAAATAATGCATCTAAAAATGCAACACAATTAAAGGACTAGTATTCTCCCAACAGATTGTAAGAGCAGTTTTATTTTTTAATATTATCTTTTGCCAAGTTCTTTGAGTTCAGGCACTTGAGAGGCTGTTTTTTTAATATTCATCCATCTTTAGTGAT
Source organism: Verasper variegatus (assembly GCA_026259375.1). Classification (NCBI taxonomy): domain Eukaryota; kingdom Metazoa; phylum Chordata; class Actinopteri; order Pleuronectiformes; family Pleuronectidae; genus Verasper; species Verasper variegatus. Next base: position 15,257,256 of record CM048047.1, read on the forward strand.
CATCTTGTTATTTTAATACAGAGTTTAACTAAACTTTTATTTTGCGAAAAAAAAACGCAGAATAGATGGGAATATTAATTGACAATTTCTGTAAAACATTGTTTTGATTTTTTTATTCAAGTACGATAAAGTTTGATTTATCCGTATTTACTTTATATTTATAATATTTAATATTTAACAATATTATATCGAGCCTCGATTACAGTTCTTCGTTATGATATTTTGATAAAGTCATCTTAGGATTTATTGACAATTTAAGAAATATATATATCTCTGATGTTGGTATCAGCCCCCAAAAGTCCATTGTGTTCTGGTTTGTGGATATGGGCTTGGATAACCAGCTTGTTAATCAAATGAAAAGGATATGTGAGGGTGTTACAAAATAATATCACTTACTATAGAGTCTGTTTAATCGTCTGTTCCTGCAGGAGAAGCAGGCGAGAATCGCATCTCTCTACCTGCCTCTGTACGGCCTGATCCTGGACAACATGCCTCGATTCTTCCTCAGGGACCTTTTCCCCATATACTTCACTTCTAGTGACCAAGTAAGAGGAATGATGGAAGATGACGTGAATGTTTGTTGTGTGTACTTGTACATATTCCTGCTGTGGTTTGAAGTTTAAAAAACATTGCCTTTCAACATTAGTTTGGCCTCATTCCTATTATTCATGGTTACCTACTAAAAGTGCAAATATTTCACTCATGGGGATTCTTCTAAATGTTGCAGTGAAATTTAAGAAAACTAACTTTAACCATGTGATTTTTGACCATATAATTTACATAAATTTTAGTTTGTGATTTCATTCACAACCTTTGTATGCTTACTTTCACTATAAAATAACTAAACACCTAAATCTAAGGGATAATTTCAGTTAAATTAAATTATTAAACTTTTGTTGTTACCCCCCTAGGATGCTGTATAAGGTTTTTCTAAAAAATAAGAGTCAGGTTGAATATATTCCTTTAAATTTAAATTCTTTGCCATACCAGGGCTCTCGAGATGACCTCAGTGTCGGAGGGGTAGTGGCCGGAGGGGTGATTCCAGTCACTCGCCATGGCAACTCTGTGGACGCCTCCTTTTCCAAAGAAGTACTTAACTCCATCACAGGTAACCGTTAGGGATGTGTGATACGTGTGGTTTTGTAGGGCTGTATCTCTACTGTCTATATAAAAACGTGTGAATGAGGACATGACATTGATGCTGACACCCTCCCTCCCCTCCACCCTCAACCAGCCTTTTCATCCTTGGCAGTTGCCATGGGTAACCAGGCCGACTCTCGGGGTTCTCTGATCAGTGTGGACTCCAACCCTAGCAACAGTGACAGGAACAGTGAGAAGATGGACGGTTGTGAGAAGGTGAGTGAGGGAAAGAGTAAAGAAAAAAAAAACATACTCTCACCTTCTGTCTTTTAAATTCTCACTCTGGCGGAGGAGGAGCAAGCAGATGTGTCAAAAGAACTTATACATACATTGTATTGTACATTTTATGTGATTGATATGTATTAATTGTATATCTTTATTTTGAGTCCACAATGCAATAAAATATTGGCAGGAAATTAAATCATTTTCTACTCGTTTATTATGTTTTGGCCTAAGACGAGTAGAAATCTGTTTATAAAACACTAATTATTTCCAAGTTTAAAATCCACAAATTCACATAGACCCTGTGGACCAGTGTTGTCAATGGTAGCTGCATCTCTTGTAACTGTTACAGTAACAGCAAATCTTTGATTGGATTTCCCGTCCTCAGTTTGCTCGGCCTCAGTCCCTGATTGGCTACGGTTCTCGCTGTGACAAGCTGGACCAGGCAGAGACGCGCAGTCTGCTCATGTGCTTCTTACACATCATGAAAACCATATCTGAGGGTAAGACAAATTAACTTAAAAAAAGATTTCCACACTCAAACGTCAGAGTTTAGTGTCTACACTTGTCAAAATGTATTGAAAAATGCCTTCTTATGAATTATGATATGATCATACTATTATGTTATAGTATATTATATCTTTTATTTTGTTATTATAACAAATCAAACTTTTTGACAGTTTGACCCAGGTCTGTTTCAGCACCAACTCCGTATGAAAATACTAAAATAACACTGCAGTGATGAGCCACCCCCCCCCTTCTACAAATCTGTGGTAACGATGTTTTTTGTTTCCTGTTTCCAGATGTGCTGGTGTCGTACTGGCACCGAGCCATTCACCAGGAGATCTCAGACTTCTTTAGCATCCTGGAGTAAGTGCTCCTCTCTTTTTCCTCTTTGTCGAGTATAAACACAGCTCCTGTGCGGCTGAAAACACTTAGACGGCAATGGGGGACGAGCAAGTAAGAAGAGAAAAAAAGGGGGATGTAGCCAGAGGGGGAGCAGATGAAAGTAGTGACACAGCAAGAGGGAGAGGGAAGAATAACAGACTGTAATTCCAACGAGTCTGTTTCCTGTTTTCGTCAGCATGTAGAACTAGGACAACTCCTTCTGATCACATGCATTCCATTTACCCCGTGTTCTTAACAGAACATAAAAACAAGACACTTCCACCTAAAACATTTTTTGCATTTCCTTTTCCTCAGGCTGTGTCTTCAGCACTTCAGGTTCCTCGGAAAACGCCACATAGCGAGGTACGTGCCTGCTCCTCATCGCTTATGTCGACAAGAACGTGGACCAGCTCTCATTCACGTGCATATGCTTATTAAATCAACATACCATACCACAACCCCGCTACACACACACACACTGATTCATAATTTGAAATAATCATGAGTATACATGAATGCGCACACATGCAGAGCGCATTCACTCACACTGACACATGTGCAAACACACACAGGAAAATAAATGAACCAGGCACAGTCAGGCAGAAATACTAATATGTGTTCTGTATGCGTGTGCACGCTCAGGGATGAGCTTCAAGGAGGGGAGATGTAAAGGAGGGAAGAAAAGAAAAGAGAGTGGGGGAGGTGAAACTCCTGGATCTCGGCTGTTGAGAGAGAAGCACTGCTGGATATTGTACTGTAGTGTTTGGCGAGCATAGTATGGGGGTTTCTGTAGTGTGTGTGTGTCTGTGTGCGTGCGTGCTCTTACTGGAGCTGAGCCATTGGCACTGCTCGACTCCTCCATCTTCTGGTTCCTCCCAGCTAATTCAATTAGTCCTCTTTTTCCTTTCAGCAATGAGATGCTAAGATGTAAGCCAACAAAAGGCTGGGAGGACACACTGCTTTACTGTGCGTGGAGGCATTAACAGAATAAAGATAGCTGGGAGCCTCGCTAGCGCTCTCAGACATAACAATCGCCTGTAATACCGGGGCCATGGGGGACTCGCAGTTGTATGCCTATGCATGTCTCAGTGTCCCGCTCTGTTAGCCAGCTTTGAAGCCCGGCTGAGTCAGTATGGGCTCCCATTGAAGTTCAGGAGTGTTGAATTAGTTGAGCAGTATGAAGCCAGCCAGTAAGCTCAGGAGACAGTCAGCCAGCCTATCAGACAACAATTCAGCCATTAAAGCCACTTTGTTACAAATCTTAAATATTTTTCTGCTTTATTAAATATTCATGACTACCACAACAATAAAAGTTAACGTTTGGATTAGCATCATGGAGATTCCCAGTAACTGAATATAAAGATGGTCGATGTGTCTCCACTTTCTCCTGAAGCCAAAGAATCCCGGATATGACATCTTGCACATTTAGAGACAGAATCTGTGCAGTAAAGATCAGGCATGGATCCGCCGTGGGGAAGTCCTGCCGATACACATGCTCGACCAATCGCGTCAGTCTCAGCTGTCAATCATGACATTACAAGTAATTAAAACAAAACTAAGTGGAATAATCAACCCGTGAACACATATCAGTGTGAGAAGAACTCTCTGAAATGATAGAAACCACCTTTGAGAAAAATGTATATAACATGTACTTTGACTTTTTGGCTTGATTCATGTCCCATCCACTAACATAGAGGAGGTGGGTTTATGACCTATATCGCAGCCAGCCACGAGGGGGCGTTATGTACAGTCTATGGTATCACCTTGTGTTAAATGAACAAGAACTGCTGTAAGTCTGCCTTATCACTAATGTTAGGATGTTTTTTGATTAAATTTGACCGACTGTATCCTAGCAACATAACAGATTGAGAGCATTTTTGCTTAATGCTGATTGGTGCATGAAAGGTGAGACAAGAAGAAAATCTGAAATCCATTGTATACTATTGTGATCTATAATTTGGAAGAAATTGTGTGCTCTTGTTCTGTTGCTCATGGTAACAAGCCGTTTGTGAAAATAGGTTTTCAGGGCCTTTCACACAGAGATATTCTGTCTCCTCTAGTGATGCTGCAGGGAACCTTCTTTTCCTTCACCTAATCCAGTTCAGACTTCAGCAAAAATACACACATTATACACAACATGACACACAAATGGCTTTGAATTATACAGTTTTGTCCGTGTTGTCCTTGCCGTTGTAGTCGTCCCCTCCGTGCATGCGTCACCTCCTCCCCCCCCCTCCGTGCATGTTGCTGCTGTTAATGGATCGTCGGTGTGACTGCACATTCATTGATGTTCTGTTGCATGAAGTAGCCGTCTGTGTGTGTCAACATGAGTGGTGAATAAACAGGGGATTAATGCTGCCGCTGTACGTTAGTTTTGTTTGCTCCTAACACCCTGCTACACATTTTCTATGTCGCATGTCGACCTTGTAACCCGCTGCCTCCACGTGCTGCCTAACGATTGGCCGGACCCCCCCACCTGCCGCTTGGCTTGACTTGAGTTTAATTGGCTCAGAGGCGAGCGTGCTGATTGGCTCGCACAGCATCTTCGTCTTCTTTCTTTTCTGCAGGCGAAGGCACCGTTTGCTTTTTGCAGCTCGGCAGTCGAGCGTCATAAGAATACGATATGCCGGAACATCTGTTTGTTGGAATCCATTTGCTAAGCTGATTTTCTGCTGCAGCTTAAGAGACATTCAGCTGCTATCTACACATCTATACATCTCAATTCTCACGCTGTCCACTGTTCCATATTAACGCTGACCTCAAGCTTTCCCACCAAAAATCAGTTTACATAGTATTTGACTAATGGCAAACTAAAACCATTGACTCTGCCACACCACTAACCTTTTCCATCTGGCTGACCTCCCTCTCTATATGAGCTGTTTGGTTGATTTTTAATGACGCAAGCTGCTCTCATCACACCAAGGTCAAATTAGAGACCCTGTATGCTTTCAGCTTTTCATGTAGCTGCACTGCAATACAATGCGACCAAGTTCCTCAAAGGTCACAAAAGCTTTTACATTTTGATCCGTAAGATCACTTTTTGTCGACTGCAGGCGAAACAACAATTCGCATGCCGCATATAACAGTGATGGTGATGATGGTGAACACTAACGACAATGCTGGTCTTAACTTAACTGACTAATGGTAGCTCTGATGTGATTGGCTCGTGAACAGGAAGCTAGCAGCGGCAGTAAAGCTGGCCCAGTCCACCCAGGCCAATGGCACCCTGAAGGGCTCTAACCACCCCTCCCAGTCCTCTCAACCCTCCAGCCTCTTCCCACAATGGTAATCACCCTCCACCAGGAAAACAAGCAAACACATCCTCTGAAGGGATGAAGATCACTGAGTCTGTGGTTTCTGCTCTAAATGCTAGTGATGTCTGGTGATTGGCTCAAAATGTAAAGTTTCTTTAACAGCAACAACCTCCACACTATTGAAACATCAACGACCACAGATTTGGATAAATACATTCTCGTCCTGTATGAATTCATCATGTATGTGTTCCCTATGTTATAGACTGTAACTGTGTTCCCAGCATGACCCTCCTCATACCTGCAGTGTTCTGTCTGATGTTTATTTGTCTCTGTATTCCCATGTGTTAATAGACTCTCTCGATTTATCAGCCGATCTCTACAACTGCTTTGGTTATACTGCGGTTTCCATGCAATTGTTCAAAGATTTAGTAGCACCTTCTCTGCAGTGTAATTAAAACAAACGTTTGAATAAAATCACTTGAATTGAGACTAGCTGCTGATCAGGGCTGTCGTTTCTAGGATGGCATCATCTGGGGGGGAAGGTCATCGGCACGCACGCTCCCAAACCATGCCCATCATCAGGGGCAAGAATGCCCTCACCAACCCCAAGCTGCTGCAGATGATGGACACAGGTAACACACACACACACACACACACACACACACACACACACACACGCACAACAAATGTGCCTCAAGAGCCTTTACGATCTGTGCAGCATACGACTCCCTCGGAAAAGCGCCTATAAGATGTTGACCGTGAAATGACTATTGAGTTATTCATACCTGAGTCTTTCCAGATGGAAGTATTCAGGACGGGGACACGCTGAGTCCGACTGACGTGGAGGCGAACCTGGCCACCGAGGTGTCGCTCACTGTGCTGGACGTGCTCGAGCTCTTTGTCCTCCATCACAAGGTCTGTGTTTCTTTCATTCTTTACAACCACATTTCACCACACATTTGTCATTTTCAGTTTTCTTTTAGAGAATCTATTTTAATTTTTCATTGTGTGCTGTATAGGTGAAGCCCTCTAAGATTAATGTATTTTCATTTATATTTTCATGTCACATCTGAGCTCTGAACTCTTTGAACTTTAGGGTTTGATTTTATACAGGACATTTAAATGCCTATTAAATATTCCAATAATTAAATTATATGTTTGCATTGTAACTATGAGAATGAACAGAGAATTTTAAACATTTTTCTGATTTTGATTCCTCATCAAACATCTCATTATTCTATTGTACAAGACACGACAATTCTTTTTTGTAAAGATGATAAAATGCATTTTAAACCGTTCACATAGTTCATGCACTTTTGAGTAAAAATTAGTGACCCTCTACTGCCACCTGCTGGATAGAATACTCCGTTTTCTAAATGCTGTAAAGGTGAAAGTACTTATTGCATGAATCATTCTAAATAAATAAAAAAAAAGGTTTCCCTCTTGAAGCTGAACTGTGTTTTCTGCTTTTTGTGTTTTTACAAATATCCAAACAGAAGCAGCTGTTGCTGGATGACGGACAGAACGTACTGATGAAGAAGGTGCTGGACACCTACCTGCTCTACTTTCAGATCAACCAATCAACCGCCACTCTACGGCACATCTTCGCTGCTCTCAGGCTCTTTGTACAAAAGGTCCAGCAAGTTACATTGTACACATTTCACATGTATCACTTTGCATGTATTAGATTACAGCCCTTACATCTGCATCTCCTTCTGCAGTTCCCCAATGCGTTCTTCCAGGGTAAAGCCGACCTGTGCGGCTGTCTGTGCCATGAGATCCTCAAGTGCTGTAACCATCGCTCCAGCTCCACCCAGACGGAGGCAGCTGCTCTGCTGTATTTCTTCATGAGGAAAAACTTTGAGTTTACAAAGGGGAAGTCTATAGTGCGCTCACATCTGCAGGTGAGCGGAAGCAAAATTACGTTTCGGGTGTTTGTGATTCGAGAATTCACTTCCTCACTTTATATTCCTCTTTCCACATCAGGTGATCAAGGCAGTGAGTCAGTTGATAGCAGATGCGGGGATTGGAGGTTCGAGGTTTCAGCAGTCGCTGGCTATCATCAATAACTTTGCCAATGGAGATGCTCCACTCAAGGTTTTTATTACGGCTTTCTCATCAGTCATTGTGATTAATAGTTTATTGTACGGAGATATTCATTTCTACTTTCTCCAGAACACATCATTCCCTGCTGAAGTGAAGGACCTGACCAAGCGGATCAGGACGGTTCTGATGGCCACGGCTCAAATGAAGGAGCACGAGAAGGATCCAGAGATGCTGGTGGATCTTCAGTACAGTTTGGCCAACTCCTACGCCAGCACGCCTGAGCTTCGACGCACCTGGCTGGAGAGCATGGCCAAGGTCCACGTGCGCAACGGCGATCTCTCAGAGGTTGTTGATGTTCTCTCTCCTCTCTTTAGGCCGCCCTCACTTCAGAAACTTGACGAACAGCTCAAAAGGTTGAGGCTTTTCGTAAAGGCTCATGGTTTTGTGTTGGTCTTTTCCCCTCAGGCTGCCATGTGCTACATCCACATCTCAGCCCTGATCGCTGAATCGCTGAAGAGGAGAGGTGAGTGCACACATTCTGCTGCTTTGACTCTCTTGAGCTTTTTGCAGCATGGTTTGTGTATGTGTGTGTATGCACAAAAACCTGCCTATATGCAGGCCTCTGAAACTGCGTGTGCATCTTTTTAGACTTTGTATTCCCTAACCAGAAAGTCAGACTAACGTCATCTTTGGTCCATCAGCAAACCTCATTCTCTCTGCCAACAAGGCATCAGTCCTTCATGTCACATGGTGGTTGATGTGTTTGCCTGACAGTGAGCACACTGGTGACTTGAGTGTGTTTTTATATTGTGGAGATTAATAGTGAATCCAGGAACTAGTTGTATAGATCCTTCTTTGCCTCCAAACACCATCCCCAGTCGTAAATATCGCACATCCATTCATTTTGCTGTGCTGCACGTTTGTCTGTTTGTAAATCTGTTTGTTCTCAGGTGCACATTAGTCCTCACGCAGGCTACAGCATGTCTCCGTCTTATTCTGCACGTGTCTGATTTGTCTTTTTGCATGCGCTTCACTTGAACCAGTAGTGTGCGAGTGCAGCGTGCCAGCAGCTCGGCTGATTCTTGAGCCTTGTCCTTTAGTAAAAAGGCAAAAAGCAAGTGGACGTGAAACTTTGTAAACCTCCTCCTCCTCCTCCTCCTCCTCCTCCTACCAAACAGGCTACTGGAGAGCTGACAAGTCCACGATGTCCAGTGTGTCCCCTGAAGAAAGCCCTGTCTTTAACTGTAGCTCCTTACTAACTACCTCCCGAGATCCAGACAGTGAGTGTGTGCGCCTGGGGGCTGTGGGGTGGAGGGGTCAGGAGTACAGACCATAATGATGGAGAGACAAGCGACGGGGGTTAGAGAGAGTGGGTGTCTTCACTGAGTGTAATGAGTTGATATGGTTTGGATTAAAGGGATTTCCTGTTGTCAAATCTTAACCTCTTTTATTTCAACTGTATATTGAACTTCACGGTGAATGTCTTGAGGAACACTTTTCTTACCGTAGAGATGTTTGTTTGTGTCAGGTTTGCACATTATGCTGCCACTGTTTGACCCTCACTGTTTCTCACTGGATGAGCTGTTCAGTGTCACTGCTGTTTGATATAAAGCACAGTCACATTTGATGTCGTATCATTTGGTTTGAATCTTTTGCAAAAGTGAAACGCTTGACTGTAAAAAAAAAAAAGTTTATGTGTGTTCCCACTTCATGGGAAGTGCACAGCTACACATTAACTTGCTCTCTTTTCCCCTTTGACACCCCAGCATCGTTCTCTATGGGCTGGGCAGCGTTTATGTGTATCAGCCCTAATGTCAAGGAGGAGGGCGCTATGAAGGAAGACACTGGCACACAAGATACGCCCTACACTGAGGTTAGTCCTCACTTTGAGTCCTGCATAAACTTCACAAAGGGCAGGTCTTATCTCTAATGTAACATTTTATCATAACCGCTGTCGAAGTTTGGAGTTATGCAGTTAACACGTGACAGTTATTTGGATTGTGTGCTTTCTAATGTGCTCTCTGACGTCGCTGATCTGTGCAGGACACGCTGGTGGAGCAGCTGGAGCTGTGTGTGGACTACCTGTGGAAATCTGAGAGATACGAGCTCATCGCTGACATCAACAAACCCGTCATCGCTGTCTTCGAGAAGAGACGGGATTTTAAGGTAACTGTGTGTGTGTGTGTGTGTGTGTGTGTGTGTGTGTGTGTGTGTGTGTGTGTGTGTGTGTGTGTGTGTGTGTGTGTGTGTGTGGTGCGCATGTGCAAACCGAGCGGTGTTTAACATTACGTGTGTGTGTGTGTCCACAGAGGCTGTCAGAGCTGTACTATGACATCCATCGCTCCTACCTGAAGGTGACTGAGGTGGTGAACTCAGAAAAGCGGCTCTTCGGACGCTACTACCGTGTAGCATTCTACGGACAGGTGAGGAACGCTTGCTGCAGACTAAACACAGTTTCATGGACCCTGAGTACGAGTCCGACCGATCGATCAGGCTCTACCTCTGAGCTCAGGGATACTTTTGAAATATATATTGTACAATAACTGTAAATATCAAGTCTTTGGATCAAATACAAAATAAAAACTTTTAGCAGTCAAATGTGATTTTTGTCATGACAGTTTATTTTGTTTAGTTAAAAAAATAAACATGCAACAGATCCATAGCCTTTCCCCCCATTTCCACTGAGCAGAAATCTGGCAAATAAATCTGAAACTATATATATATATATATATATATATATATATATACATAACAGGTAAATTGTGTTCTGGTTAATCTTTTAGTCCCTGGATTTATTTGTGAAGAAGCAGTGCAGGGTTTGATGCTTGATTTTTAAGACTCTGGATCTTTTACATCAGTCCCCCCTTTTGTTAATGAGGAGATAATATATCTATGCATGGATTTGAGAACTTTGAAATGAAGCTGATAATGAGAATATGAAATAAAGAAGGAGAAAGACAGTCTTGTCGGTGAGACAAGGACATGGAAAGATAAGGAGTGAGTGAGTCAGTATTCTTAATTTCTCTGTTCTGTTTTTTTCCTATTTTACTATATTCTATATCAAGATTGCGGTAAGTTTTCTCTGTCTTTGATTTTCCTCTTGCCTCGGGTGCTAACCACTTTTACCTCTTCTTCTCCCTCCGCCACTATTAACACCTGCTGCTCTGACCCCTTGAAGGGCTTGTGTCCAGCTTGCTGTGGTCCATTTTACTCTCCGTAATGTCGAGCGATGAAAGTTGTTCCCTCCCTAAACATTAAGAAGAGCTGGTGTCAAGCAGCCGCAGCGGACAGGAAGACGCTGCTCAATAAACCTCATTCATTCTTTGACATTTGAAATTGACCTCTGAACTCTCCCATCCCGAACTAAACACTGACCCTAACTCAATGACAAAATGTGTTATTGTCTGTGCCTCAAGAAACCACTAGAGGGCAACATTAAATAAAAAAGACTTCACAGTTTGTTGAGACGAACATTGAATCTGCACAAACACATGCACCCTCTTATACATGTAACCACCTTTGCTGATTAGTATGTGTGTGTGCATGTGTATTCTAGGGTTTCTTCGAGGAGGAGGAGAGCAAAGAGTTCATCTACAAAGAGCCGAAGCTGACGGGGCTGTCGGAAATCTCCCAGAGATTACTCAAACTCTACTCCGACAAGTTTGGAGCCGACAACGTTAAGATGATCCAGGACTCTAATAAGGTCAATGCCCAAATTTGGCCTTTATATAAAAGGTTTTATGTACTTCCTGGTTTGTGTCCACATGCAACTTCACAAAATATTCCCGACATCCTTTAAAAACAGGTCAATCCCAAAGACTTGGACCCCAAGTTTGCCTACATACAGGTGACGTACGTGGTGCCCTTCTTCGATGAGAAGGAGCAGCAGGACAAAAGGACGGATTTCGAGAGGCATCACAACATCAACCGCTTCGTGTTTGAGACGCCGTTCACTCTGTCAGGGAAGAAGCATGGAGACGTGGAGGAGCAGTGCAAGAGACGCACCATACTGACCAGTGAGTAGGTCCGCTGTGGCTAAAGAGGTAGAAAGGGTCGTCCACTAACCAGAATGTCGGTGGGTTGATCCTTTGTATGATTGGTGGGTGATAGAATAAAAGTGCTGCAGAGAGAGTGCTGCATGTGTGTGAATTGGGGAATGCGACTTGTCCTGTAAAGTGCTTTTAAAGGGCTGATAAGACTAGAAAAGCTCCATATAAATACCCCTTTCCCATCTTTGTTTACTCAAACAAAACCCCACTAGAGCATACTGTGCATGTGTCTTTTTATTTCCCTCTCCCCAGCGAGCTCCAGCTTCCCCTACCTAAAGAAGCGTATCCAGGTGGTGGAGCAGCAGAGCACAGAGATGAACCCTATAGAAGTAGCCATAGACGAGATGTCGCGTAAAGTCTCTGAGCTCAACCAGCTGTGCAACATGGAGGAGGTGGACATGATCCGGCTGCAGCTGAAACTGCAGGGCAGCGTCAGCGTCAAGGTAGGGATCCTTCCGAGAAACAGACGTGCATGCTGAAATTCAGTGGTGTTGTTTCGTCTCACCTGATCATCCACCTCTCCAGGTCAACGCAGGGCCGATGGCGTACGCCAGGGCGTTTTTAGAGGAGAAGAATGCCAAGAAATACCCGGACAACCAGGTCAAGCTGCTGAAGGAGATTTTCAGGTAGGAGTTTACTGCTCAATCCAGTGGGTCGGCATTTTGTTCTTGGCTTCACGTGGCATGGATATATTAAGCTTGAAGGTTATTATGTTATTTTGCCTCAGTGAAATGGATAGCCAGTGTTTTGGGGTTGTCGGCCCTATTCTTGTGAACATGGTATCTCAAGAACGCATTAAGGGAATTTCTTCAAATGTTCAGTTGAACTCAAGGATGAAGTAATTTGATTTTGGTGGTCAAAGGTAGAAGGTCAAGGTCACGGCCTCACAAAACCTACTCTTGTCCTCTTGAATATGATCTCTCAAATCTGCCTCTAAGAAATTTCTTCAAATTTGGTCAGTTGTCAAAGATGAACTGATTCGATTTCACTGGTCTGAAATAAAATGTATGTAGACTGAAACTGCACTGATTGGCAGAGGCATAAAACCACGGTGCAATAACTAGATTTATACTCTGAACTTCTTAGATCAGTACAGACTGTGCAGGCTTTTTGTTGAACTCTACCCAGGCAAATGTGAAACACAAGGGAACAGTTTTATAAGGGCATTTAGAGCTATGATAATATGTACATTACTCTTTACAGGTGCACATGAGAAATGTAGTTCAACACATCTGTATTTCCCAAGATCCAGCATATCTTTTGATTCTAAATCGTGTCTATGTTTGATTAAGAAACTCTTAAGATTGAAGACTACATTACAATAAGTGAATGTGCTCCCTGCAGGCAGTTTGCGGAGGCCTGTGGTCAGGCGTTGGATGTGAACGAGCGTCTGATCAAGGAGGACCAGCTGGAGTACCAGGAGGAGATGAGGGCTCACTACCGGGACATGCTGGCCGAGCTGTCCGGCATCATGAACGAACAGGTCTCACTTTGCAAACACCAATGAGTGTCCAGACTACGCTTTGCTTTTTCTTTTTTGCCAGTTCAGTTCCACGCCATAATAAGCAACATCTTCTCTATTGCATTTCTTTTTGAGACATTTGCCGTTTTCATCAGTTCCATCAGTCGGTTTTCTCGCCTCATTTTCCTACTGGTTTTTTTCTTCCTCTCATTTCAGCTTCAGAAAAGCACTCTTGATTCCAGCACCACCTCTCACTCTCACAGCTCTCTGTCCAATCTGTCTAAGGCTGGTATGTCATATCATCAAGTTGCCTCATGATAGACATCTTGTCACGTTGCTACTTGCCGCTTTCCTCCCAGATCGCAGCCTATTACAATCTATCCAAGAGCCAAACTGCTCGTCTTGATACTTGGCTCCTTTTTTTTAAATGAACCTGTACCAATTCAAGCCTTTCATTCTCTCTGTTCTTGTCCAGATTCCGCACACAAGACAACCAGGAACGGAACGGCACAGCGGCTACTGAACGGCCAGTAGACTCACAAGGAATTCTTTGTGCCGCGGAGGGCATTATTGTTTTTTTGCCATGAACCGCTCTGGAGCATCAAAGTGGCTCATTTGCTTGTTCCTGACCGAAGTTTTTTCTTGCAGCGGGCCAGTGGAAACTGTGACAAATGGCGAGCATCGAGGAAAAAAGGGAAGAGGTGTGTAGACTGTGGTTGTGGTAGTCTGTAGTCCTGTCGTTGAACGTTGACTATCTACCGTAGAGGCCAGGCTGCTGGACTGTTAGCTACCGTTTGTTTTGGTTTTAGAGACTCGACCCACGTGTTGTATGGATCCCCCCCCGCCCCCCGCCCCGCCGACTGATTCATCACCTCACACGCTGACAGACACACCCACAGACCCACGCATACAAACACACACACACGACAACATGCGCCTTCTCTCCACAACCCTGTCCCTTTAGAGAACAGTGACCTTACTGAGCTCGGGGTGCGTTCAGCTGTACGTGTAATATTTAGCTCTCCAGTACATTTTGATGACAGTTTTTACATTTTCTTCTCTGTGGAATAGCATTGTATTTCAAACTCTTGCAAGATTATTAATGTGAAAAAGAAGAAGGTTTGAATGCAGGTCTTAAGTAACCATGAATATGAGGAATTGAACGCACCCCCAGCTCCTGTTTGAATGTAGAGCAGCTCCACATTGCTACTTTGTATCCTTGCTACCATTCTGGAAGTATCACGTTGCCAATTTTCAAATGGAAACAACAACAAAAAATTATGTTTTGTAACATTTTTATGATCGAAACTGCATTGTTACTGTTATCATTTCCTGTACTGTTTTGAATTGTAAATAAGAAATATTAATATTTAAAACGTTTGAAATGTTTCTTTTTATAAATATATACAATGTATAAATATTTGTTTAGCTGAAATTAAAAAAAGAACAAAAACTAAAGTTTTATGTATAACATTTAAATAAAATTTTGTTAATGTCCAAAAATCCTGATTATACTTTCCTTCAGCATTTCACCTTACAATCATATGTCTTCTGTACTTTCACAGGACGTGCACCTTAGCCTCAGATCACTCTTCTCTCCACTATTGTGCACGTTAATGGCATTAGCCCAGGTTTCCAATCATGGGGAACAGGGGTAAGATAGCTTCTCTGAAATGAAACCGTGCCTTGGCTGCAGCTGTGCACAGCAGCCGCTCATATCCTGTCCATTGACAGCAGCTAATAATGGATAATGATGAGCTCCCTCACCTGCACAGTAGATAGAAATGTGTAAAACAGAAACGTGTAATGAGAAAACCCAACAAAGACGGATATCACTCCCTGCCTCAGTCTGTGTTGCAGTGGATGATGGACAATGGGTCTATAAATCCATCATCTACCAACACCAACTACATTCTAACAGTAAATCAGACTTTAACAGTGAGACAACAGTAGATTAATAGTATACGCCATGTGTGAAACCGTACTTTCATATCCACAGTTATGTGATCTTTATTGCCTGCCATCACATTTTCTTCACATGCACATAAGGGTAATGTTAAATGTCACTATCCATCCATTATCCAGTATCTATTCCCCTTTATTCTCTAAGGGGGCAGGGGGGGGGGGCTGTAAACTGTAACCACTCCATGCTGACGTTGGGGCGAGAGGTGGAGGTGCACCCTGGACACGCTGGCGCTTCACAGGCTGGACACAGAGACAAATGTAGAATTTGCAAAATCTAACCAGGAATGGAACTAAGGGCCTTTTCACTGCAACCGCTATACCATGGTGCCACCTAAATGTCACTGTAGTATCTTTAATACAAGCAGCGGTGCTTAGCTTGAAAAGGGTCAGTGCTAAAGAGGAAAAAGCTGTGGTGCATCAGAGCAAACAGATACAAGAGGTGGGGGTTGATATTGAACAGAAGAAAGACCTCTGGCTTTGGGTCAATCTGACATCTTACCTCCCTCCACCATCAAGACCCCTGCTGCTACACTTAAATTTGTGGATGGTTGAAATATTTTCCTCTGCATATTAAATGAACTGTAGATATGAGAGCACATTTTTAACTCAAAAAGCAACAATCCCTTGTTTTAGATCATTGATTTCTTTTCTAAACTCAGAGGGGGTCACTGCACAAAGTCGGTATCCAAATGAAACACAATCTGAGCAGTTTTGTATGGATCTGATGGAGCCCAGAGGCTCTCACCAGCACTGCTGTGTGTCTGTCTGTTGTTTGCTCTCTTTCTCTTCAGACGGTCTCTGTTGTGTTTACCCCGGAGCTCTGTTTTCCTTTGTGCTTTGCATCTTCATTGCGGGATCCATATTTCACTACAACCATAACTGAGGCCCCAAGCAAACTGTTCCACTTGTGGTGTTGGCAGCTGGAGTAGAATTTGGAAATAGGAATTTGATGAGAGAATATTTATTTCATTTTATTTGACGGGAAGAGTTTTTGAATCGTCTTTTTTTTTCTTTCTTTCATTCCCTTGATTAACTGTTTTGCTCGATGTTATGTTTTTTTTTCTCTGGTGGACTTTGTTGTACGTGAGATTTAATATGAAATTCGAATATACTGTATTTAAGTTAAAAAGCTTTCTTAGCAAACTAGCTATGTTTAACATTACCTCATATACAGTATTTAAAATATACAGAGACCATCTACTAGCGTGTAGTTACGTTTTCATCTGTTTGTTACCTCTGCTAAAGTGTTCATATTTTTATCTGTGTTAGTGATTTAACTCTACCAAGGAGATTATATTTTCACCTGCTAGTTAGTTAGTTGGTTAGTTAGTTAGTTAGTCAATCTGTCAGTTAGTCTGTCAGTTATTAGTCAGTTAGTTGGCAGAATAAAGCAAAGAGTACTGAAGTGGTGGGGCCTGATTCAAGGAAGATTTCATTTTAATGTGGGGTTTTACAGATATAAAAAATGGATCTTGATGAAGAAAATCAGGCATTTTTAGGGGTCTGATATCATGAGTTTGTAGAGTTTGGTCCCAGTCCAAATAAATATCTAGTAATTTTAAATGTGGTCTCAGGGGCTTTTTCTGTTTCCTCTTGAAATAAAGACATAGATCCAAGAATTGTTTTCATCATTGTAGTTGAAAGTCAAATGATGTGAAAATGTGGTTGTGCACACTTGAGGTGGGATCTGGTGTCAGTTTCTTTCCAATAGCTGTCTATAATTACTGACCATGCAGTGAGAGAGCAGCAGAGTGGTTGTTTACTTATTGATGCTAAGTCTGGGGTACATGGCCCTGCTCATATAAAGAGGGTAAGTGGCCCTGGACATACAGCTGCTGGTAAAAGACATCATGTGGTCGTCCCTCTCTCTCTCACTTCAATGTTTTTATCTCTGCAGTTGACACATTTCTACCTGTTCTCCTCGGTCTCCCTCTGTGGTCGCACACCTGAGGCGCAGCAGATTGAGTTTCACTGACCTCCTGCAGCACCTCTTCTTCGAAACTTCCTCTCCTCCCAGCCAATTGGTATATCTCTCCTCCCGAGTCTCATCTCTCTCACCTCCCATCCATCTTTGTGGCCTATTTCATGAACCAGAAAGAGCGGGCTGATTGGGTTTCTCTCCTGTGCAGACAGGCTTGTGTGTGTGTCTCTCTCTCTCTCTCTCTCTCTCTCTCTCTCTCTCTCTCTCTCTCTCTCTCTCTCTCTCTCTCTCTCTCTCTCTCTCTCTCACAGTGGCCTTGACTCCCAACGGGGTCAGGTTGCTCCGAGCACCATTCAGTCCAGGTTGCAGATGACAAAACCCTGGTTACGCTAAAGGTACAATGTGTCATATTTAACTCACAGATAATGGCTCTTCCTGAAAATATTTCGTCATGTATTTAGAAGTATGTGGGCAGTGTTGTACCTCACCTCATGTGGGAGTCAGGCCAGCTGCTCAAAGACTGTCTGCTCTTTTCATAAGGGGTTGTAATCTGGGCTTTTCCAGAACCTGACTCTAAAATCTACAGCTGTATGAAGCCTCATCGAGTGTAATTGTCTCAAATCTTCTCCTTTGTGTGCAAACCGTCTGTGTCTAATGTCTACTGCAGTGATTCCTTCTTTTATTTGTCAAGCACCTGTTTTGTTTTCATGTATTTTACTGCCTGTCATCGTTGGGTTAACCTCTGACCTCTGCCTTTTTAAAACAACATGGATGCCAATGAGACAGAAGACCACACACTTAGTGGGTTTGCCACTATGTCTGTCTCCGTTTTCTTGGTGGACTGAATAAACTTCACTGTGAGTGAGCTCCAAAGTATTTAAAAGCACACAAATCCAAATGTGATGAACTCTAGGTGCTGCACAGAGGTGAAGAAAATCAAAAGACAAACTTGTTTTATTTTAAGGTCATCTGGGAGGTAAAATAAATAATTTTATGGGAGCATTAACATTCTTGTCTTCTTCATTTACATTAATTCAGTCAATATTGTGCAATGGATCGACTTGACCTTCATTTGAAATGCTCTGTCCTATTCAAATGTCCTTCTGCAGTCACTGAGAACATAAGAAATTACTTTTTCTTTGTTTTCCTCTAAGATTTATCTTCACTGACAGACTTGATTAATATTTTAGAGGGAGGATATTGTAATCCCAACGCAGACATGGACGTTACAAGAGGAGGAGTGGGGTGCCAAAAAAATCTGATCAGTCTCATCTGCTCTTAAGCTTGAATATGAAGTTGCTACACATGTTATATTATCAATAAGCTGTAAAAACTTTTTGTTTTGCTTTATCAGTGTTCCTGCAGGACGACTGGGTCTCCTGCCATCCAAGCTCTGGTGCAGTGCACATTTCATTTCCGACCCCTGCTTAGTTTTCCTGAAACTGGACACCGGGGCTGATGAATAAAACATCCTTTGTATGGTGCTGGCTGATCACCGGAGCCCTTTCAGCTGTATAAGTGGTGAAAGGCGACATAATCTGCCCCAGAACAAGATCTGGACTGAGATTGAGAGAGAGAGAGAGAGACACACAGGGAAAGGACCACAAAAAGCCTTTGGGGAGCAGCATGTTAAATCCACAGCAGCACGCTGAGCTTCTCCTGCGTGACACCCTGCCGGTGTTTGGGAAGCCGTGGTTCTGGCAGCGCAGCAGCAGCACCATGGAGAGCACCCGCAGCCTGGCGCAGGTCATCATGGAGATGCGCGATGATATCAAGAAGCTGGAGGCGGAGAACCAAGAGCTGAGGGGGGACTATGGTCAGAGGACGTTTGGGGCCAAGTCAGGGGAGGACAGCCGTGTGTCTTCGGCACTTGAGAACCCCTATATGAACCTGAGACGAAATGTGTCTGCACCGGTCCTGGAGGGACAATACAAGGGTAAGAGGAAAGAAAAAGCAGAAGGCCTGTCTCTGCACAAGTGTGGCTATTAAATGTGTTGTTTTACTGTTTATATAAAACATTAGGAGGCGTCTATAGAGTACTGAGGAAATTATCTGTTAAACAATGTGTGAACTGGTGAAAGGAGAGAGAGCATTTTCAAGCAACATTCCAACAAGTGGCTGATCCAGGATTTTTCTAAATCAGGGGCCATAAAGGGGGCCACAATTTACTCAGAGGGGGGCCAGTTATTTGTCCAACATCCATGCACAATTCCTGATGGGGGACATTTAAGTCATTCTTACTGTTTGCTCTGTAGCTTTGAGCAAAACCACACCTCACTGAATATGTTTTTTAAATTGTTACATGTTCATGCACAATTTATATACTTCTTTAAAGAAGCTTAGAAAATAACAATTCTTAACAAGTTGTCATATTTATTGTTGGGAGGGGCAATCAGATTTCAGCTCATGGATCTACCCCTGATTCCAATCTGTTAATTTTTCAAGATTGGGATTAACAGTGAAAATAGTAGTATAATAGTAAAGAGCCAAAATATAATTTTAGTCTTTTGAACACCAACACTGGATCCAATAATGCAATTTCTCCTATTGAATTTTTTTCATAAAAATGCACAAAAACAAGAAACACAATATGAGAAATGATTTCAAGGTATACAAACGTTCTAAAAATTTTAATTTGGCATATAAACATACCAATAAACTTAGATTATACATCAGGAAATCTCCATATACTGTTGTTCTCTCCATTTCTCCAAATAAATCCATTCCGATGCATCGCACTCTCGTCATGTCACAGAGAACACTGTCATGACTGTCCGGCGGTACTCCATAAGCTCCAACCTGTCCGGAGTGACACTGAGAGAGGGGAGGACTGACAGGGTGCGGCGGGGTGAGAATGGATGGAGAAGGCTACAAGAAGAAATCCAGCACGGGAACGGCGTCTTTGGTAACCCAGTGAGAGAAGTGGGAAAAGTTACCAACAGACACTCCCTGCAGGAATATGTCCACAAAAACAGGTACAGAGAGGGGCTCTAAATCCCAGAAATACAGCTTTAGAGTAAAATTATTGAGTAAAAAAAGTATTTAATTTTAAATACATGAAAACTGAAGCTGTAGCTGTGTCTTTGCAGCCACATAACACTTGTGATTTCTTTGACTTTTTTAGGGCCAAGGTTAAAACTGTCACCTTCCTTCTACCTGTGGACGACATCTACACCAACCGTCCAGTTCTGACCAAACACCAGGAGGAGCCTAAAATGTCTGAGCTGGCCTCCATAATGGAGACAGATTCTTGAATGTGCACCTAAGTACTTTGTGGCCCATGGGACAAAGTGCAGACATGAACTGAGCCTCCTAACCAGGCGAACCCTCTCCATCTAGGTCAGTGTAGATTGGGCTCTTAATGAACGAGCCGGCCCGACCGATTTTATCACACCTGACCACACAAACAGAAGACTCTGGTTACAGGGGTTGTTTTCATCAGGCCATGGCCAACGATGATGAGACATGGGCCCCTCTGCAGCGAGGATCAGGTGTCCGGCCTCCTCTTCCCAACCCGGGGGTGTCGTTTTGGAGTGAGACACACACCTGCAGGTGACAGCCCTTTTACAGACCATCGCGGTGACTCAGGCCTCGTGAGCAACATCAGACTCATGGTTTATTCATCCTTGTTTCTTTTGGTGTTGAAAACTGAAATGGGTTGTCAGGGGGCCACGTGCGCATTTTAACACTCAAGTTTCTTGTCAGTGTTCATAAAGAGTGTATTTTTTAGACCAAATAGTATTTCCTTTCCCAAACAGAAGGCTCCCTGTAAATAAACCAATGTTTGGCCTATTTAAAAAGTAGTCATTGTAAACTATTACCTGTAACATAAATATTGTTTTCCTCTGCTAGGGAGGGTTTGTTTGTTTGCTAAATACTTTTTACAAGTAATTGGGAAGTCAGTAACTTACAGAATAAATGGATTTGATAGAAAATACAAACATGTATAATCAAAATACAGAAACTGTTCTTCCAATCTGACCCAAAGGGCAAAATGGTGTTTTTGTTTACCAGGAACAATGCGGCATAGTCCTCTGCAGCGTTAATAATAGTGGAGGAGCATGGTGCCGTCAGGGTTCCTCTCCACCCAAAACGATGCTGCATTCATCTCCTGCATGAATCAAACAGTTGAATCAATGTTTTCTCTCCGTGGCACAGCAGACATCAAACCAGAATAAAAGGATGTAGGCCTACAGAAGACAGGATGAATACGGGGCAGGCACCTTTTAGGAGAAGGCGATGTAGCATGTGGTCAGAGCCTGAGCGTTTGCAAAACTAAAAGAAATATTCTCCAAACTGCCTCAGGACTTCGTCTGGCTTTCCTCATGAGAAGGAAGAAGAGAACAAAGAGGAGCTGTATGTTGAAGCAGAAGTATTCATTGATTTCTTTTTCACTTAAAACTGATTTCAAATGCTTCTAATTTTAGACTGCATATTAAAATGACACACGAGCAGTTTGCCTGAGAGCTCGCAGGCTTCTGCTCCTGAACGCATGTTGATTTCATCTTCATGGATATGTTCAAAGGGTGTCCTGGACTCCAGCTTCATCTCTAACATGATGGTGAGGGTTTTGTTTTATTATTATTATCATTACAAAGTTATCAGGTAATTAATTCTGTGATGAACAATTGTATTTCACATCAGTAATAATGTCATGTTTCAAGATAAACAATAATAGTAACAGGAACAAAAACGTTAACAGTATAATTTTTAGTTTCTTCTGAGTTACGTTTGCTTGAGAGTATAGAGCCATGTCTTACTTAATGGCACAGTCTGATGCAGCATCAGAGGTAGAACATGAAGTCAAACAGAAACAGTTCAAATGTGCATAACTTGAATATCTTTAAAATATGAAACCAAATACTGTGCAAAGTTTGTTGGAAATGTTAAATCTTTGTCACTGAAACAAATAAGCCACACAAAAAAAATCACAGTACACTGTAGTGATGTGCAAACATAAATATTTTATTTTGCTGATAAATTTTCACTCCAAACAGGCTGCCCCTGATCGTCAAAAAATAACAAAATCCTCCAAAATACCTATATTTGTAGAAATAATTACAAATTCTGTTTTATCACACAACGTGTGCATATACACTCTCAAATAGCATCTGCAACATATCACACAAGGGGAATAAGTCATTTAAAGGTCGTTCAGCTCGTCACTAAACCAATCAAATTGCAGAAATACACTCTTCATCACTGCAGTTTCTTAACACGACAAACACGTATGAAATTAGAGAACCTGTAGGAATGTGTTAGCGCCACGAAATGTTATTCATTTTTAATACGTTCTGAGAGTCATAAGTTCAGGGAAAATGTGATTCTATGCCCAGAAGCTACATGAAAAACTAAACTTGGAAATTAAAATTTTGTTTCCAGCAATGAATGAATAGTCAGTTATACTGAGAGCTTAACTGTGAACTGGCTATGAACTTTCTTGACCCCCCTCCACAAAATTTAGTTTATTTACTGGTATTTGTAAATAATTAACTTGATATAATTTAAAGCCCTAATAAAATGACCAATCAGACATAAATCTTGACTTATGTTTAGGTTTAAGATAGAGAGTCTATTTTATAAATGTTACCATGTTCGGGATATATTAAATCTTTATGTTTTCTCAAGGGATCATGAGTCAAATGTTCAGTAATAGATACACGAGCGTGCGTGTCATGTCCATGCAGTGGTTTTCACTCTGTGCTTGCATTGATGGTGAAATACTGATCACAGGAAGATAAACAGCACCGAAAAGATTAAACTTCTTCACTATGTGTCTGTCCTGGTGGTTCTCAGGTCCGTAATGACGTCTGCAGAGCTTTCATGTCCCTCAGCAGCCTCAGATTCTTCTTGCTTCTCTCTCCTGGTCTAGGTTTGACTGCTCCGGCAGAGCGACCTCTTGTGGACACTGTGGTAGTCCCTTTCCCCTCATTCTTATTGTTAGACTTGGCTTCCTTTCTTAACTTCTTTATCTAGAGGGGAGGCGAGAAAAGGTAAAACAGAGAGGAGTAAAAAGACACAAACTTAGAATTGAATTGTGTGTGAAGTGAACTTTTTGTCTGCGTACTGACCTGTGCTTTGTGTTTGTAGAGTTTCCCGATCTGCTCTCCCTTCCTCTCCATTTTCAGCAGCAGCCTCTCCTGCTCCCTCTGAAGTTCTCGTCTTTCCTGGTCAGACACACTGTTTTCTACCTGCCTCATTAACTCGTCATGCTCCCTGCAACACACAAACACAAAGATTACTACATATCACTTGTCATAAGCAGTTAACTCCGGTACAACTCCACTCACAAGCTCATGAGTCGCAGCTCCTCCTGTAATGCTTGCAGCAGCTCTGACAGCTCCTCCCCGCTTGCAGAGGATGAGGAAGATGAAGTGTATGAATATCTGCGGCTTGCAGTCCCGTTGCTGTTTGCGTTGTTACAGAGTACACGGCTGTTGCAGAGGTGTGGCTGGTGACGCTTTAGTAGAGACAAAACTGACTGGACGTTTGCTCTGACTGAGTGGCTGCCGCCCACGGCCTAAAAGTCAAGTAAGAGAGGGGAAAGATTCGATGAGAGAAAGAGAGAAAAATGGACTTCAGTATTGTGCTCTAAAAACAATTTTGTTCCCATGCTAAAAAATATATATACGTCGGCCCATACTACCATTCCAGCAACAAACGGAACATCTCTGAGGCTCAGTCTATAGTGTGGCTGTGTGTTCGATGACTGCTGTGGCAAAGGTTTCTGGGAAGAAAAAGTATCAGCATTAGCAGTATTAAGATTCAAAGGAAGATGTTTATGAGAAAGAAATAATTAAGAAATATCCTTCCCACTAGATTGGACATGGCATTCACAGATGCACAAACACTGTAGCTACACATTTGTGTTTGGTCAAGCATTAACATATAAAAAGAAAAGGCAACATTCACAGTCCAGTAAAAACAGAAAACCTTAAATCACTCCTGTGAAGGGGTTTACCTGTGAATTGGACTTCTTCTCTTTGGACTGTCTGGTGGACAGGTGAGGGGACACTGACTGCAGCAGGATCCTATTGGCCTCCAAACCTGTCTGTAGCTGTGGAAACAGGAAGGAAAATAAAAACACCACATACAGTAAACAATGCATAAACGTTAGAGTTTCAATGTTTATGATGAGCATTGATAGAAATATACATTTATAATGGAAAACAGGACAAATATTCCATTCAGTTACATGGAACATTAGAACCTGCCAATAGTGAGTGTGATGTATAGAATTTAAACACAAAGAACAAGTTGTAGTCTCACTACCTGGATGGCCTTGTCCTGAATGAGCTTTCTCTGGTGCTCCTCCTCCTGTAGTTTCATCTCTAGTTCACGAATCTTCATCTGACAAATTCACACACACACAATCATTATTATTGTACAAGCAATACAAGAAATAATTTATACTAACAGGCGCTGACTGTTGGATTTTTCCTGACTTAGTTTGCTTATTCCTTTAATCAACTTCTGAACCCTCAGGTTTATCTAAGGCCCCAGGAGGGAGTCCCAAGCCACAGATTGGGGACCAGTGCCCTAGATTCATGGATAATGTCTGTTTTTTGGCCACAAGTTACTGTCTCATTCTCACAGAGATTTTGAGCTTAAGCTTGAGGATTTAGTGTCATTCAGTTTTCAGTATAATTTTATGTGTCCCCTGTTATAGCTATGGATATTTTATTATGCTTTTTGATAATAATACGCTCTTCCTCATGAGTCAGTTGACTTTGTACCTCAGCATTGTTCTGCGTGCGCGTGAGCCTGAGATAATCCTGCTCCAGCCGCTCCAGCTTCTCCACATGAGCTCCCTCAAACACTTTGCCAGGCTGGCGATCAGCTAACTTGGCTGTATCCATGGAAACCTGACAGCATGGGGAACAAAAATAAAAATCTACACATTCACTCACTCACACATCACAGTTATTCACTCAAAGATGTTTACTATTCATCTCAGCTAATGACACTAAGAACTACTAGGCTAACCTGCTGTTTGACCAGATTGGTCCTGTCTGCCTTGGCATTGCGCAACATCCTCCTCATGTGATCGAGATGCCGCTCCAGTTTAACACAGCGAGACTCTGCAGCAGCAAGGTGGGTGATCAACACTACGAGAAGAATGAAGGGACGCCATGAGACGCAGGGAAGGAGAGAGACAAAAATGTAAAGATGCAGGGAAATGAATAGCTAAATAATGGAAGAGGTCACTGGTTATTTTGTTTTTATTATGATAACCTAATCACATACTGACCTTGGTTACAGTTGGACGAGTCAGTTGTCTCTCTCTGCGTCTCTGTCTGATTACTGGAGAGTCTCCGTGTGACGTTCTCGCTCTGAGGACGAACGTGTGGTGCATCTTGTACAACAGTTTGCAGACCACGTTCTGCGTGTTCTTTATCCAACTCTAACCTCCTGATCTTCTCCCGAAGGTTCCTCAAAGCAGATAAGATCGCTGCATATGCACACACACATGTGACACAGTGTGTGAAATTAGATATGAGAATGTGGGACATACTGATGGAGAGCAAATACATTCAGGGAATGGTAACTGACATTGTATGTGTAACATGATATGACTATGATATGACTGAAAGGTTTGGAGAGGCGGTGAAGTGGGTAGGGGAGGAAAGGATAATGTGAAAGAATGAATAGATGTAAAGGGAAGCTGAGACATCGAAGTTGTCCGGCATCAGGTTGCACATGTAACCATGGAGCTCCGTAACACACCACAGTACCTGACTGGAAACATTGTAAAGGGAACATGTCCTACATGCACAAATGAAACCCACCTGCACTGTTGGTTTCTGGGAATGCTTTGCTGGGTGACGAATGGGCGACAGGACTGACGTGTGTGTGCATGTCTGGGTGTGAGGTGCAGCAGTGTGTTGATGAAGGGACGGTGAGCAGGATAATCTTTATAAGACGACAGGGACAGGCTGTCAGAGACGACTCCCCTTTGGGCTGGTGCAGGACGGAGATCCTGCAGAGAAAAACATGGCGAATATTATAGATCTCCAGTAAATCTGACATTGCATCAGATCAGTAACAGAGATGTTGCAAATAAAGCACAAGAAGTGAAGTAAACACAGTAAACCTTAAATGCATTCCCTCACTGAATTTAAAGTGACACCACGGTTTGTTTGTCATGCTCCAGTCAAATTCAAAACATTGATGTGACACTTCGGTTCACTTTCAGGTCTGCAGCAACACCAGCTGGTCTGAGCTGGAGCAACCGCTGCACGGTCGCTTTCCACGGAGCCTGGCTAACTCTGGCTGATATAAACAGCATACAAAAAATAAATTAAAAAAAACATGTTATTGCTCATTTGAAAGTGAAATGAAGAAAAACTACCTGCGTCGCATCATCGCCAGCTGTTTGTGACAGGGTCTCCATTGAAATGCAGCCACTCCTGTCTGCCTCGCTCGTGCTGAGCCAAGGGAGTAAACTATGCTAAATATGCTAACGCTAGTTTGGAGTAAAACCGCATTAGTTTTGAATGACGCCTGTTAGCGCGACAGTTTCAACCGCTGCTAATACGAAGTGAGAAAAGAAAACATCACTAAGGCAAAAGCAACACAACCCAGGGCTTCTCTGGAGGGGTGCGATTCATTTATATCTCAGTCTGGCCCGACAGGCGCAGCGCACGGAGGCTGTTACGGTGTTTTTGCCACACAGCTCGTCCCGGTGCCTCTTAGTGACCAAAGCAAGCGCACCCACCTTGCGAACCGGAAGTGTAGTTTTCCCTGCCACGGAGAGTTCACACTCTAGAGCGGGGATGCTTCAGAATGACACTACAATAACCGTGAGCCTTTGCGGAGAAGGCGGGACGGGGGTTGTGAGACATGCCGGGATTTTATGACGAGTGAGTTGTGACTTCTGAAGGAGGTGCGTGTCGAGCTAAGCTATTTAAGACGTTACAGCTAATAACAAACAATATTAAAAGTTATAAACGTGTTTTATCTGGAGGTGGGGCCGGGCCAGCGTGTAAACACATGTTGGAAACACGTGTTTACTTCGTGTGAGGATAGTGAACTCACGGGCTTCAGGCATAAGTGAAAGCTAACTCACCATCTTATCGGTGTGATATCTGTTAGCTTAGCTACTACGTTACTAACGGAGTATTGGTTAGCTTGCTGTCACACAATCTAATTCATCGCTTAGAAACGTATCGTTATTGGAGGTTTCACTGACTCTGTTGTTAAAAATGGCTTTTTATTGGAAATCAAGAGTAAAATGTCAGTAATGCCTCTGCAACAATTTACTGTACATGATGCCAAATTACATTTTAATAGTATTTGCATGTGTCCCTGTGATTATAGATGCAGCATCTCTGAAATGTATCTTCTGTATCGTCCTTTCTGCAGGAGAAACATTTTCTGACCACCTGTGCTGGTGTAAACACATCTGCCATTACCCCCACATCACCATGTCGTCAGAGAACACCCTGTAAGTCTTTTCAAAAACAATGTCTGAATATTTCTTTTCTCAGTTAATATAGAATGATGTTTATATGCAGGCGATGTACAATGCCGCCTAATACAGGTACAGGGGGGCTCATAATAAAGTAAACGAGCTGTGTTTCACTTTACTGATCCTATCGTTTTTTAGGGATGATGAGGACACCTTCAAGATCCTTATCGCTACAGACGTTCACCTCGGCTACCTTGAGAAGGATGCAATCCGTGGCAATGACTCGTACAGCACGCTGGACGAGATCCTTAAATATGCCAAGACACATCAGGTACATACAAGTTGACAGATGTGTGAATGTACAACACTGAGGATCATTTGTCTTAAATACCCTCTGATGTGTGTATTTATTTGCTTGCAGGTAGATTTTATCCTGCTGGGTGGAGATTTGTTCCATGAGAACAAGCCATCGCGGCGATGCCTCCACAACTGCATCACTATGATCAGACGATACTGCATGGGAGACTCACCGATACACTTCAACATCCTTAGTGACCAGACTGTCAACTTCAACACAACCCAGTCAGTCCCTCTGTCTCTGTCATTCCTTTCTACCAGTGCTGCTGAATGAATGTTTTATTATTGTTGTCCTATAAACTGTATATGTTTACTGTAACAACACATTCCTGTAGAGTCATGCTGTACAACATCAGGAGAATACGCCCCCTTCTCACTCAGAAGGCGGCGCAGGTTCTGGTCCAGGCCCTGGTCATCTCACACCCAGACTATTGTAACTCCCTCCTGGCAGGTCTACCTGCTAGTGCCATCCGACCTCTGCAGCTCATCCAGAATGCAGCAGCTCGACTGGTCTTTAACCAACCTCAATTCACTCACACTACTCCCCTCCTCCACTCCCTTCACTGGTTACCAGTGGCTGGCCCTGCATCTGTTTCAAAACATTAGTACTTGCGTACCGTGCTGTGAACGGATCGGGTCCAGTCTACATCCAGGACATGGTCAAACGTTACACCCCAGCCCGTTCACTCCGCTCTGCTTCTGCCAATCGGCTTGTTGCTCCCTCACTGCGAGCTAAACACTCAACAAAATCACGACTGTTTGCTGTCCTGGCTCCTAAAAAAAAAACACACCTCTTCCGACTATACCTTGAATAAAAGTTTAAACTAACAATTTAGTAGCAGTTAAATGGCACTTACTTATAGCACTTTGTAGTTTCGCTTTTTTCGAAGAAATTGTACTTTCTTGATTCTTGTTGTTCAGGGTTTGTACCCTCATGGTTGAATGCACTTATTGTAAGTTGCTTTGGATAAAAGCGTCAGCTAAATGAAATGTAATGTAATGTATATGCTGTTGTGTTGAAGGTTCCCCTGGGTCAACTATCAGGATGAAAACCTGAATATCTCTATTCCTGTGTTCAGCATCCATGGTAACCATGATGACCCAACTGGGGTGAGTTCTTTTCAGTATTGGAGAAATAATCATATCACACAAAAAATGCAAGCATGTGTTTTTCTATGTGTCTTGTAGCTTTTGTATTTGTTTGTTTGTGCATAATGGTGTCTGTCTCTCTCCAAGGCTGAAGGTTTGTGTGCGCTGGATCTGCTCGGTGCTTCTGGTCTCATAAATCACTTCGGTCACTCCCAGTCAGTGGAGAGGATTGAGATTAGTCCCATCCTCATGCAGAAAGGCAACACCAAGCTGGCCTTGTATGGGCTTGGTGAGTATGTGATTTGTATAATTTCTTTCTGTATATGTCTAGGTTAAATTAATAGAGTTGATTGAAAATCAACAAATGTTGTTTGTGTGCAGGTTCTATTCCAGATGAGCGCTTGTACAGGATGTTTGTCAACAATCAGGTAACCATGCTTCGCCCCAAAGAAGACCAAGATGAGTGGTTTAACCTCTTCACCATCCACCAGAACAGGTGTGTGGATGTATGTGTATGTTGGAAATCCATTAGGAGGAGAGAGCTGTAAGATGCAGTCTTGAAATTTAAGAAACAAGTGTAATCCATAGTCTTACACATACTGTATTTTCACCAAGTATTCCTTATTAAGAATGTAGGTTGTTTGTTCCTAGATTCATATGTTTTCAGTGCATATAAGTAAATCTTTGATGCATTATTTCTGGCATTGACCAGACGTGCTCTCCATAATATTTAAATTCTATCTTGCCAATGTGTGTGTTATGTCTAGGAGTAAGCATGGACCCACAAACTACATTCCCGAGCAGTTCCTGGATGACTTTCTAGACCTGGTGGTGTGGGGTCACGAGCACGAATGCTTGATAGCACCAACGCTAAATGAACAACAGCTCTTCTATGTGTCACAGCCCGGAAGCTCTGTAGCGACCTCCCTGTCCCCTGGAGAGGCTGCCAAGAAGTACAAATAAACACACACACACACACATAGGGTGAAAGACCACCTCCATATTCTGAGCGTGTTTTTAAGTGATCAATTAGCTACAGTAAATCACTGTTTGTGTGTATCCAGACACATAGGGCTGCTGAAGGTGAAGGGCAAAAAGATGAACCTGCAAAAGCTCCCCTTAAAGACGGTGCGTCAGTTCTTCATCCAGGATGTGGTGCTGGCTGACTACGAAGACCTCTTCACACCTGATACGCCGCAGGTCACAAAGAAGGTGGAGGATTTGTGCTATGCAAAGGTAAGTTTTCATCTAACATTAAGAGCAGAGTCCAAGTCTTATTGTTGGACATCTGACTTTATTTCTGCTCTTCTCTAGGTCACAGAGATGATAGAAGAAGCTGAGAGAGAAAGACTTGGTTGTCCACTCACCCCAGAGAAACCTCTCATTCGCCTGAGGGTAAGATGAACACACTCGCAGCATGTGCGCACACCTTCATATTCACACTTTGTCTAAATTCTTCAACTTTATTGCCTTCCCCAGGTGGACTACAGCGGAGGTTTTGAGACGTTCAACACATCTCGTTTCAGTCAGAAGTTTGTGGACCGCGTGGCCAACCCAAAAGACATCATTCACTTTCTCAGACACCGTGAACAAAAGGAGAATATCAAAGGTCTGACACAGACTAAACGCACAACTATGGACCTGCAGTATTCACCATATATCTGTGTACACAATCGCTTTTTGACATGCTGCAAACTTTATGTTTTTTAGATGAGTTCAATGTTGATTACAGCAAGCTGGTAAAAAACACAGCGGTGGAGGGACTGAGAGTTGAGGACCTGGTGAAACAATACTTTGAGGCAGCCGAGCAGGTACTGTACACACATGGATTTCAATTAGTACACTGACAAGTTGTTATAACACTTATTTTCAACTACTGTGCATCTTGCAGAGTAGGACTGTCACAATATCATCACATCACATCACATTATCATTTTCCTTATTTATGATTTGGTTATTGTGACCAAAACAATTTACAGTAATGACATTATCCCAATATATTTTAAAAGTCTGGAAAATAATAATAGTAATGCTATCAGTCAGTTTCAGGGTCTGTTGTGTGTTTTGTTGTATTTAATTAAGATCAAAATATGACAAAATCCCTACTAGGGATGTGCAGATAGAAGATGAACTCAGTGATCATAGTTGATCACAGTGATTATTAGCATAATTACCATGAAATCAATAATACCAATATATTACCACTACCACTCTTGATAAGTGTATCTCCATCTCTTCACAGACAGTACAGCTGTCTCTGCTGACCGAGCAGGGCATGGGGAAGGCCATTCAGGAGTTTGTAGACAAAGACGAAAAGGATGCAATCCAGGAACTGATCAAATATCAGCTGGAGAAGACACAGCGCCACCTCCAGTCCAGAGGAGTAACTACAAAAGAAGATATCGACACAGAGGTAGGGGGTGGGGCTTTCATTGGAAGTGGGTCAAATGGAAAAATCGTTTTGTAATAATTATAAAAAGTTTAAAATGCAGAACTTTACTATACAAAGTTACAAAGTGCTCATGTGTGTATGTCATTTGTAAGAGTGCATATTTTGGATTATCAGATTCCAACGATTCAGAGACTCCAAAAAGAACACGACAGAGGAGGAGAATGAAATCAAAGAGGTTAGTGGGCAGAATGCACACATGCCCGAAATGTAGCCTCTGTTGCTGTCTAACTGTTTACTTTTCTGTTTTTCTTCCTCAGGCTATCAACAGAGCCAAAACTCACAGATTGGAACACAGTAATGACCCGGACATATCCAGCGAATTTGCAGATGTTAATATGGACTCTGACGAGGACTCGGCCCCATTTGCTGCCCCCACACGAGGCAGAGGGCGAGGAGGCAGGGGACGGGGTGGCCGGGGCAGGGGGAGAGGTGAGTTGTCATTACTGTCTGTCACGACTACAAGGTGAGCACAGAAGTGCAGAAGGATACATGGAGGTAAATAGAGGAACTTGATTCTCCAAATGTTTATTCAAGTATGTTGGCATAGTCCAACATGATGACTCAGAGCAAACACACCTGTGAGCACATAAGTGGGAAGTTCCACCAAATGAGGTGGTTTTGTTTTATGTGAACAATGACCTGACCTGATTGTCTGGACATTGTCCTGAGTTGCCCTTACACACATGTGGCACACAACAGGACATTGTAAATGTCACATGTATTCACACCCACTTAAGGTGTAGGATGAAGCCTGGGTAGAGCATGTAGAAGTTGTACATGATGCCAAAGGGAGTGTTTTGTTCACACCACAATCAGTCAAGTTTCCTGGCATTGTCAATTTGACCTTTTCATGGACGTCTTAGTGTAAATTATGTTTCTTCTTCACTGATGTATGTTTGTATTCTTCCAGTTTCAAGTCAGTCACATGATAGACATGTCATCTAGCTGTAAATATGCCAAACAGTGACATAATTTATTGAACCATGCGCTCCATTGGATATCACACAGACTTTTTACTGTGTCGCTGGCAGGGTATAGTCCATTTAGTATGTGTTCCAACTGATTAGAACAGAGTGACAGAGTGACAGCCCACTAGACTATTGTGTAATGGTCATGCAGAAATATGTACAGTTAAAAATACCTATACTCTGTGTTATTATTATTTTCAAGAAAATAATAGATCAGTTATTAAAAATGTAAATCGGTTGGTAGGCAGCCGAGAATAATTGCGATTGATTTAATGGACTAGATCTATATGATAACAGGTGAACCGAGAGGTCACCTGATAATCTCTGACAGATATTTAATTGAAGAATGTGTAATTTAATAATCTCAACAATGTTGACGTACAGCATTGATGCTGTTTTGCCACACTTCCAGCAGAGGGCAGTCAAACATTTTCAGACTATGTTTACACGCTTGCTCTGTTTGACCTTTTGGGCTGATGAGTGTTTAAAACCAGTGACAATGTCAACTCTCACGCAGAACTCAGCCCTAATTAAAAACCTGACACTGCAGGTGCTTTACAATAAAAACCCTCCCGAAAAGACCATTTTGACTTTGACTGTATTGGATTATGAAGGGGGGGGGGGGGTAATATTTTTTACACCAGTTAAAAGCTGGATTAAAGCTACATTTTGTCAGATTTACACATTTTCTATTTTCTATTTTTTTTTCTTTTCATTATTGTTAATGCCAAACAGTGATATCTTGCTTCTGTTACGAATGTGGCAGAATGTAAGTTGTGACATCACAGCAAAGAGAACTTGGATGGTGTAGTAGTCCAGCAAAACAAAGTTTACAGTGAGGGGGTACAGCTGTTCCTCCATAAATCCTCGTTCCACTGTCGTTCATCTCTTCTTCCAGGTGCAACTGCCTCCGAACCAAAGCCAGCCAGCCGGGGCCGAACCCAGAAATCCTCAGCAGCAACCCAAAGCAGAAGCATTATGCAAGGTGAGAGAGCGTGAGATCATGTGTGTAAAGTAGATTTTCTGTTGACATTACTAATATGGCAGACACATTATATCACAGGAATCTTTTATTATTATAATTGTATAAATCTGTTAATTGCCACATTTTCTGCTGCTCGTCTTTCAATTTCTTCTTTTCCTTTCACCTTCTCTCCTCTTTACACCTCATTCTTCAGCATTTCAAGCTCCATCCCAAAGATCTTCTCGGACTGGCGCCACCAAATCTTATAAAGAAGAGGAGGAGGTAGGTTAGATGGCAGCTGAACATATATCTGTATTTTTGATGTATGTGATCTGTACCATCCTCCAACCTTGGTTCTCACATTTATCCATCTTCAGTTGACCATTGTTGACTCCGATGAAGATATCCCTGTAATGAAAGCTACCCGAGCCCCTCCAAGGTATGTTTGTGTCAGTCCAGTGTGGTGTGCAGTCTTTTAAAGGAGACAAAAATGTTGCGACCAGGTATATTTAATTTCCTTCCACAGCCTCTTATTTTTAAAACTAATTTGTTTAATTTTTTATCTGGATCCTTCTCATGCTCACGACAGATCAGCATCCTCGTCATCGTCCTTCACTAAGAGCAGCTCTCAGAGCCAGAGCCAGTCTTCTAAAGGAGTTGCATTTGATGACAGTGATGATGATGATGAGGTAACAAGCGAGCGTATGAAGTGACAGATCATCTTGTGTCACGGTGCAAACAATGAAAATGTTTTTTCCATAGGTGAAAAGTGACTTGTCCTAGAAACGTAGTTGTCTGGAAAGTGAAACTGATCTGAATTCCTGATCGCTTCAATTATTACATTAATTATTAAAAAGCACAGAGTATACCACTACAGTTAATGTAAAATGATCTATGTAGAATTTGTTTAATTAACTATACTTGATTTTCATAACTTCTCAGTTTTACTTGGAAAATGTTTTAAAATAAATCACATTTGTTTTTCAGGATGACCCATTCAAAGGCCGCAGCCACCATTCACGGAGATAACCACAAGTGCTTCTATTCTAAAATGCTTATTAGTATTGCTGATTTTCAAAACATTTTTGAGTAGGAAGTGAGTTGATGCAGTTTTGTCTTGAAGGACCTTAAAGTGCATGTTCCAATTTTCTCTCAAACCT
Source organism: Verasper variegatus (assembly GCA_026259375.1). Taxonomy (NCBI): domain Eukaryota; kingdom Metazoa; phylum Chordata; class Actinopteri; order Pleuronectiformes; family Pleuronectidae; genus Verasper; species Verasper variegatus. The sequence goes on from CM048047.1 coordinate 15,291,604, forward strand.
TCCCCGTGTTGTCAAAAGATCATTTTGTTGGTAAGTTACTGTTGCTTAAGGTTTGCGATCTCTGGGGGCAAAATGAAGGTCTGCAGTTTTCACCCCATTTGCCAGCCACAGACATTGACCTTCCTAATGAAGTGCATCTGCTACTGTTCATATCTGAGCAGTGCTGGGTTTTGTCATTGGCATTTGTAGTACTCTGATATTCAGGACTAATAAATCTGTTTTTTGATATATTTCAAGTGTTTGTTTGTTTTTGAAGTGTGATATGTGTCTCTCTTTCAAATGCTGTGGTTGCAGAGTCACAGAAAGCTTTGTGTCAATGAGTCAATGGCACCTGTCCATCGTTAGGGGGCAGTATATTCAACTCAGGACCTAGGGTGACAAACTTGATGTTGCATTGAATTTCTCCAAAGTAGGATTTAATCAAGCTGCTGCATAAGAAGAAATAACTTCCTACCAAAGTCTTAAGTTATACGGAGCATTCTTCTATAGAGGGAAATTTGAGGTGAAAATTGCTGATTTCTATTCCCTGTTAAGGAAGAATGTGTGTGTGTGTGTATGTGTTTTGGAAGGAGGACGACACTGAATGGAACAAGGAGGGATAAATTAAAAGAGGAGTCTTTATTTTACTGTATTTACAACATATTTACATATAAAATCAACAAGTACCATATATACAGTTAAATGTGCCAAATTGTATGCAAACCTTGATAAAAGATCCTATCTGTGTTCAGTATTTTTTAATATACAGTATATACAATATGTTGACTCACTTTTAAAGTCGAGTGCTTATTTCTTTTGTTTAAGCCTGTAAACCAAATAATAAATAAAAAAATGTAGGTTGGTTTTTATTTTTTTAACCTTGCTTCACTGATTACTTAAAAAGGACGAAACTGTGTGGGGGTTTTGCCTGAGTGCACAAATTTGAATTTTAGGAAGTTACATTTATAACCTTTGGCGGTGATGGAAAAAACAACATGACCACCACATTTAATAAGGTGCTAATTTTTCCAAGGCACACTGGAAATCTAAGTGCGCTTTAAGACTCAGTGTGAAGGCACAGTGAACGCAACTGTGACTTTTACAGTCTTCAGTGCATTAGACTAGTCACTTGAATAACCTGCACACACACCCTGACATCAAGTAGATCTCAAATTCCAATTAAAGTGCTTGTGTCGATCATTCTGTGGTAGAGAGCGAACACACCATCTGTACATCTGCACAGAACAGATCAAGTGAATCAGAACCACAAACGCATTAAAGTGGACTGGTGATATTAACCTGAGGCTTCACATTGACTCCTCCTGACACACAGAAGATTACCCTATGATCCCTCACAACACATTTTACACCAAAAAAACATTCATCAAGTACAAAGTCTGGTAATGTACAACATCTTCACAGTTTATCCTCATGCTAGTGTCAGAGATCACATATTCTATTTGTATTTGACAGTAACTGATATTGTTTGATTGAGTCGAAGACCTGGATCTGTCAATGCTAAAAACATGTTTGCATGAGTATTCTGCTGTGAAGACCTCAGACTTGCCAGCAACTGACAGCTACATACATATACCCCTGAGATAAGAACCTGAAATGGCACAAACAACACTTGTGTGAAATGTGCATTTGTGTGAGTGTGTGTATAACAGTTTGTTGATGCGTCTTTCACTTCCCCTTCCCCGTCCTCTCTTTCTGTCTCACGTCTTTGGTTAACCAAACAGATACTTTTGCGTTTCGAGTTTCTGTCAAGGGTCGTCAAGCGTTCTGTGGTGGACGCCTTCAGGGGTTTTTCTGCAAGGATAGAGAATAGTATTGTTTTTTTTAGTATAGTATGTGTTGTGGCAGTTAAAACTGACAACAAACAGCAACTGTCAAGCATAAACCTAGTTTCACATTAACAGCTCCTACCATTTCCCTTTTTCCAACTATCAATCAAGAAATCAATTAAGTCTTATTTATATGGCCCATATTCGCAAATCACAATTTGCCTTAAAGGGTTTAACAATCTGGGTGAACAAACAAGGTGAGGCATTATCTGTCCTCAAGCCTCAAAAAGTGGGAGGAAAACTTCAAAACCTTTTTAACAGGAAAAAAAAGTAGAAACCTCAGAGAGATAGTGAGGGATGCTCCTCCCAAGAGAAGAGATAGTGTCTAACATACATGGAGAGGAGAAACAATGTTTAAAACATTAATGTAAAAAGAAAATGTCTGTCAACTGCAGCCCTTAAGAAGAAATAATTTGGTTTTGATGTGGTTTCCCCTCAGAACTCCTACTATATTTTGCAATCAGTCACCTTTAACTTAGAAAGGTCAAGAGATACAGCTGAAATGCACAAAGTTTTCTGTATTGTGTACCTCAATGACTGTATGAATCCAGTTGAGCATTTCTTCCACGTTGCAGTAAACACCTGGTCTTCCTTTCCGGGCACAGCCAACACCCCAGCTCACCACTCCAACCAGATGCCACCTAGAGGAGGTGAAGTACACCAGAGGGCCCCCACTGTCCCCCTAGGATTCAAGAGCACGGTAACAATTTGATACCATGTTAACATCCAAAACATTTGCCAGGAGAGAGCACACATGTTGGGTGATCCTTTAAAATACAACTACTAATGAATTTAAAAGATTCCTTCCTGTCTTTTGCAATATTAAATCTAATTTGTAACTGGAATCAGTGCTCGTTACCTGGCAAGCATCGACCTTCCCCTCCGGGAAACCGGCACACATCATCCTTTGGGTTATGGAAGTACCGTACACTGCTGGACTGGAACACACAGTGTGGTCTATCAGAGGGATGCTGGCCTTCTGAAGTGAATGAGAAACTTGACCTGATGACACAACAGGGATACAACATTTGAGTAGGGGTGGTAACTTCACCGATTTTTGTTTTTAGAAATTCACGAGTTGGCAGTTGATACATAATAGAGGTTGTGTGTAGATTCCTCACCATTTTCCTCCAGGTATCCCCAGCCAGTCACAGCCATAGAGGCTCCGACAGCCAGGCCCAAGGCCTTAGGAGGGAGACAAATGGGTTTCCGGGCGGCTGGAGGACAAGAGTTCTTATTAACTTTTGTCATACTACAGTTCGAAGGCACAGTTAAAGTTATCAAACGACTACTTTAAAGGAGGGCTCGATTTTCATGCTTCAGATTAGTTTTTTCATGCTTCTCTTGTTCCTGTAAAACCCAATGAATGACCTCTGTGTATGATAATGCATTATACAAATAGATTTGATTTCAGTGAAGAGCTTGCTGTGTGCCATGCACTCCACTAGATGGCAATAGAGTAGCCTACCGTATGTTCTAACCCTCATCACAAAATTCCGCTACAGTCTAACTAATAAATATTCCAATCTGTAACGTGCAGTAATTTCTGTCTGTGTGTTTTAACGAACTTCAGATTGAACTCTAACCTCCCACTGTGATCGGGCTCTTGAGTCTCATCAGTGCCATGTCATAGTCGTTGCGCGCTGGGTTGTAGTTTCCATTCACTATGATTCTGTCAACATAGGAACCTCCCAGTGTGCCCATGAATGTCCGGCCTGACACCACTCTCCAGCGACTCAGCTCCTTTTTACTGCTGCAAGACCCAAACAAAGCAGGAGAAGAGTGAGAGCAAGAGGTCATGCGTATACGTTAACCACAGTGGAGATTCATTAGAGATGGTATATGTGGAGAGTGTACTGACCCTGTAAAGCAGTGGGCAGCAGTGACTACCCAACGTGGGGACACCAGCGAGCCTCCACATGTATGTTGTCCACCCTGCTGCAGGCTGACCTGCCAGGGCCAGTCCTCGATGACGGCATCCGAGCCCCCGACGATACGGTCCTGAAAGCCCACCTCTCCGCAGTCTGACAAGGGAAAGTTGTCTTGTTAGTTTAAAAGATGATTGTTTTTACTGTGCATTTGCTTTATGTCTGTTTTCCTTCTATTCCGACAATAGAGATCAGGTTAGATTTGTTTCTTTTTCACCACAATCTCGTCTTTGATTTTTTTGTACGTGAATGACAGCACGTCCTCTGTCATATATTTCCAAGATAAGAGTTTCGCTGTGTACTGTAGACATGTTTGGGCCCGTTGGTGTGAAACCAGTCATACAGCAATGTCATCTTCCACCCATCACCCCCGAGCCCTCTACTGCCTGCCTCTGAACAATGTTGTTGACGTTGGTTGCTTTGCTAAAAATAAAACTCACCTGAACAGGACAAAGATATCACAGATCCTGATCTGCAAACACGCCTGTTGGAAGAAAACAGCCATTACACACGTGACTGGAATGGCCGTACAATTCAATGTCTTCACCTGACTTCACCCCCCCCCCAGTCGGGTTCTCCCCATTTTGGTTTCATTTTGTTAACGTATATATATAAATATAAATTTTGCGGTCTTCGCTCTCATAGAGGTCGAGACACAGAGGGAACAAAAACTGAGGGAGTTTTAGTTTTTCCAGGAAGAGAAACTGCCTGAACAGAACCTCTGACTCTGCGTACACGAGACATGAGAGGACGAAAAGAGAGCAAAAGTTTAAACTGAAAGGGAGAATAAGGGGAAGATTTTTATCTTTTAAGTCAACAGCCTCTTTTTTAAATTCAGATGGGAATCAGCTCTCAGACAAAAAGCATCGATTTTTGATCACTTTAGATCTGTAACAAATAATTTAAGTCAAGAATCATGAGGTTAAAAGATTTGGATTTTAGTATTTGATGATAAACTAGTGCAGTGGCTGGTATGGGCTGTTTGTTTGGCCTGTGGTAGTGCTGGATGCTGCTTTCTTTTTGAAACTGTAAAAGTGACCTGCAGTCATTGAGCCAATGCAAGTAAAGACTGGCTGTAGGACGGAAGCTGCACCTCCACTGCCGCACAACAAGACTTTCACCCGTTCATTCAAAGTTCGGTGAAGCTCGAGATACATGTTCCATGAGTCCCAGCTGCCATTGCAACAGAGTGCTGATAGCGTGTTTATTTAGATTTTATTATTACTGAACACATCATATGTCCAAATCGTACCAAACGTTACACTGCACTTCCATTAAAGAAGAGACATGCAGAGTGTGAAGTGGATCAAGAGAATGGTCCACAACATATATACGAGCCACATAAAAACAGAGAGACAGAGGGACAGAGAGAGATTTCTGGAATTATTAGATAGATGTGACGCCCTCCTCACCGATCGATGGTAGCCTGATGTATGGGTGTGGTTTTCGCCTCTGGCTTGATGGCTGCGAAAGGTCCAGTTTTCAGGGAAGGATATTAAAGTGTCCACTGGGACATTGGTGTGAAGAGGTTTTCTGTTAAGACAGAGGATGGGACATGTGAGACTTGAGTTCAGGTCAAATCAACGTTCGATACATTTGAAAAACACAATCTACAGTCAATCACTCACTTTGTGTATCCCAGGTGCTTGCATGCTTTCTGTGTGTGCTGCTCGCTCCAGTCGTCACTGCACACACTCCTCCAGCCTGAGCCGGTACTGTACACCTGCAGGATGTGCTTACTTGATGTGAGACGCACTGGACGGAAGGAGGGAGGGAGGGACGGCAGGGAGAGGAAGAAAAGAGGAGTTACATTTTAAGCCTTGTTTCTGTGTGTGTGATGACAACAAAGAAGAGTTGAGTGTTTGCTTTACCTGGGAAGGTGGTGTTGACCATATATCTTGACATACAAGTAACTTCATCCTCTCCTCCAGAACAGTCATTTTTCCCGTCACAGGTTTGGTCTATTCGGATGAACTTCAGTGAACCCGAACAGAAGAAGTACTTGGTCTCAATCAGCTGCTTAACTGGAAGGAAAAGGAGGGACACATACAAGAATTTGATGTACAGTGAAAGACACTGAATCCTGCCATGAAATTTGCTTAAAAACATTCAAGTCTAAATATTTAGGTGAGGCCTTTTTGGCAGGTCGCCCTGTGTCGTATGGGTGTGTCTTTGGAGGAGGGAGCCGATGTCAGGAACTGTGACTCACTGAAATACGCCGCCGTGGTCAGTATCCCCAGCAGCACTATCACAGTCAAGATAGTGAGCAACGCTTTCTTCCTCTTAGACGCCTTGTCTTTCTCAGTCTTTGGAGTCGTCATGGGCTTTCTGTGGCGGCCTGGTCGTGGAACCACTGGGAAGTAGAGTGGGGGCGGGAGAGAGACATACAGTACGTGAGACAATGGTAGAAAAGTGAGATGAGGGAAGAGAAACTACAAAGCAAATGAAGAGAGAGAGGAAAAAAAGAGGAAGTTAGTCATGTGGAAGAGATCGCTAGCAGTACTGTCCCTCACTACACTTTCCAAGTACCGTATTTCACATTATAATAATGGGGCTCTCCCATCAGTGCAGCAACATGCTGTACGTGAACACAAATACAACACCAGCTTACCTGCCTGCCTGGGATTCAATGGTCGAATGCTTTCTTCTGGCAGCTGGATGGTTGTCTGGGGAAAGAATGAGATACTTACAGTAAGACAAGAGAGGAGGTGAGCACAGGTGTCAAAACAAGACATGGCTTAATAGGAAATTCCCAGTGTGTGTGTTTGTGTCGAGGAGGAGTTTGACATTGTGTAACGTTGTGTGTACTAAGTGTGTACATGATTATCTGAGCTTGCATAATATCTTATGTCTTAATATATATATCGTTTGTTTATTTTCAAGTGATTGTTCAAATGCATGAGAGCATAAATCCCATCTATTGCTCCCAGAAGACTACAACAGGTGTGTAGTATGGAACATGGAACACCGTGTACCACCACGAGTTGTCATATTACACCCGTTTGTCATATTACACCCGTATCCATATGCTGCAGGCAAGTTCCCATAGTCTGTTATCACACAGACTACTAGACCCCACCATGAAAGTGACATGGACAGTGGGACGCAGTGTGGAGGGAGACCTTGTGAGGCGTCCATTCAAATGCAGCCGATATTGTGGGGAAAGAACAGGCTCTCATATTGCAGGGTGGTATAGAGAGGTGTGTCCGCTCCTCCACCACAGGAGCCAGGTGGGAAGAACCCAACACTACTCAAGTATTCCTGAGCAGAATATATAACCTGTATCCTGGTTTCATGATTACATAAGGGCAGCATCCTCTGGAGCAACAGTTCCCACCTTTTGGCTGTCTAAAATGATCCAGCATAATGAAAAACTAAACATGTGGAGTATTTTCTTGTGATGGATCCCGGCCCCAAGGTTGGGAACAACTGCTCCATATTGGTAGGGCCCTTTCAAAAAGCCTGGGTTGCTAAACCTGGGACGAGCCAGTGTAGTCTGTCTTTACTCAGACATTTAAACATTTATCACCAGGTAATTTACCTGAAGTACAAAGTGTAAACACCAATGGTACCTTGAAACAGGTTTACGGATAAGAATCAGAGCTGATTTCATGAGACATTTATGTAAGAGAAGTGACTGGAAATTATTTTGATAAGCGATTAATGGTTTAACTAACGTTTCATGCAAAAAAAAAAAACAATTGCATGAAACAATTCGTATGTTTTGCTGCTTTTCTTTGTCATCTTAAAACAGTAAACTGACCATAATTGAGTTTTAAACCATTAGAAACTGTCAAATAGAGAAATGTCACTATTTTGGCGACCAAATTCAATGTGAAAGCAATCAGCAGATCAATAAGTATAGGCTGTTGAAAGTTGCAGCTCTGGGGTGAATTGTTCAATAGAAGCAACAACCTCTGTTAACAGTCTGCTGCGGTAGATCTTAGTTGTTCCACCATTTTCTCATTGAGAACAAATGCAAGTTTGTACATTTAGGCTTCATTCTGCAAACTCTGGGTCGATTACTTCATAAATAAAACAAGGCTAACAGAACACGTGGGCCGGTGGAGGGGAACGAGCATGTTTCATTTCTACAACCACACGTCAGTCTGGATTGTCTCTTACCATGATGTTGGATGGTGGGTCTCTTCAGTGGAGCCACAGGCTGACACTATGGCTGCAGATTGTAAACAACGGAGTGGGGCTGCTACTCCTGGAGATAAGTTAACCCCAGAGCTTTGTGATTTGTATGTCGTGTCCTGTCAGGCCGTGTTTCTTTAGCTTCGTGCGTCTCCCTTCAGCTGTTCAGACAGTGGAGGGGGACACACACCACAGTGGTGATGGGGACGCTAATTAAACACCTCTTTAAAGTAAGATGGCTGCTTCCTCGCTCACATCACCTGTTTATTAATGTTTCTAATTGATGTCATGTGCCTGTTGAGGATGTATACTTGTTATAAGTTACTTTTAATAGAGCTTTAATTAACATTTAACCGGCTTTACCTGATATGCGGCTAGCTTTAAATAGCCATAAACAGCTACCTAGCTAGCTATAAATCTGTCAAGCAGTCAATTTTAGGTTGAATATCTAACACGATTTTACAACAAGTGGATCTAAATAAAACTGTTCGTCACTCAGAAATGTGATTTAAGTTTAATTTAACCTCTCCTCTGAATGCTCAGTCCAAAGCTAAGCCTAGCATGTAGCTGCTAAATGCTCCCTAATGTTACGGGCTAGCGGCTAACTGTGGCTAACCAAGTCTGAAAACCGATGCGTGTCTTTTCGTGGTCTTACGGTAAATGTCATTGGAGCGGATAATAGGCCGAGGACACATTATTATGAAGGTTTGTTTTCCACACAAGACAATAACCAGTATAATGAAATGGAACATGATATGTTTATGTTTTTTTTTATGAAAATTAAAGGCAAAGTTGGCTACTTTTTTTTGTTATGGCACTCATAAGTTGCTCATTTTAACTATTATTTTTAGAAAATCCCAGATCTCTTGTTCATGGTGACCCTCACTTTCTGCATGTCAAGTTTCAGAAGATTTTACTGTAGAATTATTTAGAAACTTAAAGGCAAAGTTGGCTACTTTTTCATTATGGCACTCACAGCTAGTTATAGCTCATCAGCGTCAGGACAGCATTTGTTTTGTCCATCTGCTGTTGGGCCTTTTGTCTTGTCCTCACAGCTTTTCATTCATTATCTAACTTAAAAACATTTACAGAATATGCTGCATGTTAGTTGATGCATTTGATCAGATCAAATGCAGAATCTTTGACGACCAAATTAGGTCTTGCTAGAAACTTGGACCACCTGTTTAACTGATTCAACTAAATTTCACTTCTGCTTTATAGATGAGTTAAGGAAAAGTCCCTCATATGCATATTTCTTTGCTGCCAGGTAATTTAACTGCTGCTAATTCAGTTAAAGCATGTTCCCAAAATGAACTTTGAAGCAAGAGATGTGAGTCATTGTTTTATGGCTCTAGTCAGTCAAACAACCAGCAAAGTGTATACACTCCATAAAGAGAGAACAAGAAGAAAATGTTGTCATTTTTTTTTTTTCAATTCTGTGAGGAATCAGCTCTTATGTAAGATTCTTTCATGTAGTCACGTCAAAGTAAAACCTTGATAGACTGCATGCGTCACAGATCCAGACATTTTGTTCTTTACTGCACTTGTGTCGTCAAGTCGTTCTTGGATTTCTCTTTACATTGAAATAAGGAATGCTTCACTCACAATGCGCATCAAGCCTAGGAGCACTTTGCTTTGTAACATAACACTTGTATTGACTTGTGGCAAAGTTTCAAATAATACGTTTATAGCCATATACTGTCCCTTTTTATATAAGTAGTCTTAACTTGATTATGAAATACCTCATCTTCTTAAGTTACCTAAAAAGACTGATCACCTGGTTTTCAAGATGAGATATTTTTATATCTAAAGTTTCCACCAGTATACAGAGTCTAAAGTATGTGTTTCAAAACCCACAATAACTTTCTTCTGTTACAATAAGATGAGTCATTTGAGTAACACACTCATCACTGATCCCAGGTCATCATCACCTGATGAATGAGACAGCAGAAAGAAAGTGGGTGGTCCATCCAACCCGGGAAACCACGACGATGGCAAACATGTATGTGAAAATACACTGTTCTGTTTTGTCGAGTCATGACACATGATGATAGTTGTTACTGGGGAAGTGTCATCATTGGAAACACGACTAACAGAAACCAATTTATGAGCCTGAGTCGGGTAGAAGCAGCCAAGTGTGACTCCACCTCAAATATTATTTCTGCAGTAACCCCTAACTTGTTAAGTCTTTTTTTTTTTTTTTTTTTCCAGACTCATCCATATGGACCATGCTCCGGCACCAGCAACAGGTCTAACTGGGTCAGCCTCAACAGATAAAAAGCCATGACACGGTGAACCTTTTGTTCAGTTTGTTCTGCTTCACAGTGTTCTTGGATGATGTTACCCTGGACTGAAACTTTCACAAAAGAGCTTTTGAGAAACTACTTGTGACATGTTGGACAAGTTTTAATCAAAGGCAGAGATCTAGACCAGTGTTACTTAGAGGCAAAAGCAGGTATATGTGCATTACTATAAGCAAAGGTGCACTGTTAAATCAGTGTAAGATCTATTAACTAAGACACAAATGTTTGCACACATATTAGATGGTGCACACATAAATACCCTAAAGGGGTTATGTATTTATTTGTCGCTGACCCTAAGCTCTGGAAGTCTATTCAACATCAGGTTTTATCCTACAATTGATCATTTTGAATCTAATTTAAACTCCCACCTTTTTAATCTTTCTTTTAATTTGGCCTGATTTAGTTTTATGATTCTGTTCTTTTTATTGCGTCTTTCTCTTGCTCTGTTTTTACCTTCCTTTCTATTCATACTTGTTTTTCCTCCAACGTGTTTGTAAATAACTTTGGCTCAACTCCCGTTGTTTTTAACCTGATATGTTTTGATAAAAAGTATGAATTCACGCACGCAAAACAAAGCCACTGCTACGACACAGCAGAAACAAGTTGAACCATAAAATATGACCACAAGTCTTTGTACAATAGCACTATAACAAACATCCTTTCAGCATATGCAGTGATCATGTATTTAAAACGGCCCCTCCAATGTAAACCATTGACCTGACAACTTCCTGATGAACATGTTGATTCTGCTACCGGTTGCACTCACCCACATGATGTAGTTCTATTTGTCGGTTAGGTTAGGCCCAGATGCACCTCATCTGACAGGCAGTTCAGAGTAAACTCTCTTCCTCCCTTCCTGAAGGTGGGACTCCTCAGAAAGTCACTGTCCGGTGTACGTCCTTCGTCCTTCTCTTCTCACTTTCACTGGCTTTAACTGCAAATCCTGGTCTGACTCTCTCTCTCTCTCTCTCTCTCTCTCTCTCTCTCTCTCTCTCTCTCCCCCCCTATTCTCTCTATGGCTGTGTAACTGAATCTGACTTACAGGGCGCTTAACTTGCCCCTCTCTCAAACCCCAAGGGTGTATTAAAGACTGCTCGTGTGTAGCGTTGTGTTTCGATGCTCCGTAAATTCAGAGAGCGAGCTCGCTGTTTTGGGTGACCAAGCCCTGCTGACAAACCAAACAAAAAACCAAACTATTCCAGGTAACTTGACACCTGAATCCCTCTCTCTCTCTCTCTCTCTCTCTCTCTCTCTCTCTCTCTCTCTCTCTCTCTCTCTCTCTCTCTCTCTCTCTCTCTCTCTCCTTCTCTCTCTCCTTCTCTGTATGCCTTCCCCACTTTTGTCCCTCCTCCCAATCCAAAATGTTTTGAAGGGTGCAGAACATGGTGCTGCACCTCTTCGCGCAGACGAACTCAGACGTGTGTATGTGTGTGTGTGTGTGTGTGCCCGTGTGTCCAGTAACCCTGAGGCTGAGGTGTGTCTTCGCTCACCTGTGTTGTTTTGACTGTATAATGAGAAGTCAGATGGTATCAGTCAGAAGTTCCTGTTTGACAACAAAGTGAGCGTGACAGTAAATTACCGTAAGCTTAAATGATGGTCTAAATATTTTTGATCATATTATAAATATTTATCTCAATATGTCTTTATGCTAATTGCATGTAGTAATGTAATTACAAGTCTTAAAGGGTAACTGTAAAACAACCCATAGAGCGCAAGAACGCTGCAGTTGTAGGCACACCCAAGTCAATGATGTCACCTGCTCTGATAAGACAACAAGGAGACTTGTTTTGACATAAATTGGTTTGTGGCTTGAAGTGAAACGTGCCTGTTTCAACCAGAACTGTTTTCAGACATGAACTCTGGAAAAGTTCAGGAAAATCTGAAAGCAGCTCAATACAGGAGCGTAATTCTGAATTCTGAGGTGTTAAATTACCCGCAGTGACCAACCTGGTCAGTGTTTGTTAATTAAGCTATTGTGAGGGACACTGGTCATAGACAACAAGAGAAAAAAGCTTCATGGGGAGTGTGAAGGGTAAAAAAAGACAAGACAGAAGAACGGCTGGCTGAAGAGAAAGAGCCATTGTTAGAAACAGGAGCAGATTGTGTTGCTTGACCTGGACGATTAAATGCAGTGAACCTTAAAGCTAACTCTCAACCATACCTTACTTAGTTTAGTAGTTTATGGAATAAAGAATGTGTGAAAATATGCAGATGAATGGATGGAAATATTACAATTAAGTATAAGGGCCATATGAAAATTTTAGTTTCATGACTCCTGAATGTCCTGTAATAACCTCTGTTAACCCTGATTATATTCAGGTTGCTATAAAGGTGCCAAGACATTAAAGGTTCAGTGTGTAGAATTCAGTGACATCTAGTGGTGAGGTTTCATGTTGCAGCTGAATATTTGAAAATGTGTCCACTTTGGACGACTTTAAAAAACATCTAGGATTAGTTTATATACAATTTCTGCCAATAGATCCCTTTCACCTAAATCTTACACACTGGACCTCCACCGTGGTATGAAAGTATGGTGCATGACCTCCTTTTGTGTATTTTCTTGACTGAGATTAATTGTGAGTGAGTTTAATTTCAAAGTGATATACTGTGCTGTACTGTGTGTAGAGTAAATCATCCATTTTCCACCTCATCTAATATAGCATATTTCCCTCTCTGTAAATCACTTGAACATTGTGCTGTGATGAGGTTTCCAATCTGAAAGTCTGACATGGTTGAACAACGGCGGAAAATATATTTGCACATGCTATAAAAGAGAAGATGAGAGCCATACAGAGATCTCATAAATCTGTTGCACTCCCTTGTTTGACTTGTTTGAACTACTTTTATTGTTCTGCCGAGTCAAACTGGTTCATTATCCCCTCAGCTCTCACAGGAGCAAAAACACAATCCATATCAGATGGATGCAATTCATTCTTTCATTATTCTTAATTTATGCGTCAGTGAACACAATGGTTGCTTTTGTGTTCTTTTGAAATGGGGAACATGACAAGGAGGACAACCAAATAGTCCATGATTGTTCACGTATTAACAGATTGGCTATTGCTGAGTGTTTTCTATCCAGAGTGTATATCTAAAACAAGTATCTACAAACAATATGTTTAAGAAGATCGATTTATTTGCTTCTCATTGACTCACAATCTTTGTGTTTAAATTCTGTGCAAATCTGAGAAACATAAACGGAGCTTGTAGCTTCAATCGTCAATCACATTGGATACGATTGTCTTAACAATTTGAAGTCTAGTTTTGAACAAAGCAAAATGAACATGAAAGGGGCTTTATTTCAATTTAATATCTAAAACTTAATTCAAGATTTTCAGGGATTTAAATTCTGCTAAAGATATTCAGAGACCCACCGAGTTATTTAATATATGTAAGGATCCAAATAGAAAAAGAAAAACAACTTGAACCTTGAACTTAAAAATGTGTTTTAACGCACAGATTAAAAATTTGGAACAGTCCTTCAAAGCCTTCCGCATCCTTATCAGACATGTTTGTTGACTTGATTTGTAACGGATCAAAGTTCTTTTCAGTTGGCTGCATTTGAAAAAGGTTGCACACAAACATCTACCCCTCATGCAGCATGATATTCACTCTTTTATTCTCACACACAATTGTTTAAATGGGGCAAACGCAGTAGTTAGTTGGAAAAAAATACGTAATTACACGCACACACACAAACATACTTGCACAAATATCTGTCCTCTCACCACTGTACTCTTCCTCACCTGTAAAGCTGCTGTCGCTCCTTGTCAGAAGAGCATCTGAAAGTCAGGCTGGTATAAAATAGTATTCCTGTTCCCTGAATTTCAGCATGTTTCTCAGGCAACTTTTATTGTTTCAACAGGGACCACCCTCTTCCATGGCAAACAGCTTCTCTCTCTCTCTCTCTCTCTCTCTCTCTCTCTCTCTCTCTCTCTCTCTCTCTCTCTCTCTCTCTCTCTCTCTCTCTCTCTCTCTCTCTCTCTGTTTGTGTCTCTCTCTGTTTGTGTCTCTCTCTCCACCTCAATTTACCACCAAAGCCACTACACCACCCTCTCCCTGCACAGGTGTGAAACTTGATATGAACCTTTACAGAAGTTGAAGGAAGTGTGTTTGGGAAAATAACTTGTTAATCATTAACACTGTGGCATTTCTTGTTTCCTGGACTACAAATAATGGATGTCGTTGGTAGAAGACTCCCAAAAAGCCAAATTGTTCTTAAACTAATGTTAGATCAGATATGTGATGTGTTTCAGGTAGAATAAATTAAATAGAATTTGAAAAATATGACATGTCCCAGATAAAGGACAAAAGAAAAGATTGGGGAAACAAACCGGGGTTAATTTGAATGGCACACAGTGAAGAGCATACCTCTACCAAGGATAAACAGTCCCCTTAAAGTCAGTTAAGCTGCACCAAAGTTTACACACTCATATCAGCTCTCTAATTTTGCCAGATTTTTCTTTCATCAGGTTTCACAAGTTATTCCTCGGTAAAACTGGGAACATTTTGAAAAACAACCAAATTATATTGAATCAACATATTTTTTTCACAGGAGTTCAAAATTGTCCATAAGTTTTAGTTGAATATTCAGGGGGAAATGCAGACAAATTCCATGGTCTTCATCACTGGGAATACAAAATACTTTTCTAGTGGTGTTATTGAATCAGCTGTCACCGCAACACCGATATTATATGAATAGATTCACACTACAAGGAAGTGCTTGTGCGATATCCTGAGAATTGGGAAGTTCACCACTTTCTGTGCAACTCGAGCAGGCTCCATGTGTCCACATCAATATATTAGTTATGACATAGGGCCAGATAATATCAGCTGAGGGCTTTGCGAAATGACATGTATGTATTATAGCCCTGATCACTGTCGAGGAGTATCAGTTTCACCTCAGTGTGATGTGCTGATAAAATGAAATTCTTTCCTGGAAAACTGCTGCCATATTGCCCAGAAATCCCCCAAATGATTTCCTGATAATTCTTTCATTGCACACTGCTCCCGATGTGCTCCACATAAACACAAAGACCGGCAGGCACAGTAAAAAAACATCTACAACACTAGACAATGCAGCAGAAAACTAAACACCCCCAACCGCCTCCAGTCCCTCCCCAAAACAATCACATTATGATGCATATGTAAAACATACCATCAAGCTTCCATTGCATAACACACAATTTGACCAGTTAGTGACGCTAATTATTACTTTCTTTGCCGTCAGTACACATAAAAACATCGCTACCCATTTCCAACATGAATATTGTGAAGATTTAAGTTTACCATATCTCTGGGTTTGACTCTCCCGCCTTGAAATAGCTTGAAAACTATCGCCAATGTCGAAACCTATAACCCTGATTCACGGTGCCTGAACAGTCTGCCATATCAACTTTGGATTACATATTAATTCCTTTACTGGACCAGATTGGATCATTTTTATTGCACATCAAGTGGGCAGCAGCTATCTTACTTAACCTTTGTACAAACTGTTATGATCATGTTATATGATGCCAAAGAAACTAGGGCGGACCAACACCTTACATGGTATGTCCTCACATTCTACGTTTTGATCAGCTTACAGTCATTTGTGTTCTTCCATAAAAATGAGAATATGTTAATAGGTGACCACATCATTCAGATATTACCCTGTAATTACCCACTAATATCTTACAGTTATATGAATATTATATCAAGAAAACAATTTCTTCAAGAAATCTTATTTTATAATTCACCAATACTATGATTTGCAATCTGGCCTTTGAGCTTAGATTATTTTATTACATATTCTGTACCCAAGGGTCAGTTATGAATTTACATGCTCATGAAGAAATACCCGTACTCGCCGGAATTCCACTCTTTCTGAATCCAAAATCCTCCACAAAAGACGAAATTTCCTCCAAGTCTGTGTGGTTCTTTCCAGACTTTTTTCTCTGTCTAGTATAGACACAATTTCTTGAACAATCT
The DNA here is from genome assembly GCA_026259375.1 of Verasper variegatus. Taxonomy (NCBI): domain Eukaryota; kingdom Metazoa; phylum Chordata; class Actinopteri; order Pleuronectiformes; family Pleuronectidae; genus Verasper; species Verasper variegatus. Next base: position 15,307,771 of record CM048047.1, read on the forward strand.
TTTCGAAAGTCTTGATATGATAATGTGATGCTGATGAGCCAAAAGATTTCATACTTCGTTATTTGTGAGATCTACATTCAAGTATTACTCAACAGGAGGCTCAACCTTCCTCATTTTAACGCAGTCCCGGAATTAGAAAGTGGCCAGACCTTTCCCAGATAATAGTATTTTTGGAAAACATATTGTTTTAGTATAGTGTATAGTGTTGTGGGTAACTCCATGTGTCCAGGGATGCAGAATTGTACCAATAGAAACACCCAAGAAAATCCTGCCATGCTACAAAAACAGAAATACCAAAAATAATTCCAATGTGCTTTTTACAGCCCACATTCAGTTTCTGTATAGCTGGTGAACTCTGTAAATGCCAATGAAGAGGTGTAATAACTTAAGTCATCCAACAGGAGTCTCCATGCTCCAGGTGTTAATACCTGGCAGTGTATTTTTGGAGTATAAAAAGAGAGGCTGCTATTGGAACTGTGACGTAAACCTAATTGCGAGGCCTTTAATGGTGTGGTTAAGATAATTCTCTAAAGGTCGGCCTCGAGTGAGTTTCCTCTTGGTTCTCAGTGAGACAAAAGTGGATGTCTTGTAAGACTGCACAGTATCACAATACTCCAGAGTCAATTCTAAAACAACGACTGCTGTCCATGTAAGAACGACAGGTCATCCCATCCACTTTGTTCTAACATTTGCGAATGAAGGGAGGGTAGTGGACTGGCAGGATAGAGAGAGGATAAACCGGTTTAAAAGAATGACTGGTATGGGGACAGGGATGCAGAGTAGACGTAGGCAAAGTAGGAAGAAGAGGCACTTTTGTATTTTTACTCTTCACAGTCGAGTCAAAAGAAAAGAAAAGACTTGTCTAAAGTCAAATAAGTAAGTTACATAGCTCTACAACAAACGGACAGTGAGGAGAGGATAAGACCGACAAGACATATCATCAGTCACCCTGGCTAGTTCGCCATGGGGAATGCTGGTAAGCTGAGATGCTTCATTTCACTTCTGTTTGGCTTGTGACACACGACTTCTAAAATTCAGAGATATTTTTCTACTCAATTATTTTTTAACAATATTGCTGTTTCTAGATTCCAAGGAAACAAACCTTCCTTTGTTAGATTCAGTGCCTATGAAGGCTTCTTGTCGTATATTTCACACAGAAACTAGTTGTGCTTCTCTGTATGTTAACTGACAGCTTAGAACGTTTAAAATGTTTAGCCCTTTAAACCTGCATGGCCACTGACTCCTGCTATTACTACATGTGTAGAATAGAGCTGTTGTTTGAAAGGTCCTAAGGTAAAACACCGACCATCGAGTTGGACTTGATCTTGCGCAGTTCTGGAAAATAAATCTCCAAATGGCGGTGTGATAAAGATCCCAGTTTTTCGCTTGATGTGTCATTTGTTTATTACTCTCGCAAGCTCCACACACTCCCTAATGATGCTGGGGCCTGAATCTTTCACAGAGATTGATCATCCAATTTAATTTCATCAGGGGGAATATTCATTTATAATGAACACATACATATTGATCAAGTAGACCAAGGCAGTCAGACTATTTCAGTTGGTAATTCTGTATTGTCAGTTATACGATACCCTGTCAAATTAAACAAGAATTAAAATGAGCCTTTGTATTGTTCAGTTGTCTAGTTTATTATCCTTGAATCCTTGCATGGTCATCTTTGAAAATGTGTTAATCTATAACTATGATCGAATCACCTCTCTGTGTTTGTATTTGCAGGGACCAGGGTAAACCCATCGACAGTTGGGGTCGCTGTGGGCTTTGGCATTCTTGCAATCCTCTTCACCATTGGCATTATACAATTCTGCACCAAGTACAGATGCCAAAATTGCAAAAAATGTTGCAAGAAAAAGGGTGAGCAGAGCTTCAATGAGCCATTGCAAAAATGAACCTCTTCTCTTCTCTCTAGGGACGATTATATTGATAATATTTCCAAAGACCTCTGTGGACACTTATCATACAATAAGAACTATATATGGTGTGTGTGTGGAGAGTTGTGTAACTATATTCAAGTGTATTGCGATTTGTACATGTGCAAACAAATGCCAATGCATGATGATTTGTACGACTCCAACAAGGTTTTTTGAGCTGAGGCATATATTGTCACTTCTCTCTTTTGTTTCTTTTTGTTTGAAATTAAATCCATTAAATCCAAAGTTAGAAGCACAGATCTCAGAGATAAATATCTCAAAAATCTGCACAAATGAAGCTGAAACTCTCTGCATGGCTTTATTCTCCAGGAGAATATACTTAAACCCAGTGAAACGGGTGTGGGTGCTGACATGGGCGAATCTGTCGCACAATTGTCATAATGCATATTCATTGTGTCTCCTCTTACTCTTTAGAGCCATCACTGAAAGAAAAAGTGCTCACGTAAGTGGATTGTTGCTCACAGGCTTTTGAAATACAAAGTTTTCTATCCTCACTCATACAGTAATAGTTTAATGGTTGAGCTTTGTGTTTGATCTTTCCCTCTTCAGCAAGGTCGGTTTGAAGAAGTCTGCTCCCTTCTCAATCAGCAACATGATGAAATAACAAATCAAGATGTGTAGCAGCAGATTCTGGCAACCGCCTACGTGATTGAAAGCATACCCTTCATCTCTCGCTTTCCCACACACTGCCTTCTTGTTTTCAGAATTTATGTTATTTGTTTGTGTTAACATTTAGCTGCTATAATTCATTTTTCATTCGTAATTCATTTGTTTAACCTGAACAGGTAATTTTCGATATTATTTTTGAAACATTTTTAACTTGATGTGATACCATGTCAAGTCTTAAAAACCCCAAATTACTTCTTTGTCTTGAAACAGAAAACAGGGTATATCACGCTGTAGTGTGTACAAAATTGTATTAATATGTCATGTAATTTCCAATATGAATTGAAAACGAAACGGGTAATATACATTTAAATATATCTTTCAATTGTGCTATTTGTCATGAGAATCTGTCACACATCCAACAGAAGTGCACACATTGTGCCGCACACAAGAAATGTTCAAGGGGAAGGCAGAATATCAACAACTTAACCACAGCAGATCGGTTTTCTTGTAAAACGCGAGTGACTTCCCCCCACTCCTCTCTTTTGCCTTTTTAATGCTCTGTTGTGGCCAGAACTTTAGTTTCACGTTTCTCATGTTTTTCTGATATGAGCTCTTTCCGAAGAAGTGAACAAAGGTCAACTTTTGTATTATGTCAAAAAAAGTCATAACGTATACGAGCACAAGACAAAATTGAATTGAAATTATTATTGACAACATTCAGGCTTTGTGTGATGATCATCCACAACATTAAAACAGTTAAAAATCCTTTTCCTGAGTTTCGTCCTTAGTCGTCTTTGATTGAGGGCTTCAAAAGCGCCAGGCTCACAGCATATCAGATGGTTTTGGTAATCTCTTTTACCCCAAGTAAATCTTGCAAGTCTAATTTTGTGACAAGGTCTTGTTGTATCAATGTAATCGGGATTTGGAGATGCAGTACACATTGCACAGAGAGCTCTAGGTGGGGGATTGGGGGCTCTACCTCAACTTCTTTTACTCCAAGGTGTCCGAACAGGTTTATCCAGCCACACAAACATTTTGTGATCATCAGTGGACATGTAGTTGTGATACTTCTTAGTCTAAGTGATTTGTTTCTCTCAAACTTAAGGATTTGACTATAATGTCTCACTTCCACTCTATATTTAAACTGCACATGAAGAAATAGGCCTTACGGTAAAACAAACTGTCATTTACACAGCAGCTGAAAAGTTAATTGTACAGTATCTATGATAATTCTGCTTTGCTGAACAAAAACTGCTGTCTTTTTCTGTCTATGCAATGCAGGACATTTCAAACAAGTGGAAGATTGGAAAATTGAGAGAGGAAGTGTTTTTTTTACTGAGTTAACTATCTTTAAAACCACTGCTCTCTTATTTGCATATGGGAACCCTAAGTACTGCTAATACATATGAAATGTTTTTTCCAGTAGGTATAAGTTTGATGTTTCACATTCGTCTTTGTGCATGCTTGAGTCATGGTTTCTGAAAATGAACATCAGGCCATTTGTTTACCCCTGTTTTTTGTATGAAAAAAAAAAATAGTGTATGAAACTTACTGAACATTTCAACAAAAGAATCATTTAATCACGTAGAGAAAAGCAGAACTGCATAAATTCACAGCAATACACAATAAATATCATTTTAAATAACATCAAATAAATAAATGGAAGTAGCTTAAAGACAGGTCTGCAGTATGTCACATGAAAGTCACTTGCTTTGTCGGAAAAAATGAAAAACAATCTGTAAAAAACATCCTGCTCATTATCGAAAATGACAAGAAATGTTTGGTGCTTAATTCAGTCCTTCTCTTGAAACCAGTTCACAAAAATGGAACTGTGACCGAAACTTTAAAGGACGATTTCATGTTGTCAGAGATGTATAAGCACAATGTCCAAAAGCACGTAACTGTAAAACCGTTCCTCACATTTCTCCCCACGCCAGTTTCACTTCCGGCTTGCTGCCTTTTAGTCAGCTGTGCATATACCCAGTGGGAAACAACTGCATGAAGTTCAGGCTCCGTCTGTATAAGCTCATGAGACATCAAACAGATATCAGCCAGCAGCTGTGTGGTTCTTATTTCCTTTTCCTATATGAGCAACAAGTGCTTTGTTTCCTCCCAACACTTCAGATTTGGAAGTTTCAAAAATACTGCAACATAGTCCCCAAAACTAACTGATGCCACCATTTCATGACTCAAAGAGTTATGTCGGGACAAGGGAGCGTAAAGGTCCATGATACGTTGTTTTATATATATAGCGTTGTTGTTTCACAGTATCAGTCAGTTGTCAGCTGTACGTCAGTGAGGGAGAGGCACACATTGTTCATATTGAAGTCATGTCCTCCCTCAGCAAGTGGGGGTAAAGTCGATAGCAGAGGGAAAGTGTCCCCAAGTTGTTGAAACATGTTTTTGAAATCGTCCATTATGTCGGTGTCCATTTGCGATTTTTTAGAATAACTTGAAAATGTAAGCCCCGCTTTGTAAGAGTCCACAAAATCACACTTGCTGCTCAGTGGCACATTTTCTATACAGGTTGATCTGTATTGTTTGATGACCTCAGCTCCGTTATGACCCTGTTTATGGCACCAAGTGCACTGACCTGCTCCCGAACAGATACACACCTGAGGACCAGCTCTGTAACCTGTGACCACTTCTGCCAAAACTGTATCTGGAAGTATCTGTTTAAACGCCTCCTCATCATCATCACTAACGCACGTATGCACAGCAGAGGGGCTCTGTGTGCGGTAGCTACCCACAGAGGCCAACTCCTTTAGGGGCCTGATGTCTGGTCCATCCAGTTCCACAGAAGAAGAATCCAGCTGGCAGCCCAGCCCCACTCCACTATCCTCCCTTTTACGAACTTTGTCAGCATCAGTCCTCTCATCCTGCAGGGAGTAATCTGTCTGACTGCCGGTGGAGCTCTCTGTTCCTCCCAAGCTGCCGCAGCCACTGTCGTCTTGTCTCATTAGGGGACATCCTCTGTTGTTGGTGGCAGAGTTTGACTCCCCGCTTGTCCTCCTGTCCTCCTCCTTTTCATTGTCTTCTGTCATTGTGAAATGGGTCACTGGGTGATTTATGTTGTTTTTCACTTCTGTTCCGTAACTGGATAGGAACCATCCTCTGTCTGTGACAACCTCCACAATGCCCTCTTCAACTGTGAGTGGACGCCAGTAACTTGCAGGGGATTTCTGGGCAAGAGAAGATGAAGGATTAGTCATTGATTGATTGATTGATTGTCACTTGCATGATCAGATGTAGCTATGACCTATATGAACTATGTCATGAAGCTATAATTAAGAATGTGATGCAAGTTGGTCTTTGATACATACATTGTCTGCAATTTTATCCACTTACCAATGCATCAGGTGTTTTCGCTGGTAGTTTCACGTAACACAGGACGATGGTTGCAATGATAGCGACGATTAACAGCACAGCCACAATAGACAGGGATGATACAGCAATTATGAACCACTCTGGAAGGAGCATAACAGAAAATACTTTAGCATGTATGACTGGATTTATTCGGAGCAATAGAAGACAAGACTGACACAGGAGTGGTGTTGATCTTCTCATCTCAATCTCAACAAGAAAGTGAATAGGTTTCATGTATTTTACATATATGTCGTACTATTTTAATTAAGGCTAGAAAACATGCATTTGTGTGTCAAGCCTATAAAAAGTACAGCATTTGGCAGAACATTATAGTATACACTATATACATGTATACAGTAGAGTATATCCATATATAGGCCTGCTGTAATTACAGTAATACAACAGCGTGTCTCTATGTATCTTATTTGATTGTTGCCACATACAACTATTTGCCATTGACGTTGTTCTTTGTCTTTACAGTCATTTGATTTTTAGCCTCTTCAGCTCCATTCTTTTAAACTAAATAAATCAACTTAACTAAATTGTATTTCATGCCGCTGTCTGTTGTTGTGTGTCATCAATGTAATTTTCTTCTTACCTCTCTCTGGTAGCAGCAGACACTGTTTAGGAGACACAGCACTCAGAGTGCGGGCTCCGTTACCCTCAACCTTCATGCTGACACAGTACTTTCTTCCCCAGTGGAGAGAACTGAAAGTCGTGGTCCTCTGATACCCCCCAACGTCATCTTCTTTCAGGTATGCTGTGGTAATCTGCAGGGTAGAAATCGAAATGCCATGAAGGTCAAACACTATACCTGAAAGGGACACGCCTGAGATGTTGATTCAGGAAGATTAGATTGACATTAAATATCAAAATATTGTTAATGTGTTTTAAAGATTATTTAAATCTAACAATATTCAGATACAAACTGAGTTTAACATCTAAATGAAATATTTCTCAACTGAACATCACTGAAAATAGTTTATTTTCCGCTTAACAAATATTTTATTACTGACAGATTAAGAGTGTTTCGATTAATCCCAATCTTGTTTAACGAATTTTTGGTGACAGGGTTATTGGATAGCGTTGCTGCTGTCTTACTTTATTTCACATATTGTGCCTTTAAACCTTATTTAATGCCCACCTTATCTTTCTCCGTCTCCTCCAGGTAGATGGTGTAGGTGAGCCCATAAGGAAAGAGCTTTCTCAGAACGAGTTTCTGATGAACCTTAACTGACAGTGTGCTGGAAGTAGCCAACAAAGTGAAGGAGGGCGGCTGCAGTTCACCTGTAAGAACAGAGGAAGGGAAGGGAAGAAAATTACTTTTGAGTGTGACCATCCAAAATACAAAATTGAAACAAAGCCACACTGACCAATCACACCAAAGTAACAACCGTGCTTACTTTCATTAGGGCGAACCTTTCTCTTTGTCCACAGAGATGTGTCGTCTCCTGCGACCAGCTGAACTTTGACCTTGTACACATCGTTATAGTCGTATATAAGGCTGCTCAGGTCACAGTAGCAGTTTGTGATCCCAGTACAGCTTTTCACCTCGGTCCACTCACCAATGTACCTGTGGGTAGAAAACACAGCAGTTACCAACTGGAAGGAGCAGAGTCATTGGGCAACACAAGGCGAAATGAAGTGTAGCTTTTAATAAAAGTCAGAATCAACATTAAATATTTCTCCTGAGAAAATTATTATAGTTGGCAAAGGTTTAGAGGAAAACAAATTTAGATCAATGGGACAGAAACAAAACAGAAAACACTGGGAAATGTGAATTGCGAAAAAACAGGAAGTTGGCGAACAGTACATGCTAACTCTTAAGTAAAGCTGTTGTTACTGATATTTCAAAGTTAAACTTACTTTCCCATCTGTACATTGTACTTGGAGTTCAATGGGGCATCCGCAGGACGTTTCCAATATATCAGTATCTCCCCATCCGAAATGTTCACCACCAGGTCACCAGGCTGAGGGACGTCCAGTCCTGCCACTGAAAAAAAAGAGGGGAATCATGATTTACATCTATTAATCATGTACATTTCTCCAAATTAAGTATAGTTAAATTGCCGCTTTCATTTTAAACGTTTTCTACAGAACCAAAGACCATTTTCTAAACATGCTGAAAAGTTAATTTTTTTAGTTAAATGCTTAGTGAAGGATGTGGTCTAGTGAAGAAAAGGAAGTATGGGTAATGAAAAAACAGTGATCTTGCAAATCGTTGATGGGATTTCGTATCACGGTGACACTGTGGGTGTTTTGCAAAAGGGAACAGAGTTTTACTAATTTCCACTCCGGGAATCATTACCCAGAGTGGAACAGGAACATTACGATCAAAAAAAAATGTTCCCCCTCTTCCGACACACAGTGTTTCACATAACGTGTAACAATTCAATAGTGATAAATGAAAATTTATGTCAGGATAAACTTGTTTAAAAAGAAAAGGGGTTTAATTTGTCAAATAAAACAATTCGAAAAAGATGCAGTGTTGTTAATTACCTGACAGAGAGTTCATGCAGATGACAAGGAAAAGAAGAATAAGAGACTTGCAGCTCATATCCATTTTTGGTGACAAGAGAAATATATCCACACGGTGGTCAGCAATAAAATCCCTTCTTGTCATCACTGAGGCAAATTAAACTGTAGAAACATCTTCTCCTCAATGGCTCTGTGTAATGGTTCAGTTAGACAGAGAGGAGGCAGCTGTTGATACTGCTCCTGCGATGTCTGTGGAAGAAATAAGATGAGGCAGTTTTCCCCGAATGGCTTGATGTACTTAGTTCTCTCCAAATAACCTTCCTATCTTGCTTAACTCCCCTCCCTCTCAGATGACAGCGGGTGACACGTTTCCTGCTGTGACGTTGCTCCCAGTTTCGTCTCTCTCTCTAACCGCTCTCATCAGACCTCTTTCCTCTTTCAACATTCTCAACAAATGCACTGGTGTAGAGTGAACTGCAATTGAGAGCCGTCATGAAGAAAACACTGTTAGTCTGATGAGAGTTTTAGAGAAAGGAAAAGTGAAATAATGATCCCCTCTTTGGCTTTTTTAGTGACAGATAGGAGATGGATAGGAGAGGCATTCTGACCTCCAACATATTAGAGTCTTCATTTCTCTGTGGCTGTGCTTTCCTGTGAGTCTGTGTATAAAACCTCAGTTGTTGTGACTGCATGATAGGTGGTTTTTACAAAGAGCAGAGGTTGAAGTGGCTGCGAGAAGACTCGGGGAAACCTAAAGATGCACAGTGACTACAGGGTACAAGTAAAAATCATTGTTGAAAATGATTTGTTGGTAAAGTTATGAGTTTATATACATATACATTGCTTTACGAGTCCAGTAGAAGATTTAGATTTCATGTAGCGTTTGATGTAAGTTTATAAACTTATGTTAATTAAAGTGACAAAGGTGTTTCAGTTGGTTGGAATATCTGTCTCTAATTTGGACAAACCACAGTGGGTGCTGACCTTTATCGCCATTACCTCATCTCTCCCCACGGTTTTTAAGAAAACTGATTTAAAAAAAATTGTTTGAGTGGATATGCAAGATATGAGTAAGTGATTAGTTAGCTGTTAATCGTTTTTCTAAGAATTACATTCTACAAGAAATGTTGTGTTATAGTCTGACTGTCATTATTTCCATTATATAGCTCAGATAAAATCATGCACACAAGGCCTTAAATACTCAAACACACATCTGGAGTTTCCCTTTTGCATTTTCTGGATACAGATAAATAAATAAATATGCAATAACAACATAGATTTGCATCGCAATTGCCCGAAAGAATAATAATAAAACTTTCAATATCAGTTACTTAAAGGTTACAAAGTGCTTGACAAGATGTATGGGAATAAAACAACACAGAACAAAACAAGACAAAACTAAAATAAGGAAGATAACATTAAAAACATATTGAAGACAAACAACATCTGTTGAAACCAGTTAAAAAGCTGATATTAAATGGCTTTACTATGTTTAAGCTGTTTTGAAAACTGCTTAAACTAGGTGCAATGTTTACCTCCTTCGTGTGACATTTGTTTTGTCATGAAAAGAGCAATTACTGTTACCATGTTAATTTGATCTTGTTGTTCTGGGTTTGTACCCTCATGGTTGTAAGTCGCTTTGGATAAAAGCGTCAGCAAAATGAAATGAAAGGTAATGTAATCTTTATAATTTAACCCACACATACATTGTCAACAACTGACCTGTATTATTGAGATGTTTACTTTTCTAAGAGCTTTGGAATATGTTTCTGAGAAACCACTTTCTCTTTAATTCTAGCCAAATATGTCACATTAATTCCCCCTTTTGTTTCACACTTCTTCTTCTCGTGTGACTTTTTAGTTTTTGTTCCTGCCAAATGCAAAAACGAGTTGTTGCTTCTCTCATCTTTTGGTTTCTGTCTCGCAGATGAATAGGGAACCACGGAGTGACTGTGAAAAGTGACAGCTCTACTGCTTGTGTTTATTCAGGGGAGGGATTTTTCCTCTTCAGTCATTTGGTTTGTGGGGAGTTCCCTGCAGTGACTAGATACACAGGATGCAGACTCTACATAATATCCCCCTCTGGTGGTGGTAGAGGGTCTGCTCACGGTGAGTCTCGAGTCGTCTGATAATCTAAATACATCATGCAGTATCTGAGTAATGGCAACATTTAGATAGAACCTCATAAAGTTTATGGTTTAACACAATACTAGGCTCTAACATCATGTGTTGATGTTGCTCTGTTGATCTGCCCTAACCAATTATTGTTATGTGCTAAGCATTTAAACTTTATTTATGTAATAGTATAAAGTTGTGACCAATCCAATCATTGCCACCTTTCTTTATCGTTTATATCCAGTTTCTGCTGGTTCTGTTTGCGTTTCAGTGTATTGTGTTATCTGTAAATCTATGTGTCCTCCAGAAGGCTGCCAAGGGCTGTTCAGTGCAGAGATTATAGTCTCACATCAGAGGTTTTATTTGTTTGCCAGACAGCAGGTAAAAGGGCACTAGAACAGAACCATCTATTTGTGCATAGCTTTATTTCTAGGTTTCAATAACAGAGCCGTGTTATTCCCCCAACACTTAAAGTCAACAAGCATATTTAGGTGCAAAGTTTACAGATGGCACATCCTGGATTAAACTGAAATACTGAAACATTTCCTTGTATTGGGAAAATCAATCAATGGCAGCATTTTACAACAAGTTCCTGTCATTTTCAGTAAAGGAAAGGCCTTTTTTGGTCCAGTCCCCCTCAGCCGGTGTCATATGAACCGTAATGGAGCTTCATACTGTGAAACGAGCGCTGACGGTCTCCGGCTGCCACCAAACAGGTCTGACAGGGGGGAAACTGGTGCACAGGACACACCCACCTCTGTGGTGAAAAGAATGAAGGGTTGAGAGAATGATGGAGGCTAGAAGTGGGAGGTGTCAGGGGGGGCAGGCAGGCCTACCTGTTGCATAGATGAAGGCCAGTGACAAACAGGTAGAAAGGACAGAAGAAGAATCAAGGTGTTTTTAATGTGGCGTCGCCATGGTCTGACCACTGCTCCGTGACGAAACGCCTGGATGTGAAAAAGGATTCACCTACCTGTTGTCACCTGCACTCTCCACTCCTCTGTTGCCCTGAGTCCGATGGCAAAGCGTGACCAGGTAGGTTCTTTCTTTTTCTTTCTCTTCAAACAAAAAAAAACCCCTTCTTCTTCTTCTTGCCAGTTTGTGTTTTCCTATGAATAACAATCAAGCTTCCTTTTAAATCAATACTCTCCTGTCACTCAGACTTTGCTTCTGTTCATCTGATCCTCTGGTTGGTCTGTTTGAGTTTCAGTGTATTGTCTTTCAAGCTGTGTGGCTGTTCACTGCAGGGATTATAGGCTGAATATAGGTTTCTCTTACCGGCCTGCAGGTTATTCAAATTTAAAAGGGTTTTCTCATAGTGCATCATTTATCTCCAGATTCAACTTTTCATGAAATTCAAATTGTCATTGTGTTATTCAGGTAATGAAGTGAGGTTTAAATGTTTTTTTAGCATTAGAGGTGGGGGAAATTTCTTGGAACACTGTTGTTTCCTTATCCAAATCCAGAGGCTAAGGACAAAAGGTGTGTGTTGTGTTGTGTGTTGTACACAATGGCCTGCCTTGATTTATTTTTTAACACTGTAGACAAGTAACTAAACATACAGGGACACTACCTTCATGTCTGGTAGCTTTTTAATATTGTATTAACAAAGTTATTGTTAGAGTGAAACAATGCATTTCAAATGTCATGTGAGGCCCTAATCTTTTAATTTCTGAGTACTTTTCCACTATAATGGCCAGTGGGCAAACTGTGCAATATGATCCATGTGTACTCTCGTGGGAAATATGATGAATCTTCTCCTCCACCTATTTCAACTTGGCCATTTCACTTTAATTAAATGAGGTGCATTCTGCCTATAGGTGAGTGTTGAAACCTGATCAGCATGCAATAGAAGTGGTGTTATGAAACTCCTTTTGTCATGGGTCCACCTACAGCCCCCTCAGTGTGACCTTGATAGATTAATTCCTTTTCATTATCTTGACTGAATGCTAAGGAGAAGCGATAATTGATTGATTGGGACAAAATCTTGGCTTTCTCTGTGCGTTGGGTTGATTTGGCGAGGTTACTGCTCAATGGTCCACGCACACCAAGACTAATTTGACTTTATTAAAAATAGAGTGGCAGAAACTGACCCTGTAAGTGACCACACGAATTTTAAGCTCCATAAAATTCCAAGCGAGTGTGTTTGAAGTCTTTAAAAGCTTTTCATTTATAAAAAAGCAAAAGGGAACATTTCGGTATTGGTTTGGTTGACTTCGAGCAAGTCATAAGGCAACGTTGTACACAAACAAGTTTAGTCACATTACTAAAAGCTGTCAGGAACTTTTGAGTCATTGCATTCAAAGTGCCAGAACCACTGCACATAATGAGTACATGTAATAACCATGCACAAATGTATTCACTGAATTCTACTGAAAATGAAAGAAGTAGTTCAGAAATATGCCGTTTCGCTTTCTATACTAAGAACAAGATGAGAAGAACACCACTCTCATGTCTGTGTCATGTGCAAAGTTTCCTTCTTGCAGCTTGTTAGCTTAAGTTTAGCATAATAACTGAAATCAGGGGACACAGCTGGCCTAGCTGTGTGCAACAGTGACCTCTGGCCATCAACACATCTAAAACTCACTATTTCACACATTATATCACGTTTGTTGTATCCTGGAGACTTCAGAATATTTCCTGGCCAAGTAGTAATGCACAATATAATCCTGCTTATAGACTTCAACCCAATCATGCATCAGTTTCAGCTGTCAACCATGACGTTTCTACAGGATTTCTTAGCATCAAATGACTAATTAAAAACAGACTTAAAGGAAAAACCCTTGAACACAGACATGAGAGCAGCATCATTCTTTCTTTCTCTAACTCAGCAACAAGGAAAACCTGGTTGTTCTATAATCACTTACGTACAAACACCGGAAGCTACCTTTACTGTAAGTGTATTTTCTGTCATTACATCCTCGTTTACAGTAAATCTGTATTCAGAGAAGCAGGAAGAGAAAAGGTGGTTTGGAGAGTGAAACAATGCGGAATAAATGTGTCATCATGGTAGAAAGATGCACAGAGACAAAAGGAATCGATTGGAATTGGAGGCTATTATTTTGCCAGGAATAGTCTGACTAACCTGTTTGTTTCCTTATCATGAGTCATTGAAAGGGAACTTGTTATAGAGCTATAAGGTTGTTGGGTAAAATATTTTTGGAGACTTTGTTTGTTTACAATCAAAACCTATAGTTTTAGTCGCCTTCCGTCTCCCCTGTTAGCAGATGTTAAGCTACCTGTCCCAAATTTAAAAACTGATTAAGTCCTTTGTCTAAAATACGTGATATGGCTACTGGGAGCGGAGAATGAAAAAGGCCAGAAATTGTAATCACAGTTGCCAGGAAACACCATTTGTGTCTTTGTGTGTGAGGCTGTTACCCAGGTGTGGACTTAAACACAGACTTGATACTAGTGTCAGGACTGCATGGAGGACAATGGGCTACCTGCTCAGTCTTGGCAACCACAGCTATTTGCTTCCTTATCCATTGCCTGCCTAGTTGCTGGTTTCTTTTCTATTAAATGTCACATACTGTCTTATTTCCAGTGGACCAAGACTTCAAATCATATTGTGTGATATTAAGATGATTTTATCTTTTATGATGATTTACTTACTGTCCTTTATGTCCTTTCTGTCTTTACCTCACAGAACGAACCCCCTCCTCCTTACTACCCTATTACTGTGCACTCGCTGCCCCCCCTCAAGCCCTACGACGATGTAGTATATGGGGTGGGCCCCGGCCTGCCACTCCCCACCCATCCACATTACATCGCCCAGTATGCACCACCTGTGACTGTTCCACAAGTCTCACACTCAGGTAAACATGCGTGATAACCACAGCTTCATCAGTTTTCTGACAATACCAATGATGCAGGTGTGCGAGCAAAACAAATGGAGAAATGTGTGCGTCATTGTGTGTTTGTGTGTGTGTTTGTCTGTGTCCAGTCTGCAGCCATAAGAGGAGGAGATGCTGTGAGAATAATGCCCAGTGTTACGGAGGGTCAGGGGGAGTTTTCCTGGTGCTCGCTCTGCTGGCACTGGCCATCTGGCTTGGAGGTATATTGTTTTTATTCATGCGGATTACTGGACATTGTCAACAACACAAAGCTTACCTACAAACAAATACTGTGTTAACAGAATACACAATAATAATAAGATTAATAATAATAATAATAACAATAACGGTGTTCTGATTTCCTCATTTCCATTGAGCTCTGTTAGCATTCTTCGTTTCTTTTTAGTTGAGACTGTTGCTTATGTTCAAGGGAATTAAATTCTGTTTGATTTGATTCATGTCAAGCTTTAGTATTCATTTACTAGAACAATAACGGCACACTGTAAATCTACAGATCCTGCCCAGACTCCTTACCATCTAATCATTCTACCCCAACAGTCCATTACGGCACCAGGCTGGCGACCGCAGCGATCCTGCTCGGTAAGGAGGATTATTACGGAGAAGATAACTCTTTACCCAAGTTCGACACCTGCCCCAACAATACTGTCTATTGTGATGGAAAGAAAGACTGTCAACTGGGTAGCGACGAAACAAACTGTGGTGAGTATGCACCACCACACAAATAGACCTAATCAGAACCAGACTACGGATAAATGGTGACCAAGGATGGAAAAGACACTTGACAGTCAAAAGAATGTAGTGAAAAGGCTGGTTGATCTTCATTTAAGTTCTCAAACATAGAATTGATATTGGGGATAATAAGCTTTCATACTTTCAACAGTATGCCTACATTTGTCAAGTGAAGCTTTCATTTATTACACCTTTTATTTTTACTTTTACTGCAGTTGTAGTTGCCGGAGCAGCAGCACAGAGAACAATTCCACATTCCAAGAGCACATGAGCCTCTGAGGAGACGCCATCTAAATGGTTTTCTGTGTTTTGTCTCCTGTCTCTTCTTTCACCAGTGGCATTTGGTAAGGACAATCGTCTGCTGGTCAAAACATCTCAAGATGGCCGCTTCCTACCAGTGTGCTACAGCGGCTGGGACCAGATCTACGCTCAACAGACCTGTGCTCAGCTAGGTTTCAGAAAGTAAGGAATCACCATTCCTCTCTAGGTTTAAAGTGTGCGAAACAACAGCCATAAAATGTAAGAGAGAAGTTACATTAAATGCTGAGAATGATTTTGGATCAGCTCTCCAAAAACCATTTGTTACCATTCCCTATCATCAGTCAGAGCTGGCTCAGCCTCCATGAAGGAGCGATTTAGCTCCTCATTTTGCCAGACCCGGTTTCAACAGCAGCTTTAGCAGAGATGTAGGTTTCTATCTCCAACCTGTGATTTATCCACTGAGATCCATCTAATTTCTCCTCCACCTGCTGCTGTGAGTTTCGAGCTGAATTTATTCTCTTCAGGTCCCTCTGGGGTTTCTCAGTGTGACAGAGCCACAATTAGTTTCCAGGTCCAATCAGGTATTGCTTCAACAAAATGGTATCGATAGGTGCAAATGTATCACTAATGCTTTGTTGAATTACCCTTGTCTCTTTCTTCAGGCACTATGTCACCAATGCAATGAAATCTCAGGAGTCCATTGCTTTAGAATTGACCGAAAGAGCACCTTTGCTTATCCAGAGTCTGGTGAATGTCAGGTACAAAATCTCCCCTGGTCCGTACACAGCTCACATTTAATCTTTTATCCTTCCACTCTCAATTTATTATAAATTTAATGTCATAATGTATAGCAAATGTGAGACATATAAAAGTCTTCTGTATGTGCTCATGTTAATGAACATGGTTTTCTCAACGTGTCATTTCACAGTTCTTCCTGTCCAAACCAGGAGATCGTTTCCCTGCAGTGTGTGGGTAAGGAGCCTCCATCTGTTCCTATACAGTCATGTGTCACACACATTTACACATGAGCTCTCTCTGCCTCTCTGTCTCTCACACAAACGCACAGTGCCAGTGACATGCACCTCCAGTCAAAACATGAGTTTTGCTGCATCCTTTTAATGTAGAATCTGATCTGTTTTTAGGATTTTATTCAATGCCAGGAAATAAACTTTGAATTCAAAATGGCTCAGAAACATAAATTTGAAGCGCAGAATTTAAGGACGTTTTGTCTCTTTCTGTGTTATGGTACAGTATCATGCACTGTCTGTCTTCCCCAGACTGTGGTAAGCAGCAGTCTACGTCCAGGATCATTGGGGGCAGTTTAGCCAAGACAGGTCAGTGGCCTTGGCAGTTGTCGCTCCACTACAGACAATCCCACGTCTGCGGCGCAGTCCTGATCGCCCCGGATTTTTTGCTGACCGCTGCCCACTGCTTCCCGAGGTGAGTGCCCCAGCCATCTTTTCCACATTGTGGGATTCTTGTTGTCTTGGAACAATCTTGTTTATTCTTGCAGAATTCATATATTGTAATGATTTTTCTTTAGATGCAGTCCACACTGCCGAATTTTATTTGCTTTCCAGTAAATACTCTCTTTCTGTGTTGCAGAGGCAACTCTTTGACTCTCTTGGCGAAGAACTGGAAAGTGTATGCTGGAACGGTGTCTCTGAAGAGTCTGCCTAAGTCTTATCATGTGAAGAGGATTCTGCTCAACCAGAACTACAACAACAAGACTAACGACTTAGATGTTGCTCTGATCAAACTTAAATCTCCAGTTGTTTTCAGCGGTAAGTCACAAATTCACTCCATTCACTGGGTTCAAGCGTCAGTGTTATTAAACTCTGCAGCTGAAACATTCTTGAACAAGTCACAACATTTTTACTACCCCCAGAAATGTCTTTACATTTGTCTAAGTGTGTTTGCAGAAGTTAACTTCTAGTTGTTTTTTTTTATTTACCAGACAAAGTTCAACCAGTTTGTCTACCAACAATTGGCCAGACATTTGCCCAATCAAACAACTGCTGGACCACTGGCTTCGGCGCCACTGTGGCAGGATCAGGTAAGCTTAACTAATGAGTCACCAAGTGTGTTTATTGTATTGGATCCCCTAAGCTTTCATTGTAGTGGAGAGACAGACAGATATAATAAGGTGCATGTATACAGTAGAGAATGTTCAATTCGACCAGATCAGAGCAAACATGCATTTAGTTTTGCCTGTGTCTTTCTGAATGAACGGGGAAACTATGTTTTAAACATCTCTTATCATCATTAAACTACATGATACAATGAAAAATAAATTAACGCATATTAAACTGGATCTAGTACCAAAATGGGTCTTTAGATCTAAAGGCAAGATTACAATTGACAAACAAGAATCCTATCAGACAAAACAACAAATACAACAACAGATCCAGATTTCTATTGGGCATTTTGGCAGATAGTCATCAGAAGAAATACAGGTGAGCCAAACACAACAGAATAACGTTCTGACCACTTTAGGGAACATGGATACATGGATAGTCTCTGTCCTCTATATAAGGAGGCTGATAGAGAAATGAGAACGATGGGCATAAAACAAAAGTAATGTCTGATGGGAATCTGCAGAATGACAAGTGACAAATGACACAATTAACCATGTAAACCACAGACAGAGGAAACACAGGACTGACTGTGGCCATGCTAGGGCATATACAGTGGGGTTCAAAAGTCTGAGACCACCGTCCTATTCACATTCATCAGATAATCGTATTTTTATGCCCAGTGTAAAATTTCACCTGCATTAAACTTCAATTTTTTTTTACATGTTTTAGAGCCGTGTCAAAACAATCAATGAGCACATTGTTTTCCCAATACAGGCACTGTCTCTAATGATCTGATGGAAGTGAAAGTGGACATCATTGATACACAAGTGTGTAACGGTATGTATGAAGGCAGAGTGAGCAGAAACATGCTCTGTGCTGGTAAACTGGAGGGAGGCAAGGATTCCTGTCAGGTGAGCAGTCACTGTCAAGCGACAGGTATACAGTGAGAAGATGCAGTTTGCTTTTAACACCCAGGAATTCCATAACCAAGAATGACCCGTGTTCTCCAGGGTGACAGTGGTGGACCTCTGGTCTGTCAGTCTGACGGCCGTTGGTACTTGATGGGGATCACAAGTTGGGGGGCTGGCTGTGGAGAGAAAAACAAGCCCGGAGTTTATACCAACGTCAGAAGTGTTCTTCCCTGGATCTATAGCAAGATGCAGGTAAGAACGGATGGAGCAAACATACCCCTTTTCCACCCTCATGAAACGGGTTCCACTTTACAGTTCACGCACATCATATTCAACCGTTAGAGGCAATTTGACCAAAGATGAATTGATTGGAAACCTGAAAAGTCCGTTCTCTGCTGGAATGGAAGAAATAGCAGGTTTTCTTGTGCAAACTGAGACAACATCAGTGGGTGTGTCATAATCTACCAATTGGAAAGAGAAGATGAAGGCGGCATGTGAGAGATTGTCAGAAATACAGAAACAGTTCAAACATTCACAGGTTATCAACACAATCCACTATCCTGCTACTACTGTTTACTGTGCAATGCTCTCTATTAATGATTCATCCTTCATTACAATGGTTCCATTCAAAAGTGGTGGAAACGTGGGCTTGTTCACTGAACCATCAGGAATCCTGAACAGAACAAGAGTTAATTTGGTGGAGAAGGGGTAGCAGTGAATAAATAGTGTTGTTTGACACCCGAATGATGAAGCATTAACTATAAGGTTAACTAAAGGTTGCAGGTTTTTTTCATCTGAACTCTTGCTTTGCCTCCTACAGCAAGAGAAGCCGTGATGTCCCCTTTGTCTCCTGCGGGTGGAGTAGTAACCCCCCCCCCCTTCACCGATGAACCCTGCACTATGAAATCTTCTAAGGGAGATGGACGGACTAACTCGCAAATAAACTAAAATGGCATGAAGAGGGCACACCTCCGCCAAGACCTAACAGTCCCCTTAAATTCCATCATACCTCAAAAAATTGCACCCATAGAAATCAGTCGCTTAATTATGCCAAATTTTTGCATCAAGATCCATGATTTATTCCCTTGGAAATGTGTCTCTTTCTGTGCAATGACATCCGTTCTCTTCATTATTTTTTCCTCCTGTCACTTGGTGTCTCCATCATACAGTGTATACTTATGTTTACCTACAGTACGTGTTCAGTGGAACCTAAGGATGGCTGGACCTTCTGTCCCGTGTTCTGTGCCAATGAAGCTGTCCACTGTACTGTGATCTCTAAAACTGGTTTGATAATGATACGCTTTACAAAATGGTCGATGATTGTAGAGGTGTGTTCTTCCTCCTCAGGGACACAGCTCCTGTCTCTTACTTGTTAATTGTTGTTTACCATACTAAAATAAAAAACTGACACTTTATGAATTCACTTGAAAAGAAAGAAAGCAGTGTGACCCTTGAGCCTGCCTTTAATAGGCTGGCACTCACACTGTGAATTTATTTTCAGAAATTGTTTTCCTTTTATGTTGTGTGTGTGTGTGTGTGTGTTCTCTGTGTTGTATGTATGTGGAGTTGCCATGTTGTCTATCAGAATTGTCTATTTGTCCAATGTATGGGATCAATGAGTTTTTAACACTGAGCATTAAAAAAGAATAAAGATGAAGGAAATTCTTTATTATGGTGTGGAATTATTACAGAATAAACCCTGGTTGTCAGTCACACACACACACACACACATGCATAGGAGAGAGAGTGTTCTTTGGTGCAAGTGTGTGAGACAGTGAGAGAGAGAGCCTGTGAAGGGGAGAGAAGGAGCGAACAAGAGAGAGCCACAGAGGGTTTAACGCACTGACTGACTGAACTGTCACTCCAGGAGTCACTCTGTTATCCATCACATCTCTCTTTTTTATTTCCAGGACAATCAGATGAGAGAAGTGAGCACTTTATATTGACAGATGAGAATATCTGGAGCCTTGTGAGACAAGCTGATTGATTTTTTTTTCTGTGGGTGGATATCAGTTTGTTGACCAAGCGGTCCGCTGGAGAAACGAGGAGGTAAGTTGACAAGGGCGCGTGTTCCAATATGTCACTGTTGTCTTATTAATAATGATGTTTTAGGGTGGGTGATGTGTGGGAAGCAAACGCAGATTTTCTGAGGATACAAGTTATTTCCTGGGGCTATTGGGGATTTCCACTGAAATAATTTTACGCAAACGTTTGTGCTGTTAGAGATATTTACGCACAGTTGGATATTCATTAATTAGTCATTAACTTGCAGGAACACCGCTCCCGACGCGTGTGGTTATTAAATCACTGCTCTGATGTACCATCAGGGTGTGCCTGCTGGCTCCAACCCTCACTGAATGCGCGGCAAAACAAATTATGGATCAATGCGTAAAAACGAGCGCAACCGGTTCGCGTCCTCATTAAGTGTCGTGAGTGATGTCAGTGCTTTTATTGCAAATGGTTACTTGCTCCCACTGGAACGGATGGATGGATGGGAGGATGGATGGATGGCGGCTCGCTCTCCAGCCCCCTTCATCAGAGGACCCACAGGTGGAGGGACTCGCACAAAGTGGATGGATGCGCAGACGTCATCCATCATATGTTAAAGCGAATCGCTCCAATAGGTGTGTGTTGCGAGGCTGAAGCCTGGCAGTGCGCGGCGGTGCCTGGGCAGTGCCATGGCATCATGATGGAGAGGAGACCGGGGCGTTATTTAGGTCGCTCGTTGTTGTGCACAAAGCAAACAACCTGCTGATTCTAACCACGGCCACCCCCTTCAGCTGAGCTCGTTTTATTCAATGCACGTGTGGGGGTTTGACGTAAATGAGACAGTGAATTCCCTCCGACTTAAAGCTCGGTGCCACACCCCTTCTCACCCCCCCCCCCCCCCCCCCCCCCCCCGTTTATCTGTGTCTCTGTGTTCTCGTGCGAGCCCCGTCATCTTCACCCATTTCATTTTTCAGATGGAGACAGTTACCATAGAGATAACTGGACACTATGGAGCGACGCGCATTGTTGCCATGGTGATTTAACATCATTATGATGGCAGATATAGGTGGCCCAGCTTGTTTTTTTCCACAAAGGTTACGGAGACCTGTGGCGTGACCCTATTTATCTGCCCTGTATGTTTTATTGATGCTGAATAAGCATCAATGTTTTATTGATGCTTATTCAGCATCAATAAAACATTGATTGATGTCAGGACTTTGATTTGTTTCATTATTTATATTAGTAGAAGCATTTGGGTCGTTTGAGAGACCTGCATGAAAAGGGGAGAATTGGCACCATCATGCCTATTATAGCTCACCTCACCTTTAAAACCCTGCATTTAAAGAGGGACACACACATTATTAGGTAATTAAACACAAAGATCCAACCACACAGCCACATCCGTCCTGCAGAGATACAGACAGGTGGAGCAGCATCTCAGGGTTTACAGGCGATCAGACAATAAAACACGCACACGATGCCAGAGAAAACGATGTCTTATATGTCATATTTCATTTTACCGTCACACATATGCAGGATCCTGAACACACGAATGACACCGTTAGAGAGGTTGGTGGGTGCAGTCGTCTACTGTAGAATCACATGCATAAGTAGGTTTTGTGTGCATACTCACAATGACCTTGCCAGATTTTCCCAGTGAAACTGTCCGTTTTCTGTGTTTGCGTTATACAACAGTTTGCGTCACGCTGATCTTCTGATCTTCCGAGTTACATATGCCAGATATATGATGTCAGAGGTGAGACTGTCGAGCACTCTGCTTATCGGCTCATTGCTTTGACTCTCTGTTGTTTCTTGGCCTACCTGTTTCTCATCACATTTGCCTCACTGCATCCTCTGACCTTTCTCTCTCACACTCTGTGTATTTTATGCTGTAAATGCCACCATCACACAACACACTGCCCTTCCCCTGTCTTCTCCCCTCAGACGGTGTCTCCTCCGCTGTGCCCCTCGCCTGTACATTCTCCTGCCAGACAATGTCTCCCCTTGTCTGCCTGTCCCCCATTCTCCCAGTCTGCCTTTCTGCCCTTTCCTTGTACCCACGTCACACGAAATCGCCTCCTTCCCTCCTATTCCCTTGTCCTCCTCAAAGAGATTACAGTCACCCTGTCTTCCCTCCTCCTGTCCTCTCTCAGATAAATGGGGTCCTGTGTGGCTCTGGAACTTGATATTGCCAAACAGTAGTACAGTGTGAGTTGAAGTAAGGTCAAGGGGGACTCTGCTCATGTACCTAGGAAAGGAGAGGCTTGACTTACTTCTTGCTACGTTACAGAGGGCAGGGGCATGCTGCCAAAGACCCTGAAGGATTCTCGCGGGACAAGCATGTGACACTGACCCACTAACGGATAAAAATACCCCCCCCCCCTCGCAAAAGAGATTTATATTGCAATGCGAACAAATGTGATATTCTTTGCTGTGATCTAATTATTTTCCTTATTTATGCGAAGTCTGAAAATACTCGTTGGAAGACTGAGCCCTGGTTTATTGTTACTGGTGTATCAGTTACATGCCCCTGCTTGGTTTCAACAGGGGCATTTTCAAAAAAAAGGAAGGAAGTACAATGGCACTACCTCTGCCAAGGCACAACATAAATCCAATCAAGCTGCATCAAATTACACACACTCATCGAAGTCAGTCCCTTCAACATGTTGGATTTTCCTTCATCGGAATATTCCCTAGAGGTAAATGGTGAAAATGACACAATCTCCCAATGTTAAAGAAAGTGGAAAAAAAAGTTGAATGGGTTCTTCACAGACCCATTCCGCTAACTTCCATCAAATTTCATGGAAATGTATTCATTGGTTTTTGTGTAATCATGCTCACAAACAAACCATCCAATGAACTGACGGACTGTTGTGAAAACATAACCTCCTGGGCAGAGGTCACGAAAAGAAACACAGATCAACAACAAAACTATAATGAGAACAAATATAGACCATCGTGCAAAACCTGATGAAAAGCAGTGGCTTGTGCTGAGTGTAGGTATGAACGTGTGTTTGCCAGTATAAAAAGTTTGTCTGGTGCTGTTGGATGAGGAAGGGGAGGATTGGATAAGTTATGGTGGCAGAGGGAAGAGGCCTCCAGCTCCTGAGGTTGGAAGCTCTGGTAACTTATGCACGATACCAGGACACTGAGGGTTGGGTTGCTTGTAATGATGGTTGCTGTGTGAGCTTAGGGCGGGCGTATTAACGGTCCAGGAAGCAGGGGGGTGAAGCTGAGGCGTTCGTCAGGGCCACGATCACATACGCTGCATGAACGGTCTTAAAGTCGGATTCAGTGCAGCTCCCAAACCAGTCAATCCATAATCAATCATCTCCTGCAGCCCATCTCTCCTTTGGACAGGAACCAGACCCTATGGACTCAATCGAAAAACCCTCTAAAACGAAAGCTGCAATGATTACAGTCAATAAATAAAGACATTCTGTTTCCCTTGCTCTTAAAACGGGATAAGTGTCGCACTATAAATGGCATTTAGTATTTTGAGTCTGGCCTTACTATCTCATGCTCGCTCCAGAATCAGTGGAGGTTGTCCAACCAGCCACTTAACCCCGGACACTTACTGTCATATCTATGCTATTAACAAGTCTTACACTGGAGAAGAGTCACAAAAGGTCAAACTCTCTCCATCCATCCAACACTCTGCCCTTCCATTAGTCTCTCACTGCCACGGCATCATTCCATATTGCTCCTGCTACATTTAAAGACAGAGGACATCTAGGAATATGTTGCAAATGGCAAAATAGATGCCGCATGCACAATTATATTTCAACTGAAGTTTTCTGTTATTAGTTTTAAACACATCAGTTATGATTGAACACTTTTTGTTTCTTGTGGAGAACAGTAATTGTAAGGCTTAGCATCTGTCCACATCTGGTGAAGTTCTGTATACATATAAAGATGGATGACATGACAAAGTTTTGTAGGTTTCGCGTAATCCTGCTAACTAACAAACAAATGCCAATGCAAACATTTTTTCTTGCATGAAACGGTCCATTAAACAAGATCATTTCCCCTCTCCAAGGTCACACAGGGTTGATTTTCTTTTTAAGGGTCCCATTAATCTAATGGATGCCATGGGCCGTCTGTTCTGCAGTTGTCATCCCGTGTCAGAAGTGTCTTGGTTGCAATCTGTTGCTCGGGTCTGTCTGAAGGCTCGGCTCACAAATCAAATATATGAGGCTCAACCACCATACAAATAGCAACTAAGCAGGAACGCTACAGTCGCTCCCTCTGCTAATGACTATAATGGAGGCATCAGCATTATATCCTGCACCGGTGATATAGCTGAAGACAGACAAATAGCTAACGGGGTAAATGGAACCAGTCAGTCAGAGAGCATGTCTTTTTGATGGACGGAAATAAATGAAAGCACATAAGCAGACGGACGCTAGGTGGCGTTCTTAAACAAGACAGGTAAAGCTAAATGGATTCTTGAAAGCCGGACACATTACACCTGTATTGATCTATATCCAAACACTCCTCTCAATATACCCTGTGAGTTTGTTTGCCTCCTGGAGACTGATCGTAAAATTATCAGACACTTCAGATGATTTGATGTGGAATTAGACCACTTCAAAATATTGATTAATGACTTGTTGCTGCCAGGTCGACATTGGAAGTGTCAGTTATTTTATTGACATATCAGACCGACAGGGAGAGAGAGAGAGAGAGAGAGAGAGAGAGAGAGAGAGAGAGAGAGAGAGAGAGAGAGAAAGCAAACCTTTTACAGCTTAGGGAGTTTTATAAATATGAGGATGTGGACGTTTTAAAACAATCTCAGGGCTGAACAGGCTCAGGATACAAAAAAACTAAATCAACTGGGAACAAGAAGAAAATGAAAAAACAATAAGATTTCACCTGCATGTTTGTTTACTCACCTCTAATAAAATGTGCAATAACATATATAGACAAATACTGATACATGCAGATTACACTTGCATTCCCCCATGTGTATAGTATTGCATTTGATGTTTCATTATCTATTCAGCTCTTTTACTCGATTTAAATTTACTTTATTGAAATGTTCTTATCTTATTGCGTTGCAGAGGTGACCTGTCCTTGACTAACACTTTTCATTGTGCCGTTGACCTTAACTTACATTTGACAAATAAAACTGTATATATGAACTTCATATGTGAGAATTAAAATGTTGCAGATGAAATCAAGGTCTCAAAATCAACCTTGGATTGAAAGCCAGTGAGAAGAAATAGGTCACTGAATAAAAGGAAGAAATACCATTGTTTAAATCAAATAAATTTACTTCGATTTGCCAAACATTATTTCCCGGGATCAGATATGTTGCAGATACGTTTATGTTGGTTTTAAGTAATTTAAAAAAAACTTCATAACTATTTTAATTGGTTTTACTGCAGCCGTGCCAGGCCCCTGGGAGAATGCACAGAATGCTTACATGACAACTTCAACATGCTGCATGTGTTTGTTTTTTTCCAATATCTTTGCCAACGCTTCTTAATTAGCCCTCAATGCTAAGTAAAGCTAAGGGAAATGTCGTGAGATTTGCAGCACGACATGAGTGTGTGTACTAAATGTAGTTGGATTCCACTTAAAACCTTAAATGTCCTCCTCGTGGTGACGCTAGAAGAAAAGCCCCTTTATTAAACCGTACCATAAATTTGGGTCAAGGTTGTGTGGTGTCCACAGGGAGGCAGGAGTAATCTCTGCCAGGAAAAGAGAACACGTATGCAGACTCTGAACATGGATCATTATACGAGATATGAGCCATATCTGCAGGCGCCCTCCGAGGGTTCGGTCAGAGCCATGTGCTGTGTGATGTGATTTCCTTTTTTCAGACGTCCATTACTGTGCGGCCTGTGTGGTGAATACAAACTGAATGTTGTGTGTTCCTTCATTGTTATTGTTCCAAACCTGTAGGGTTGTATGTGCGGTGGAGTACTGCACACTTCTGTTTTTTTTCTGTTCTGTTTCTCTTTCATTCTCTCTCACCCTCCCTCTTTATTACTCTATCAACAGTTGCCATGGAAACTATTTTGCTCTTCCTCTCCTCACTTCTGGTCTGTGTGGCTGGTAAGTGCCCCCCTATTCTCCAGCAGCACACACACGTACAGGTACACACACACACACATACACACAAACATTCTCGTTCTTCTGTCTTAGGGCGGACACTCATTGGCATAAGGCATATTTTTATTCTGCATGTATTTAATTTTTTGTTTAAACATATAACCACGGTAATATAACCCCTCCTTGAGCATTTGACCCTTATCTCCTGGCCTGTTCCCCCACTTAACCAATCATATCTTCACCGAACCCTGACACATCCCTGACACGGGTCCTCACAAAGATAGAGGTACAAGTAAAACACACACACACACACACACACACACACACACACACACACACACACACACACACACACACACACACACACGCACACTCACACACAGTATCTGACCATGGGGAGGCAGTGTAGGGGCAGGCAGTGATGCAATATGAAAAAGGCACTCTGTGTGTGGACTAGTGAGACATAAATTACTACTTCAGGGCTCCATGTGTGGGTTTCACAGACCGGCTGTGTCACTGCCTGCGTGTGTGAGGTCTGTTCACACTGTATGATTGAATGTAAGACGCACAAACAGGCTCACACTGTCACACACTGCAAATACATTGGGCCGCGCTGCAAATATTTTTATGACACCCGGGTCTCATGTTAGGAAAAACATCCACTGATAAATAGATTTATAGACAAAGAGACAGAGGGATGAGATGTGTTTGAGTAATTTTCCCTCCAGTCTGATTTCCTGTTTTTTCCCTTTCACCTCCCGACTCTGACCCCCTCCCCTCCCCTCGCTGCTGCCACTCAGCTGTAGCAGACCCCGCCGCACAGGGTGAGTAGCCTCGATGCAATCTTTAACACCTCAGTCAGAGCAGCCACATGCACGGGGGTGTTGGTGTCCAGATCCAATCAAAGCCTTATGGATTTCCCCACTACAGCGAACAGTGGCAGATGTATGGATTAAGAGGAAGAATTACCAACTGTGGGTTGATTAGAGAGAGACGTCTATTGAGTGCTCAAGAGATGAGAGAGGTTGTTTGGTACGACAGAGAATAATGTGTGTGCATGCAGCATGTACTACTACTCTTGATTTTATATTTGCACTTGTTGCACATTGGACCCCATCTTCAATTGAGGAAGTATATTTTAATGAATTAAATTCAATTGACGTCTTCAGACGTAGTAATCTCTCGATTCAAGGATCTCTGCTTTCATCACCAACAACTTGGTGATGACAGGATATTTATTTTTAAGAAAATGTCCATAAGAAGATGAATAAAGTTGATATTTGAAGGACAAAAATAAATGATCACTTAGTTTGGCATTATAGTGAAATGAAGCATGGGGTTCAGACTCGGAGAAGAACGGCAGTAAACAACGTGCTTCTCAAGGACTTTAAAATCACGATCCATCATCTTTCATTTCAAACTTCAGAATAAACGTTATTTTGCAGACTTCTGCTTGTCTCACCGGATGAAGAGGTTCCCAAAGGAATTCTCACTACAGGGCTGATGGAGCAGAAATATTGATTTGTATTTAAAAGATCACATCTTCATTTTTATCATTGTGCCTCCGACAATATCAGTACATTCAAACTATGACGTGGCTTTGATCAGGGAAATGTGGCAAACAAACTATTGTTAAGTTTGGTTAAGATAAGGGAACCAAAACACTTAAGTTAATGGAAAACATGGTAATTTATAAAGGCACTGAGGCGAAGACTGGTTCGGGACTGGACCTGTGAACACTAGCTGTGTTTTTTGCTCTGGTTTCTTCAGCGTTTTCAAGCCCGTTTTTGATGAATTTGCCAACTTAGGACAGATAGCAATGAGTGGTGCTTCGAACAGCATTTTTTAAATGTGAATACCTCAGTTCTATTTGTTTGTTATATTTTACAGATCTGAAGGAGAAAGAAGAAAATCCATTTATTTATGGTAAGTTAAGGGCAATGGTTGATTCTGGAACACACCACTCAAGAGTATTTGCCATTAACGATGTATCGTAAACAATTTTTTTTTCTCCTGTTCTTCTGTAGACTATGAGAGTCTCAGGATTGGGGGATTGGCATTTGCAGTGGTGCTGTTCACACTGGGCATTCTGCTCATCCTTAGTAAGTTCACCTCTTCTGTGTGTGTGTGTGTGTGTGTGTGTGTGTGTGTTTATATTATGTGTGACACAATCAAATAAAAAATAATTAATAGTAAAGAATTTTAATCATTATTGAATTTCCACAGACTACTGCTACACCTTGTTGTTTTCATACGGTTATTTTTACTTGATAATAATTTTTTAATGATCAGGTTTCACTGACCTACTCTCAGCAGCGATGACAGACATCATATCTCACTAATTAGACCCCTGGTTGGCACAGCTAATGATTTCTTATTTCTCCAGGTCGGCGGTGCCGCTGCAGTATCAACCAGAAACCCAGGTATGTCAAGGTTTGGTTTTGTAAGTCATCCTATGATTTGGTTACCATGACAACATTTTGATCTCCTCTTCAGGGCCCCTGGAAACGAGGAGGCACAGGAGGAGGACCTGATTGTCTCCAAGGGTAAGATGTACAGTTCAACCTCCGGCTCACCTCCGGACATACATCCATAATTGAGTTTGACTCTCTGCACGGGAGGGGGTGGGGGGGGTCGTTCACTCCATGTGGATTTACCTGCACATGTTGAGCTGCAGCGTATGTGAGACAGAAAAAGAGAGCATGTGAGTTGTATACAGTAGAATTTGACCTTTTCAAAAGGCATATTACAAGTTTCATAAAACAAAAGAAAGTTATTATCAAATCAACCGGCAGAGACTCATGCAGCTTATTGAAATCTCTCCTCATCTCCACATGGGACATTTCATATTTGATATTTAATTAAAGAAACAATCATGTACATGATCAGTTTCATACAATTTGTGTGCTGTTTGGTTGGATTTGGTTTGTTTGGTCCTTCACAAGAGTTTTTAATGGGAAGTAACAAGTAACAAAATGTGGAGCCAAAGCATCTCAATCGCCCCCTGGTGGCCGGCTGCAGTTAGGTTAATAACATGGAGGAGGCGGGATGCCCCAAACTAAAATGTCAATAGACAGGTCTAATTTTTCTCATTCTAGACAGTTCTTATTACACTGATATTTGTTTAATTGCTCATTTTCTGGCAAATTTGGTTTTGATTAATTATTTGATGCTATAAAAACAGGGTGAAACGCAATGATTGACAGCTGAGACTGACTCTCAAGTGTCGGGGGACATGGGAGTTTGTATCTGTTCCAATTTAGCCTCATTTCTGGACAGTCTTTATATACCGTCTATGGTATATATCATGAAACAGCATAACGCAGTATGGTGCCATCTTTCGTGTAAAGAGTTCATCATCAATATCTTCAAAGTATAGTGACTCCCACATACACAACTCATGTTGGACTGTTTTAATTGGTTTGAGAATGAGTCTAACATAGAATTCATTAAGTTGGTAATATTGCTCATTCATGCAGCACTTTCAAATCAGTTTAAGGATGCACTGACATGCTTGAACTCCCCCCCCCCAAAGACACAGTCTTCTAAACAGCTCCGGCCTGTAATGGTATTAACATAAATCTGGTCAAATATTGGGTGTTTCTTACTAATCTCAGATTTAAGAGTCAACTCCTTGCAAGTTGTTTTTTTATAATGTGATCTGAAAGGTACAAAATGATATGCATGGTCCCCCAAGTGAATGCACATGAGTCGATGAGTGAGTAAAGGAGAGAGAAGGGCTGACATTCAGGAAGTCATGACCGTGAGCAAGTTCGAAGTTCGACTAAATCCCTCCTTCTTGTCACCTTTCAGCTGCAGCAGCCGCCAAAGAGACTCCGGCAGAGAACTGAGGCAACAGCCACTGTAACAATTATAGTGATAACTCTAACTGGTGATAAGATATAGGGTATATAAGAGAGGGAGGTGTATGTTTAGAGGTGTCATATGTACATTAATCTTGTGCCCTGAGGACAAACCTTTAGCCTGTTGTGCTCCGTTGTGACTGTGCCAGTCCCTCAGTTATCTCGTCCGTCCCTGCGCCTTCGTGTGACCGTCACTCACTCCAGTTCTGTGTCTTCGCCAGTAGCACCTTAGATTCCCGATTGTCTTTTAAACCCTAGAAGTGTTTTAAATGTTCTGTGGTCCGCTGTTCCTTGTTTTGTAATTCCATCGCCTTTAGGTTTTAGGATTTGTCAATTTGGCTGTTTATTAACTTTCTGTCAGTTTGTCAGGGATAATGTTTGTCAGTTTAGATAATAATAACAATATAAGCAGTACACATATATAAGTATACGTATATATAAGTTCAGATCATTTATGAATAACATATGCAGTTAAATATCTGTGTTGAGTCTATGTTTGAACACTTGAGTGTGCACATGTGAATCTTCTGTTTATCTACATTTTTGTGTGCATCACGGGTGCATGTGTTTCTCTACATGTAAATGTTATGAGCCTTATATCAGACAATCTCAACTGCCACCGCTCTCGGACTGGAGCACAGGGATGGTTTGCAGGTTTCTGCACGAGCTCTTCCACTGCAGCGTTTTCATTGTCTATAGTCGAGGAAGCTCCTGCATCAGCTGTCTCACTGCCTTCTCTTCCACGCGTCCCCTCCGCCGCCGGCGCTGCCAGGATTACCCAGTCTCCAGAAGACTATGATTAGTTTCCTCACACACACTCACTACTGCCGCAAATCTGTGAAGCCAGGGTCTGTGTATTTTAACTGTTAGCGAGTCTCTCTAATGTCGTGATGCTTTGAATGATCATGTGTGCAGTGCAGAGTTTCAGAGAGGTGACAACTCCCAAAAAATACACATGATATATATGTGACTACATTAATAGTAGCCTAATGTGAGACAAATCATAGCGAGAGAGCAAATAACCAGTCCTGTCAGGTCAGGCTTTCACCAGTCGTGGGTCTGAGTCCACTTGTTTTTAAGACGACTGCTGTACAAGTGCATGCTATGATCATTCAACACGTGACCACTTGTTATGTAGCAAACTGTTGTGCTTTTTAGCATTAATAAATATAAGTATGTCTGAATACACAAAGGAAAATGTGTGTTTTTTCTGATTTCACAAGCAACAGCACTTGAAATCAAATGTCCTGTCAATGTCGGTCAAGGTTATAAGTTAGTCTTGGGGCAATGAAACTACATCAGGAAGTGAGTTTTCTCACCAGCAGTCAGTGGCATGTTGCTGTGATTCCAAAGGTTGACAGGTCTTCTCTTTATTGGCTTCAGAGTACAACATTTATGAGACAAGTCAATATGTAACGGAGCGGCTGGATTGAAATATGGCATGTGGGCGTGTAAAATTGGGTTGTGTGTGTGTGTGTGGGTGGATTTGTGGGGTGGGAGTTTTATCTGCACCTGCCCCAGACAGAGACGGGGCCATACACACAAAGACACACAACGGCACCTGGACAGAGCCTTCAGCAGCTCAGGTGAGTTTCCACATGCTTTTATAAACCAGTGCACACTTTAAAATGTTTGTGCAATAAAAATCAATATGTTGTGGGAAATACAATCAGTTCAAATTTGTGTAACTGTAACTGTGGGCTCGTATCGGGCTAAGTTTCTGCACCAAGGTGGCAACTACGTGGCTTGGATATTTTTAATTGATGCCTAGAAAGTGTATTTTTGTGTAAAAACAGTGATTATTGGCCTTTTTTGTCAAAAGTTGTATAGATTATGAGGCAAAATATAAGAGCACACAAGCCCCAATAATAAACACTGCAAAAGTAGTTTTAGAGGACAGATAAAGAGTCAGTTGTTTGTGATCTTGTTTGCATCGCTTAGCTTCAGGGGCGATTACACATTAAAATCATTAGTATTAGCTCTGTATTATTCGGCAGGTGTCACCACAACTGCTCTTCCTCGCTCCATCTATAACCTCTATCAGGCTGCGCAAGGTTCAAGGTTAATGAATATTGGAGCTGTAATATATTAATGAGTAACTGTCTGGTGTACCCTCGCGGCTCAGCGGTGCAGCGAACAGGCCCAGACACATGATGAATGAAAGCAGTGAAAAGAGTCCACAATTCACAGAGGCACGCGTTTTACAAAGTGGAGACCGAGAGGGGAAATTTTTAGTCTGTTAATCTGTGTAAGTTAATGGCTATGGGTCAAGTGATGTAGATCAAATGAGAGCCTCTTGTGAGCGTGTGTGTGTGTGTGTGTGTGTGTGTGTGTGTGTGTGTGTGTGTGTGTGTGTGTGTGTGTGTGGAGAGAAGGGGTGGGGGAGAGAGGATCAATCACGTTATTAGCCTCTTAAAGTTCTCAGTGACGATCAAAGCAATCACTTTACCATTAAGTCTGCAGCAGGAAAAAAAAAACAAACAGAGGCCATTTGTCAGGGCGTATAGAGTTTCTGACTCTTTCAGCCACCTCTCATTTAAATCGCATAAGCCTATTTAAACAAGTGTCTACACACAATCTCCAGTTTATTAAAATGCAAAGACTGACAAAGAAACCGAATCCTTAAATGATGCATTCCAGATACCAGACGTGACGGTGAATACTGTTATTGTCATGATGTTAAAAACGCATGTGCCAAATTATTTAAAAACAGCAGATGTGGATGGATCACCTGCTGGAGGCTGATGCTGTCACCGGCCTTTTGTTAACTGTTTCCACTGTGTCCCTCCAGTTTCGTCCCTTGAACACAACACACAAACAGACGAGGCAACATGTCGTCCCCTAACGGTGAGTTACACTTTAACGTGGCAACAATTTGAGTGACCGGCAAGGTCAGAACCACGGACTGCAAAGTGTTAATCATGCACCACGGTAACATGAGGTTGACTTATTACTTATTGCTTATATGCTTTGCTTACTGCTTATTAAGAGTAACATACCGCTATATGAACACAGGTCAAAGAAAGTGTACCCTGATAGTTTGACATGACAGCTTTCTGCAGGATTTATCATGTTCACAGAACCCATAAATACTGCTGTTGGTCATGACTCTGTCTGTGCTGCTGTCAGGCTGATATAGTGAGGAAACGGTGGACAATTGGTACAAGTGCCTCTGCAGTGGTATCAAACATTAAAGGGTCATCGCAACAGTATAAAAATCTACATTTGTAGACAAATACTCAATCTGAGGCAATTTCACAAATGGCATGACGTCTGCATTGAACCACCTTCAGGAAATGGAGCAATACTGACTAAGACCTATCGTCTCAGTTGGCACAGAGTCAGAAAGTGACTCATTCATTCAAATCTGAAAGTCCTCACCAAATCCATTAATAGGATGAATGAAGCTCAATGAAATGTGACCATTTTTTATGGTTTCTCATAATCATTCACCTCGTATGAGCCAACAGCGGCGGATTCTCACGCTTTTCTACCTCTGTGCATTCCTCTCTATCCTCAGGTGTTGACATTGACCCAGATGCAGACTTTGTATATGGTAAGTGACTACAACTCTAAGAGGGCTGCTGCTCCGCTGATATATTCAAAATATTTAACTTCTGCTACTGCTCTGAAAAAAGAGAGAACAGAGACACCATGCACGGGATGAAGGGCTTTTCTGCCAGCATGCATTGAGGTTAGATGGACAAATAAAGTCATGTGCAGAGAGAGCAAAAGAGGAATAACAGGAGCCACGTGAGAGACATCAGAGCGTCAGGAAGTGAAATGGTGTGAAAAAGAGAGAAGAGAGAAATGAGGGGTAGAGTCACCTGTGGTGACAATGTCATTTGTGAATCTACAGACTATTACACACTACGTGTGGGAGGTCTGGTGTTTGCTGGAGTCATTGTGTTCCTCTCCATCATCCTGTTGGCAGGTGAGTCAACAGCCACATTCAGTGTTTGTGAATGTGGGCAGGTTCTATCTTACAGTGTATAATTGGAGAGACAAGCTGGATGCACAAAAAGGTGTTGCCCCTGAATAATAACAGTAATTATAATAAAAGCATATTGTTCATTCATGTATCTCTGCTCCCTCCGTCGAGCTGTTTTCTTCACTGCTGTTATGAGAGTAGCGTTCTTGTGAGAATGCACACAAATGTGAAAAAAGACTGATCCATCATTTTCTCATTTTTACTCTAAAGGCAACAAGATCGCCAACTGTGGCAAATCCAAGGTAAGAGAGCTGACGTTAAAGAGCTGAGGGAAAACATGGCTGAATTGTGACACCTGCTGGCCATTATGGGACAATACAAATTCTGAAAAACTATTAAAGGTTGAGTGTGTAGAATTTAGTGACATCTACTGGTAAAGTAGCATGTTGCAGCTCAATCCCCCTCACCTCATTCTCCCCTTCCAAACATGAAAGAGAACCTGTGGTAGCCTTCACTTGTCCTAAAGGTGTTTAGTTTGTCCAGTCTGGGCTACTGTAAAAAAACATGGCGGCCTCCATAGAGAGGAGCCGCTCCTGATATGAATATAAAGTATTTAAATATAAACAAGCCATTCTAGGGTAAAGAAAACAACCATTCGTACAATTTAGATGAAACATACTTTTATATTCAATACCTGCCAATAGATCTCTTTCACCTAAATCTTACACACTGAACCTTTAAACTCTGCGTACTGACCAGTTACAGGCTCCAGCTTTTAACAGCTCATGATAAAATAACACTAAACTAAACGAGGCATTGGTTAGTTTGCAAATGAAAATAACACAGACTCTTGTATCTACAGCCGAAAATATCTGAAGAGGACTAACCCAGAGGAGTGCCACAATCTGCCACAGTGTTGTCGACTGTTTGTCGTGTTTAAAATATGAGACTTTTATAATAATAAAGTGTATGTGACCCTTGTGTATTTTTGTTTGTTTGATGTGTTTGAACAACAGATATTTTACAGAAAACTTGATACTGTGAGGTAGCGTCATTTTGTCACTATCTCTGACAAAAAATATATCGTTTCACGTCCAGTAAAGTGCTAAATCATTTTAAGACATACATTTAACAATATAAAGGACAACATGTACCACATGGAATTACCAGAGTACACAATATATATATAATAACAATATAAAGCCACCAAATATTCTGTAGAACATTGTGCTCAATATATGAATATAGTTAGAAATTGAATAGATAGCACAAATGTTAACACCCTGTTGTCAGATGTGCCCATAAAAAAATCAACTAATCCTGATTTCTAATGTAATATTTATTTTACTTAAATTAATAATCACTGCACACAATGACAGGTTATGGAACACACATGACAATATATATGAGAGTGTGGGATAATAATAATAATACCTCCTATTTGCAAAATTGCAATTTGGAATCCTATTAAATATAGAATTTGTAATTATTTACATATTCTGTGTTTACTTATTATAGCAATTGTTTATTTACTCCACCCATGTGAATGGACATAACACATAGCATACGAGAAGCAAGAAGATGCATGCACGTTTCTGATAAAATACAATTAAATTAAATTTTGAAAATAAAAGAGCTGTGAACATCTTTTAGCAAACCTGTCTCACTGAGATTTTTTATATAATAATAATCTTCTTTTACCTATTTTCTCCAATTCCATGCTGTTGGGGGGCTGCAGCCTCAACGTAGAAACAAATCAGAGCTCTATTACGTCATATTTCAGGAATAACACCCAGTATGCAGAGTGACGGTACCAAATGAAAGTTAATACCCAAATCGCTTCTTATCGTTCCAAACAAAAAATCCATGATCTACATTGTCAAATTCATACATTCCCTCAGAAATCAATAATATGATAATAATAATAATAATAATTCTTAGTATAACTTTCATGCTTACTGTGCTTTACACAAGAAACGAAGTTATAACATAATCTTAAAAACAGAACATATTAAAACAGACAGGCTGTTAAAACGATAAATATGTGAAAAGTACAATCAAAGAAAAAAAACATGGTTGAATAGAAGAGAAAGAAAGATGTGGACATAGGTTTTAGCTGCTTTTTAAACGTGTGGACAGACGATGCATTGCTAATATGCAGTGGGAGATTGTTCCAAATCTATGGTGGATGATTGCACTTGGATGGTAACCATCCTCCATTTGAGATACTGCACTTTAAATGGTGAGAGGTGGCGTCGTGTACTGTTCGACCACTTCCTTGATCTCGCGTTGACAAAACCAACCGCCAGGTGGCGCCATGAGACCAGCATGGCAACAGGAAGAGGAACTCGATCGGTCCCAACTTCCCCCTGAGGAGCCCAGAGGAAGTGAAAGGTGCTGAATGCAGAAACAAGTAGGTGGGAAAGTGACGATGACACGTTGTGAGGGAAGGTGACGGACACTTCGAACCAGACCCTGATGTGAGGGGTGATGGAGCTGCACACCACATGGGACAACAACTAAAATAAAGAAATACGGCGCAGTGGATTCGCTGGTACACAAATCGGGCGTTTTCCCGGAACTTGTCACATGTGCGAAATTGGACCTCCCCCCTCACAGCGTGTGACACTTGATGTCTTCTTTAGGGGCCTACCTCAGCGTCACAGACACCAACTCCTCGTCCTGAAACAGGATGTCCCGGTTTTGTCGTCACGTCGGAGCAGCTGCACCACAGGCCTGTGTCTCTGCACTGCTGCAGCAGCAGATGACAAAGTGCATTAATCACAGCACCAGAAAACTGCGCCTGATTAATCATCCCTGAGTAAATAAGTCGTTACAGGCAGAGACAGGAGCTGTCAGCCGGGCGAGTCCCAAGGACCCCCTGCCTTCTCTCCCTCACCCCCGCCCCCCCCCATCCCTCCCTTTTCTCTCTTCCCCCCTCAGCATCCTGGATGCGTGGGAAAATGAGGGACCGAGCTGTAAAAGTTAACGCAGTGAGCTGCCGAGGCGGTTTTACCGGTTGGATCCCCCTCAGGGCTCAGGTCAGCTGCTTTCCATAAGGGCTTCAGTTGAGGTAAGCATGAGAAGCCATTTATCACCCAGTTCACTAGAGCTGATAACATCACAGCACCAGGAGGAGGTTTGCACAGCCACACACAAACACACTCACTCACTCACACACACAACACACTCACTCACTCACACACACACACACACACACACACACACACACACACACACACAGAAACAAATGCACATGGGCTGGACAGGTGTGAGAGGGCTGATCGGTTGCTGTTCCCATAAGCGTTCAGCGTCAGGGTGACTGAAGGGAAAACAAGTGGCTGAAGTGTGTTTTCCTCGCATGGTTTGACACAAACACCTCCGAGGGCACAAAGTGACCAGAACCCTTCATGACAGGGAACCAACCGCAAAGACACACACACACGCTTTTTGGAAAACACACAAACTGCCAATGACAGGAGCCACAAAAGGCTAAATGCTGACCTTCAACTTAACATGAACCTTTGAAGTGGTGCCACAGTTTGCATTAATGTCCAGGACCACGTCTTTAGCTGAGGACTGGATGTATCAGTGAATATTTACTGCACCAACATGAACTTCATTTGGACATAACATGAAAAAAAAAAAAGGAAAAGCTGGATTTGGTCCTTTCATGGGATTTGTTGATAGAGAGAAAATGCTGAGTATCCTTCTTCAACTGAACGTGCTTGTCCCCTAAGTGGTTTAACGACACGGTCAGCGTGTG
Organism: Verasper variegatus; assembly: GCA_026259375.1. Taxonomy (NCBI): domain Eukaryota; kingdom Metazoa; phylum Chordata; class Actinopteri; order Pleuronectiformes; family Pleuronectidae; genus Verasper; species Verasper variegatus. The sequence continues at coordinate 15,345,733 of CM048047.1, forward strand.
TGTGTGTGTGTGTGTGTGTGTGTGTGTGTGTGTGTGTGTGTGTGTGAGAGCAGTAAGACAGGTACAGGGTTAAACTGTGGGAAAATGATAAGATTGAGGCTCAGAGGGTCAAGATGGAAAGTGTGGCCCTCTGCTCAGCTCTGTAACGTCCTCTCACACTTGTCAGCTCTCTCTCTCTGTGTCTCTGTCTCTCATTCTCTCTGTATCTCTGTCTCTCTCTCTCTCTTTCTCTCTCTGTCTCAATCTCTCTGTATCTCTGTCTCTCTCTTTCTCTCATCCTCTCTGTATCTCTCTCTCTCTCTCTCTCCCTCTCTCTCATTCTCTCTGTATATAAGTCTCTCTCTCTTTCATTCTCTCTGTATCTCTCTCTCTCTCTCTCATTCTCTCTATATATCTTTCTCCCTCTCTCTCTCTCTCTCTCTCTCTCTCTCTGTATATCTTTCTCTCTCTCTCTCTCTCTCTCTCTCTCTGTATATCTTTCTCTCTCTCTCTCCTCTCTCTCTCTCTCTCTCTCTCTCTCTCTCTCTCTCTCTCTCTATGTATCTCTCTCTTTCTCTCTCTCTCTCTCTGTATATAAGTCTCTCTCTCTCTCTCTCTCTGTTGTGACTTTCCGTGTCTTACGCATCGATTCATTGTTGACCTGATGTGATGTAACAGAGCAGAACTCCACAGATTTGAGTGTAAACAGTAGTTTATTTATTATTGTTAGGCCCCTTGTTTATACATGTTACTACAGTTTGAATCCACGTGCACAATGTTATTGAATTACTTACTTACGAGTTTATTGAATAACCTGTGAGACGTAAGTCTGATGCAGGGAACATATGAAATGGAAAATGAACAGACCTTTTTAATCTAAATTCTTTTTGTTTTTAACCAACTTATTTTTGTGGGATAAGACTTTTATTCACCAACACTGACCGTGGCACCGTGTAGAACGTGACACAAATAGCTGGAATGAGTACAGGTAACAATAGGGTTGATCAGTACAATTCAATGTCATTCTAAGATGACATATATTTGCATGAGTTAATTGGTTAGAAGGGCACAGGTAGACTTGAACACGTTGTTAGAAGGAGAGCTGACACAGCATAATAAAAACAACAGGTCAGCGAGTTGTGCACCTAAAGAAGATCCCAGTCTCAATTGGATCGGTACTTGGTCTCTGCAGATATGCAATGTCCAGGTATCGGTATCGGGACAGCAAAAGTCAGATCAGAGCACCCCTACTTGTTTAGTGGGCCTTTGGGTATAGGTTTGCCATTGTGTTCTAACCCTTGAGAATCCGGGGGCCCCAGGACAGTTGATCCCTTTTTCCCGCTGTCCAGCCTCAATAGATACAAACCAGAGACACTTGATTATTAAGAAATTCAACGTGAAAGATTGAAATACTGTAAACCTGTTAAAAGAGACACTTTTGAACAACTTCTTATCAGAATCCTACAAATATACAAAGTTAAACAACATGTACAGTAATGCTCAACTATTTGGATAACCATACAAGAGAGAGAGAGAGACTTTATTGATCTATGGGTTAGAGTCACAAACAAGTTGCTGTTCAGGAAATACAGCTCTATGTGGTCTTCTACTGATAACATCTCTAATTGCGACCACTGGGTGTCACTAGATATCTCTGATCGATATCTATGCACAAGCCACAACCACTTTCGTCTGACTAAGAATTTAATATATTCGAATACAAATGCTAAATGTTAATCCTGTGCCGAGCTGTTTCCTTCTCTCTGTTGTGTTGGAGGATCAGAGCCGAAGTCAGAAAGTATGTTTGTGTGTCACCCACAACGGAGCGGGTCTCTGGGTTGGTCCCACCGAGGACGCCTCCAGCAGCAGCCATCTTGGAAGCGGTGGTATCGCCCTGGCATGGTGTGTTTTTTTTTGTTTTTTTTTTTGTCTGCAGGCGTTCTGTCTGCCTTGGAATCACATCTCGTCCAATCTTTAATTTTTCCTCGTCTTTTTCAATCTCATCCTCTTTCTCTCTCTTGCTCTCTCGGTCTCCCCATCTCCCCTGCCTCCCTCCTTATCAGCCATGCAAATAGTCTCATTTGCAAATGTGGAAAAAACAAGTGGTGTGTGTGTGGGGGGGGGGGATGAACCTACAGCCGAAGAAGGTGCCCCCCCCACACGCGCCACCTCCGCCCCTCACCCTCATCCTCTCGTTATCCTCCCCCAGCTCATTTGAATAAATTAACACCCCTTGATGTCTGCTGTGCACATGCATGTACTCTCATGCAAAAACACATGTGCACGAGCACATGCAAACGAAAGCAGACAAACACGCACACTCGACCGTATAGGGTGGATGAGCAGCCAGAAGTGTACGCTTTGCTGCCACGTAGGCACACACTCGCGCTGGCACACGTCCTCTGATGTGCTGATACACTCTCACACATCTGCCACAACCATCACGCATGCTTGGTTAGAGATAAACGCACTCCATTGGTCGGCGCCGTCCTGTGGATGCTCTGCAGCACAGTGGTGTGTGTGGTTCATATTAGCTTAATGCAGAGGCTTGTTTCATACACGGCGGCGTTTAGAGTTAGCCAGACGGCCCCCCCCTCCGCCAAAGAAAGGGGGAGTTCTGCAGCACGGTGCTCGGCTCAGGACTGACTCTTGACACAAGTGGTAGTTTTTGTGTTTTAAAGTCCATTTCCACCGACGTGATGTGGTTCTGAAGAATCACAACTACTCCGTTTGACCCATCATCGCATGATTTACCCTGCAGCTCCTCTGGCTACAATCCATTATCATCATCATCATCATCATCCCTATTCCTGCCTCTCTCTCCCCATTCTCGTTCCGTTCCCTCTGACCTTGCACACAGCTAAGCAGCGGTACCATTTGCCCTCACCCTCTCCTAATTCTGACCTTGACGATGTTTCTCTGGGCTGGGGGCTGCGCATTAATACTGGATACATTATTGTTAATATGATCCTCGCATGTAGCCAGCGCCTGAGGGGAGCTGTGATTGTCTGAGCATTAACATCCACATTAACTTATCTGCCTCATCACTCTCTCCGCCCGCCCCTCACCCCTCCCTCCGCGTTCTCCGTTTCTCCCCTGCCCTGCTCACCCATTTTCCTCCTCTGTCAACAAACTCTCTTCCCCTCACTCTCCTCCTGGCTCCTCGCTTCCTATCTCCTTCCCTATCTCCAGGCAACGATGGAGCAGAGTGACGGAGAGGGAGTCACGTGTCGCGGTGGTTTTTAGTGGTGTGGTGGCAGCCTGTCCTGGGTCCTGTCCGCCGTGACAGTCACTCGAGCTGTCTGGGAGCTGCTTGCCTGTTCTCTGGCCTGGCTGGCCAAGCTCAGCCTGTCAGCCCCCATGATGATCACTGGCTGACATAGAGTACAACCTGCTTGGTGCTGTCAGGCCAACTCACATCAGCCCCTTAACCAGCTCGCCACGCTGCTTTTGAAGTCCTGACAGAGACTTCACGTGTTGCCATACGCGGCTGCTGGGTGGAGCCTCTGTGTGTGTGTGAGGAGCTTCAAGGTGTTGGATGATGTTACATGTCCAGTTTGTCACTGGGAGATGAGGACGAGTATTGAGGTGCAGAAATCACGGTGCAGAGACCTCTCATATTCCCTGAGGGCTGTCACATTTCTAAACAGGAGTGCCCGTCTCACTCAGCATGCACCACAGGCTGCACTTGAATTACAGTTTGCAGCTGGAGAAGTGCATAAAGCCGAAACATGCATTAATCTAGAAACAATTTAAACTACACATCTGGATGTAGCAGAATATATTATGGAAGTGCTCCTGTGCACACTCTTTGCATGTTCCCGTTGTTGTGCGGTGTTTGTGTATGTGTGCACATTTGTGGGTCTGTTTGAGTGAGAGAGAGAGAGAGAGACGAGAGAGAGGGTGCGTGGGTGTGTGTGTTTCCACCTGTTACATAATCGAGAGTGGAGGCAGAGTGTGCTGCCTTGCCTGGTGTACTACAGTGTCTCTTCACTGGGAGCCAGAGGCCACAGCTTGATTCCACGGGCAGGACTGTCTTTGGTGTCGACACTCAAAACACCACATTAGAACCAGACACGGGGAGAGTGACGGTGGCGGTCAGAAGGTTGTGTGTGTGTGTCGAGTCGAAGGTGTTTGATGATGTCAGATTAGTTGTGTGACTTCACGGACAACAAGTGGAGTCTCTGGGGTTTGACCGACAATCAGCTATGTGGTTACTGTGTTTACTGTGTGTTGATCAGGCATGCTGTAATCTCAGTTGATTGTATTTATTGATTTGGTTTGAAGTGTAATGACCTAAAACTAGTGTGTGTTTCCACCTGTTACATAATCGAGAGTGGAGGCAGAGTGTGCTGCCTTGCCTGGTGTACTACAGTGTCTCTTCACTGGGAGCCAGAGGCCACAGCTTGATTCCACGGGCAGGACTGTCTTTGGTGTCGACACTCAAAACACCACATTAGAACCAGACACGGGGAGAGTGACGGTGGCGGTCAGAAGGTTGTGTGTGTGTGTCGAGTCGAAGGTGTTTGATGATGTCAGATTAGTTGTGTGACTTCACGGACAACAAGTGGAGTCTCTGGGGTTTGACCGACAATCAGCTATGTGGTTACTGTGTTTACTGTGTGTTGATCAGGCATGCTGTAATCTCAGTTGATTGTATTTATTGATTTGGTTTGAAGTGTAATGACCTAAAACTAGTTTGGGGGAAATGTTTCGTAACATTTATGGTAAATGGTCTATATTTACATTATGCTTTTCTCGTATGGCCACTACAGTTTTGCCATTCTCACACATTCGAACAGTGCCGCACTTTGTCTATCACACATTGTCAATGGCACAGCTGTCAATGGCAATTTGGGGTTTGAAGGAACCTGGGATCGAACCGCCGACCTTCTCATTAGTGGACAACACGCTCAAGCCGCCCACAGCATTTACTGCGAGGTGGTCTTCCATCCAAGTACTAACCAGGCTCGGGCATAAACGGGATGTGACCCAAGTCCGGACACTCCTTTGGGACAGACTGACAATGAATAAGGTTGTGAACCCACTGGGGCCACTGATGCTAAAACATATAGGGTGAAACTACTTTGGATATTTAAAACATACACATAGAACAGTGTAATCCTAGAACTGACATGAGCTGTTTAGATTGCATCCTGGTCAGGTGCAAAACATGCAAAACAGACCGGCTGCAGAACATTCAGGTTTTCTGTCCTTCCTGAAACTGCTTGTTTCAGGAAGTTTAACTGACAGTGCACTTAAACATTTTAAAAACAGGAAATTGAATAGCTTAGTTATATATATATTTATATATTTAAATACACATGTGAGGAAGATAGAAAGACTGCAAAAGGTCATTTATTTACCGTCACAGAATGATAAACATCTTTTTAACGACGTACATATTTCTGTGTTTTTATATCAAAACCCCAAAAAAGAAGTGAACTTGAGCACCACAGTGTTTTAGTGACAAAGGTGCACAGTGCACATCACCTCCTTCCCTCTGAAGTTAACGGAGGCTGCAGCTTCTCTGCGCTCCTGCTCCTCCTCCTCCTCACCTGGAATTCACGCTGCAGATGCGCACGGTCTTTTCCATCTTTCCATGGGCACATTATGTTGGTGCGGACATTTTTACGCAGACACAAGACGATGGCAACTGATTTATGGAAATTCCTCTGTTGATTTGCATAGTGAACACGCGCGGGCATTTTTTACTCCAACGGTTGTTTTCTAAACTTGCTTTGCGAACAAAAATGAAATAACTTGTATGACTGGTAATTTTTGTTTGAAGTTTGCACTGGCAACTCAGCAGCCGCACCGGGTAAAGCCACCTATCCCGAGCGCGTAAAACCCGAGGTGCTTTTCGTTTGGTCCCGCGTTATGGCTCACCTCTCCATCACGGCGCATCACTAGGATACTGGGGGGTGGGTGGGGCGACGGCAGCCTGTCCCGTTAAGGGGAGGAGAGAGCGGGCAGCAGAGGCGGTACTTGCTCCGCGGCTCGTTGCTCGGCGTCGGAGAGTGTGGGACCAGGGCTGGAGAGACCGCCGGGGAGCATCAGCAGAACCAGTCCAGCACGGAGCCTCGCCTGGCCGACCGCCGCGCCGTGCACTCTTCTCGGGGACTGCACAACATTCCTGTGAAATATAACTGCTTTTAATGGCATGTGGCTTGTAACTTTACTTCTGCTGTATTCTTTGCAAGAAGGTAGGTTGGATATCCATGTCTGTGAGTGTTTGCTTATCTGCATGCCTGTCTCCCGTCACTGCCATTCTGAAGTTGGCTGTGCGTCTTTATCACGATCAGCCTCTCAGGTGGATGAATGTTGATGGATGGAGCTGGGTACATTGACGAAGGAGGGACAGGGACGTGGAATCAAACTCTGAATCACCTTTGGAGGAGCACTGACAACTTTTTCTTATGTTTGGAGAGGATGCTTTCCTGGTCTGCCCTCATCTTCCTCCTCCTGAAGGAGTGCTCGCATTCATCTTCCGTCTGTCTCATCATGATGAGCTGATGATATGATTTAAAAATGATGAAGGGGCTTATCACGAGCATTAAAAAAAAAAAAATCAATATGCACTTAATTTGGATGCGCACGGAGAAAACGGCACAGATCTCCAAACTAAAAGCCGTGGAGATGGAAAAAGACAACGGCATTTTCATTTTGCATGATGAATATGTGGAGGTGTCGTGAATATGGAGGCTGTTGAATAGGAGGAGAGGTAGATAAGGATCTGCAGGCGCGCGCGCACGGAGGGACGGGGCGACCTCGCGCGCTGGTGCTGGCCACAGCTGTCGGATGTTTACGCGCAAAAGTCCAAGAGAGTCACAGGAGTTTAATGTATATTCGCTGACTCTCGTTCTTTGGCCCCTCAAAACAAACAAGATGCCATTGTGTGTATGTGCACGCGCATATGCGTGTGCGTGAGGAGGATGGGGGGGGGTGTTTGGTTTAAGCATCCTATATATGTCAGTTAATTTTATTTGGAAGGACACATTTAAATGGTGTAAAAACGCCTGTTTGTGCGTGTGTTGAAAGAGTGCGCGCTGCTGTGAGGCAACAAGGGTCAATACATTTTATGAGAGACGTGTGAACTGATGCTGGGGGGGTATTGAGCGCTGGCCTTTAATTTGTGGATAATGTGGCCCGGTTGGACATTCGAAAGACGAGGCCATTGATATCACTTCATTTTCCTTCCTTGATAAAACGCACAGAGTGTCAGTGCATGCACACTCAGTTGTTATCATCCCTGGTCTAATTATTCATCCACCATTTTCTGTGGCACCAGATTCCACTGATTGGCTTCGCTCTAAATGCTGCAGATGGGAGAGAAAGATCCAGTTTTTTCCTTTTTAATGAATAGGCTTAAATGTTTAATTTGTTATATATGGGTTTCTGTCACTCCACTAAAGAATTACAAAGAAGCAATATTTTAAATCCCCACTTCATATTTACGCGTTTTCTTTTACGCACCGTGCTGTAAGCTAAAATGCCTGATTATGAGCCTTTTCCTGACAGTAAATTTGAAATAATCCTGATCATTTGTTTATGATTGTGGGCAGAACGTGTGTTTCATGGTCCTGCTCTCCATCATTGGCCTTGGCAGTGCCCTCTGCCAGGCTGCAGCTGCGGCGAGGACTTCTGCGCTCTTTTTGTTGTATGTAATTGGATTACAGGCTCTATTTCGATTATACACACTGTACATCGTCCTGTCCCGTGACTGAACGAGATGTACTGTGTGTGTGTGTGTGTGTGTGTGTGTGTGTGTGTGTGTGTGTGTGTGTGTGTGTCTGAGGGGGGAGGAGGGCTGGGGGCTGCAAACAGCCACTGGAGCGGAAAGAGTGCTTGAGATGGGAGAGATGTAGATAACGCAGTGGAAAACAAACTTCCATTTTCCGTTGCTTTTCAGCGCCATGTTCCAGTCGTTTTGCTCGAACCAGCTGTGATCTGTTGCCTCGTGTGGCAGATGTGTATTCTAGATTCATATCATTTTTTTATAAACTTTATTTGAACGGTGCGAAAGATGGCTCTATTATCATACATGCATATGCATTAGTACTGCGTATTTTCCTGGCTCGGCCGCGCCTCCCAGAATGACACACAATCCTCTGCTTCTCTCTTTTTATGCAACAGCATGGAAATACATTTCACATCACACCACTGCCTTTCTTTAAGAGAATGTAGTTTTTATCTTTTTTTTTCTGTCGGTAATTCGAGATTCATTCAGTCATTACTGAGCGTTTGTTGCGTTGGTTTGGCTGCGTATCAGCACACCTGCACCCATGGAGTGTGAAGAGGAGGGGGGGGGGGGGGGGGGGCACAGGGATGGATAGATGGATAGATAGATGAATAGATAGAGAGAGGGGAGGGGGAGAATACACCCATTCCTCTTTGTCATGATTTGGGAGGTTGGTTGTCATTTTATGGAAATAAAATCGAGACAAACTCATCTGAGGACTGTGTGGGGAATACAGGCTTGTGTAAGGCCCGTCAGGCCAGAACGTGCAGGGCCTGAGAAATTGGAGAAGGATTTAATAATTATTATGATTAATACGTATTTTCACCACCGGTGAGGAAAAGGGGAAACGCGATTCGTCGTTGAATTTAAGGAGCTTTAATCAGTGATTGTGCACATTTCAAGGAAATGTCGTGGTGGAGTGAAGGAGGTGGAGTGGAGACTTCTTGCTATAATTATTTCATCAATTAATGTGATTCCGGTTTTATCCAGTTTTGGTCGAGAGGCCTCCTGCAATACACACTCAACTGAATATTGACTTTGTTAGTGTTGATTCTGCACGGATGTAAAACACTCCACATATGCATGCACTACATTTGTGCATCTGATGGGAAAAAGCTTCGATTTGTATGAATTTATTGTGCGTGCAGGTTATGTTATGTCACCTTTCTTTCCTGATTCCAGTAAAGCATATTGTGTAAAGTGTGTGCAGTATGGTGTCCGTGTGTCCGTGTGTGTGTGTGGGTGTGTGTGCATCTCATCTGATCACCTGCGTGTCACAGTTCAGAGTTCTCATTCCTTTACAACGGAGCCCTTTGTTTACCCGAGACCTGTAAGTGTGATCCGCGGAGATGTTGCAGACCACGGGCTGTGTGTAAATTGTGAATCAAAACAGATAGCGACTGGAGGAGAAGTGCGTGGAGGGGGGAGCACAGTAATTGCGGTATGAGTCAGACTCTGGTGGCTACTCGGCTACACCCGCACGATGAGTTGTTGCGTCTGGGTTAAGGCTTCGGTTGCGCATGCATGGAGGAAGTCTGAGGCAGCAACTCCGGAGTTGTCTTTCTCACTTTAAATATCATGTCGTGGATTTTTTTCTCATTTGGAGATGGAGATGGAGACGATATAGACTATGTAGTTCAAGATTCAATATTTTGGTTTGTTTGGTGCAAAGTAAAAGCGATCAATGAATGTCCAGAACATGGAGCGAGACAGGGTATATGCGCAATTATAGACCAAGTCGTGCCAATGAAGAACTGTAAAAAGGACTTCTCTCTTATTTTAAACACTTCCTTTAATTATCTTTGACCATAGAACACTGTTGCAAAGAGGTTGCGAGCATTGATTCGGTTGCAGTTCCTCTTCCTCTTCCTCGTATCCATGACGCACAGCTCCAATTACGCATGAGAATTGTACAAAAAAAGTAAACGCACTGAAAGGCCACCATACTTCCCCGGCTCCCACTGTGTCCCACTGTGCCTGCGCAGGCCCGTCAGTTGTCTCGGAGAGAGACAGCCCCGCAGTATAATGGCTACATGTCACCCTCGCGTTAACTTCACCTCCCTCGCTGTGCTCCGGCGAGCAAAGCCTGTTTTCGTTGTCGGGGTGTTATTGGCGCTCTGCGTTTGGCAGTTAGGCGGTGCAGCATAAACACGGCCATCTGATCGAGTCATCCGGTCTCACATCCAGTCTGAACATTTTGTTTGTCTTGAAACACGTCGGCCAATTGGTGTTAGATAATATTGTCAGTTGTGGTTTTAGCCTCGAAGGCGCATTAAATGAAACATCTCTGCATACAGGCTGATTTGATCATTTCTCTTAAGTGAAAACAGACTGTTTAAGTTCACAGAAGTGCATGACAGGACTTGGTAAGAGGATAATCTTGCACTGACTCCATTCAGATGTCATGCACCACTCACAATAAAACAATCCCAAAGGCTCAGATGTCATACACAGCTGTACAGTCCATAGCAACAGCATTGTAATGGCACCAAGCTGACAAACACACACACACACACACACATATATGTTGGTTTTTACCGCTCACTCAACAGGTTTTTATGCACAACAGTGGTGTCCGGTCGCCCGGTGACCTCTCCATTAGGCAGCGAGGGAAAGATTGATGTCTGCTTCTTGGATGACAAAACAAAACAAAACATAAATCAAACAAGCACACAATCATACTTCAGCATCTCACAATCATCTTTCTCTTTCACTGCATGCGCTCCTCTTCCTCTCTCTCTCTCTCTCTCTCTCTCTCTCTCTCTCCCTCCTGTTCTGCTTACTATCAAACAATTTATGGCCCTGTCTCTGAAGAAAAAAACATCTATACAAATCTGACACTCACTTCAACAGCGGAAATCATCTTTCTGAAGTGGGAGATGTGAATTTTCAGATGCTGAAATGGCCGCCTAATATTTTACTGACACTGCATAAACTGTGCATAGGGGTTGTTTACCACCTCCTACCCCCACCTCCCCGCACGTATATGTGTGTGTGCATGCATGTATTCACATCCCTAGTATCATGCCATGCGTTTTTTTTCTTCCTCCACTCCAGTGATATGACACCATGTTAGAAAATGATTTCCTCTCTGACTGCACACAAAAGCAGACACATTGTCATGGAACCCTAATGCATATCTCAATCTGGAGTCATTGTATAGTAAATGAGCACCCCCCCCCTCTTATCAAACACGATCATATCTTCTTCCCATTATGTCTTTCCATTTTTTTTGTAGCATCACTACAAAGACTGTATTCCCACTGACTGTTTTGTGTGCTGTTATCTGTAGTGCTACATGGTTCGCCGAATAGGAAATCTATTTGCTATTATGAATGTATATGTGCAATCTGAAATGTATTTATGTGACTTTGTGTGTGTGTGTGTGTGTGTGTGTGTGTGTGTTTGATGGAGAGAGAGAGAGAGAGAGTGAGAGCGGGAGGGAGAAGGAGAGGGATTTATAGCCCTGTTTTTCTATGCACGTAATGGTATGAATCTCAGTGTGCTTATGTGTGTGTGCGTGTGTGTGGTGAGTGTGTGTCTGAATGAATGTAGATGAGACAGAAAAAGCTGCATTATGCATAGCGGTTCACCATAGGCAATATCCATGCTCCTCCAGCATACATATTCATACTCCATTTTCATATCCATTGCAAAAATAGGGGAAAAAAAGTGCAGATGTATTTGAGTGTATCTCAAAGAATGATTTGAGTAAAAAGAAAAACAGAAAAAGAAACGCAGGCTAAAAGCAAAGTGAAGGTTAAGAAAAGAAGACGAAAAAATGAACAAATGGAAAAAGGATTCAACCTGACAGGAAAAATGTTTGCGAGCGTTTCACCCAAAATCACTTTGACCTTCTTCATCATAATCAACGTATTCGGACTGGAAGAAGGGAATCAAAATACACTTCATGAACGGATGAGTGCTGCTCCTCTGCTCCTTATTTCTCTGCTGGGGAACGGGTGCAAAGGCAGCCTGAGGCTATGAAAGGACTCAGATAACCATCTGAGGTTAGATGTTGCCCAAATAAAGAGGGAAAAACTAGGTTAATGTTCGCCATGTTTTTATATTTTGCTTTACATGGAATATTGACAGTTTATGATGATATTTAACTGATAGCATTGTTTGTTTTAGTTTCCCTGTGGTCGTCTGTACATTTTACTCAAATTTCATGAAAGGTCCGGGTTGATTATGGCCTCATTCAGACATGTTAATGCAACTTACTACATTTTCAGATAATTATGATTTTATTTTATTTATTTTTTTTTGTCATTATACATTTCAACTGTCCGATATCCTGCAGAGGTCAAAGCTGAAGAGAAGCAGGAAACCCCGAACTTCAGAAAGTTATTGCTTTATGTCTGTCTCATATTGCACATCACCGACAGCTGCAGCCTGTGAACCCCTGATGTCAAGTGACAAAACTCTGAACCACGACTGTGACCAGACACGATGGTCTCTTTCGCTACAGGCCGCAACCCATGTGCATGTAGTGGCCTGGAGTTTGCTTCCGTGTGGTTGTTTACATACATCTTTGCGTGCATGAGTGTGCGTGTGTGAACTCGGTGACCTGAATTTGTTCTGTAGGACAAAGCGATTCGCCATTGCATCATAAGCTGCTGCTTTTTAGAGGCCATAGTTCTCCCCTGCAGGATCAACCCCCTCTGAGTTTGAGCTGTTGCACCTGAGCTGTTTTGAATTTTTAGTTTGAGGCCATTTTTGATTACGTCACAACAACAATTTAAAGTTTGTTTATTTCCCAGCAAATGACTCAGGTGTAGAGCGAAAACAGCGTTTGCCAACCTAGCAGTCAGGAATCAAAATGTGAGGCATTCGAAAAGCAGAAAAGACATATTTATACTATAAAATCATGTATATTTATTTAAACCTTCTTCCAATCCCATTGTGAATATCTAGAAAATTTGATATTTAAATATGAATATAATTCATTCATTAATGGGACACATGCAGAGAGGCTGGACACCTCTGGTCAAACAGGTGTACTTCTGCAGTGGTAAAGACTCAGATAGTTTCAACATGTCCACATATTTGTATTTAGGAGGATATCTGCACAAATCAGATGACAAATTGGCATGATGCTGATTTTTAAAAACCCATATCTTCAAATTATGACACACTGACTGCAAGCTTCTGCAATGATCTGAGTCAATTTTAACACCTGTTTTTTTGTTTAAAACCTGTGTGCAGAAAAGTTTGAATAAATAGCTAATAATAATAAAATAAATGTCCTGCACATCCGTCTGCTGCCACTCCAAACTGTAACAGTCCGAATGCAAACTTGATTAAACCAACTGGGATGTCAACACTTCGGCAGTTCCAGGATCACTTGGTCTTGTTTGCTTTCACACAAGCAGCCACAGATCCACTGCAACCACTGTTTCCTCTGTGATGAAATACAATCAAACACTTCCACCAAGAAACCTCAACCAAAAAATGTTCATTAGTCTGAAGCACAACATTATTTTGTGACAACAATCAGAATCAGAAATACTTCATTGATCCTGGATGAAGTCGGGTTTCGTTGGTCGCTCCATCCAATAACAGAAATATGTAAAGACATTAACATAAGACATAAGACATGATGATATTCTGATCACAAATTCTTATACAATGATAATATTCCTTTAGTGAAGGCCTAAACAGCAACAAAATGTCCTTTTACGTGAAAATATTCTTTGAAGAACAGCATTTATCATCAGACAGAAGAGGGTCACAGTCATCACATTATAGTTTCCTTTTTATTTGCTCGATATGAAAACACTGCGTGTGTGTCTGTACGTGTGGCGCTCTGCTCGGTGCTGAAAATGCAGATCAGTCTGCCTCACAGCCTGTGAGCGAGATTGACATGGATTCGGATGGTAGGATGGATTGAACTTGACCTGAATTTGGATGTTTGAACACTGAGGATCTGCTCCAGTTTTAGCTGGTAGGCAGGAGAACAATAACTTTCCTCCTCCTCAGCATCTCTGCCGCTCTCGTACACCCATGTACTTACAGTCTGCACGTGCACCCGAGCAGCGATCACAGCGCTTTTCCTGCACAGCTCGGCCTCCGGTGTTGGCTCTGTTTGACATCAAGACCGGAGGCAGTCGTTTAACGTCAACCCCTCCACCTCCTTTGACCTTACCACACGCGGACAAACTCACTGCATCCAAACACCTTTGCTCCAGAGCACCTTTTCCTCATCCTGCCACCCGTGTCCTGTAGTATTGCACCGCTGCCCGGCTCCCTGATCACTGCCTTCGTTCGCTCCACACCCACACACGGATGAGAACATGCAGGGAAGTCGGACGCTGGCCTCCCACGGCAGTGCGATTCCAGGGTGGATAGACGATGTGTGTGTTAAATGTGAGAGGAGATTATGTGGGTTTAACTCTCTACGTCTGGCATACAAATTCCAATCACATAACATTGACTGTCTCTATGTGTGGCAGGGAAAGTGGATTCTGGGAAAATGGGTTGATAGAGGGAAGCAGATATATGAATAGAGTGGAAATCCACCTATGACAGTTTGGATTTGATCCCTAATCCTTGCATTTCCCATTAATGCCATTTTATTAACGTCATTTTGTCAATGCATGTCACTATTTACACTGGATAGAACAATTAACCATTTATCCAACTCCATGCTGTTTATTCAGAGTTTAAAAAGACAGCCAATGGGATTGTGTGTTTCATTTTATAGCTGCCTGCTAATGACACCCATTGATGTAGAGGATCTGTAGAAATTAGAGCCTAATAGTGTCTTTATATCTCCATTGATGTGTCTTAGCCAACACCCTATTTCCTCCCCAGCGCAGAGAGAATTAAAGAGATAGAGCTAATCCAGGCATTGTTGACACAATCCAGGAAAAGGGATTAATTAAGTATCATTGTCTGAGAAGAAAATTCTCTGGCTTGGGGCACAGCGTCTTCCCCTGGCCTCCAGCCAAGCTGAGCTCAGCACTTCTTTGCACCCCTGCCCCCTCCTTACCCCCCATCCCCACCCACACTCACACACACACACACACACACACACACACACACACACACACACACACACACACACACACAGAAACACACACATCTTAAAGATGCCTGGAAACCCTAATCGGAGAGGGAGCTTTCTTTGAGAGAGAGGATATGTGGTGGTCCGACTCCCCTAGGACTACTTATCTGGCAGCAGCGCCTCATATGTGCCAAAACATACAGCGTTGTTTTACACAGCAAACTGGCCTGTTCCCCACATGAAGGCCTTCATACAGTGATGTGACAGGCCTTCACTAGGCCTGAGACATGCAGCAGTTTACTATCACTTTATCTTTCTGCCTGACGAAGGCTGCCAACAGAAAAAAAAAATGGTGGTGGTGGGGTCAACATTTTGGACCCATTTTCCCACCTATTGAGGCAGATTTCTACAAAACTTCCTGGATGCATTACAATAGATATATAGGATAGTGTATATGGGATGAGAAGTGTTACATTGGTTTTTATACAGTGATCAACTTAAATCCATCATCGGTTTTTAGCGTAGTTACAATAACGATGAGCATTTCAGTTTTCACAATGCTTTGTGATTGAGCACATGCTCTCTTCTCATACCTGCCCACTTAACCAACTCTGTCTCCCTTTCTCTCATCCCAACAGTCAACAGTGAGGATGTTGTCTCTACACGGCTGTACTTTGTGAACGCCTCCCTGCAGCGGGTGACCTTCTCCAGCTCGGTGGGGGTGTCCCTGCCCTGCCCTGCGGGCGGCGCCCCCCATGCCGTCCTGCGCTGGTACCTGGCCGCCGGAGACGACATTTACGATGTGCCCCATATCCGCCACGTGCATGCCAACGGCACCCTCCAGCTCTACTCCTTCTCTCCCTCCGCCTATAACAGCATTATCCACGACAACGAGTACTTCTGCACTGCTGAGAACCAGGCAGGAAAGATCCGAAGCCCCAGCATCCACATCAAAGCAGGTGAGGGCTGGACACTATGTAAAGTAAGACAACGGTCAAAGGAATAGTTGAGACACCAGGGGACTTAACTGACTTTATTCTTCAAACTTAGCATTTCAACACCTGCATTTTGAAGCTACTTTGAATACCAGCGTATGTCTGACTACAAATGTTTTATCATTTTTGGCACCTTATCCCTTCGGACAACACAGCACCCCAATTATATTTATTCTATTGATATTACCCTTCATATAAAGTGTGTATAAATGTAGTTTTACCAACTCAGAAAACATCATGTGTGATTGCCTAAAATTGTGTCAAAACAAAGAAAGTGGGACACCAGTGCCTTTTCTGGATTCCTCACATTTTGCTGCAATGGTATTAACTAATTCATAGACTTGCACAGTCTTTAAAGGTGCCCGGTAATTTAGCATTGAACCTTTTATTCAGACTGGAGGCTGACGAGAGGTAGATTAAAATAAAAGATTAAAAATAATGGCCAAAATCTGAGCATCTGAGGCTGAGATATCCCAACTGGAAGGATTCAGGCCTGATGACATCAGTTGTGTAACATTTTCCGATTTATTACAGATACTGAGTAATACTTCTTGAGACAAGTAAACTGATCTTCATCAAAGGTTAAACCTAAAATAATCACTTCCTGGTCATTCCCAAATATTTCACTCCACTATGTCTGTATAATGTATATACTATTTATACTATATAACAGTATTACCTAGCTATGGCCCGGCATGTGTAAATATCGTAAATATGGCCACCCAAACAGCTGTCATATTGGCATACTACACCATCAACTTCTCTCAGTGGGGGTGAAGTGTCTCGGAGGGCCACGTCTCGACCCTGCAGATTAAAAATCCTCTGGAAGACACACGGCCATGTAGACAGTTGGCATGGTGACCTGTCCGCACTCACTGCCAAGGTCAAAGCTGGAGAGAGGCGCTGAACACACCGAGAGAAGGTGTTACTGCTCTCTCTCTCACACACACACACACACACACACACGCACATGACCTAATGTGATACACACCGAGTACACGTGTATACAACAGACACGCACGCATGTATGTTCGCACTGTTCACATGCATGTGTGTGCACACGAACTGACTCAGACGCACACACAAACTCACATACACACACACACACTATAACATGCACACCAGCCTGTGCGTAGCTCATGCCAGCAAGCCTCCTGTCTCCCAGTCTCTCCATCTGTCCATGGACTGGAAAGTCCCCTAACTACACACACACACACACACACACACACACACACACACACACACACACACACACACACACACACACACACAGAGCCATTTTCATCAAGCTGGCTCTCGGTGTTTAGTTGCCAGCTCTTTGTCGGGGTGTTTGGCAAAAAAAAAGAATTTGGAGAGTCAGCTACAGACATGGAAAGATGTGAACAGAATCAGGAACAAAGTGGATTTTCAGGTCTTGGGAATAGCTAGGCAGATATTTTGATCAATCCTGTATGGAGAAACAGTCAGCACTTCCCTACCCACACACACACAAATATATGAACAAAATGATTTTCCAAAATGCTGCTGGATTCTTTCCTCCCCAGCGCACACACAAACACACCCATATGGCCTGTGAGGTCCCCAGAGGGAGACAGTCCCTCCAGCGTGAGAGTGACCTTCCAGCCAGCCTCAGTGTTGGGTCGACCTTCCCTCCCAAATAATTACAACAATTAATCAATTAAATGCTGAGGCAACCACAACTCCACAGCTCCGCAACCAGGGCTCACGTGCATGCGTGTGCACCTCATTACCTCCAGAGCCGTACACATCACACACACATGCTCACACACACGCTCACACACACATACACAACCCTGCGGTTGCCATGGGCGACAGAGGCGTGAGCACTAGGGTGTGGCATGCCCCGTCTCAGGTGGCACAGGAGAATGATGACAGCCGACAGTTCGCAGTGTGACACCCCCCAAAAAAATCTGCCACACCCCCTACCCCCCACCGCCATACATCTCCCTCTTCTCTCTCTCTTTCAATCTGTCTCTCTATCTCTCTATCCATCTCTCTCCCTTCACATCTTCACATCTCTCTCAATCCCTCCCCCTCTTTCTCACCCTCTCCCATGCATGCTGATTGCGGTCCAATAATAGCACTAGCACCTGTCTGGATAGCTCTACATTTATGAAAATCACTATGTGGGCTGCGTTTTTTTTCCCCCTGCATGTGTTTGTTTGGCTCGCTCAGTGCAACTCATCCAGTTTTCTGTATTAACGTTTTCCTCCACCTATTGTCCATCTATTGTTTATATATACCTTTGGTCTATAAAATATTTAAAAAAAAAAGAGATTTCACCGACATCCAAACAGACATTGACTAATGATTATTTTTGGGACAATAACTATTTTGGGAGTGTTGCTGTTGTGTATCAGGTTAACTAGCAAACTTGAGTTAAGTGATAGATAGATCGATAGATAGAGTTCCATTTGATTATTTAATGGATTATTTTAATTATTTAGTTAAAATCCAGGTTTTATTTGATCAGCACCATGTTACCTTAAACTTATCAGATAACTATGAGGAAAAATGACATAAAACTGTGACTTGAACTTAAACATCAAGAGTCCCCTCTTTGATTTTTTTTACATTATATTGAATTTAATTGAATCCAATTGATGCTTGGAGGATTGGGGAAAAAAGATTCATTAATCTAAAACACGATCTGAAGAATTTTCTTTTGCTTATTCTATTACTCATTCTAACCATTTCCCGGAACTATGTGCACATGGTCAAAAATGTCTGTTTTGTATATTAATATAGCTACAAGTATATGCTTAAAATTAAGTTTTACATCATTATTTATTTTAAGTACACTTATATTATTATTTTATATCTGCTTCACTCTTTCTTCGACCTAATTCTTAATATTTCTTCTTAAAGGTATTACACTAACTGTCCATTACCCAGAGGAAGCTTTCATTTGAATATTTAAACATTTGTTTGCAAAACAATAATAACATTATCCTTTATTTTTCCCCAAAATGAGCCTAACCAAACAAATGTAGTAGTTTGTTCTTTAACATGTAAAATTATGACATGCGTGGTACACATACACGTGCTGCATGTGCTCTGCCAAATTATCTAATAATATGTATCTGCTCCCCATTTAACATCCCTGTCACTAGGATACTTGTTTAATGGGAAAGTGTTTGTTTAAATTCTATTAGTCTTAAATAGAAAAAGAAATATATATATATGGTCCATTGGATATAGATTTTTCATCAGCAAATCAGTTATTTTTTTTGATTGCATGAAACCATTTGTAGACCTGAAGATACAATATGTTATACAAGAAAAAAGGAATGATGCACTGGACTTCTTTCATGTCAATTTCCACACTAATCAGATTGGTTTGAGACATTTGTTTATTTTTACACATTTATTGTGATAAAAAGAACCACCACATTGGGTAAAATAAGTAGTTCAATAAGTACAGGCCCTGATTGGCCCTGGGTTTTGTTTGGGTTTTTAAAATAACACCTTTAGTGATTGAGTTTGACATCCCTGCCCTTAAACAAAGCTTTTTGTTAGTGTAACATATCCTCCAGCAGTTTGGCAGCTTCTATAGCTTCAGGAATAAGGATTTACTATATTTATCCTCTTCTCCTCTCCTCTCTAACAAGTACGTCACTTCACCCTAAAAATGAAAGCACACATTTCTCACACACACAGCTAGTCATCATCATCACTTTGTCGCAAGCGATCTGCCTGAAACCTTTTGTTTGGTGCACCCAACACCTCCTTACACCAACTTAATGAAATTAAATGAGGACACCTGTTCCATGACACCTCATCTCCCCTTTGTCCCGACTAAAACACACAAACCAGTGTGTGCTCGGCCAAGACAGCAGGCGTTTAGATCCTTTCCCTCAATCTGCCCTCCTCGTCCCTTCTCTGACATTTCCTTACTGGTACAATAAGTATGTTCCTTGAACCTGATACACACATCAACTGCTTTTCTAATCCATTCAATAACGAAACCTACATCCACTCAGTATTTCTGTCTTTCATTATTTTTGCTCCTTCTCTCTTTCTCCTTCTCTTGTGTTTTTGCCGCTCGCTTTATGAATAAGTAAATGCAGTATTTGGTTTCCCCGTCGTTAATTATTGAAGCGACAGTGATACAGGACTTGCCTCCCAGTGCACCCAGTGCACCAGACCCATGTTTTAGCTCGTTCCTAGGCAACCAGGCTGCATATAGTCAGGCATCAGTAACATCCTAATGATTCTGCTGCGCATGCGATGAGGGGGAGTGCAATTTACACACAAATCAGTTGGGTTACGATTTGCATCCTGTCACCAGGCTTAGGATAATGAATATGTAATGTTTTTTTTCTCCCCCTGTCTTTCATATCTTGGAAGAGGAACGTGTGTTAAATGACAATGCTATCACAACAGTTGCCTCTTATTGGAGCCGGTTACATGGTTGTGTACCGGGGCATGTTGCCACACAGGGCTTATTTGACTGGTTTTAATGAGGAGAGGAGTGGCTAGAGGAGGTTATAGCAAGTTGACAAGCTGGGGGTCAAAGCACGGGATGTACAAACCTGACGTGACCTTGACTGGATTTAAACCTGCGCTGAACTGACGTGTAACGACTATCATCATTGCACCAAACATTTACAAGCTGTCAAGCTGATTTTAAGCGCTCTCCGAGAGGCTCAGTGGGCACTGGGGATTTTCCCCTGCTATTGAGAAGTGGCAGCAGGGTCAATCAAAGAGTAAATAAATGATTGAGAGAATTGGCTCGGCCACAACAGCCGAGGCTACTCAGTCGATCCCGGGTATTGATCTGCAGGTAGATGGCATCAATGAGAAGCAGCAGCCGTTTAAGTGAAGAATTGAAATGAAGACTTGATCGGAATAATTTTGTCCTTTTATCTCTGATGTGTTTACAAATGAGGCTTCAGCTCCTGTTAGCGGCCTGTGTGTCAGGTGACCAATGTGATGTGCTCTCCAGAGGATATCTCACTGCTGCCATGAATTTAGCTCAGATACAAAGTAGCACCACGACCCATTTAAAGGCCATGGTCACATATACGGTATCCAAGGATAAATATCGACAATTTCTGATGGAATTGTTCTGCCTCTACTTCGATATTAAGTCCTTCACAAGCCAGCAAAGAAGAAAGACGGGTTCAAGGTTCAGCCAGCTCAGAAAAAGTAGAACAATGTAAAAGCAATGGACGGAATCAGACAAAGACTTGGGAGATTAAACCCCGAACTTTAAGGTGAAAGACTCCCACCAATTGGACAAGGACACTGTGCTTTGGTTCCACTGGGTTCCAGTGACAGTGGCGGCTGGCATAAAGCATTATTAATGACCAAGGAAACTGGCCTTCAGGCGAGGCGTTAATTATATCACTGGAGAGCTGGGGGAGAGAGTGAGCACATGGGAGGGTGGGGCCATTCCCTGTGTTGTGTGTGTGTGTGTGTGTGTGTGTGTGTGTGTGTGTGTGTGTGTGTGTGTGTGTGTGTGTGTGTGTGTGTGTGTGTGTGTGTGTGTGTGTGTGTGTGTGTGTGTGTGTGTGTGTGTGTTTTACATTGTTAAGCTATTACTGTCCTCATTTCCAAGGGAAGCCTGGTTGATGCATTGTGTTAGATTGTCTTGCCAGAAACATCAGCCTGAGACCCCATCTGATTTCTGTAATTGTCTTCCTTTTTTTTTCATCTTATGCTCATGTCAAGAAGCCACATTTTTGTACGTGTCAGAGTTACTGGGGAAGCATTTGGTAACATCCCTTTATGCAAACGAAATCAGACTGAAGCGGGAGCCCCAGTTTAGAAGCTCCCTGTTCATTCAGTCCAGCTAACATTGCCCTGGAACTTCCTGTCTCTCCTACTCACCAAAATAATCCATTAATTTCATTTCACTTTACTTCATTTATGTAATGAAAATTCATGCTCTGATTCAGCATTTCACATCTCTCACTAATCTAGATGTGACGGAGTTAACTGGAGAGATAATTTGGTTAGCTACAGGCTACTGTTTTCATCATTAAGCCCGTCTTAATCACCACCATCCTATTGTACACTGGCACAGACTCACAGCCTAGTGCTCGGCCTGCCATGTGCAGGGGGTATGTTTTTTGCTGCATGGCGCCTGCATGTGACAGTTCCGTCGGCCGTGAGCAACCCTCCACTCCTCGCTGTCTCATAGCATCTGTGGCGTTGTTCTTTAAAGGCCGAGGGCCACTCACTGCGTATCCTCTTCAATGCGGCTCCAAGTCGGCCCTTCTCATAGTCAAATCTGCGGCTGAAGAGAGAAACGTTGGCCTAACGTGGTGAGACAGAACACCAGACGAGTTTGTTTACAAGACCTGCCCCTCCTTTTACCACAGATTAAACAGGACCCAAGGATGTTAACTGTAATGTGTCACAATGTGCAGTGAAGAAAAAAGTCCATCTGAATTACAGACCTTAAAAAGTCTTAAATATGTTACCCTAACTATGTTAACATTAATTTAATGCCACGTCTGTTAGATAAAATTTTATTTGCATTCATGCACATATTTTACTGTCTCCATGTGTTGTAGTTCTTTCTCGATAATATTATTGTGCTGTAATAAAAGTACAAACAAGACCAAAGTGGAACTGATAAAAAACATCCGGTCAGAATTGATCTCTATGGATACCTACTGTCTCTGCCTGTAGTTTAAGCGATGTGTTAAAATGTTTTTCTCTATTACACAACTTCACCTTATCTTCAATTATTGGCAAGAGTAAGTAATTCTGGGACTCTGATATTACTTCATATCTGTTGCACTTGACATTTGTCCTAGTTTTCATTCATTATGGCAATAAAAAGTCCTAAATTTAACTTCAATGTAATAACGTTTTACCATACAAATGTAGCAACCTGCCAATGGTTTGGTGTCCTAAAGGCCTTAAAAAGCTGAACATTAGCAGTTTCCAGCTTTATAAATGTGAAAATGTGATGCTTTTCAATGTTTTCCATCAATATCGAATGAATATCTTTGGGTTTTGCATTGTTGGTCTGACAAAACAAGCAATTTGAAGACTTGTGCTCTGGGAAACTGTGATAGACATTTTTGATTATTCTCAGACAATGACTTGATCAAAAGTAGTCATCACTTGCAGCTCTACTTTCATCACTCAAAGCTTTGTGTTAGTAATTTTCACTCTAATCACTTTGTCAAAACTAAAGATCTAAGTTTGCTGAGAATTATAAATTTTTCCCTTTTCTGGAACATCCAACCAACAAACATCCCTCCATTGACCAACTTTATCTCTTTCCTCCACACACCAGTGTTCAGGGAGCCCTACACAGTCCGTGTGGCCGACCAGCGCTCCATGCGGGGTAATGTTGCTGTGTTCAAGTGCCTCATCCCCTCAGCCGTCCAGGAGTACGTCAGTGTGGTGTCTTGGGAGAAAGATACTGTCTCCATCATCCCAGGTAGGAAAATTCATACACTGTTCTTTTGCCGTCCTGCCTCTCTTGCTGAAATGTTCTGTCTTTGCAAACTCCCATTCGCACCACCATGCAAGTTTTATTTGGAAAGCAAATGATCTAATGTCATTCCAATATCTCAGCGGACTCAGCAACATTTGCCCTGAGAGAAATGGGAAACGTCTCCTGTTTCTGTCCCAAACCACAAATACCCCGAGCTGTGTCAGTGTCTTCGAAGAAATGTGTTTTTCTTTCCAATTTTATCATAATGGAGATGTCCTCCTCATTTGCCCTGTTTGTTGACAGCCTTTAATCAACACTAATCAATTTATTGGTGTCACCGACGTCTCCTGCTTTGTCAGTGAGAGAAGATGGAGGAAGGTTTAAAAAATGGTCCAATCATTCAAGTCTGATGAAATG
Source organism: Verasper variegatus (assembly GCA_026259375.1). Lineage (NCBI taxonomy): Eukaryota > Metazoa > Chordata > Actinopteri > Pleuronectiformes > Pleuronectidae > Verasper > Verasper variegatus. Next base: position 15,369,297 of record CM048047.1, read on the forward strand.
GCCTTTGCCTGGCACATGGCTCTCCACTCACTAACTGACACCACTGTGGTTAATAGCTGCGTTACAGGGATAAATCAGACATTAGTAGACGTGCGGTGTGAGTGAGTGAGTGTTCCTGTACCTTTCTTTGTGAGGACCATTTTAAGCATAGACCATAAAAAGTGAGGACATTTTGATCGTTCCTCACTTTTTCAATGGACTGTTTGAGGTTTAAGACTTGGTTTTAGGGTTAGGGTTAGAGTAAGGCATTTAGTTTGAATGGTTAAGTTTAGGGAAAGGGCCAAGGGGTTGTATTATGCCAATGAGTGTCCTCACTAAGATAGAAGTACAAACGTGTGTGTGGGTGGGCTGGGAGGGGGGGGGGATCTAATTTGATGAGTGATAGATCTGTTTAGCTGCTCATCACAGTCGCCCAAAAGAGAGCAGCCACACCTTGAGGGCTCTGCTGTGTCTGGAGCTGTTCTCCTCCTTTCAAATCAGTCGCTGTTTCCCTGAAGAATAATAATATCAGTTTGAAAGTGAGACTTCTACATGCTGCTGCATGTCTGTGTATTGGTGTTTATGTGTGTTGTGCATGTCTGTGTGTGTGCGTGTGTGCGCTGGCTTGTGCAGTGTTAACATTTGCTCCGCGGAGCAATGGCAAATTGCAGGGTGTCAGATGAGACTGTTTAGGTCAGATGATACGTACTGCGCCCTCTGCCCCTTATCTCGCTCTCTGATACCGAGCAGCCCTTTCATCTCTCTCAATAGTGTGCGTGCGTCTGCATTTGTGTGCCTTTGTATGGCTCTGTCCTTCACACGGGAGCACTCATTGATCCAGCACAGCTGTAGTGTTTGTGCATGTGTGTGTGCGTGTGCGCATACGTGCGTGGTTGTGTATGTGTGTGTGGCCTGAGGGGGGTTTCCAGTCTGGATCGATAAAGCTTGCTGTTGGATTCCCCTCTCTTTTGTCACGGATCCCTCAGTGTGAGAGTGGTGAGGCCGGGCCAGTCTGTTTGACTGATAGCTCTGTGTGTGTGTGTGTGTGTGTGTGTGTGTGTGTGTGTGTGTGTGTGTGTGTGTGTGTGTGTGTGTGTGTGTGTGTGTGTGTGTGTGTGTGTGTGTACAAGCCACTGTATCATGGCTGTGTGGTAAGAGCTCAGTGGGAGTATGTTATTGATCAGCTGATGGACATGTTGGGTAAAACATGCACATATGAACTAGCGTGTGTGTTAGAATGAGCGCACACACATGTTCACATGAGTAGCTTTCTGTGGCTAAGCTAATCAGTTTATGATGAGCTTTAATACAAAAAAGCTTCACGATATTTTTACCCTGTGACTATAATACAATACAGTTTGTTTACAGAATATGCTTACTTATCATTTTATGTAAGAATAAGGTAAAGATTTAAAAAGTTTACATTTTGATCATTTTGATTTTTATTATATTTATTTATTCTCATTGTTTATTATGAAATAGATTGTTAAACACAGAGAAATACATTTTTTAGTGGAGCTCATTAGATGATTATCGGTTATAAGTTATTTTTGAGTGTCCCAACATTTCCTTTATCCAGCTTCTCCAATGTGAGGATTTGCTGCTTTTCTGTGTTAATATAGTTATTAATAGAGATAATAGCATCAGAAATGCCTCAGATAATGCTGAAAATGCCGGACATGCAAATCTATATACTGATCCGACACCATGTCTTCAAAGTGTAATAGTTTTACCCAGATAAAACAGCAATTTTCTTTTTCCAGAAAAATATTTTTCTTCTTCTTCTACGCTGCAGCCCCGAAGCAGCAGTTGTGCTTTGCTGCCACTGTTGTCAGAGTGGTGAAAAAGGAGTGATTTCCGATTTCTTCAGTTATTTAGATAATAAAAGAAGTTCTATGGCAGCCTATCTCTGAATTTATTTGTTTGTCGATAACCTGAGCCAGGTCTTACGACAATGATAACAATCTCTTCCATACAGGGTTGGTTAGAAGCATATAAAATAAGTTTTTATTATTTTAAATGTACTGATATGGGATCAGTACTCTCTATCGGCTAATACAATAAGTTCAGGTATTGGAATCGCCTTTGTGAAGACAATGGTACAGAAACATCTCCAGTTGTAAACTAAATATTTTGGGGTTTAAAGGAACACAAACCTAGGCTATTAATTACTACTTTGTGATATTTTAAAGATACAATAAATGGATTAATGAATTAAATAATCGTCAGGTTATTCGCTGATAACATTAATTGCACCTCAATGTCTGGATTTGCATTTGAAAACATTTGAGAGCTTTTTTCATCATCTCTCTCACTCTCTGTTTTCTCTCTCTCTTTCCTCTCCGCAGTGCTGATGAATAGGTCTTATTAGTTACACAGTGCTCCTCTTCTTTCCATCCGTCTTTGGCTCCAAGCCTCCTCTCATCTCTTTCCCTCCCTGGTACAGACTGGTGGCCTGTGTCAGAACCATGGCCTCACTTAGACATATACACGCAGAGTGCACATATCCATCCCCTCCCACCACACTAAACTCCACACACTTCATCCACCTATTCATCCATCCATCCAACCACTTTACCTATCAGCTGCTGGTGGCATGCACAGCTCCCTCTCTTTCGACAGCACTCGAGATGCTCTAGTGGTTCTCCATTTATTAGGGACAGTGCATGCCAAGGCATTGGCTTGACAGGATGACACATGTCATACCGATGGCCGTGTTGGTCAATAAAGCTGAGTTTGAATTGGCTTTGATGAAGAGGCAGGAGGGTGTTTGCTGACAGCTGGCCTCGCTGCGAGACGACCCCGCTAGTGACACGACACCCAGTCGTGTCACTATTTGACAGCCAGATCTGTTTGCGTTGAGGCCCGTTCAAGGAGCGACAGTAGGGGGGGTTAGATGGAGAGAGAGACAGACAGTCAAACAGAGGAGAGCTTTGTGTTTTGACTGGCTCTCCTGGTTTCTACTCCCATGTCATACCTCCCCTTCTCCTGCTATCTCTCTATCTTGCCATGTCTCTCCCTCTAATTGATGGTTTGCTGGTGTTGCTGTCAGTTAGAGAATTAGCATTTGTTTGCTTGTCAGTTAGGGAACTGAAAGAGGATGCTCTGCTGACGGATGTGTATGAAGGAACTTCATCTGTGTGTGTTCATGGCTGTGTGTGTGTGTGTGCTTGCGTGCATGTGTGTGCATGTCACTTTGTTAGTATCCATCTCCTCCTCCAGCTGGAGCTTAAAACAGTGTGAGTTTTATCTGGTCACCATGGTAACGGGTGCGAACCGGCGGGCGGAATGAGGAAGGTGTGAGGATGCATCGCTGCCTGATTTTTATTAGTGCATCAGCACGGCTCAACTCTGACACACACACATACGCACACACACACACACACACACGCACACACACACACACACACACACACACACACACACACACACACACACACACACACACACACACACACAGAGGACATAGCTGCATCTTTCTAGCCTTCTTTATTTGATTTTATAAGTTCATGTACAATTTCATGGTGTGTGTGTGTGTGTTTTGGTTACACTTTGTGCATTTGCGAATGCAACACCAATAAATGGCTGATGATGCTATTGCAGATACATCGCTGTTATGCATCGATCAATATCTCCTTATGGTTGCTTTAAATTGTGTCTAATTTTGTCTCAGGTGGACATGAATGAAGAAATTGGTTCTTCACTGTTAATTGCACGTTAAGTTTTTTAACACACAAACATAATACTGCTGTGTTTCACATAACATGCTGTGGTTAAAGATAATAAACTGGTGACGACTGAATGTCATGCTTCATTACATGTTAAGGAAAACATTGACATTATTATAATGTTATTTACATTTTAATAAAACAATAATAACAATTTTAGTCATAACTTTGTAAAAAGTTTATCTGGACAGACAGTGGATGACTCACAATCCTCCGCTTCATCACATGAAGGGGCTTCAGCAATCGGAGAACAATACATTAGAATGACACAAAGTGATCGATGGATGGATTTATTGATCAATCTATTAATTGAGTCATTGATTAGTTCATATGGTGAGAGTTGAGGGAAAAGAGGGAGTGGAAAACGTGTTATTTTTGAATTCATTGACTGAGCTTGTTTAATCCCCCTTTCTCTTTCACACACACTGCCTCCCTTTCTCTTTCTCTCTCCCTCTCTCCCTCTCTCTCTCTCTGTGAAGTGTAGCGTCACCACAGCTGCTGCAGCTTCTGTCCCAGTCTCCATTTTGTCGCCACTCTGCAGAGGCCCTACACTCTCGCCAGACCCCTCTGTTTATCCACTCTTCTCTTAACTTCGTCCCTCTTTCAGCCTCCTTTCCTGGAGGCACTTATTAGGCGACAGTGAAGTGACAAAGCATCGTCTTTTTCCTTCCACTCCATCAAACCTGAAAGTGAACAACGGACAGGCACCCCCAAAAATGGCAGAATAGGCAGAAAAAGAAAGACAAAGTGGCGCAAAAGCATGACATGCTGAATTATGCAGATGGAAAAGTGGGCATAGGATGGAGAGGATGATGGAATGAGGTGGGTAGGTATATGAGGACATGTGAGAGGATGGGCAGATGGACAAAGAGAGAGGTGTGTCTGCGTGGCTTTCTTGCTGTCCCCAGCACCCCAGGGAGGAAGAGGAGGCCATGGGGCTCTAAAGCCGCTGTGTCTTGCCATTAAAGATGCATCTGACAAGTGCTTAATGCCCCCCCACCTACACTCTCTCCTCCATCTCTCTTTCTCCTTTCGAGTTTTTTATTCATCTCTGGTAGTATTTGACCATTAACCATTACACACATCATGCGCATCAATGTGTGTTTGTCTTTGGGACGGGGGCAGGTTGTACCTCGAGTGAGAGAGGGGGGCAGGGGGGTGGCCGTGCAGGGGAAATGGGTGGTGTTTACTTATTGATGTGTGTTTATGGGCTGTGGTTTGTGCGAGTGTGTGTGAACCTGGCAGTGATGCGTGTTAGGTTGGGTTATTTATTCAGCACTCGTGTTTGGATGTTTTACAGAGAGAACAGGTGCAGAGCGACTCTGAGCTCGCTCTGTTTGAGCGGACCGCTCTGTGTGTGTGTGTGTGTTAGTCAGACAGAGAGTAAGACACAGGGGCATTCACTGCTGTCCAGGCACTGATAGGGCCGCAATGTTTATTTGTGTGGACGATTTGAGTGTTGATGATTTGTAGCTTTCAAGGTCCCCTGAGACACAAATATCCACGTATATGACAGACAGACAGACGCTGCACATGCACATGCACAGGAACATGGATGTTCTGTGTAGAGATTGAAATGGTGGGAGAGATGGAGGGATATTGAAGAAGGAAGGGAGGTAGAAAGTGAGAGAAGGCTGTGCACGAGGAGAATTTCAATGGCACTCCAATCATGCAGGCAGTCTCGTTAGCCCAGGGAACATTTGCATAGTGCTTCAGCGAATTCATTTGGCCTTACTCAGAGAAGATGGCTCCCTTTCCTCTCTGCTAGTTAGTTATTCATTAACCACATGCGGCCAAGGTGCACAAATGCACGCATGCGAGGTTGAGTCTGTGCTTCTGTTTTGTTTCTGACCACACGCTTTTGATTGATTTCATTTTCTTTTTTTAATACTGTATTTTCTCTGTGATTTGTGCATAAGAGCTTTGCCTGCTGTGTCTGCAGCGCGGCAGTGCGTCAGCACCTCAAAGCGAATGGATACGTGCCTCGTCATTTCCTCCTGCATGTACACTTACAATAGTATTGTCAGTACATGCCAGCAGACAGAATCGCCGTCAGATATTTTGCCAAATGCGGAACCGACGTCAGAGCATTACTCATCACCCACCGTGATCTCCTCGCCAACACCCACTTCCTCAAACGCTGAGCCTGTGCCTCAACTTTGTGTATCACTGCTCAGTCCTCCCCTCCTCCCCCCCAGCCCTAGGAACTAATTAGGGAAAATACATGACGGGGGTTCAGACAATCAGATCTATACTTGAGGCCATCACTAATGGGGATCATGACTTGCCTAAAAAAGCACGTCACTTGTAGGGCTGGGGTAGGATTGAGTCTGTGTGTCAGGGGTGGGTATGTGCAGGGGGGGTGTTGCCAGCGAGTAAGCAGTGCCAGTAAGTGAAGATGACACACATAATGAAGAATACAGTGGATGTGTTATTCTAATTATCCCACTGACACCGCCTTGCAATCTAATATTGTTTGACAGTGCACAGCATCCATGAGGTGTGTGTGTGTGTGTGTGTGTGTGTGTGTGTGTGTGTGTGTGTGTGTGTGTGTGTGGTGTGCGTGCGTGCGTGTGTGCACTTTTGTATGTGTGCGTGTGTGAATTTGCAGCAATGCATCTGTTAGAGTCTGACACTGTTTGTCACGTGTGCTCGAGCTGAAATGTGAATTTGTTTTGTGAAATTCAAATTCAAATAGCTCTGGCTTTCAGTCAGTTGATACAGATAAACTGTCCACCATACTTTTGTCTTTCATATACTTTATATGTAAGAACATTTTTATTATATAATATATTATGTATATTAAATTGTAAGCACCCTTGAACAATTTGTTCCCTCAATTTTGTTTCCTTCGTTTTTTAAATTTTTAAATTGCAACTTTTTAAAGTTAAACATCATTGTGCTGTGGATGAATATGTCACCCTAATTGACCTAAAGTTATTATAATATTTGAAATCTGAATATATTTGACTTTTTGACTTTTTGTAGAACAAAACAAGACATTTTGAAAGCTTCATATGAAGCTTAGGTAAATTGTGATTCATTTTTGTTCATCAAATATTTGTTTAAAAAACCCTGCAGATTAATTGATACCTACAACACACACATATTTAAGTGTTGACAAGGACAATGCAATGTCAAGCAAATGATGAATTTGTGGACTATGATTTTATCATTCCATGCTTAGAGGTTGACCAACAGGTCGAAACCTTTGACTAAAAAACAGAGAGAAAGAAAGAGACTGGAGCGTCTGTGTGTGTGAGTGTGGTCGCAACCATGCATGTGTTTGTGCATATTTGTGTTTTAGTGGCGTGGTGGGGGCAGGGTAATATGAGAGATATCCTGTTCCAACACATCCCCTCTGGAGCCGACTTAATGACCCGTGACCTGAAGATGTACAGTACATGCTAGGGAAGAATGGAGGGGAGCCGAGGAGAGACGGAAAGAAAGGAGGAGAAGGAAGAGGAAAAGGAAGTGGAGTGAGGAAACGGGAACAAAATGGATGAAAACTGCAGCAAATAAAACCGAATGAGAGAAGCAAATGCATCAGTCTCTCTCCCTCGCTCTCACTTCTTCTCTCTCTGGGATGTTTCCTTATCCGACCACATTCATATCCATCAGCCGCCGGTGCTCCGCCTCTTACCTCTCTTTGTCCATCTTTCACCCACTTTTCCTTATTCATTTCTTTCATCGGGTCCATAGATCACAGCTAATCAAAGACAGGATGGAGACAGCCAACAGAGCTCTGACACGCAGCGCACAAGGCAGACGTGGCAAGGGAAAGATAGGGAGCCTCAAAGTGAAGGAAGGACAGAGTGATAGAAGTAGAATAACTCAGTAGGGAAGTGAGCTGAAGACAGGTGAAACAGATTGGCACAAATTACCTGCACTCCCATTTTTATTTGAGTCCTACTTAATTTTTCCTCTCCCCATTTTCCACTTGTCCATTTATTTAAATGAATTTCTGAGGCAGTTTCTCCTACAGTTACCCAATTCTGCTTTCACACTCCCACCTCACTCAATCTAAAGCGAGACACTACCTTTGCGTGTCTTATCTGAGACCACTTTTTCTGAACATCCTCCCATCCCTCAATAGTAGAAAGCAGAGGATTGATTACATTACTGTTTCCCACAGAATTATTAAAATAAAAACAAAAAACAAAATTAGGCCTGTGGATTTAAACCGTATCTTTTTCCATCACACACACAGCACGTATACAGCTCGAAGACTGCAAGGAGACATGAGCAGAATTTGACAAAAGTGTGTATTGGATTAAAGTCCCTTACATCACCTTTAAGGGGAAAGACCAGTCAATGTAGTACAAAAAACATGATCCCAATTGGAGAAATAAGTGATTTTTAATGTTAGGTTAAGTTTAGGGTTAAGAGTAAATCTCCTAGAAATGAATGGAAACCTGTATGTCCCCAGAGGTGACCTGTGTGTGTGTGTGTGTGTGTGTGTGTGTGTGTGTGTGTGTGTGTGTGTGTGTGTGTGTGTGAGCCCTCACTGACCTCCCCTGTGAGCAATGGTATCTCTATGCTTTATTAATAGCTAATCAATGGGCTTTCAGGGATGTATGAGATGCCCTGAGGACTCCCACAAGACATATGCCGGCATATCAGCACTCACAACACACAGACATTTCCCAACACACACACAAACAACATCAATAGTTCATAGGAGCCAGTGGAGTATAACACCTGTAAAGGTTATTTTGCCACTCATTTTTATTTTTTCATTATGTTTCTATGGTGGCACTGCATCAAAATGATGCAAGCAGCTTGTATCCATAATAGACAGTTTCAGATTTGTCCTTCATGTTCCCTAATTTGGTTTTGTTTGCATCACAAATGCACTCTCACTCTCCTTTACCGCCGCCTCCGAAGGTTCTCTTGCTGCTTGACTTGACGTTTATTCCTCTCAAGCACTTATCAGACCCACCTGACCACTTCTTGTTTTGCATCATTATTTTTCCTTCCCTTTTCTGCTATTTCCAGCGTGCCTGCCCTCGTCCTATTCTGCCCTCACCTACTTATTTTCTCCGCTCAGCTCTCACTTTCTCTACGGTATTTTGAAAGTGCAGTCTGTTTTTTTTTTTCTTCCTGTCTGTTTTGTTGATGTGCATAGCATAGCCATTGTTTTACAATGCCCAGGGCAATGCAAGTTTTCTGTTCCTCTCACTCTGTCTCACTGGAGACATGTTTGAAAACAGCAATGTGAGTTTTAAACATATCTCCTTCTTAGTCAACCCTTTCTGAGTGATTGGCACATCCTTTACATTCTGTGCTTCATGTGCATGAATATCACTCCTCACCACACATTTAAAGATGTAACAATCTTTCATTAAAAAGGACGAGATCGATGTTGTATATTTTGATGAGGTTTGCACTCACATCATTCAAAATGGAGAAATCCACAATTGTATTTAAGGTACCAGTACATTTGCAAACACACAGTAGAACAAGTGACTCAACAAGCCTATGGCTCAAGGTTGTAAAGACAACAACTCCCATGATCCCACGCTGCTTCAAGGTGTTTTGTTATTGTTTTGATTTTTAGACCACTAGTGGCCGAAGTTACATACTTTTTATGATTAATCTATCCATAAATTTAAATACTCAAAGTTTGTTTGCTATTGTATGTTATTGTTTTGTTAGCCTTTTTACTGCTGTCATCTCCAGGTACATTCATACATCCATTCACCAACGATGCACATCTGATGATTTGATTTGATAATTTGTACTTTCAAGTATCTAAATATTTGCACAGGCCCGCTTGTATGTGATTGCCACAGATTTATGAGTTCTCATTGTAGAAGGGTTATATTTGTAGGATGGAATTAAAGTAGCTGCAGTGCCAGTGTTCATGTTAATCAGGGAACATGGTGTCCAGTGACTGGACTGTGTGACTCACTGATGTGTTTTTAATAGTTTTCACAGGAAATGAGGAATAAGTTATATTTGGATTTGGTCTAAGCAGACTATTGTTGGATTTATATCCAGTATTTTCTCCAGTATAATACTCATAACCCCTTAAACATAACACATCTTTTTTTGCATCTCTAAGAAATTGAGGGGTTTAGAGGTGCTGGTAAAACATGATGTTGTTGGACAGATTCCGTGTTTTCATTCTTAGGCATTCTTAGGTTGTTGTTGGTAGCTTCATAATTTAATGGACATATATGGGAGGTTTCAATCTCCCCATCTAACTCTTGTCAAGAATGTAAATAGGCACAATTAGCAAATGTTGTAGTGCTTTAAACAGGCTGTGCCCAAAATTATGAGGATCCATGATCATGTGAAGTAAGGTAACAAGCTGCCGTGGCTGACAGGAAGCTTCCTCTCCTCACCTGTGTCAAAATAGAAACCTGACTCACTTTTTTATTTGACCATTAGTCACACCCACATCCACCTGCCCTTTGACTAAAATGTGTTTGCTTGTGTTTGTGTGTCTGCGTATGTGAGAGAAAGACACAGAGAGAAGAAAATCTTTTTTACATCTGAGATTAGCTGACTAAAGCTCCCAGAAGACAAAGGAAGGGGAGGAGATGAGAGCGGGTAGAAAGAGTATGGAGGAAAAAGAGAATGGAATTTGAATCTCATATACATTTCAGTTGAAAGTCATTCTCGCCTTGATATATTCTCTCTGGAGTTGGCCTAGCACACACACACACACACACACACACACACACACACACACACACACACACACGTACACACACACACACACACGTACACACATGTTTGTACTTCTATTTTAGTGAGGACACTCATTGGCATAATGCATTCACTAGCCCCTTACCCTTACCCTACCCATCCAAACTAAATGCCTAACCCTAACCCTAAAACTAAACCTTATTCTAACCCTAAAACCAAGTCTTAACATACAGTCCATTAAAGGTGGGTCACAAAGTGAGGACCGGCCAAAAGGTCACCTACACCATACAGGCCTAATTGTTTCCTAACCTAGCTTTTCCCCTTATCAGACATCATGTTTATGTTACCAAACTATACTTTTTGTTATCATCATTTAGACTTAAAACCTGCTGCCAGTGCCAAACAACTGTTTTATTTATTATGAGATTTTTCTAATGTGATCGTTAAAGTCCTAACACTCAAAAACACTGTTTGAAGTTTTGAGGACGGGCCAAAAGGCCTGCTTATCTATCAGATCAATAACCAGTCTTTACAAAGATAGACGATATAAGCACAAGTACAGATCCCCCCCATCCCCCTCCCCACTCTCCTGGACAAAGCTCTTGTGTATGAGCACAGATTGACAGTTGAGTGCTCGCACTACAGCTCATTCATCCTTGTTGACTACATCTCTGCTGTCAAGTTGAAAATACAATGTATGTCATATGCAGCCTCTCCTCAAGATGCTGTTTATGAATACAGTTGCTTGCACACGTAAATACCACAAATACAATATTAGGAGCGACAAAAAAGAAAGATTGGGAATAAAACAACAAAATGAAGGCACTAAAATGATTTGTGCTGGTGCTCTCTCTCCTAACTCATGTTTCTTTTGTCCAATAGCAGGGTTGGGGTGTTATTTTCTTCTATCAAGGTCTATCTCAAATTTTCTATCATCCTTCATATGTTATTGAAAACATGCATTTTATTTTGCCCCTTTTTTAATTGTGTATTTTTATTGATGTGAAACACTTTGTGATTCTGCATCTGCATATTTTAACAGCTGTATGGTAACTTGTGTGACTTTCCACTGTGAAATATTTGCTAAATTGGTGACATTTAAGCGAGCTCTGGCTAAAGGTACATTACCGGAAATCCCTTATTCTTTGGCCGCTTTAAAAATGGTGGCACAGCGCCACTTCCCCCACCAATAGGAACAGCTATGTGTGTTTCCTTTACCCTGACTGTGACCTGACAGGCATACAGCCAGAAGGGGCCACACTGAGGGACATATTACTCTATGAATTGTCTGGTCATGGCACGTATGTGGCCTGCATGTCAGAGGTTCTTCGCTCCTGCGCTAACACTGATGTTTTGGTCTTTTTTTTAAATCTCACACACATGAGTACTTTGAGATTTGCTATTTCTTACATGGCCACGTGAAAAATATCTGGACAGTGGCCTTGACCTTTCACAGCACGAAGGTTCCGCCATGGTTCGAACGCCCAGCTTGTTTGGGGTCTTTCTGTGTGGAGTCTGTGTGGGTTTTCTGCAGGTCTTCTTCCCACAGTCCAAAGTCTAACAAAGATGAAATAGACCATAGGTGTGAATGTGAGAGTGAATGGTTGTTTGTCTCATGTTGGCCCTCTGATACACATGGTGACCTATCCAGGGTGTACCCCACCTCTTACGATGTCAGCTGGGACCCTCAAAGAAGAAGCGGTATAGATAATGGATGGATGGATGGATATACCGTACCTAGTGTAATTTAGGCTCACAGCCATGAAAAAGAAGGTCTACATTTCATGTGTTGACAGTGCCAAGAATATACATAGATATTTTTTGACTTGTCTTCCTCTTTAAGCACCCCCACTCACCAACAGCACCCATCTCCAGATTTCCTGTGTGTGTGTGTGTGTGTGTGTGTGTGTGCGTGTGCGTGTGTGTGCGTGTGCGTGCATGCGTGCGTGCGTGTCTTTTCTCCACTGCATACACAGTGTGCCCTTCTCTTGCAGGCTGACAAGTGAATGCCTTGTTTATTTCTGCTGAGGGGAAAACAGACGGGTATTTATTCCTTTGCTCCCCTATCTCCACTTCTTTCTTTCACTCTCATCCCCCTTATTTCTGACACCTTCAAACAAACGTGGAGCATTATACAGTAATGAACTAATATTTCATCCCTGTAAGGGTGTTATACGGACAGATGAGGATCAATCACCTTTGCAGGGCTATATTGTCATCTACCAACTTTAATGTTGTAAGAGCTTTAATAGATTATATATCGGCATGTGATGCACACAGGTTAACTCAAAAAAGTTACTACTGACTTCTTCGTCTGTGGCTCAGGAGGTAGAGAGGGTCGTCTACTAACAAGAATAACTGGTTTGATTCCTGGCACCCCCAGTCTATGGCTTGTACTGTAAGGTGTAAGGTCTAGTTACTGATTTTTTGACATTCCGAGTCTCTAGGTTTTGATATTTTCAGGCATACAGGCTTGTTTTCATGGACTGTTTCAGTTCCATCCATCGCTTTAATGATATTGTCATTTTTTGAAACATCATAAATACTCAGTTGCGCGCTGTGTCAGATATCAGTTATTTATGTTTTACTATCAGTACACACTCCTTCCTTGTGCCCATGGTACTGCTCATGTCTCGGTGCATGGTGCAATATCCTGCAGTCTGTTTTGATCCTGAACATGAATATAGGTTAACATAATATAGGTTTTTGACACTTTTATTGGTGAATGGATGGAATGATGTAGATTTGCTTAAAAAAGACAGGAAAGAATAGATATGTAGAGATAGGTAAGAAATATCTTACTATCTTATCTGGACATACACTAAACAGGTGAATCATCTCTGAGTGATTTGTTCTGTGAATGTAAGACCTCAAGAGTCACTCAGACCTCCTTTGCATATGGAAGCCCCAGGTTTCCATTTTTGATCTCCCCCCCCCACCAATCGGAATCGACCTATTTTTTTGCAATTACATAAATTCCTTGGGTGTCATTATACTTTCATATACGAAAACCTATTATGCACACCGCGCACACGCTCTGTGAAGGGCCGAGTGGCAGGTGGAGGGGTGGGTAATTGTGGCATCAGTTGATAACCAGTGGACATGACTGTATGTTTTCCTCTCCAGAAGTCAACAGCGCGTAGCAGTGTTCCACTAATAGGGAGAGTGGCTCTGCATATACGCAATGTGTTGCTGTGCAGGAGAGAACCATTCTGCCAGTGTGTGTGTGGTGGTGGTGGTGTGTGTGTAGGGTGGGGGGCTTGTTTTTATACCAAGGTGGGGACTTAAATGTGAATGCACACCAGGCTATGGGGACGTGTGAGGTTCCTGTGGGTAGAAGATGCTTTTTGAGGTGTAAAATTTGGTTTTAGGGTTAGGATGTGAATAAGGTGTAGGTTAGGGTTAGGCTAAGATTAGGTTAAGGGAGTAGGGATTGCATTATATCTATGAGTGTACATATCCATAGTCTACGTGTAACAATGAGGTTCGCTGATGGGGAGAAAATGCGAACGAGAGATAGATTAGGAATGCAATAGAGAGGTAGCAAGTACAAGGATAAGATAAAGTAATGAGAGCGATACAACATAAAGAAAAAACACAGTTGCTGGGGAGAAAGTGATAGAGAGATTGAAAGAGAGAAGGGTTACTCTCCAGAGAGATGCACACGGGGACCAAAGACACATTCTGCCACCATAAGCATGTTCAAAGTTTGAACAGGCACTTAGGAGGGACACAGCACAAAACAAATGCACATTTCTCAAAGAGGTTCCGAGCTTGTGGGTAAAGCAGTGATTTTTGTGTGAGGTGTTGGAAAGAAGGCAGGGGATGTAGAAAAGAGGAGACAAGTTTGAGTGGAGGAAGGGAGGGAAGAGAGAGAGATGCAAGCTTTTTTAATGGATGTGTTTTTGCTCCACTAATTTTAGGGCCCATTTAACAGTGTGCCGCTCTCCCACTGTCTCTCCTTCCCTCCCTCCCTCCCTCCCTCGCTCTCCATCCTTCCACCTCACCCTCTCCTCTCTACCCTTGCATCTCCAGTTAATTTAATGAAGGGTTACCCGATTGCTTTTAACATTAATATTCCAATACCAAGTGATGTAAATAATGAATGCAACCTCCCTCTATTCTCTCTCCATCTCTCTCACTCTCTGGATGATGTTGAGCCCCATCTGTCGTCTCTGTGGTGGCGCAGAGCACTCCCCAAGGATGAGAGGCAAAAGTGGGATAAGTGGGCAGAGAGAGGGGAGGGTGAAGGGTGAGGGAAGGGTGTGTCTTTAGGGATAACATGAGGTTTTGTTCCCCTTAGTGTCAACGCTGAGATTTTTTTGTGGTGTGGGTTTGTGTCTGTCTGAATTGGAAATTCAACTTAACACCATAATTTAGTGTCATGATAGATTATTAGAGGAAACAATGGCCTTTAAGGGTTGCAAACTACGGTGCCAGGCACCAGATCCATGAGATAATTTTACGCCGCCACGTCTATATTCATTTCATTTAGTCTTTTATTTAAAAATAATACACACAATTTTTAGCGAGACTAAAGACATTAAAACCCTAAAAACTCAAATCTTTATTACCGCTGCCATGAGGTTATGTTTTTATGCCTGTCCGTTTGTTTGTTGGTTTTATTGAAGCAGGCTTACGCAAAACATCAATAAGGATTTCCATGAAACTTGGTGGATGGATGGGACATGTGTCAGGGAAGATCTCATTAAAGTTTGATGTGGATCTGGATCAGGGGGCAGATCCAGGAATTATTTTCTCCTTTTTCAACATTAGGGAATAATTCATGGATCTTGATGAAATTATAAAATATCAGGCATGTTTAGAAAACTGATATTTATGAGTTGGTGCAGCTTAGATGAATTTATGGGGACTATTGGGCCCTCTACTGATTGCCATTCCAGATTTGATTGCAACATTTAGCAAGATGCACCTTACTGTGTAACAAGTCAGGATTAACACTGAGTTTCACCAAACATGGGGGCTTTCTTCACATGATCAACTTAAGTAGCTAATCAGTCAAAGGTCAGGTTTAAGGTCAACAAAAATATGGTCCAAAAACACATTTTCCAAGATATTGAGAGAAATAGACTAGTTTATAATGATCAGAAAATGAATCTCCGTTATATTATATTAGTGACGTCATGAAGAACTTACAAAGAAGTTAGAACATTATGCTATTAATAGTTTAAAAAAATGCATTTTCCATGTATCTCTGCAACCTAGGACTGTGGCTTATTTAGATTGAAACCATTTAGAAATAATTCAACATTTATAATTTTAAAATAGCATTAAAATCATACAGCAAAGGGCCGCAAGTCACAGTCAAGCATGTGGCCAATACAAGGGACTCAAGCCTCAGTAAACAGGGTCCCCGCTCCATGAGGTGAGGCACCAGGTGCTCATAATGCATTAACCTTTGCAACCAATGAGATAAGAGACGCAATTTGCAGCTTATTTAGAATCATCTTTCATCATAGGGTTTAAATATCGTTATGATGATGTCATATTGAAATGGATTAATTGCACAATAAATAGGTAACTATTGCCAACACCCCTCAAATTCTTCTCATTGACTCTTATTTTTTTGCAGAGCACCTGACCCCAAACAAACTCTTCTCTCCAGAGGTTGATCCAGGTGGACAAATTACTTTTTTTGTTGTGGAGTTAAATGCGCTTTTGGGCCTGAGTTCCTATTCTCAATGAATGCAATTTTAAGTGGCACTTCTCTGCTCAACATGCAGTGGGATACAGTAGAGGGAATGGAGAGGGACGAGTCGTTTAGCTTTAGAGTTTATAGAGTTCAAGTCAATTTGTACAAATATTCTTAATCTTTTACTTTTTTAAAAGACTGATTTCCCTAATTGTGTTTGGTGCATTGTGTGGGTGGCTGTGAGTCAGAATAGGTTGTTGGTGGTTCGATCGTGTGTGTCCTTGGGCAAGACACTGAAGCCTGAATTGCCCCTATGTAGCATCAGTATGTGTGTGTGTGTATGTACTATATGAATGGGTGAATGTGACTCATGTAAAGTGCTTTCAGTGATTGTTAGAGAGAGAGAAGCAAGATAAGCTTAATATAAATGCATTTCCACAAATGTGATTGCTGGGACCGTTTGAGTGGCCTGTGTTGATTTGCCCCAAACAGCCAATGTTCTGACTATACTGCTATTAGCTATAGCTTTTTATGCTGCTCCTAAACTTGACATGTTTTAAATTAGTATCACAGTGGATTATTAAACACTGTGAGCTGTAAGAGTCTATACTGAAGCTAGGAAGCTATGAGCGATGGTAAAAGAACACGAGGAAGAGAAGTTGGAGAGCTGGTGTTGTTAGCTGGTTTAGACTACAGGCCTTTTTGCAAACTAGTATTGAGTGGAGCTAATTAATTTAGACTCAGCCAACAGATGGCTAAAGCCACATGGCAGTCACTAAGGGAGGCACTCCTCTTTCCTCTTACTCCCTCTCTTTCTTTTCCTTTAACTGTCTCAGTCCTCCCTCCCCAACAGCACTCGCTGTTAGACGCTCTGCATACGTGTGTGTCTTCGAAGTTGTCACCGGCAGCCGGAGAATTTGATCGATCTTCAGTGAGCAAAGGCCTCTGGGGTGGACCCGAGAGCTCTCAGGCTATTAGTTAGTGTGTGTGTGTGTGTGTGTGTGTGTGTGTGTGTGTGTGTGCGTGTGTGCGTGTGTGTGTTTGTTTCCAAGGTGTTTATTTGAGCATGTAGAGGAGACCGGATGGAGGGAGATGGTGAAATGGCAGAAAAGGGCTTTTGGTATTAATGGCTACATTTGTCTGTGGCTTCACGTGTTCATGTAAACACCACTCCAACATCATATTGTGACACACCACTAACATACAAAGCCACTAACCACTTACATCTCTGCCACACCCACACACACACACACAGAGACGCCACACTACAACCTCTCTGGTGTTTCTGCAACCAAAGCCATTTCTGAGGAGTTTCCCTGAGCACTTGAGCAGGAAAACACATTAAAGTTTAACTGGAGGAGAGAAGGGAAGAAGGAACGAAAGAAAGGGGACATCAGAGTACTGTAGCACACGCTGTACTCCATTCTCCCTCCCAATACTCAGCCTAAATTCTGCGCTTTTCTTTATTTCCTCATACAAGGCTGATGGAGAGGAGAGAAGAGGCAGGATTAATAGAGTACAGGAGATGATCAGGTATTGGAAAGAATATTGATATCCAGTAATAAGTCCTTCACACTACTGATGTATTATTCTGGTGCAGATTTCCCACTGTACAATGAACAATTGACAACAACTGTATTGATACGATTTTGTCAGAAGGAATCAACAGCTTAGTGTACAACACTGAATAAATGTCAGTAGTAAAAAATGACACGTCTTTGTTCCAACGATCTTTAACCCCTCTGTGGTGTTTTTTTGTCTTTCCTGCCAAATACTGAATGTCAAAGGGTGCAGAAATAAAAACAGATAGAATAAAAAGGGGGAATGACGGAGAGAGAAAAAGGGGAGAGAGAGAGCAGGGGACAGATGGGGGAGCTGGCATGCACGTGGCACACTTTGCATGGGAGTGTGAGTGGATGTGTGCGACACACAATAGTGGTAATTATCTTAGCCGTTGAGTGCACAGAGGGCTTGGTAGTATAGAGTATGATGGGGGAGGGAGGGAGGTGGGGAGGTGGGGGCAGGCAGTCAAACAGTAATATAATCATAGTCCTTTGTGTGAGCGAGAGCAGAGGGCAGCTCAGTGTCAGCTGTTATTGAGTGCTTATCCCCTAACGGCCTCCCCTACGCACAAATACACACACACAAACATGCGCACACAATGTATAGCCATGTCCATGAAATCGCACTATTCATACGTCCATGCTCAAGCCACTTTCACACGTCGGTTCCCCGCAAATCCATCAGTCACAGCCGAAGAATTATTTAAACCAAACATTATGCCTAATCTGACATGCAGTGAAGGGTTCCCAGTGGTTGTGACAGGTGACAATTTGATCTGCGCTTACAAAGCCTAATCACTATGGTAACTATGTGTTTATGTTAGAGTTGCCTTAACCACAAGCTTTGTTCATTCATGAGCTGTTCATGTGTTACGTACTGTAAGTGTCGGTGGAGGTGCAACATCTCTGAAAGCGCAGAGGTATGTGTGTACGTGTATGTTTTAAGGA
The DNA here is from genome assembly GCA_026259375.1 of Verasper variegatus. NCBI lineage: Eukaryota > Metazoa > Chordata > Actinopteri > Pleuronectiformes > Pleuronectidae > Verasper > Verasper variegatus. Next base: position 15,387,824 of record CM048047.1, read on the forward strand.
CATTTTGGCGACATATACCTCCCAGTCATGTTATGGGGACTCGCCTTCCATGTGAGGACACCAAGGTGCTCCCCACAAAATAATTCATGACATATTTTGGAGTAATGAAGTTTTGACTGTTTGGTTAAGGTTAGGATTGTGTTTATTCATGTCATGGTTGTTTAATGTTAGGTCCTGTAAGGTCAGTGCAGGTCAGTGCAGTGTCTTCACGGTGTGGACATGCACTTAAATCCACCATGTAACCAATATTTTGACCTGCATTATCCAAATTTGACCAATTGGGAAATTCTATAGTCCACGTTTATTCGTACCCCAGTCCCTGTGTTGACTTGTAGGCTATATTCAGACATTAGTTAGCTCGACAGAACTGTACTCGAAACTATTCTTAACTCTTTTTCCTTGTCCACTTCTGCAAGGGGTTAAAAAGCCTCTGGTTACATGCATTTTTTGTAACACAAATACAAAGTTCGTTTTTGCATAATAAGTCAGGGTCTGTTCACACTGACTTTTGTCTTTTAATGTTATACCTTCACCAAGGAGATCTACATGAGGTCAGGAAAGAAACAAACTTTCTTCTTAACATTATGAGATAGGTCTTTTTCAACATTTTCGTTTATTTCTCAGAGAATAAATCATGGAACTTGTTGAAAAAAACCAGACAGCCTTATATCAATGAGTGTGGGCAATTTGGTGCAAATAAAAATCAGGATCTGGTGAATTTAAATATGGTTTCCTAAGGGGACTGTTGGGCCTTGGGGGAGATGTGCATTATTTCAGTGCCAATATAGTTTTCTATGGGATTTTATCCATTTTATATTGTGTCAAGTGTCTTTTGATTCTTGGTTCAACAACACAAGTTTTAAGTTGTCACCTTGGACCATGGGAACTACTGGCTGTCACTCATCTTCATGAGGTTTTAAGCTGAATAGATGATTGAAAGATATACTAAAGACATTAGCCTTTAAAGAAACCTCTATCCATTTTTAATTTTAATTGTTTTGTTTTTAACACCAAAACAAAGAGCAAAGACAGACACACGTGTGTGACAAGAGATGAGGAACCGGACTTGAGCCATGAACATCACTGTCAGTGTAGTGCAGGGGTTAGGCACACAGTGTATTAATAGAATAAATAATTCTGTGGCCTGGTCTTGATCCTTCAGCCCTGAGGAAATCCCACTGCTGACCAGAGAAAATACAGAGGGCATATCTTAGACTTGACCTTCTCGAGTATACCCACACACAAAACACACTCAAGCCTCCTTAGAAATTTATTTTTCAACATGGCCTCTTTCCATCCCTTGACCATCACTTACTCTCTCTCTCTCTCTCTCTGTCTCCCTCTCTCTTAGCTCTGCAGGGATCGACTTAGCTTCTATGCATCCTCAATGATAAATAAATGTTTCGCTTTGTCTCCTCATCAATAATGCAGACTTACTTTAAGTGCTGCTGTGGGGGCTTACATTCTTTGTCTTTCCCTCTGTTGTTCTCTCTGACTTCTTCCCTCACCTCCATCCCTACATGTGATGGAGGGGAGGAGGCAGAGAAGGGAAACACAGAAAAGCACTCAGAATCTCTTCCCTTCTTTCAGAGCCTACCTGTGGCTTTTTGAGAGAGAGGCAAGGCTTTACCTGAGCAACAGGAGAGAGAAAGAGAAGTTGAAAAGAAAAGTGAATAAAACTGATTCAGCCACTGTTTTTAAATTATTAATATAATATAACGGACGCAGCCTTTTTGAATTGGGACACAGTTACAGCTTTGCATTGTTGTGTTAAAGTTTTCCTGATTTCTTTTTTTTTTTTTTTTAATTAGATAATTTTTACATGGCCTTCATTATTTCTTGATTGGTATTTATGTAACTACTTTGCACTACACACATAAACCTATATTAGACACGGGAGACACTATTCACCAGAGCAAAAGCTAGTGTTGCACAGCTCAAGGTTCAATACCCAGCTGCTATGTTTTTTTTTCTTAATCATCGGTGTAAATTCATATTTTAATATTTGTCTATCTGCCTGATATGACAAATCTATTTTATAGCTCTACTTCTATGTAGGTTCAGGGGTTTGCAGGAATTTCTCTGATCCAAAATGGACCCAAACCTACATTGGATGGGATAATACCTGTGGTGTTTGTAATTTCGTTTAACAACAATAATAGAATATTATATGTATATATATTATATTATATATGACATTTTATAGAAGATCAATAATAGTTTGTTAAAGATAAAAAGACAGAGATTGGACGGTCTCTTTTTCGAAAATACCATTTAATAATTTGCAATAAACCAGCTGATAAATCAAAGTTTGTCATCCCATTGAATCAAAGGTGACTAATAAAACTAATTATGATTGAACTCCATTTAACAGCTTCAGTTCCAGGATTCTGGTGTTGTGGAGGCTTGCTGCTACCGTGTCATAGCCTATTGGGACACAGAGCCATTGCTATTGTTAACACACTTATACCTTTCCTGTTATAACAGTCAGCTTTCCCCATAATGGGTCCATAAAAAGACTGATATCAAAAAGACGGAGACCTCCAGTTTATTGGCATGAAAACAACAGCAAAATCGTATCTGGTTGACGGATTGGTTGTAAATATGTGCTGTTGGTGCATTAATTTGACTGTATAGTGTGATGGAAATCTGGAAATACAAGAGGCTGGAAACACCAAAGTTGACACCAAAGGGACTTTCTGCAGAAAGGATCAACACAAAGAGTCACAAGGATCTCAGAGTGAAGATGGAGAACAGTCAAATACAAGGATCTTATATAGGAGGACTAAGGGCTGTCCCTCAGAACCAGTTCAGACTGGTTCTGTAGGCACAGGAGAGAGGGGAATCTTAACACAGACAACTGATTTACATGTGTTTCCTAAGGAGATAAGCAGACATACATTCAGTTCTTTGGAGAGTAAATAAATGGCAAAAGGGTCTGATAGTTTTCAGGTCAACAACAGTTCAGACCATAAAACAGCTCAGGTCATAAAGCATTTGAACAGTTTGTTTATATATGTAGATACAGGTCATAAAAGCCTTTAGACAGGTCTGCAAAAAGTTACTCTTCAACTACAAAATAGCTTTCAACCACACTTAGTTAATTTTTCCAATACATTTCCCTCCTTTTTGTCATTTATGACAACATAAGAGAATTACTGTAAAAAATCGAATACATCAATTCACAAGGAGTCTAAATGCATCATCAATACTGTTGAAGAAAGCTAACTGCTGTTGCTGTGGACACAGGTATGCAGAAGGGAATAAAGACTGATAAGAGCCGACTAAACAGCCAGTACAACATCATCACATTCTTCATCCCAGAGAGTTATTCAGGGCAATTGCCTTTTAACAGGTCCAATGTCCTTGTTTGCTGGACTTCCGAACAGAATCTTAAATGGGCTCAATCCATATTTTGGTCTAATTCTCATTCTCATCTGTATGAGAACAAGTGAGAAAGATTTAGTCCATGACAATCCAGTTTCCTCATAAAATTTAGCCAAATAGTTTTTTAGTGTGCCATTTTCTCTTTCCACTGCTCCACCACTGGATGGGTGGTAGGCACAATGTTGTCTCAAATCAATGACCAAATATATACTTAATTGTTTTAGTGCCAGTACTAACAAATGGAGTCCAAATCATGCATGCGTGACAAAATTTCTGAGAGTAATTGGAAAACCCCTTTGTTAACCAGTGTTGTAAAATTGCAGCCAACATCGATCCTTTCGAAACATGTTCATCCCATGCGTTAACTTTGCATAATAGGGAAACAGATATTTAGGTTTATTATCAGAGCCCACCCACACCCCATCTGTGTGTGTGCAGCCAACATCTCCTCCAAAGTGCACGCTCATCTGCTGTGGCTCTAAGTTGGAGTTCCTGCAGGTCAGCCGTGGGGGTGGTTGGGTCGACCTGAAAGAGAGCGTTTGAAGCAGGTAGTGGCTGGAGAGCAGTTGCTCTTGCTGCTCCATCCGCTCTGGCATTACCTTGTGATACTGGGTCATTGTTAGAAGTATGAGCATCATATTTACATACTGCAACCTGTTTGGGGAGGAGGATAGCATCAAGCATCTGAGACACTAGAGCATGATGTGCAATTGGTTTGCCTGATGATGTAAGGAATTCTCTGTGTTTCCAAATTGTGCCAAAATCATGTACTACACCAAATGCATATCTACTGTCAGTGTAGATATGAACCCATTTCCCTTTAGCCAATTTACATGCTTCAATGAGAGCAGTGAGCTCTGATGCTTGTGCAGACAGAAGCAGGGAGTGGTCGTGCAATCAATGTATCATGTGCTGTTACCACAGAGAAACCAACTTGATTTTCTCCTGTGTCTGAATTGCGAGATGCTGATCCATCCACAAACAGTTCAAAGTCTGGATTCTGCAAAGGTGTTTCCTGTAAGTCTGGTCTGGGGAAACAAACTTTAGTTATTGTTACTACACAGTTATGTTGTTCACCATCTCCTTCTGTTGGAAGAAGAGTATCTGGGTTTAAAACATTACATCTTTTCACAGTGATGTTATACATTTCCAACAGACCAGCATGTTATAGATAGTATCATAGACACAGCATTTGGGACCAGCAGTGTGAATGGGGAGTATCCTACTAAATCCTTGGATGCCATGACAGTCTTATCTGAAGCTGCTACAGCTCTAAGACAAGTAAGTAGGCCTGTATCAACAAGATCAAGTTTTGCTGAGAAAAATGCCACAGGTCTCTGTTTGCCCCCATGTTCTTGGAGTAGCACTAATGTCATGCAGCCCCCCTTCTTGTCAACTGCCTGTGTGAAAGGTCGGTCAGGGTTTGGTAGTCCTAAAGTCTGGGTCGTTTGTAAGGTCAGTTTCAAGTCAGTGAAAGCTTTCTCTGTGTCATCAGTCCATATGACTAAACTATATGCTTGTAGCCTTGCCCATGTGCGATGACGCTGAGGGGCTCCTCGAGGACAGCATAATTAGGAATAAATGATCTGCAATAAGAACACATTCCCAGAAATGACATCACCTGTTTCTTTGTGACAGGTTTTGGAATATTTTGAATTGTGAATACTCTCTTAGGGGAGAGGGATTTGCCCTCTGCTGTGATCACATGCCCTAAAAATGTTCTTTTACAAACTGCAGATTTTCAGGCTTGTCTTATGTCCTTCTGAAGCTAGATGTTTTAATTTGAGCCACAGAATCCTTTTCACAATATTCTTCAGTTGGAGCACAAATCATTAAATCGTCAACATATCGTAAAAGTGCACTTCCTGGTGTTATCACTAATGATCTTGAGCTTTCTTTTAGTGCCTGGTTGTAAATGGTCGGTGATTCACAATAGCCTTGACGAAGGCGTGTGAATGTATAACTTTCTCTGTTGAACTCAACCGCAAACCAGTATTGGCTGTCTTTATCAATTTGAACGCTGAAAATGCATTTGCCAGATCAACAACAGAGAATCATTTAGTATCCTTCAGAACTTGCTAAAGGGTTGTTTAAGGATTTGGAACAGACGGAACGCATTGTTGTACTGCGGCGTTGACAACTTACAAATCTTGGATGAATCGCAAATCATCAGGTTGTAATTTATCAAAAATATTCTTGACCGAAAAAATCGGAGTGCGCACTAGTGAATCCTTGCAAGGAACATTTACACCTGTCCTCAATAGAGAGTTGAAAACTGGTGTAATACCATCGATGGCTTTCTGTTTCAGTGGATATTGTCAGATCATGGTGTGATAACCACAGGTTCCATGTTTTAAATTAAACCCACATCATGATTACCTTGAGCCCTTGAAATGTTGTTTGTATAATGCAAATATACATGTGCATATTGGGCATCTGTATGTGTGTCTGGTACCAGTTACACAGTCCTGTATCTGTGAACAACAGATGTAAATCATTTTCTAAACACTTTAAAAAATAGATTATACTGAACCACAGGATCTGATATCTTTTCCTAAATGTCAGCATTGACACATTTATTTTTATCCATTTTTTTTTTATTTTGACAGCAAGACATGAGTGTGAACCAGGAACATCAAAAAAGGAAAGCATCCTCTGAACATCTGTGAAGGAACTGAGAGGGTGACAATAGCCTCTCAGAAAACTACAGGACAATACTGTACATAGACATACGTGTGTGTATGTGGTAAATGTAATCTGACAGTATAAAATGCCTCGAAGTGTGTGTCAGCATTTGGTGAAGCAAGCAGTGGTATCTCTGTGTCATTGTGGTCCAAGAGTTTCAGGGTGAGGGGCTGCTGTGTATCTGATGTGATGTGCAGTGTATGCTGTGTGTCACAAGCAAAATATCTGTTCATGCAAAGAGCCGTTGGGCACCTGAGTGAGTGTGTGTGTTTTTCTGTGCACGCTTGAGCATGTTGTGTGTGTCTGTGCAAGGGGCAGGCTGCCTTGTATCACTGTCACTCAAAGATACAGGGAAAGACACTGATGTTGTTTCCCACTGACACTTATCTGACTCCACTGTCCTTAACTTATACCCAGCTCCAGGCAGATGTATGTGTTCCTGTGTGTCGCAGAGTCACATCACATCAAACCATGGCAGCCACACTCTGGCCGAAAGCCCATTCCTCTCCTCCACAATCATTTTTCAGCTCCCTCACTCCATCACACCCGTTTCTTTTTCATTTCGCAGCCCCTCAGCAGTCCTCTTTGAATTTGAAGGCTTTACTAGTGGACACAAGTGGTTCTCTTTCTGTTTGTCGTGTGCCTCAACCACATTTTGTGTATGTGTTAGTTGAAAGTATTTTATCATATCTGAATCCAGTATTGAACCGCTGGGCAATTTTTATCTTTTAGGTCTATTAAGCCTATAAGTTGTCTTTGGTTCTTATATAAGAATGAAAATATGATAAAAGAATTCAAACTCAAGCTTCTCAAATAGTTTAGATATTTGCTACTTGGTCCAATCAGGGTTTCTGAAACAGTTTTTGTCAGATTTTTTGAAATCCACTTCTCATCTCAATAGCCATCAATGAATAAAGTTGTCTGAAAACAAAGCAAAAACCATTGCGTGGCCTTCACAGGACTGTAAGAAACACGACCGGTCTGGATGAAATGATTGGCTTGTGTACCTGTCTGTCAACATCCTGCTTGCCTGTGTGCAACCTGCCGTGCTCTCACTGCACATGACCGGATTCTTCAGTTTGAAGAGAGGTACACCGCTGTAGTAGAGACGATAGGAGTTAGAGAGCGAGTCACAGAAAAATGGCAGAGAGACCGCGGCCAAAATTCCCAGTTCCGCTCCAGACAACGACTTCCACTGCAAAACCAAGCAAGAAAAGTGCACATTCATGTTTGTTGGGGGTGCAGCTTTGGTGAAAGGGCCGATGGGAGGGGGTGGGATGCATCTGTCCCATTTTTTTCAGTGTAGCCTTTCACAGGATTCCGCACACACTTGATATTAGCCTATACAGTAGATTTGATGACTGCCGTACTGCTGCCACTATCGCCATGTTTCTGGATTTGCAGCAGCACAAGACCGTGACCCTCAGCAGAGGTTTGTGGGTCTCGTGTCTACAGCTTGCTTCAGTTGTGATGTGCATCACTAATTGTGTTTTTATGGCATCGCTAAAATGAAGCCAAAGGAACTCTTGTCTATTACGAGATGATTATAAGTAATCACGACTATGAACTTAACAGAGGGCCAGTCATCTGCACCCGGTGTCAACTTCCCATGGCCGTTATTATGAACTGAGTTACACAGAGAGTTTGATGTTTACCTGGAATGAGCAGGACTGTGGAGAAATAGTCTGTTTTTCCGCTCTAGTTATGTTACAAAAATGCCGCCTCTGATGTTGTTATGCTCTGAATTCGTGGGGTTAGGCCATGGCGCGCACACACACACACACACACACACACACACACACACACACACACACACACACACACACACACACACACACACACACACACACACACACACACACACACACACACACACACCGTTGCATGCACATGCAGACAGCGGTCATGTTCTGCCAACACTCCTTATAATCCCTCAGACAAATTACAACGTCTTCTCCTCCTCCTCCTCCTCCTCCTTTCTTCTCCTCCACATCCATCCCTCGCTCCACTCTCTCCTTCCAGCTGCAATTGGATTTGGATAAAGATGGCTTTTCCTTTTCTTCTCTATTCTTCCCTGCTTTGGCTAAAGAGGGATTTGCCTGGGGAAAATTACACACACACACACGCACGCACATACACACACACATGCAGAAGGCAGAACGGAGACGTTGCATTTGAGGAAAAACATCTTCACTAACAAACAGCCTCCCTCCCTAACCCTCCGCCCGTCACTCCCCTCCCCTCCTGCACTATAGCGACAAGCTCCATAGCCAGAGGTCAACAAGCTCTCTTGCTGTCTTTCACCGCTTTGCTTCTTCTTCTTCTTCTTCTTCTCTCCCACACATTCTGTCTCTACGACTATTTATCCTCTTTTCACTTGTCTCTCATGGTCCTCCTCCACCTCCTTCATTCACTGCTCCTCTTCTTGCCCCTCCATGTCGCTACTGCCCTCAGTGCTCTTGCTCAGGTCAGAGGAGTTGGCCTTGACGCAGTGTGATGTTCTCTCGGAGCCCCTGCAGAGCTCGACAGTTGATCCCCTGCCACCGCAGTGTGAGCAGCTACACTCGTGGAATGGACACTGCGTGATTGCGCACCATTTGTGTTTGTGTGTATTTAAAGTGATAAGTTGTCATGAAGCGATCTGATGATGAAAGGAGACTCTGTCAGACTGTAACTGTAACACAGCCATTTTGCTTTGCACAGTGTAGTTCTGGTAGTGTTGTGCTATTACAACACATTGGAAAAAGGAAAGATGTTCCAAGGGACTAATTTGTGTGTGTGTGTGTGTTGTATGTGTTGTGTGTGTAGGAGCTTGGTGGTGGTATGACTGAATAATTGAAGGATAGAGGCGGAGCAGATGGTCTTTAACCCTGAACCCCAGACAAGACAATAATCAATATTTAAGCAGAGAAGAAATGATACACCCCCCCCCCCCCCACACACACACACACACACACTTGTGCGCTGTACATAAACTCAGTTTTACATTCTTATGAGAAACAGTACATGGCTGTCAGTGTGTATGATATATGGAGTGTGTTTTTCTGCATGCCAAGGGAATTCATAGTGTGTGTGTACAGATGTGTGGTATTGGGAGTTAAGAGTAAAGATTTTGTGTGTTTGTTTGTCATATGCAGGATTGTCAGGATTGGTTTTGCAAGCAAGTGGCCGGCATGCAAAAATGTATGAGGGTTATCGTGCAGGCAGTGTTTCTGTATAATTATGCATAACAGTGTGTGCGTGCATGTATGTGTGTGTGTGCATGCACAGAAGGGGGACACACACACATTCATCAGTTGGTAAAAAACACAGTGTCTTCAATTTCTCCCCCCTCTTTCTTTCTCTCTCTCTCTCTCTCTCCCTGTCGCTCTCTTCCTCTCTCGGCCACCAGTAGTGGTAATGGGGAGGGACCTGTCAACTCACTTAATGCAGCTAATGTTTGCCTGCGCCTGGGGACACGAGCACAGAGACACACGCAGTCCTGACACACACAGTGCTCCACTCTCTCCCTCTGTCACCACTCTGTCACATTCCCTCTCTTCTGCCTCCCTCCCACTCTCCCTCCCTTCCTTCCCCGCTTCCCTCACTCTCTGCCGGCTTCTTCACCCACACTGTACGTGCACCCGTAGTCTCTTGATGTTTTTCAGCGTTGTTTTTTTCTCACAGCTTGAAGCTCTTCAGGCCATGACTATTATAATCACCTTCACCTCCCATGTTATTTACCTGCTCTTGTTGTTTCAAATGACCAATACATGTGGGTATGGAATCATCTCACTTTACGTTTAAAGAATAAGATGAACATGAATCTATTTCTGTTTTCAATTGTGAAAAGATCCCATGAAAAGACAAACAAAAAATCCATTAGTCCATCTGTCAGTACTTTTCTGATTTCTCTCACATTCAACCCCATTCATTCCCACCAAAGATGCAAGGTCCTAAATATAAAGGCACTTTTATCTGCACATTAATACACATTCGGTGCAATGGTGAGTAATTATTGATGAGGATATTTATGATCTGTATTGTTTACAAATGTGCAACTTTGCCATTGTTGCATAAAAGCACATGATAGTAAATCACTACGTTAAATATCACAATATGCACGGTACAGACAACATGGCTGCACTATGACACTTGGGTGGTAACAATGGGGTCAAGTGCAGTGGCCATGTTTATTATAATGAAGTGACACGTCATCTGGTGAACTGTGTGACTCATTTATGTGTTTTTAATAGGTTGTGGGTGGAGTTCTGTTGCAAAGGGGAATAAGCTAAATCAGGCTTTGGCTGCAAAGACATTACAGAATTTGCTATGGATGAAACTATTTTAGCTTTCACTCTTTTAATGGGAATTGGTGACAGTGAGAAAGTGTAAAACATCACCAGCCTCATAATTTTGGCCAATTAGATAAAAAAAAAGTGTGATATAACATAAATAGCATATTTTGTAGACCAAAACAAATGAACTTGTTTGGTCAGTGTAGCTTCTTACTTTTAGTGAAACCAATCTCGTAGCTCATCGAGCATCGTCTGATAAAGAAGTAGCCTCTAATATTTTGGGGTTTCCAGTGTAGAAAGTGGATATTTGGGCCAACACTTACTTTTCAGTTCATCGTACACTATTTAGAGTCAGAAGAGTGGACAAGAGTTGAACCTTTCTCCACACTTCCATCACAAGCCGCACTACTTTTTTAGGTGTTTTAGGTCCAGATGATATTTTGGCTAATCTCTATGAGACGATATTCCAAAGTATTTTGTCCATCCCCAAAATCTTCTCCCTCGCCGACATATTCTGCATATTCAGCTGCAGAATCTGTTTATAGAGATCACAGAGAGACAAAATCTCCCTCTGCAAGCAATGTAGTTTAGTCCGGGTGTTGTGAAATGCTTTTATGCTACACCACTGCCGTAAGTAGTTCCCTTATTATGTCTTTAAAAATAAAGTAACCTTATTTTCTTCACGTGAGGTTACTTCAGTTTCTGTGTGATGCACCTTCAGGTCTCTTCAGGTTGGTGCTTTTCTTCCCAGTGATAGGAAGCTGCGGGGCTTTTCTCCCGACAATACTACACACTCACTTTTCCTCTCAGCGGCATTGTATCTGAAGTGGGTCAAAATGTCAACCTGTTTTGCTGCCATTATATTCTTTTCCCTCTTCCCTGTATGTTATTTGATCTCCTACAGCCATAGTGTTGAAGTACATAGGTCCAGTGTAGCCCTGTTATCAGTGGCTTCATTACATTTACATTGTGTACAAAATCTAATTTTGTAACCTCTTTAGTTAAGTTATTATTTTGTAAACTACATATTTTAATTGATATTGCATGTTGATAAAGTCCCAGTTATTGTTAAATGACGTTGATGCGGTCTCGTCATTGTTTTGTCGTAGTAATGGTTAAAAAAAAAGGTTGCATTTCTTTGTTACAGTTATCATTAACAAAATGAACACAGACTATTATCATGCCCATGTAACAGAACATAAAAACAAATACAAACCAGTGGAGGAAAGCGCTCCGGTACAAGGACAGGCAGGGAAGCTTAATAAAAACAAATGGCTTATATAGAAACAAAAAAATACCTCTGCTTTCTTTCCCTCTTTTCCCTCCTCCCTCTCTACTGCTGCCTCCCTCCATCTATTCCTCCCCTACGCTCTGTCGCTCTGATGCATATCACCCAAGCAAATCAGAGATGCAGAGGAATCTCTCTCCCATTCCTCACTCTTATTTCCCCTTCTTCTTATATCTTCCTTTTCTCTCCACTTCCCCTGTTTCCTTTCTCCCCTCTTTCTCTCTGTTTATCGGATTTCCTTATGTACCTTTCCTTCTTCCCCCTTGCGGATCTCATTCTCTCTCATTATGATGATTTGAGGTTCAGCTTCAGCTGCTGGCCCATTAAAACCAAGCAGCAGCAGCAGCGGCAAACCTTGCCTTGCCTAATACTGCAGACAGACAGTTAGGCTGCTTCATAAGATGGCCTCTACTCTGCATACTGCATTATGAACCCAAATGCAAAAATTGCCCCTATCTGCGCTGTTCTTGTTTCCAAATCTAAAGTAGTGGGATTCTTTCATGCAGCAGAGGTGGGGGCAAACACACGGACACGTCGGATGACCTTGGCAAATGCCACCTCTATCCACACTGCCACATCTCAGTGCCAGCGATGGATGAGACCTCCCACTCTTCAGGGAGCGATGATGAGGGCTTTACAGGGATTGGGCAGTGGTCAGAGTGGGAGGAGGGGGGTTCTGTTGTGGATGTGGTTATAGGAGGCGGGGGTACACAGTACGGCCAGGGGCCAGGAGATTGCCAAGACTCTTTCACGCTGTCCTGCTCTGTTCTACATGGCTGGATCCATATGTATGTGTACCCAGAGAGGTCATCCAATGGTGCGTGTGGACTATCATTAACAGGAGACATCCCCAGCCATCCCAGAAGTCTGAGTAATGTGAGAAAGCCAATAGCCATATCAGCACTGTACTTGGAGTGTAACCACGCTGCTGAGTTGGATCAGAAGTGGAGACGTACAAAACCATGATGCAACATTGTGTTTTACTTTCAAATTATAAAGATGTGCCCCTGTTCAGCCTTAAATCAAGTTATAGTGTGAAAAGCCTTTGATTTGTATCCAGTTTAGAGCTCTAGCCTTTATAAGTGGCATTCTTTTTAATAACTGGGACAGTTATGATTTAAATGTCCAGCCAGAATGGTCATTGGTTGAGCTCATGTCATAATACTCTGTGGGAGGAGACAGGACAATATGTCAAGAGTGTTGGATTTGACAGTAGTCTTTCTGCTTGAAGTTATTCTTCATGTTTCATTAGGATGATGACTTCCTTTGTCAGAGAAGTTTGGATTGAAGCACATTTCTCTGCTTTTGTGAAGTGTAGATTTGCATTCATCGCCACCGTGTCACAATGTGAGCACAACTACTTTAATGAGGATTTTTGCTTGACACAATAAACAATTCAAGCTACACTTAAAGCTGGAATCGTTATGTTTAATAATAGCGACTGTGTTAACATGTTCCACCATGTTGCACAATTTACTTTTTGCCGGATTCAATTTAATTTTGAAAGTTTTTTCCCAAGTAGTTCATAAAAATACTCAATGTTCTGTTGCATAGATGTGTGTTAGATGTACGTTGCCGTGGTAATGTGTCTGTGAAATGTGTTGAGCGGATTGAAGGGTCACTTCAGTTTTGATTATTGCAGGGGTTTGTATAATGACAGAAATGGTATAGTCACTGAAGTTCAGCTGTATTTCATCACACTTCTGTATATTCTAGTAAAAACCTTCAAATGTATAATATTTCTTTTCCTTTTCTTTTCACTAAATTGCCTTTATTGTAAATGGAGGGAAATTAATTTCTATTAAGAGAAATGCAAATACACTGAGCAAAAGTATCTTCATAGATTCATTAATTTAATGTTTGGTGTGTTTTTTTCACCCTGTCCATTTTCTGCATGTGTTAATGTCCTTTTTACCCTATTTTCTAGACCTGAATAGATAAAAAATGATTTCACGATGATTTTACATCCAGACCTTCATCTGGTGCCACGTTGTTCTTCTGTGTTCTTTTCCTTTAACATGAATTTTTCCCTTCTCCTTCATTGATAAAATGTGTTCTCTCCAGGCATGTAAGATTACGGCAAATACCTCAGGTTAAAATATTGGGGAAGTGTTGGTTAAAGGTAAAGTTAGTAGAGGGTTAGGGTCAGGCTTCTGTCAGTCAGTTGCAGCAGTGACTGTGACAAACTCACAGTATCCTAGATTCCCAAAGTCCTGAGCAGCTCCAGACAGCAGAGGGTTATTATCTGCTGCAGGGAATTTGACCTCTGACTCTCTCTCTCCCATTGTCACTCCATCTCCTCCTTGAAAGTGGTGAATTGAGAAAGGCCAAAAGCAGTGCCATGGCACATTTCCCCTCATCTATCATACACATGCATTCATTTCCACCATAACTATCACATCTTGCAGTGAAAACCATCTTTAATCCTTCAAATGTGAAAATGTGAACATCAAAGCCTATTTACAGATATTAGGATAAAAGTTTTATGAAGCCTCATGGATCTAGAGGTCGATGCACACAAACATCTGAAGGTGTGTGGTTAGAATTGAGCTCCTGTTTAGCCGGATCCTCATCCCTGCTGGAGGCTACATTAGACACTAAAACAATATGACACCCACAAAACTGCATTTGTCGGCAGACGAATTGTGTTGTGCACAATTTAGGCTCCAGGTTTTAAACAAAGCGTCACCTGTTTGCATCCCTTTTGTTTTCAAACTCTACTTCGAGAGTCTGACAATTTATAGGAGTGTAATGCTTAATCAGTGGAGTACTCTTTTATAACTTTGATTTATATATCTTTAGTATGTCTACTTGTTGTCTCGGAAAAGCCAGTTGTAAATTTTGTGTCCAGTGGGCTACAGTGGTCTGTAACAGTTATTAACTTTAACAGTATCAAAGCAAAGTGAAAGAAACATGGTGTTTATTGAACCATTTGCCCGATTGTTGTGGAGTTGTCCTGCTACATGTGCTTTTCTCCAAGAATCACACATCACCATGCCATGGGACGCTGGATCAGCTGACAACACCATAGAGCATGCCTGACTAGCCACCCTGTGTGTGTTTGTGTGTGTGCGCACATACATGCACTATCAACGGGCACTTTGTGCTTGGCTGCTTGTGTAACTCCACATATACTGAGTGCGGTATGTTTGTGTGACAAGCAGACAAAATAATTCCCAGAAAAAGAATTGTGAGCGAGGGAAGAGAGAGGAAATCTGGACATGTGAAAGCTTGTGATGGCACCTTATCTGGATTCCCCATGCTCTCCTCCAGCATCACTGTCCTCATCGTCGTCATCCTCCTCTCTGGGATCTTTCTTCCATCTTCAAATCTTTCTCTTTCTTTACCTCTTGGCTTCTCTTCACCTTCTCCCCTTTTTTTACTCCACTCTTTCTCTTCTTTATGCTCCCTCCCCCTTGATCTGGATGTGACATTGGGCTAAAGTGGGACAGAGTGTAGGGGGGTGGTGAGGCAGAAGAGACAGGGAGACAGTCGTGCAGGGAGGGAGGGAGGCAGGGAGAGCTGCTGCTCTGCTGTAGAGCCCCCCTCTCCTCCCTTGCATGTAGCTCGGGCACTCCTGGCCCCTCAGGCCTCCCTGCAACGCCTTGGGAACCCGCTTTTAGCATGTCACCATTACTCCACTCCAATCTGCAACATCTGTCTCTGCAGCTCTTTTGCCTCCCATCATCCCTCATTTGGTTCTCCTGCTCTGACTCCTCCTCCTTCTCCTCCTTTTCATCCTCTTATGGGTCTCTGTCGCCAAGATGCCCAGCAACAGTGGTGAGGGTGCATCATCACAGTGGCGCAGGCGGTCGAGGGGAGCCGGAGAAGGAATGCGCAGGAGAATTGCAGGCCTTCTCCCTCCTTGCCCTCCCTCCCTCCCTCGATCCTCAGATCCGCCTGCCATGCAAGGTGCACTCATCTGCACGCGGGCCTTGCTCCCCGGTGACCTCCTGCTCCCAGAGATTCAGTATGTGTCACAGTGCTGCTGCTTACATGCTGTGGCACTGTCGTACTCCCACTGAGGACAACATGGCTTTACAAAGGGCAAGGCATTATTGATTTGTGTGAGAGTTTATCACATGTGTGCCGGCATTCTCCTGGTGTCTCTCCTTCCCATGCACACAGAGGGAGCGCTGTGAGGGAGCGCTGTGTGTGTGCAGATACGTCTGTGTGTGCGTGTGTGGATACTGGATATGGTTGCATTGCACAAGTATGAAATCAACCGCAAACACTAGACAGAAAGTAAAAATGCTTTTTTTCAGAAGCTCCATGATCAGTCTTTTCCCTGTTTGCCATGTCTTCCTCTTCATAATGGATGACGATCACACAAAACAGAACTGTGCGTGAAATTAAACCGCTTGCACAATGTTGTTTTTGTGTTTTCCACAGAAGAAATAAGGTCACGCTTTGGCAGAGTTCACTGTTGGTGTGTGTGTGTGTGTGTGTGTGCATGTGTGTTTATAATGCATTAGATGTCCCGTTAGCCTTCTCATGACTGGCGAGCATGTCTGTTTCAATTATCTATGAGACTAAATAATTAAAGACAAAAGCGACACAATGCACCACATGTTGACAAGCCCAGGAGTACAGTATGTGTTTGTGTGTTTGTCATTGTCGGTGACCAAATGGGAGACATTTTTTCCAGTTGTGTTTCTGACGTACACAACAGACATTTTACAGAAACATGCAAGCAATCTGAGGTATTTCTTATTTTTCCTTTTTGTTTCCATCCAGTACTTTCCCAGCCATTTTCTTTTCATCTCTTTACCCAGACATCCATTATTTCTTCCATCTTGCTGTTTGAATATTTATGGCCATTCCAATTAAGGTTGCTTAAGTGTGGTAGAGGCCTTCAACTATTACAGGGGGGAAAGATGGAGATGGGGGTGAGGGCTTGTGATTAAAAAAACAACCTGATTATCAGATTTTTCCTTCCTTCTTTTTCTTTTGGACTTGGATGAGAGTATTTTTCCATTTCCTTTATTTGTTTTTCTCCTTCCTTTCTTTTCTCTCTCTGTAGTCTCAAGCATGAGTTGTTTTGAGAGGGTGAGGGGGTGCGTGGGCGTACGGGGTGTCACCTTCTAACAGCAAATACAGAAAGAGAAACGAAGAGACAGCAGCAGGGAGAGACAGAGGTAGGGAACAGAGGAAACGGAGAAAATGGATAGATATCGAGAGAGGGGAAAGACAAAGAAAACAGGAGACGTGGTGGTGGTGTGTGACAGCAGCTGGCATTTGACGGTGAAGCATGCCTTTTTAATGAGTGCTTTAGTTCTCTGCATACCTATCTTCAGATCACTGCATCACACCAGACCTGGAAAAACACACAGAACAAGGGAGGGGAGGAGGATGAGAAGGTCAAGGGTTGCGACTCAAAACACCAGAACACGTGTAGAGAGATAAGAATAAAACAAATGTGTATCAGGGTTTCCTCTTCAATTATACTGCCTCTGGTAACTGTGTGTGTCCTGCACTTGTAGGGAGAGAAGAAAAGAATGAAATTCACACAGCTCGTCTTTATTAACCTGCTTCTGTTATTTTGACTTAACCTCTTCCCAGTCCTTACGCAAGCTTTTGTCTCCGATTGAGTCAAAGAAAGTGGCAGTAATATGCTGTCCTTGTGGCTCTTTGTCTGTCTGGCTTGTTCTCCGTAGCACTTAACTATTATGGACTGCTTTGAATGTGAATAGAGAGGAGATGGGAGCAAGCGTCATTCATTTCAAACCAGAGAGAGAGAGAGAGATCGAGCTATTGTAGCTAGGTGTAGATTTCCCTTTGTCAAACACGTGCCAGTTCTTCAGGCCCAACAGAGGAGAGGAGAATAGGAAAATGATAGCGGCTGAGTAAGGGATGAAGGGAGAGAGGGCGGGTTGGAAGGCGGGAGAGGAACAGAGAAGGAGGAGGAGAGTGTATTGATTTGACACTCAGGGAATCACACCACAGCTCTGTTCATTTTCATTCATCTGCCCTTGTAATGGTGGTGTTAATATGGCAGGTATAGGGGGAGAGGGCAGGAGGGGGATTTAGGAGGATGAGAACATTTTATTAGAATCCAATCTTTATTATCCTTCACCCCTGCCCACCTTTCAGCCCCTACGCACACAGACATGCATGTATGCACTGGTGCACATGTATGCACCCACACAAACACACACACACACACACACGCACACACGCCCCTAGAAGCGATTTTAGGTGCAGGGTGTTATTTACATGCTGGGCCTGAATGGGCTCACAGTTGTACAAGTCATGTTTTATACTCTGTGTGTGTGTCTGTCTGTGATTGCTTTGATACAGTATGAGCAGCTCAAATGAAATAGGCTTTAGTAGGCCTTCCCAGTGCCTCCTTGAAATCAGCTATAATGGGCCCTTGGTAATTATCAAATAAATTAGCCAAGGGAAGGAGAGGAGGAGGAGGACGAGGAGGGAGCACGGGGTGAGGACTGAAAACCATCTTCTTTACCTGTTCACTATTTGAAATAAATCTTCATTTAACACTTTGCTCATCAGCTGAGGCAGAGTTGATGAATTTAGGATGAGCATGGCTGCATGGCAGTAAAAACAAACTATTGATTTTTTTCCGTCCTCATCTCCTCATCCTGAGCCATCCCTGCATGGTGGAGACATAGAAAGATCAAAATAGTTTCAATCTGCATTTGTTTTTGTTTGACATTCCATGAAATTTTGTGGAGGAATAACCCATTAAATACATTTTGGTGTGAATCCAGGTAGCGGATACAGGATTTATAACATTGCATGGGATTTTTCAACATTTTCTTAGATAATGATTAATGGATCCTGATAAAATAAGTCAGGCGGCCGATAAACAAACAAAAATCCAGAGTGAATTTAAATATGGGTTTATAAGGGGACTGTTGGCACTTGGCAGATGTATGTGCTGTCTATGTGTAGTTCTAGTTCAATCCTTAATTGGTCACTCTGGTAACACAGTTCAGTCGACAGAACACAAGGAAACAAAATTAAGGTAAAAATCTGTAAAAGAATATTGTATCATATCCATGACAATATTTTTCATTTAATAGGCTCAAAGGGAAAACAGCTAGAAAATAAAAACTAAAAAAACATTTTTCAAAAACATTATTTAGCCTTTTGCCCTTAACTGGGCCTTGCAACATTTCTTGAGCCTGTAATGTGTAATCAATTTATTGACTAGTATTATGTTATGTATGGTGAATCTGTCCACACCACATTTACCAACCACATACATCCACCATGTTTACCAGTGTTGGATTCTCTTTTAGTGTTTGTCTCTGTTAGGGAGTTGAGTGACTGCTGGTAGGCTGAGCTGTAGCACTGGGCCATATGCCACATTACTATTTTATTACTCTGGCACAGTATCCATTGGAGCTAACGTTACCCTCAAACCAACACACACACGCACACAGTTTCATTTTGCCAACAGTGGAGACGCTTATGTTGAGCTGTCCGAGGTGCTGCCTTTGCCAGTGTTCCTGAATAGGTTGTAACAGAGCTGTCCGTGGTGCTGAACTGCTGTGTACCCTTAGTATTTATCCTAACTACATCACTTCCTGTGCACTGATCTGTTTAATATATGCACAAAGACTTCACAATAGAATATTTTCTGTACACCAGGCTCTTGCTTTTGTCTGCATTAAGTATGTGATAGATAAAGGGTGCCATACCTAGACGTTTATTTCGGTTGTTGACACAAACTGTCCATTGTTCCACGAATATTATTTGTACTGGCCCACAGCTTGCTTTGAAAGGTTAGATTCATTTGTCCATTACAAACAAGTGAAAGCAATAAAAGGCCCTACCCTTTGCACGCTGTTACACCCCTACACTGCCAGATTTAAAACATTTAGTTCTTTGCATGTTGCAAATTAATAAAATAATTCTAGTGAGTAAAATCTACTTCCATAAGTTCCACTGGCCCTTGGGAACAAAGGAGTATAATAATGGTTTAATAATGTTAAACCTGTGGGGAATTAATGAGGATGTTTGTTTCACTTTTGTCACTGCAGCGTTGACAGTGCTTTAATTTCCACTGCAGAATGTGGGATAACTTAAGTATGTGACGGATCTTAATCCGTAGAATTTGCATTGTAATGGTATAAGGGTGGATGGAGACATGGAGAAAAGAACGAAAAGGTGGAGAAAGGCAGAAATGTAAATTTGAATCAGAAGAAGAAATAAAGGAAGTGTAGGTGTACTTGACTGTCTGCACATTGCTGTGACATCACATGGTGAAGATGCTCTGCACCAACACACACACACAAACACACACACACTCAAGTTGATGAGTGCACTCTGCAAATGTAGATTGTGAGACAGTGGGAGTAAGAATGTGTAGATTGTGAGAGTGTGCGTGCATACATTTGTGAGAACTCCATTTGGGCACTGTCTGGTCTGTATTGTGCTGAGCCCTTGGTCCATTTAGCCTTAAAATGTGAAAGGCAAACATTGACAATAATGGTCATGACAGTAGTCAGCATCTGTTTTTGTTAAAACGCGCGAGTGAAAAATAAAGTGACATTATGCACAGAGAGATGTGTTGAGCTCCTCCGTGGCCTGTCGCCCAGACCTGTGTAGCAATTACACATCCATTCAGCAGTTTCTCTCCTCTGATCTCCATCACCATCATTTAAATGGCTGATTCCGTTTTTTACCTCTAATGAAGGGTACTCTGCAGCACACACCAAAGCGCACGCACGTGCACGCGTTGCACACATGAAACGTACACTCGCGCGTGCCGCCGCGTGTGCCACCGCAGCGCCCCCTACCCAGCTGTTGTCATGTGAGTGCACGGGCCCTAGCAACAGAGAGCGAGAGAGCGAACAAAAAAAGAGAGATCTTGGCGAGAGCAGGGGAGAGGGGAAAGAGAAGGAGAGAGAGAAAGAGGGAGGGGGGGGGAGCTGTAGAGCATTAATAAGTGATGAGTCCAACAGTGTGAATTGCTGTTAGTTAGCATTGCTGCAGCGCCGCCTTCATTTGCATGGCAGCACCAAGAACAAACCCCCTTACCTACGCCATTTCCTCTCTCGCTCTGTTTCTCTCCTATTCGCTACTTTCCTCGCTTTCACTCTGCGTTTTATCTATTTCTGTCTCTTTCCTTTTTCTTCGCGGCCTCGCCAGGCATCTCAAAATATGTATATCTTTTCTTAGTTACTCTCTTTTGTCTTTCTTCCCCGTCTGATCTGTTCATCTTCTCCTCCCATGCAGCCTCCCCAGTGGCCCCAGCATTCCTACATTAACTTTATCATTTTCATTTTTTTTGTATTTTCTTTCCTCTTAATGATCTCTGGTGTTGCTGATAATTTGTTGAAAATGGCAGCCATATATTGTGCGGGTATATATTTATCCGCTCTTTTCCTTCACACCTTCATCTGCTGCCTCAATCTTTTCCTCCTCCTCCATCTCTTCTCCCCTTCCCCTCCATCTCTCCCACCTTTTTCAAAGACGAGGGGTGTCCTCTCTCTGGAGGAACTTTGGGGAAGACAAGTGATGCTCCAGGGCTCCCTAATCCTTTTTTCATTGTGGCCCCTCCACCTCCCCTCACCCCCTTCCTGTTTCTCTGTCTCGTTATTTGCATGTATGTATCTGTCTGTGGGATTTCTGACACACACACACACACACACACACACACACACACACACACACACACACACACACAGATCCAGCAGCAGCTTCACTCTGCACTTGGCTTGACTTCCTGCCTTAGGCTGATCAGCTGAACTGATTCCATTACTTACAGACCCCCCTGTATGAGAGGGAAAAGGAGCACAGACATAGGAGGAGAAAAGACGGATATTGAAAGAGGTAGAGGGCAGAGAGGAGACTGGAGGAAGAGAGATCAGGGATGGAGAGTAGATGTCACACTCAGAAAAAAAGGAGCAAAAGAAAGGGTATTGGAAAGGGTCGGGAAATAAGGACGAAGTGAAGCGATTGTGCGCCTCCCTGGGGTGTGGGATAGACCTAAAAAATTCTCATCCTGCCTCCCACAGCAAAAAAAAAAAAAAATCAAGACACAGACGCACATACATACACACACTCAACAACAACAACAAACTCCTGGAGGCGTAGGCAGACTAGACGAGAATTGATCTCCTCTCCCACAAGGAGAGGCTTGCAAGGGGAGAAAGAGAGAGGGAGAGAAAGGGAGATGGAGAAAGACATAGAGGAATTGTTTTTACACATGTGTGGCTCTCAGGCCTGCAGGCCCCTCATCCCTCTCACTCCCTCCTCTGTCACTCCCAACGGCATGTTTCTCTTTATCTCCCTATCTCTCCCTCCATCAATCTCCATCTGCCGTCCTCCTCCCTGTGGGGTCAGCCCCGTCCTCTCCTCCACTGCCTCCCTCTCTATCGCCGCTTGCTCCCTCTCTGCTGTTTTAGGTGTGTCACATCTCCACCGACAGCAGGAGACCAGGTACTGACTGGAAATTAAATATCAAGTAGAAAGAGCATCAGTGAGGCAAAAGGAGAGGAAGTTAGGTTGTAGAAGGTTGAAGTCAGAGCAATGAAGGGAAGAAAGAATGGACAGATTAATTAATTGAGAATATTAATTGATTAACCCATTATCAGAAAAGCCATCAACAACCAATTTGATAATCAGTTTCCTGACTTTCAATAGGTTTGCATTATAGACACATACTGTATTGGATATGCCATATATTGTTATTTTAGGATTCCAAGAAATGGAAGTCATTTGGCATTTATAAGGTACTTTCATGTTTTAGGACAGCTTTTATATAAAATAAGGACTATTAAATAGGGTGATATGGCCAAAAGTTATATCAAGGTAAAAATGTTCATATCTTGAATATAGTTTCAAGACAGATTTCTGCCCCTGAGTCAAGGCTGTGGTTTTAAACTCTTCTTTATGAGCAGAGAATCACAAACAGTTTACAAATCTGAAGTAGATCAATGACGTTATTCCTCCTCACTGTGTTGATACAAAGTATAAGCAATATATTAATATTTATATTGGACTTTTTGTTAAATTGCTATTAAAACTGAAAACTGACGCGGTGATAGACCTGATACAGTTTATCTCTGACATTTTATGGACGAAACAATTAATTGATTATTCAAAACAGTTCATGTTCAGGTTAATAACGATGGAAACATCTGCTGTCACCTTCTGAACAAGAGAGAGAGAGAGAGAGAGAGAGAGAGAGAGAGATATGTTGGGTGAAATGATGAAGTACATTCGTTTACAAGCGCTGCAACCGCCACTTTCTTTCCCTCCATTCTTAACCATCTTTGAATTTCTTACTCTACCCTCCGCCACCACCCCTTCTCGGCCCCCCCTCCGGTCTGTCTTTCTCTCTTCAGGCATGTTGTGACAGGGCGTAGCAGTGTGTTATACAGGGTTCTACTCGCCAAGTGCATATTATCCTGTAAGGCTTAATACCCAGGTTGGAACAAAAGGGCAGGCTCAGAAATTACAGCTTATGTCGCTTAGCACTCAGCACAACAGTCTGACTCCCATGAAAACACGTGTGTGTGTGTGTGTGTGTGTGTGTATGTGAACTTTCACATATGCATGCAGATGCACGGGCTGAAATTCACATCTGTAGATATATATATATATATATATATATATATATATATATATATATATATATATATATATATATATATATATATATAGTAAAAATCTCTGAAAGCTGAAACGTCAGGTAATCAATCAAGTCAAATAGAGCAAGGGTGCGCACAATAATAGTGACAGGTTTTAATTAGGTGCAGCAAAAGGTTTTGACATTTTTTTAAGTTAAGAGTTTCACGAATGTTAGGGTTAGGAAATTATGATGGTCTTTTCACTCTTTTTAATGGTTGAATTGATTTAAAGGAAAGAATGACTAATCAAAAGCTTTTATTGTGGAGTCATGCACATTTTCTTTAGGTTGGCGAAAACCTGTTCACTGACACAAGAGGTAAAGCCATCACTTCACTTTCCATCTTGTTAGAGTGATAGAGTGTGTGTGTGTGTGTGTGTGTGTGTGTGTGTGTGTGTGTGTGTGTGTGTGTGTGTGTGTGTGTGTGTGTGTGTGTGTGTGTGTGTGTGTGTGTGTGTGTGTGTGTGTGTGGCAAGGGGCCAGGCCAGTCCCTCTCTGTTTTAATAAATCTCCCTTGGATGGAGCTGTGCAGCCATAAAATGCATCGATTGTCGTTGCTCACATTGTGGCAGGAGACACACACATACACACACGCGCTTGGTTATTCATACTTACATACACATTCCTATATATACATGTTTATTGATCTCACACACACAGAGAATCGTGTATTGACATTTGACATGCCTACATACGGAGGGACACACTTATTGAGCAATGCACATACATTTGCCAATCAAAGAACTGAGGAAATCAGATTAGTAAATGATTTTTAAATGAAAGAAGAACATGAAAAATAAAGCTGTGAGGCTGTGACTAGTGGCTGACCTATTGCTCGAAGGTGTGTGTGTGTGGGGGGGGGGCACCTGCGTTTTACTCAAACTCTGTGTTGTCAACACTGCAGAAAGACATTGAAACATCATGTAGCAAACAACTGCCAGAATGTTCTCACAAACATGCACACACATGCACACACACACACACACATACCCTGCAATAGCATCCGCATAAGCAGACAATCTGCAATCTCCGACAAACTCTGTAGTGCACTCTGTCTAAAATAACCCTTTGGGGGAACAGAATACAAAAAGACTCAGAGAGGCGGAAAGAATCAAACACAGAAATACACTCTCCTCGTCTCTTTTCCTTCCATCGCCCCCCCCCCCCCACACTTTCTCTCACACTCACACAAACATGCTCTCGCTATTGACATGTAGATAAATCAGAGGCAGACCAAACAGTCACTGATGTGAAATGAAAATGACACTAATCTGCTGTTACCATAACACACACAGACACATCAATTATTAACACCTACAATAACTCTCTTCTCCTCTTTCTCCCTTTCTCCTCATTGTGTGTATCTTAGTAGATGGATGGGACAGAGTGTGTTAAAAGCTCCCTTGTGTTCACCTAAGTGCTGCGGTCAGGCCATTCAAAGACATGTAAATTGTAGCCCGCCATTTTTGTCTTTCTTCAGCAGTTTTCTCTTGAAAGTTTTGTGAAGAGGGTCTTGTGACGGACGTCCTTGTGTCCACTATAGTTTAAAATCAGCACATGGGTATATTTTACTTCCCTCAGCAGCAATTTGTCTTTTTTTTTACCAATCACAAACATAAAGAAATAAAAATCATAAATTATTGATGATCTCAGGATAAATG
Source organism: Verasper variegatus (assembly GCA_026259375.1). NCBI lineage: Eukaryota > Metazoa > Chordata > Actinopteri > Pleuronectiformes > Pleuronectidae > Verasper > Verasper variegatus. The sequence continues at coordinate 15,412,727 of CM048047.1, forward strand.
TGTCTACGAACGGTTTGAAAAGTGAATAAAGTTAAAAAATATGTACTAATTGTGTATATTTGTGTAATTGTAAAGAATCATTAAATGCTGTTTTGTTTTTTGCTTGGATTTTAAACTTGGATTCTTATGTAAGGCGTTGTATTGGATGGCCTTAGCATTGCATTTACCTGGTGCTTTGTTTTGAGGGAGAACATTTCAACAGCCAATCTCCCTAAAAGTTAGAATTACATTCGCAGATGTTGGTGTATGGTTTGTTTACTTCTTGTTTTACTTTTGAAATAAAAACACAAATCTTCTTCTTATTGATGACACAGTTTAACTTGTGCACAAATAAAGACACAGAGTGAGTCAACTGATTAAGTAACAGTAGTTACACAACAAAATACACTGGGATCAAATTCAACCATAACCCATAAGTCAGTTGTGATTCTGTGGAATCCTGCCCAATGCAAAAACATTTGCGTAAACACAAAACCGAACATGCTAATGCTTTGGCACATTTGTCATCCAAATATGGTGACTAACATTGTCCTCTCTCCTCTGCTTCCTGCTTCCTCTCTACTGTCCCGTCCCAGGCAACCGTTTCTTCCTGACCTCATTTGGCGCTATGTATATCTCAGAGGTGCAGAAGGAAGATGCTCTGTCCACCTACCGCTGCATCACAAAGCACAAGTACAGTGGAGAGACTCGCCAGAGCAATGGAGCCAGGCTCTCTGTTATGGGTAAGTAGCAAGCTTACCACTTCCACTCATGATAACTGGCACATGCAACTAAATGCAAATCAGAATATGAGTTTTTGTTGCTTGTTTTTGCCAATTATATTTCTCAATAGACGAGCAAGACAAAGTTTTATGTTTTATTCCTGAAAGAACTGTTCACAATTTTGGGAAATACCATTATTTGCTTTGTTGCTGGTAGTTCTTGAGTCTGTACTGTAAATATTAATGTTTCAAGAAAGAGTGTCGGCTTAGCTTAGCATATCTTCTTTTTTTTTACAAATTAAGGAAACAAGATATAATGTGGTAGCTCTTAAGATGTCCCAGAAGAAATCAGTTAAAGAAAAATAAATATATCATATCTTTGATGTGTTTGACCTGCAGACCCTACGGAGTCCACCCCGTCAGTGCTGGACAGTTTCCAGTCCGGTGAGGTGCAGGTGGGAAACAGTGTGGAACTGCCCTGCGTCGCATCGGGATACCCCAACCCCACCATCCGATGGCTAAAGGACGGTCGGCCACTCCCCGCAGACTCCCGCTGGACACGGCGCATCACGGGCCTCACCATTTCAGACCTGAGGCTCGAGGACAGTGGCAACTACATCTGTGAGGTCACCAACAGCTTTGGCTCCAAAGAGGTGACCGGTCATCTCAATGTCATAGGTGGGTAAAGCACAGAAGACACAAGTCATGAATGTGATGTCAGGTCACGGACAGGCATGATACGAGACAACATTTAAATTCTCTCTGCTTTGCCCGTACACGCCAACGCACCCCACTGTCGTATATGCCTAGCATGAGCTTGATCTCCACAGACGGCTTGCTCCCCTGCTGTGTTCTCATACCCCACTGAGGCGTCGCTGCAGTGACAGAGCAGAGCAGCGGTCGTGCGGGCCTGTCGCTGTGTGTGCCGGGGATGTGAGGGAGGGAGGAAAAGAGTGTTTTATAATGTTGTGTGTATATGGATGAAGGAGATGTACGCAGTGTATAAAGAAAGAGAGATGATGGTAAACTTGTGGAAGTGCATGGGGGACGGGAAACATGTGAGGGTGGGTAGAGGAGAGGAGGGGAAATTTAAGGGTAGTTCACTCTTCACCCTGAGTGGACGCTGGGCAGACTGGGCACAGGGCGCATCACTGCACAAGCCGTAAACCTCCTGTGACAGGGCATGCAAGGTGGGAGACACACAGGTCCACACACACACACACACACACACACACACTTCATGCATGCATTGCCTGAGAGAAAAGTCTTGCACATGCACTGTCACTCACACACACATGCATACACATATTCAGCAGCCTACAGCACTCAACACCAGCTGCTTTATTGCTCAGTGACATTTTCTCCCCTTTCTGTTCTTCGGTTTTCCTCGCTGCTGATCTCTCTCGCGTGCGCACACACACACACACACACACACACACACAATCACAGTCACACACAATCACAGTCACACTCACACAAAGGCAATGCTAGCAAACAACAAATTCCTGATCATCTTACCCCACCAAAATAACATTTTTCCATCTCTCCAGAGCCACTGCGGGTCACCTTGTCTCCCAAGAATCTGAAGACAGGGATCAGCAGCACAGTCATCCTCTCCTGCGCGGTCCAGGGTTCCCCCCACTTCATTGTGTCCTGGTACCGAAACACAGAACCCGTCATACCTGATCAGCACTTTTCCATCCAGGGAGCTCACAATGAGACATTGTTCATTTCCGCTGCACAAAAGAGACACTCGGGAGCTTACCAGTGCTTTGCTACACGCAAGGCCCAGACTGCCCAGGACTTCTCCATCATACTGCTGGAAGGTGAGCGCAGGAAGGGATCACCATGCAGGAGTACAGTCATGATAAAAACTGTCCTGGGATGTTATTCTACTTTCAGGGTTAAGATTAGAAGGGATCGAAAGGTGACAACATGTTTAAATGTTTCTCCAAATATGCTGGAAAGTAATAATCTAATACTTCATATTTGCATGTATATTGCATATATAGTTGAGGTTAACTTTCCTGAATAATTCCAGTTTAATTGACATACAACTGAAACATTGACCACTGCTTTGCATTTCCATGTTCCATCTAGTTTCATGTCTGTATTGATGCAAAATTATTCACACATATTTGTGCAGAGATAAATAGATGCAGAGAAAAACCCCAAAGCAGATCAATAAAATGAAACCAAAGTGTCAAAGCTTCTTCAAATTGGAGATTTGCTATATTGTGTTACTCTTCATGCAGCTTTGCTCTTTTACTGAGGTGAAGTGTGACTCTACATTGATTTTTGTCAAATAAGGTCCATCTTCTCATTTTAATCCATCTTCCCACCGTGATGCTGATTTAAGTCCAATCGACTAAAAGCACCTCTTTTCATGCTTGTTTCTCAGATGGCACACCCCGTATTGTTGCCTCCTTCAGTGAGAGGGTGGTGGTCCCGGGTGAACCGTTCTCCTTGATGTGCGCCGCCAAGGGAGCACCTCCTCCGACCATCACCTGGACCCTGGATGACGAGCCCGTGGCCCGAGACCTGTCGCGCGTCAGAGCCAGCCAGTACACGCTCTCCGACGGCAGCACTGTCAGCCACGTCAACGTCAGCAGCCCGCAGATCCGTGATGGAGGAGTGTATCGGTGCGCCGCACGAAACTCGGCCGGTAGCGCCGAGTACCAAGCGCGCATAAACGTAAGAGGTGCCTGTCTACTTTTCAATATCAGTCATACAGAGGCTTCTCATAGCCTGACCCCTTCCCCTTTCCTGACCCATCTCCTATCCTGTACCTTTCTATATCTCTACCTTTCTCATATGTATATTTTTACTTTTATTTGTTTTACTTTTTCTGTTTGGTCTCCGTCTTTACACGTACAGTTTATCTGCAGCAGTGGGTGTTTTGTTTCTCCGGCAGCCTCTACCTGTCATCTGTCTCATTCTCTTTCTTTCTTGAAGTCTCCTCAGGGTTACCTCTCTGTTTTCTGACTCACTGTAGCTCTGTACATGTGCTTGTGTCAATGCACACATACATATGAACACATAAAAAACATGCACCTATTTATCCACCTACTGTATCTACCTGTATTCACCCACACAAGGAAACACACATAGTTTGCAGGCAGAGAAAATGTTAGAGAAAGGTTGTCTAAATGGACACAAAGTGAGATTAGTCGATGTGAGACAAATGCAAGGAGAAACTTTAGAGGCCACAAAAACAGATGGCCAGAGACAGACAAGAGAGAGAATAGATGAAATGAGAGGAGAGGAATGTAAAAGAGAGGAGTGGAGTGCCAGTGTCTGCTGGGGGAGTGAGGGGGAACTCTGGTGACAGGACTGGTGATGTCACTGTCGTCAGAGACGACAAAGATGAGGAGTGACACCGATGGACAGGGCTGTATCGCTGTCTCTCTCTCCCTCTCCTCTTATTTCTCTGTGCTGTGGTGAGATGTGCGGTTGTGACATGTGAGTCTGCTCTAAGCAGACATGCCCGACTGATCATTGGAGTGAGAATGAGACCCATTGCCAGAGATCTTCAGTTTAACATCCAACACAAACTGACACAAATACAGTCAATGAGCACACATACATGGCCACACATGAAAAAGCAGCATCACACACACTACAATGCTCATCCACTCACTGAAATGTGATACGCTCAACTTATCCCATTCAGTGAGCGGCCAGCAGCAAAGATCCTGAGCCACACACAGGTATTGGAACACACAGTCACAAGTATGCCGGAGCTGTGTTTGTGCGAGAGCGCATGAGCGAGTGCGTCTGGGCGCACGACTGCTTGTGTTCGCGTCTGTGCGACGGTGCCACTGAATAATACATCTTTGACTCGTCAGAGCTGCAACTTCAAAGCTCAGCACGCGCTGCGAAAAGGGAGGAGAGAGAAAGAGGCTGAGAGAGGTGGGGGTAGGAGGGCTGGAAAGGAGAGACAAAAACAAAGATACAAGAAGAGCAGTGGTGAGACGGTCAGAGCAGAAGTGACGGATGATTGAGTAATAGCTCCTGGTGTCTTCCAATAATGCTAAACACATTTTGTATCTGTCTGTCTGTCGGCCTGCCTCGCTGCCCACGGCCTTCAGTCCCTGCTCTGTTGCCCATGATACATGACCAACACACTGAGGCAGTCAAGGTTTATTTTTACTGTATTTTATCTATACTGTATCTCATAGAATGACCTTAATAGAGTTCACAGCATCACTATTTTATAGAGCGCACACAAACAAAGAAAAACAATGCATTAGTTACACTATGCAACCATGTAAAATGCATAATGTTTGCTCCATGCCCCACAGTGAATAAAAGCTGCATTGCACACATATGGACACACACAGTTTCATGATTACGTTGTTAAAGTCGATGGGTTCTGCACCGGAGGACCCTGCATGTCCCGCAGCACCCAACGCAAATGTGGCAGGTGCAGGATACGTTGACCATAAAGCGGACGGGAAGCGGTTGGTTGGCATGAATAAAAATTCACATATGAAAATATGTCATGCATGGGTGTACCCATGCATGCAGACGTGCAACTTTCCAGTCAACTGAAAGCCTTTAAAGAAATGTAGAGGATCATGTTAGGTGTCGGTTTCTCATCTGTTTCACACTCACTTTCCCTCTGACGGTTTATTATTCTCTTTTTGGTTTACTCACGCTGTGGGTCACATTAAATTCATTTAAATGCCAGTAGCTGTAAATAAAGTTCTCTAATCCAATATGACCTGTAAACAATGGCACTAATGTGTTTCCGCATCTAGTTATTACTCTGTTATCAGAAGGAACAACATGAACCACCTGTAGAGAAACAGATGCATGATCTATAGCATTTACATCCACTTCTCTTTCCTTTTAACCTTTTAAAGGCATTTGGTGAGGCTTATTATTAGTTCACGTCTTTTAATGATGATAATAACTTTATTCATTTTGCACATTTCAAAACACTGTGTGTGTTTCTCAATGAAGGACAAATAAAAACAATAATATTATTCGGTAGCTTAACTGCTGTGTAACTGTATTTCTCAAGACCGACATTTGTCTGGAATGCTTCTCGAGAAAAGCTGCAGAATTAATTAATAAATTTTTTAATATTAAAGGCAGACATTTTAAACTTTCTCTCTCCCTCTACCCCTACATGCTTTTCTTCCTCTTCTGCCCCTTCCCTCCTTCCCAACTCCCTTCCCTTATATTCCTAAAATTCCACGACCTGCTCCTGACACCATCAACTAATGATCTTCTTTTTTCCCCTTTCCTCTACCTGTGGTCAACCCATCTCTTCATCCCTCCACCTGTCTGCCTATGTCTCTCTCTCTCTCTCTCTCTCTCTCTCTCTCTCTCTCTCTCTCTCCTCGCTCCCATCAGGTCCCCCAAGGATACGGCCCATGAAGAACATCACGGCAGTGGCCGGAAGAAACACTTTTATAAATTGTCGGGTGATTGGGTATCCTTACTACTCAATCAACTGGTACAAGGAGGGACTTCTGCTGCCTGATAACCATAGACAGGTGGGGTTTTCTACACTTCTGCTCAAAGACAATATGCACAGAGCTTTTTTCCCTTTCCTGTATATAGAGGGTTGTTTGAAGACCCATAATTCTGACCTTATAGGGCACCCACTAGCTCACTTGGGCATCCTGCATACGAAGGCTGCAGGGTTCAGATTTGTGTTGCATGTTTTTTTTCATTTCTATCCGGTAAATAAAGGCAAAAGGCCCAAGAAATGGGCTGTTTCACAACTTAATATATATACACATATACAAAATATACATCAAAAAACATTATTACCATAGAATTAGTTATTGTTTAGTGTTAGCCAGTTTCCTAAAACACCTGTGAAGTGAATTTTGAACCATGGCAGGGCCATTGTTTTGTATCACTAATTGCATCTTATAGAGTAATGCGAAAAATGTACTTTTGTATTCCATGAAACATTTAACATGTAGTTAACATAGTTTTACATAACATTATGCAATTACACATATATGCTCTCATAGTTATACAAACCAAAGCTCAAGCAAGCACATAAAGAGTTTTGCTGCCAGACACACAATGGTAATGGCCTCCGACTTCTATCGTCCCTGTGAGTCACTTTTATTGCATCGTATATTATACATTACAATATTTAATGTTTTGCTATGAAGGCACAAAGCAAATCAAAGGGGCTTCTTTTTGCATCAGTGTTTTAATATTAGGATCCACTCAGTTTACATTCACAGCCATGTCAGTTACCAAGAAGAGGAAGCGTGTAGCATTTCAGCATTTAACAATGCTGATGTCTGTTCAGGTGGTGTACGAGAACGGGACTCTGAAGCTCAGCGATGTTCAGAAGGGGATGGACGAGGGGGCCTACGTCTGCAGCGTCCTCATCCAGCCGCAGCTGTTCATCACGCAGACTGTTTATGTCACTGTCAAAGGTCAGTTTCAGAGTTTTTCATATTTTTACTCAGTGTTTTCCCTCCACACAAAATCATGTTGATGGCCTAACACAAGAGCGCACATAAACTTGTGTAAATTGGTGTACAACTTTTTGCATTGAGCATTTTTTTTTTTTGCAATACTGTGAATAATAATGTCGAATTGTAATTTTTATGATCGTAGCTTTGTTTCACTGTTTCATTAAAGGCAGTGGAAATAGAGTCATTGTAAAAGGGATGCAGAGTGAGTACGACTGCTTTGGAGCAGGAGGATGTTATTGTAACAGAGGGAGAGGAAAGAAGAAAGCTGTATGCATTGCCTCTAATAACCCCTGATTAAGGGGCGGAGTGGCCTAGTGTGCTCTCTCAACCACTCAGCAATTACATAGAGCAGGAGTGCTATTGTATAAGATTTGCATGTGTGTTTGTGCGTGTGTGTGTGTGTTGTGTGCGTGTGTATTCTGCATGTCAGTCTGTATGTTATTTCGCTCTGCTCTGTGCAGCAATAGCATGACATGTTTGTTTTAGGATGTCGTCTAGTGTGAGGGTGGGTTGTGTGTTTCTTAACATTAGCAGATGTGTGAAATTTTGTGGTAGTTGGTGGTCTTTGTGGGGAGTTATCCCTGCACAGAGATGCATGTGCGTGTGCACGTGCGCTTTGCATGCACATGTGCGCGTGCATACGTGCACATTCGCGGCGTGTGGGTGCAGGTATGTGCTTGAATGTGTGCTCGTCAGGTCTCTGATTTAATTAGATGAATTTTAACGAGGCCCAGATTAAATCCCCCAGATGTCTCAGCTGTAGACCCCCCCCCCACCACCAGCACCTTCCCCCCTCCCGCACTCCAAAACCACCGCCATCACCTCCGCCGGTCTCCATGGCAACGGCGCTCTTCCCCCTGTGGATGAGGCTCTAATTAGAGCAGCTATTATGGGCTGGCTTTAGCAGGGCGGGGTGGAGTTGAGGGGTTGGTAGGGGGGCATCAGCCGGCTGCGGAGTGGGTAGTGGGCTGGCTGGCCAGGCTGCAGCAGTGGTGGGGGTCCAGGCTTAGAGGAGAGACTCAGGAAAGCAGGTTTATGATCACCTGCAGTCTAACAGACTGCAGGTGATCATAAACAGACCAGTTATCATAAACAGACCAGTTATTGACCAGTCAGACTTCCAGGTGAAAGAGATCCAACTGTGTTTTTGTCTCCCCCCTCTGTTTCTCCCTCACTCCACCTCACTCACTCTCCCACCCCATGTCCTCTCGATGCCCCCCAATCTTCAAATCTGTGTGTCTACCCATATTCTCCTGTGCCTTCACATCTGACTTTCTCTCTCTTCTTCGATCCTTCACTTATTCATATCTGCCTCAAATCTCTGTCTTCACCTTTTACTTACCCTACTCATTTATACAACCCCGTTTTCATTTTATCTTTTTCTTTATATCTATTCCCTCTCTGCCTTATTCTGTCTTCTCTCTATCTACCCTTTATTTCACCCTGTTGCCTGTACTTGCCAATATCTCCCCCACTCGCCTTTTTATCATACATTTCCTCGACTTGATCTGTCTGTTTTACTCGTCTCCTTTTATCTGACTTCTTCTACTTTGTCCCTGCTACATTTCTATTTACTCTCCCTTCCTCTCGACACATCTTGCCCTCTATCACTCACTTTCTTTCACCTCTCTTTCTCTCAGTTCCTCCACTGATCCAGCCATTTGACTTTCCTCCGACTTCCATCGGCAAATTGATGTACATCGCCTGCGTGGTGTCGTCTGGAGACATGCCCATTCGCATCACGTGGCGCAAGGACGGGCAGGAGATCGTAGCCTCCTCGGGCATCACGATCGACACAAAGGAGTTCATGAGTTCCCTCCAGATCTCCAAGGTGTCGCTCAAGCACAACGGCAACTACACCTGCATCGCCAGCAATGACGCTGCCACTGTCAGCACAGAGAGGCAGCTCACAGTCACTGGTAAGAAAGAACAGGTGTGAGAGGACAGGAAATATGAAAGTGATATTTAGAAATGGGTTGAAGGGGAAAGGAAAGAGTTTATTTTAAAAGAGCACTACAGTGATTTAGTGTTTGAAATATGGTCAAAAATTAACCAGTAGAGGATTTGATGGAAAATAGTTGAAAGCAAAGAACATGATTCTTTAGGCATTTTAGCCAATTGAATAATGTTTCAGTATTAATATAACTGTCAATATCTGAGGGTCCAAAAACTAACACAATATGTCTCCAGTACAAGTTGAGTAACAAACCTTCTCCTCTTCCTCCAGTGCCTCCTCGGTTTGTGGTGCAGCCCAACAACCAGGACGGGATCTATGGGAAGGCAGGGATCCTGAACTGTTCTGTTGATGGATACCCTCCTCCCAAGGTCATGTGGAAACATGCCAAAGGAACCCTAGGTACAGAACCCATCATTCATTCTTCACTTACTGTGATGTGTAATAGTCTCTCTTGAAATTCAAGTGTTGCCGGCTGCTGCAACATAATCATCTGTCCCTGTTGCCCGTCTCTCTTTATGTCCAGCAGGGATCGGGAACCCGCAGCAGTACCACCCTGTGCCTCTGACTGGCCGCATCCAGATCATGACTAACGGCTCGCTACTCATCAGACACGTCCTGGAAGAGGATCGCGGCTTCTACCTGTGTCAGGCCTCCAACGGGGTGGGCTCCGACATCAGCAAGAGCATGGTTCTCACCGTTAAAAGTGAGTTGACTAACTGGAAAAGGCTAATGTATCGGAGTGCGATCATTCATTTCACGGCGCAGCCGAACTGAGCGGGGCCATCTAGGAAGCTCCAGTGCTCCTGATTTATCTTTACACGCTTGCAAACCGTGCCGAACCAATGAGCCACCTCGCACTGTGCTCTGTGAGCATAAACACACACACACACATACTGTACACACCCAGGGATAAACTGGTGGAGCTAAGGTGAACGTGGACATAAGAGCAGAAAAAAATGTAAGTAAAGTGTGTGTGCGTGTGCGTGTGCGTGTGCGTGTCCGCACGTTAAGCAATAGGCAGTGGGAAAGCGAGCAACTGAGCGATTGATCTTTTGACTCTTGGGATCTGTCTACAGACAATCAAAAACACTTTGAGCGTAATCATTATCTGCAATCAATCTCTACATCCTGCCCTTGCTGTCAGTAACACCCTGTGTGATGCAATGTGAAAATGTACATGCACACACACACACACACACACACACACACACACACACACACACACACACACACACACACACACACACACACACACACACACACACACACACACACACACACACACACACACACGTGACTGTGAACATCAATTAAGACAGTACGTGAGTCCAATATCCTTTATATCAGAGATGAGAGATGTTAAAGCTTAATTTCTGGAACCTTTTGACTCGTGCTCACGCAGACACACACATAACCAGGTGCACATATAAACATGGACTAGTTTCACTGTGTTCTGCTATCTCAGGGTTGCCCCCTCTCTCTCTCTCTCTCTTCCTCTCTCTCTTCCTCTCTCTCTTCCTCTCGCTCCTTCTGGTGTTAGTGTTATTGATTGAACCGTTCCTCTCCCCTGCTTCCCTCAATTCTGTCTGTTTCGCTCAGCGGAGAGGGAGGAAAAGAGGGAGGGTGAGATGAATAAGTGATGAAAACAAAACAGCAGAACCCTCCTCAGATCGATATTGTGTGTGCGCGAGTGTGCGTGTGTGTGTTTGTGCGGATGAGGGTGTGTCTGTTTCGCCGGAGACCGTGAGTGATTTTGTGTGTAGAGTGTACACGGACGGTGGAGTGTATCGTTTCTGCCTCTTCATTCACCTAGACCCCAATGTTAACTATTGGAGAATGAGAGAGGAGGTTTATTGACTTTACCTCATTGACCATAGCTCTTCATTACTCTGCTGCAATGGAACTTGGCCACTCCGAGCTCCACCTCTTTAACTACCAACCGCCCTGCCCTTCTCTCCTCCGCTCTTTCACTCCATTCTGCCTTTCCACTTAAACTCTGCTTATTATCTACTTACTCGTTTCTTTTCCTCCATCCCCCTTCCCTCTTCTATCTGCCTCTGTCATCTAATACCCCTCTCATCAATATGTTGACTGTCACTGTACTTCCCCTCCATGTGTCCTCACATTCTCCTCCTCTCACACTCCATTTCCTTTCTCCTTCCAGTCCCGGCGATGATCACCAGTCACCCCAACACCACCATGGCGAAGAAGGGTCACGTGAAGGAGCTGAACTGCACCGCCAGGGGAGAGTGGCCCATCATCATCCGCTGGGAGAGAGGCGACACTGTCATTGACCCTGACCGCAACCCCCGGTACTCCATTACCACCAGTCCCAACGAGAAGACCGACGAGGTGTTGTCTACACTCAGGGTAAGAAACACTTGACTCTTACTCGGCTGACAAATAGATTGTCAGTTTTTTCTCGTTTTTGTCTGTTTGGAGTTCTGAGTCAAGGCGTAGCGTGTAAAGCTCACTCTGCTGTGAACTTCTGTACTTTGGTTGCCTGAGGTGCATAGAAAACGGGTGAGATTAGAAAGAATCCATTAACATCAGTCGGCGTGTTGCTAAAGGTTGGTACCAATCACGGCCAATCACGTCACATATTCGAATTGTTTGTCATCTGTCAATTGTTTGACATCTGTTCTTCCCTCTGTGTGCAAGTGTGAATATATATATATATATATATATATATTTCCAGAGAAAACATTAAACCCATGTTTCTGGACATTTTGAAAGACACCATGTTAATTAAAGGCACGGATTAGAGGAGCCTGGGCATCAAACCACCACCCTTCTAGTTAGTGGACAACCAACATTGAATCAAGGTATCGCCAGTGGATTTGGCAACTTTTACCCTGGTTTGACAGTGTGCCAGTGTCAAAGTAGAGACTTCAGATGGAACACACACTGGACCTTTGACTTTTAAATGATTTTACATGTAGTTAATAATTAAACATTGATATTTCTGGCTGGTATTGTTGTTGACATATCCACTGTTTAAAGAATGTATATATTTAAAGGCCTCATGGGGGCTGTGGAACAGGGGTTGGAGCTGGTCATCAACTAACCAGTGTCGGTGGTTCGATTCCCTGCTCCTCCACTCTGCATTCTGAAGTGTACTTGTGCAAGAGACTGAACCCCAAACTGTGCCGTCAGTGTATGAATGGTGTGTGATAGAAAAATATGCTGCGTATAGAGGTGGTGTATTAATGTGAATAGGTGAATGCAGATGGTACTGTAAAAAGCTTTGAGTGGATGATAAGACTGGAAAAGTGCTGTTTGATGACTCAGCCTGCACTCTGGGGCTTTTACTAATTTTGCACCCAATGATAATGCTTCCTCAATGTTGTAACTCCCTTCCTGTGACTATAAATTCTGCCTGTTACCAACTGGTGCACAGGAACCTACACTGTCTGATTCATCAGCAAGGAGGCCTTGACGATAGAGAGCTGGCTGTCATCCATGTTTAGCTTCTACTTACTACAATGGGTGGCGTGACGTACATTCAGCGCTATTGGCTACTTTAGACACCAATCATGACTATTATTTATTAAAATTTTTCCCAGTAGTCTTTCTTTTTTTCTTTTTTTTTTTTACAAACATGCTTAAATATGTGCAATCAAATGGCACTCTGGAATCCATGTTTGGGGTCTTTAAAGAAAAGGTAAAGCTTGCATGAATGAGGTCTGTGTGGTTACACCTTTACTAGTCAAAGTAACAGGTCTGTCGAGCAAAGTGCGATTTGAGGTTTTGCATAAAATTTATGCAAAAAAGTGAATCTTGAAATCCCAAAGAATTATAATTACACCAGTGGACTAGTGAAAATTCCTCTGCTGGATCTCACCTACTACTGCACGGTGATTCACCTAAATACAGAACAGGCATGTTGGAGGAAAAACTCTCACTTCTCCCAATCACAAATCTGTACTTCACATAGTTTGTCTTCACCGAGTCAGAGCTGTTTGTCTCTTTGACATTTCTCTATCTACCTTTCTCCCTGCAGCTAAAACCAGCCGAGCGTGAGGATTCAGTCTTCTTCTCCTGTCACGCCATCAACTCTTACGGAGAAGGACGAGGCCTTATCCAGCTCACCGTGCAAGGTAAACCACTCCTGCACAGATGCATGTAGGGTACCATCTCTTCATACTGATAAAACCTACACAAATCTGTGCTTCCCTCTTTTCCATCCAAATCTGTCTCTTTTTTTTGCGGCTACCTTTCCCTCTATTGTCTTGCCTCCCTTCCTCTGCTCACACCCTCTCTTTTAAACCCTCAGAGCCCCCAGACCCTCCAGAGCTGGAGGTGCGAGAAGTGAAGGATCGCAGTATGAACCTCAGGTGGACACAGAGATTTGATGGGAACAGCATCATTACTTCCTATGATATTGAGTATAAGAACAAGACAGGTCAGTAAAAAGAGTTTATTCCTTGTTTTTAAGAAAATCCAAAAGTAAATCTGATCTTGAAATAAAATCCTACACTGATGATGCCTTTTTCTGTTAGCTTACTGCCAGTATCAAATTAAACAATGCACAATTTTTAGAACATTTTGAGAAAAAACAAATCATTTAATTTATCAGAAGTGTTTTTGAAGTGGGAAAATGACTGCAAACTGCACAATTAAAAATTAAAAACAACACTTATCTATGTTTCTCCTCCTCTTCTTTCTCAGATACCTGGGAGCTGAAGCACGCCACTCGAAACATCTCCCCCACCAACAATCAGGCCAACATTGTGGACCTTCACCCCGCCTCCGTCTACAGCATCCGCATGTACTCCTACAACGCCATCGGAAAGAGCGAGGCCAGTAAGGAGCTCACCATCAGCACAGAGGAAGCGCGTAAGTATCTTGACATCACTGATATTGTTTTCATGTGCGTGTGCAATTTGGTGCAGCCTGATTGAATTTATCGGATCAAGGATTATCGGGCCTTGGCCGAGAATGGCACTCAATCTCGTTTTTTCTTATGTAAATGTGAGCAAATGAGCTCTTCTCTTCTTCTGCCTGTGGTGACACTGACATCTGTCCTTGAATAAGCATTTTGTATAAAAAGTGTACTTCAGTGGAAATGGAAAATAAAAATCCTTGAAAATTGTAGACCAGAATATTTTTTCGACAGCAGCAGACTTCCTCCACCTCAACCCCTCTGTCTGTGTCTCTCTGCAGAGCCTGATGGTCCTCCAATGGAAGTGATCCTGCAGCCTGTGACCTCTCAGAGTATCCGAGTCACCTGGAAGGTAAAGCATTGGAACTATTTAAATTTTAACCTTTTTGTCCTGATCCATCTTCAGTGTATTAAGTTGATCATGCACCATTTGATCAATACAGTCTGATGTGAGCATTGTCCACTTTTATTACATCCGTCAGGCTCCCAGGAAAGAGCTGCAGAACGGCGTGATCCGTGGTTACCAGATCGGTTACAGAGAGAACGGCCCCGGCAGTAACGGCCAGTACAGCATCGTGGAGATGAAGGCCACTGGAGACAGTGAGGTCTACACGCTGGACAATCTGAAGAAGTTTGCTCAGTATGGCGTCGTCGTCCAGGCCTTCAACAGAGCCGGCACAGGGCCCTCGAGCTCCGAGATCAATGCCACAACATTGGAAGATGGTGAGAGTCACAATAAGCCACATGTACAACATACAGTATCTCAGCAGGCCTTTTTCTTGGTCTGCCTCTGAATGTAAATGTGGGCAAATTAAAGCGTAACTTCACCCGTAAGTTTTGGCTGAAGGTTTTGGCTGTTTTTCTAGGTTGTCTGGCTATGAGCGACAACTCCAGTAGCAGCACACACACACACACACACACACGTTTCTTACAAATGTTTGAAGAAGATCTCTCACCTACGGAGTTTCCCCACAGCCAAGACCATGGTGGTCCTAAATCGTCCTGAACTACTAGCACAGGCCACTGTGTGTGTGTGTGTGTGTGTGTGTGTGTGTGTGTGTGTGTGTGTGTGTGTGTGTGTGTGTGTGTGTGTGTGTGTGTGTGTGTGTGTGTGTGTGTGTGTGTGCGCTGTGCGTGCGTGCGTGCGTGCGACAGTTGGGGCTGAGGACATTGAGGGGTAGGAGAGGATGGGGGATGTATGTGAATGGTAGCTGATGTAGTGGTCTAGGGTCTTAGTTAAAAAAACAAACACATTTAAGTGTGCGGTATCTCTTTAAGTGACCAGCAGCACTAACAGAAATACTGTAGGTTAAACAGCAGGATGCATTACACACAGCGCAAGAGTAAACTGTGAGTCCTGTGAAATATCAGCCTCCTTCTGTTTTGGCTTTGATTCGCAGTTACTGCACTTTTTTCTGTTGCAATTGATCTTTTTTGCTTTCTCACTGCCTGATCTGTGCTTTGTAACCGAAAATTACTACTTTCCCTCTCTGCTCTCAACGAGAATGAATGCTGGCAGCAGGAATTAAAATCTTTTTTTTCTTTACAAACCTCAAGGACACATAGTCTCATAGACACATTCAGCAGCTCTGCAGAGAGGTTGGAGTGATCCATGTGGAGGTCTTGCCATACAGCGTGTAATGGCTCAGGGGGCAGATGAGCTCAATGTTGAGTGACTGAATAGATGAAATAAAGAGCGACTGACTTAAATACAAATGCACTCAGGGAGCAAACACCTCTTCCTCTGCTGAACAATCCTGTATTTCGATTTTTTTTTTTATGCATCTGTGAGGCTGTGAGTTCGTTTGACGACAGCCAGTCTTTTCTCACTTTTACAGTTTCAGAAAGAAAGCTGCAACCAGCAATTACCACCAGACCAAGCAGCAACCCATTCTGCTGCATACTATTAAACTAAATCCACTGGATCTGAAGAAGTATATGAAGTGTTATGTGAGGTTTGAGGCGTTTGGGGGAGAGATGGAAGGGGTGGGTGCAAGGCAGTGAAACCGTGGGACAACTGACTTCTGCATTGTCCTACTGGACCTCATTTAATTTGTTTGTGCATCAGCCTTGTCCCTCAAAGGCTTTTATTTACAAAGCAAGAGAACTATTCCTTTTATTCATTTCGTAATAAGCAATATTTTCTAAGCAGGCTGCATTAATCGACTTTTGGCCTCTGAGGAGCAGGAGAAATCCAAAACAAGTTGACAGCCGTTAACATATAAACAGAGATGAGCACTGTTCAAAGAAAAATTTTTTTGATATGTTGATTTATCTTGATAAAGTAAATCGGGCACGCTTAGGGAACTTACTACGAGTGTGTGTACAATTTGGTGCAGCTTGATTGAATTTAAGGCGGCTGCTGGGCCTTGGGGGAGATATCTGTGCCATTCTAGTTTACTCTTGTATTCTACAGTTTTTCACGCTTTATTTTTTTTAGGGTTGAGCTGCAGACAATCTGTACGCTATGAAAACATATTTCTTCAATACACGCCATCTTTATCAATCGCTATCATACAACATCCCCCCACTGCAAACACATAAAGCTAAACACACACACTCACGCACAGGCGCACAAATACATACAGTACGTCACGTACTTGTCCACACAGTGAACCGTTGGCTGAGCTCCATTAGTCCAGAGCAGACAGAGCCCTCCAATCCTTCCCCGTGGCTGTCACCGTGGCGACAGTGATATTGATGGCCATTATGATAATAGTGATAACAACAAGCATACTAAAAATAATTATAATTAGCATGTCTCTCTGTCCGTCTCCCTCTTTCTCTCTTTCTCTCTTTCCCTCTGCAAGCTTCCTGCTGTAATTATCCACAGCTGAGCGCATTGTCTCTCTGCTCCCTCTTTTCATCTTTTTCTGCCCTTCCCTGGCTCCCCTTGCTTTTAACTCTTCCTCCCTTCCTCCCTCCTTCCTCTGCCCCTCACCCCCCATCTCCTCCTCTCCGTTGCCCCAGTCCAAAAGCTGCCTTTCATTTTGTTCCTGTGTTCCCCATCTTTTATTTTTCTCTTCAAACGTATGCACTTTGTTATGTTCATTTAAGACATCAACTGATTTTTTTAACTTTTTATTAATCTACCATTTATTTATTAGACATAAGCCCCAATACAGACCATGTAGAAACATGTATTCGGTTCAAATACTCTTTCAGTTCCTATCATATAAGTGTGACTTATGTTTTGACACCTTCTAATTATTTTATTTTGGAGCCTAAAGGTTTGTTCATGCAAAACCCTGTTTCCGTTTTCTAATCCTCCTCTCCCTCCCTTCCTCCGTCCTCATCCCCACCTTCTCTCTCTTCACCAGCTGCAGAGAAATTCCCCCTGGTGGACTTGGCCCAATCTCTCTCTTTTCACCGCTCTTGTCTTTCAGCCGGCCCTCTTCCTCTCTTCCTGCCCCTCCTCTCACAAGTTGACTTCTGTTCATCCTCAACAGTGTGCGTTATTCAAAGCGTGAAAGGCTAACGGTCAGCGGTAGCCAGCAGAAGAGACACCTGGGCCGGGTGGGGACAGAGGGGGGCTTGTGCACGGGAAAGAGAGATGCTGGTTGTAGAGATGGTCCTATACATCAGGCTGGATGCATGTCATGGGCTTTTTTATCTATCACTGGCCTTTTTACTCACTTCAGGTTTGATATGGAAATGCCTTTTAGGGTTTCAGCGAGGCTTTACTCATTTATTTATTTATTTCTCAGCCTCCTAAAGCAGACCTAATGTTGAGGAGACAATGGCAGCCTTTGCATTAATGTGAGAATTGAAATCTTAAGTTTTCAGAATAAACCTTGTGAATCAGGTTTAAGGGCAGTTGATGCAAACTCACACTGTGCAGCTAGAATATGTTCAAACCTAAATAACTTTAAAAACTTTAAACTCATACATACAAAGTTTTGGGGAAATGTGAATATACGTAAAACACGCCCATCCTTTGGATTGGTGGAACCATGAAAAACATGCTCTCACAGAGAATATGAATCTTCCAGCCTGAAGGCTACTCGAAGGTGAAACCTCTTACCTGCTGGAGGGCCAAAGATACCTCATATGTATTTTAGGAAATGTGGATGGAACCGGTGGCATCTAGCAATGCCTGCGTTGAGATTTGATGTGAAGTGCCGGCCCGTGAATTTCTTTGGAGGAGAACTCTGTTTATTCTGACAATAAGAGAGGGCGACACAGTACATAAACGGTACCTGATACAACAAGTCAAACAACAAAATCCTCCTGTCAGTTTTTTCCATTGATGGAGCCCGTACACAAATCAACAGAAATATGTCGGCATATTACGCTATAACAATAAACCTATGAGTAAACATGAAAACATAATAACAGAGAGGCTAACATACAGAAAATCTGAACGACCAAATTGTCACATAAATCTTCTATGAAGAACAACAAAAGAAAGGGGGGAGGTGAAGCCGGAAAGACTTTGTGTAATTATAGCGATCAATACGACAAATTGGACTCTGCTACATATTTTATTGGACTGTTAACAGCATTGTTACATTAAAATGTGCAAAAATTGAGATGAAGAGCTGTAACAAGCTGATACACAATATGCTGTATATGTGATATTGTCATTGTGATATTGTTTCTCCAGTTTATCTGTGTTTTCAGCTCAATCATCCAGATACAGGCTTTAGATAACTTGTCTGACCTTTTCTCACCTCTTCTCTCTCGCTCTTCGTCTCCAGTGCCCAGCCAGCCGCCTCAGAACGTGCGAGCCATTTCCGTAACATCCGACGAGGCAGTGATCACATGGGCGGAGCCACCCAGACTGACGCTGCACGGCGTACTGAAGGGATACCGCGTCGTGTTCTGGGCTGTTTTCCCGGATGGAGGTGGGCTGAGTGTGTCTTGTCATCTCACTTGTGACACCATGAATGGTAACCACTCGTGTCCTTGATCTGAACATCCCTCTTTCTTTTTTGTCTCACAGATTGGGGCGAAATGCAAAACATCACAACCACCAGGGAGCAGGTGGAGCTCAGAGGCCTGGAGAAGTTCACTAACTACAGCATCCAGGTGCTGGCCTACACCCAGGCTGGAGATGGAGTCCGGAGCAACGTCCTGTACATCCAAACCCGTGAAGACTGTAAGTACAATATGTTGTCGCCCATGGGTTTTTCCTCATCTTAATTCAAGAGCACGGAGAGACTTTTGAAAATACCAAAAATTAAACCATGGTAGCCTTGATCCTTCCACACAGTTTAAACACAATAATAAACAGATCTACAATTATATGTGATTTACCTCGACCACATCTTTGGGGCAGGTCCACGGGTTTCTCTTCCTGGTTTAGGCAGCAGTGTGGGAGGCAGACAGCCAGAGGGGGTGGGGGTGGGGGGGGGGGTCTTTGTAAGGTTGAGGTTGCT
Organism: Verasper variegatus; assembly: GCA_026259375.1. Lineage (NCBI taxonomy): Eukaryota > Metazoa > Chordata > Actinopteri > Pleuronectiformes > Pleuronectidae > Verasper > Verasper variegatus. Next base: position 15,432,109 of record CM048047.1, read on the forward strand.
GATTAAAACCTCTTTGTGCTCTGATGTGCCATTACCAGTGCTAATGAGAATTAAGAACCCAAAAAGTGTGTGCGTATGATTGGTTAAGGAGCCTAAGGGTGTGGGTCTGTGCATGCGGATATGTGGAAGGATTGTGTGCGGGGGTTAAGTGTGTGTGTGCACGTGTACGTATCTTAGCATTGATGCACACGCGTGTGTGTTCATGAGCTATTGTTTGTGTGCAAGTCTCGCTCAGCACCCGGCACAAGGAGAGGGATTAATTCTTTGTGGCTTAGAAAGAATTAATTTTGTGCTTACACTGTCGGGCTGTGGATTACATCCGTATCCGCCTCTCTTCTCCCTCCCTGGGGCCAGGCAGAGGAGGAGGCAGGCGTCTGGAGATGGCGAGAATGAGGGAGAGAGGGGAGCGGGGAGAGATAGGAGATTTTAAGAAGTGCATTTCAGAGAAGGCCTTTATTCTCTTATTCTCACTCTATCTACATTTTATGAGCCGGCCTCGCTGCAATAGCTCTTCAAATATATGTATTGCGTTAGTCTTTGAGTGTGCGTGTGCACGTGTGTGCGCGCGAGTGTGTGTGTTTATCAGGGGGCAAGCGGAGTGTCTCCTTTTCCCTGATGAGGGTTGACACTGTGTCCAGGGGCAACCTCTTCACATACTGTACGTTCAACGCTCTCTGTCTCTCTCTGTCTCATCCTTCCCCTTTGCCCCGAGTTCTCTCTGTAGCATATGGAAAAGTGTTTGCAGTGCAATTGTGTAAACAGCCAATTCTCCGCCTGCCTCTTTTCTGCCTCTGTCTCTCAGACAGACAAAGACAGTAGGAATAAGAATGAAGAAGACAGATTCAACATTCATTTTTTGAATGCTCTTTCTAAGGGCTTCACGCTGCTGGGGTCACAGCATTTCGCCTTTTTGAAAATGTCCATGTGTTTGGTGTTTGTGTCCATTTAGAATTTAACAGTTATTTAAGTGAAAAGGTTTTGTCTGTAAGAATCAGGGTGATCTGCCCACAAAAACTGAATATACTATTCATAACTATGTTTTCATTAATGTATAATGATCTGAGTTTAAGAATCACTGTGTTTTCGTCATGTTAGAATCCACCTTTACACCATTTACAGGGGTGCGTCTTCTTCTGTCATGTTGCGCCGTCATGTTTGTAAAGTAGCACAGAATGAGAAAAAAACTAACACTGGCTCAAACAAGGGCCTTTCATGTTTGTATGTTACCTGAAGGCCACTGTTCTATTTGGTTTAAACAGGCAACCTCACCAAGAAAATCCATGTTTGACTCTTTGTTGATCTTAAAGTAAATAAAGTTATGGGTAAACGAGCAATGATGCAAAATGAGTAGTCCATGGGATAGTGATACATGAGTAAAGAGGCATGATAGTGTTAAGAGCAAAAGCTGCATTTATCATTTTTAATAATTCAATTTTTTTGAGGGGATTTGATTATTAGGTCTATATGATATCAGAAAATTGTCAAATATTCCCTGTACAATGTATTGGAAACAAGGCCGACCTATTTAAATTGCTTGTTTTGTCAAATCAATGGTCCTAAAACTGAAGATATTCAAATTGTTATCATGGAAAACAGAAAAGAAGAAATAAAATCCCACATGAGGAGCAGTAACCAGTATGCTTTGTAAAATTAATAATATTAATGATTAAATTCAAATTTAAAGTAGATGGACTATTGCAAACTCAATTGTCTGACTTTGATGATCGCAATGATGTTTAGGGCAGTTTTTAATTGTACCAAATATTACACAAGGCAGTCTGAAATTAGAAAACTGAAAATGAAAGGTCCCTCCACTAAGTCTATTACTTATGTTGTTACTACAGAATTCCATCACTGTTAATACGTTTTAATGGAAACAAGAACCAGGCAGGTTAACAAACTTCAGATAAGTCAGATAATTGAGGAAATAAAAAACGCGCCTGATTACACAAAACTCTGTGGAAGGACGTGCTATGGGTCGGGACAGAAGCCATTCAATTATGCTGAGGATCCGCATCAGGAGGGCAGACCTCAGAATTTTGTTTCACTTTCTGAAACATTGAGAGGAGTGTTTTTCAAAGTTTTCTTCCATTCCTCAGAGAATAATTCATGTATCGTGATGAGAAAAATCAATTTGGTGTAGATCAAAATAAAAATCCAGATCCAGTGAATTTAAATGTGGCCTCATTCCTCTACTGAGTGCCCTTCTAGTATCACACTGCTATCTTCTGTTTGCTAATATTAAGTTAGTTGCCTTGTTTTACCAAACATTTATCTCTTGGCAGAATAAATGGTCTGTTGGCACTGAAGAAGAATTGTACTGGTATTCGGCATGCAGACTAGGAACTAAAGGGCATACTAGAGCTATAGAATAAAGTAGTAAATAATTAGTAAGGAGTACTAGTAATTTAAGGGTTTAATGCTGCAACTGGACAACTAACAAATGGACAAATTTACCAGTCACCCTTAAAGCTTTTAAATCAGTATATTTATGTGCAGAGACATTTAACTGGTTCACATTCTTCTATGCCCTCTATATCCCTCTTCTCTCCACTTCATGATTCAGACCCTGGACCCCCAGCTGGCATCAAAGCTGTGCCCTCCTCTGCCAGCAGTGTGGTGGTGTCCTGGTTACCCCCTCACAAGCCCAATGGAATCATCCGAAAGTACACCATCTACTGCTCCAGCCCTGGGTCAGGCCAACCGGTGAGTTAGAAAGAGGGGTGCACAGAGTTTCAGGGGTGGGAGGTGGGGGAAAGGGGAAGACTATTCAAACGTGACTGGTAATGAAGGAGACAAGATCCATTTTAAATGTAGGATAAAGCCTCTGTTGCTGGATTTATATGATGCTAAGATAAAGAAAATTATGTTAATCATGACGTTGTTCTGCATTTGTGAATGTGTGTGTGTGTGTGTGTGTGTGGTCTAGTGCTGCAGTCTCAGCAAGATGTGTGTGTGTGATGAGCTCTCCTCATACCGCAGTGTGTGTGCATGCAAACTCAACCTCCAGCCTCATTTGCATATCTGCGTCTCATCACGTTGCCAGGACAACCTCATCTGTTCATCAACGAGGGCCGAAAAAACAAGCCGACAGCAAACACACACTCTCACTTACACACAGCCACACACACACAAATATATATGTATATACATACACACTCATATATATATGGATCACACCAAGCGTGTAGAGGTACATACATATATGCAACTCATGTTTTTATGACATGAGTGAATGATTGAATTCAAAAGCAAGAAATATATCCTGCTTGCATAAACACACACACACACACACACACATGCACACACAAACATGCACAATATAAATGTACCTATCTAGAAATATACGGGCGTCTTCTCCTTAGTCTCCCTCATTCACAAATCACTCTCTCTCCTTTTCTCTATCTATTTACCCCTCTCTTTCTCTCCCCCTCTCCTTCAGTCTCTCCTTCTCTCTCTCTGAAGCCCCCATGCAGAGTTCGGGATGATTACTATGTAAATGAGTGCGACTGGAGAGATGGAAGGAGGGATGGGGGGGGGGTCAGACACACCGCGTGGGGAGTACTTTTGTTCCTCTTTTCATTATCTCGCTCTATCGTTCCCCGGATCACCGCTATCTCCACGCCGGAGGAATATTTTAATATCCGTTACAGCAACACACACTCTGTCACTCCCCCCCTCCCTCCCTTCTCCTCTACATCTACCCACCCACCCATTCATCCATCCATCCATACATCCGTCCATCCCTCTGTCCATAGTTCTTCCTGCAGTGGAGAGTAAAGAGACAAATGCACCGCGAGGAGAGAACTGAAGGAGACGTTGATAGACGTGAGAGTCGGGCGGAGAAATGCAGACACAATGTAAAACAGAGGGGGGTATCGGTGCATAGATGGAGGGAGAAGCGAGGAGTGGGCCCACAGATGACAGAGAAATGTGGCGAGGGACAGGGGAACAAGGAGAGGGATGAAGAGTGATGGCAGGAGGAGAAGGGAATGATGGTGCAGTGGGGTAAAGGATAGTCGGAGAGGAAAAGAGAGAGGACAGAGACAAGAGGAATGGATGATGAACAGGGAACACAGGGAAGTAATAAAAAGCCCAGTGGATTTCTCCATGACGGCCCGCTCATAAATGTGAAAAACAACAGGAATACTGGAATCTATTTGCCCAGAATAAACCGTTGTGCAAACAACAGCCCAGCAGGCTGCAGGACAGCGACACCGCAGCGGCTTCGCAGATGTCACTGGTCTGCCACGTTTACGAGACTCTTCAAGCCATTTGACACTTGTATCACAGTCATCATGTCATCTGTGCATGAGTGACTGTCACTCAGAAATGTGAGTCAAGCTGGTGGGGTGTAGTAAAACTTGTGATTTAGACAGCAACACTTAATGTTAGGTGCTACCTTACAGATTTATGATTGTCTTTTCTTTTTTCATATTTCCCTGTTTAGACCAGGAGCACGGTAACGCAGGGGGGTTTGTGTGTGTGTGTCTGTGTGTGTGTGTGTGTGTGTGTGCATGTGTGTGTGTGTGTGTGTGTGTGTGTGTGTGTGTGTGTGTGTGTGTTTGTGTGTGTGTGTGTGTGTTTGTTTGTGTGTGTGTGTGTACAGTTTATATAGCACCTTTCTCAGACCAAAGTCACAAAGTGCTTCACATAAATATAATAACACCAGGAAGTAGTAATACACAATAACTGAGTAAATAAACCTGCAACAAAAAGACAATAAAAACACATGAATTCAAACATTACAATGCACATGGTACACATGCACATTCAGTTGTTTTTCAAAGGCTTCAGTGGACACTGCAGAACATGAGTTGTGTGTGTGTGGAGTAGGGCATACGGGTATAATTGGTGGGTAGGTGAACAGTGACTGACAGGCAGTAAGGACAAGTGTGTGTGCGTGTTTTGAGGAGACAGTGATGTCTATATGTCTAGACAGCAGACACACGATCGGGTTAAACACACTGCAATTACTCATCCACCTCCAGGTCATGTATGCCACTGTATATGTGTGTCAGTCTACTCTGTGCATGTCTGTTTGTGCTTGTTTGTGTGTAACCATTCCTCTTCCTCTTTGTCCCCTCTTACTCTCCTTTCCTCTCCTCCCCTCTTCATCATCCTCTCCTCTTTCTCTTCTTCTACTCTCCTCTTCTTCTCCTCTCCATCTCCTCCCCTCTCCTCCTCTTCCTCTCCTCTCCTCTCCTCTGTCGATGCCTGCAGTAGATAGGCCTCATTAGCGTACGACTGTTCATGATATCTCTGACTGTCTCATTTGTCTGTCCCCCATTGTCTTCCTCTGTATCATATCTCTGTTTTCCCTCCCTGAGGAGAACAGAGGAGGAGAGGGAGTGGGCTTTACTCCCCCCCCCCCCCCCCCATATCTCTCAATCCCTCCTTCCCTCCACACAGTTTTGCCTTATCAGAACGTATCCTCCAACTAATCGTCCTTTCTTGTCCTGTAGTACTGACTGGAGGAGAGAATGCAGGGTTGGGTTCACATTAGAATGATGTTCACTCAGCCCTTCACATTACTCCTGCCTTTCCAGCAAAGTGACAGAATGATATTGTAACTGGCTTCCCCCCCATAATTCACTACATGTTGTGTAGCACATATGATACGACGCCGGGTTTTGTTGTCCGAACACACAAAGGGAATTCTTTCATGTGTATTTTTCCCTCCGCAAAGGAGGCCATGTTTTCACCACTGTCCATTTGTTTGTCAGCCAAATTACGCAAAAACTACTGGACGGATTAGCATGAAACTTGGTGGAAGGATGTGGTAACAGACAGGAAAGAATTCTTTATATTTTGATGCAGAATCAGATGTTTAACATTGTGTGTTTTTAAACATTTTCCTTGATTTCTCAGACTATATTTCATTGATCTTGATTAAACATTTAGGGAACTGATAATTTGGTGCAGATCAAAATAAAAATCAGATCTAGTGAATTTAAATGTGGTTTCATGAAGGGGCTGTTGTGTTGTTGGCTTTCTACTGAGTGGCATTCCAGAAAATGTAGGAAATATGTGGAAAACATCTCCATTGCAACTTTTCCAATTTCTCTCCCCAGCTGCCCAGCGAGTATGAAGCCAATCCCGAGCTGCTGTTCTACAGAATCACCCACCTCAACCACCGGCAGCAGTACCTGATCTGGGCCGCAGCCGTCACCACGGCAGGCCGGGGAAACTTCAGCGAGAAGGTCACAGTGGAGCCAGCGGCCAAGGGTGAGTCCCTGTAATTAGACACACAGTGAGGTTAAAAGCCAGGGACACAAGATTATTGTAGTTTGCAGATGGAAATTAAACTATGTTTAATATGAGCTAAATCTGATCGGATATGATGTTTTTTTTCCGGCATAAAGGTTTAATTCAACCATTTTTTCAACAGTATTAAAGGAGATGTGTGGAAATTGAAGTCTGTTTACAGTTGTTACGAGAGTTTTACTACAGGAGTACTCCTCATCTCAGCATGAGGTCTGTGGACCTACAAATCACCAAATCAGTTGTTTCTGGGTGGATGAAACATCACTGCTCTCGTTTTTTTTCTCCTGAATTTCCTGCTTCTCTGTTTGTTCCGTCAGCCTCAGTGTCTGCCTTCTCTCTCTCTCTCTCTCAGGATCTGTTGTGACACTGCGACTGACAGCGTAGTATTCCTCTTCAAGCCTCTTATCGACAATGCCATGAACTAAATATACATCTTTTCAAAGGATACTTTTCTCTCCATCCCTCATGACTCTGTGAATCGTGTAAATGATCCCCCTCTTACTCTGTCGCCTGCTTTATATCTCTTTTCTGCCGGCCTTCCTTTCTGCTTCTGTGTTGCTGCCTGTTTTGACATTAGGTGCACTATTGATTCCAGAGTTCAGAGGGCACCGGCTAAACTGCCCTCAACCAGGGAAATGATAAGAGAAGGTGCAAAAAGGGAGGACAGCAGGAGGAGGGGGAAGAAAAAGAGGAGAGAAAATTACACAACAGGAGCGGAGCTAACTAATACACAAGACAATAGAGAGGCAGAGTGTTTAAGAAAATGAAGAGGGCAGTTAAATCAATAGGCTCTGGAAGAATAAAGGAGTCTGAATGAACAGAGCGCCCTTTCAACCATCATATCCTTTTTCTGTTATCCGTTCCTTTGACTGCTGGGTGGAAAAGTTAGTGAGATTTTGTGCTTGTACGGGTGGGTGCCTCCACTGTCGGTAAAAGTGTCCTCCTGGCTTGCCCACTCAATATTTCATTCAGCCTTAACATAAGTGCACTAGAGCGCTAGCATTAAGACACCAAGCTTGAGAAAGAGGGAGAGAGGGTGGGGGAGAATACCAGGTTTATGTACCTGAATGAATGGATAATTTTTTTCCTTGTATTCTTTTTCATATCCTATTCTTTGCGTGACAATGTCACATTTAACAGATTTCTCTTCCAGCGAGTGACAATCGCAGGAAATACAATGCACGCTGCCTTCTGGTAAATGCTTATTGAAAGAATCCAAAATGGAAAACAAATCAATTTATGCATTTCGTGTTACACGTCTCTGTGTATTGATCAAAACGTTTGTGAAACCTCCACACAGCACTTGTCTATTTGGTCTGAAAATTGTTTATTTGACAATGGCAAGATTATCCGATCTGTACATATTAATTAGGCCTTTGCTTTGCTTGTGGTTTGTGTTTGAGTTTTAATGCAATTAGCTTTCTTGGTGTTTTCTTTCAATTTCTCTCTCTCAACACAGCTATCGTTTTTTCACACCTCTCTTCTTCCTCCACCAGCCCCGGCTAAGATCCTGTCATTTGGGGGAACCGTGACCACTCCTTGGATGAAAGAGGTGCGGCTGCCCTGTAGCTCAGTGGGAGAACCAACACCAACCATAAAGTGGACCAAAGACAGGTAAGAATCCACCCCAGAAATAATATACTGCAGTAATAAAATACTCATAGTATGAGTGTATCTCATATGATTCAGCATAAGCTCAGTTTGTCAACAAGGTCATACAAGAAGTGCATTTTTCCACAATAATATTATATATAAAATACAGTATGAGAGATCTTTAAAATAAAATCTTGCAGGTTTGTTTAGAAAGTGAATCTGGTAAAGTGGCTTGTTCTTTTTGACTTTCAGGATCCTAATATTGGCACTGAAATGCGCTTGGACAATGTTACACCCTCCTGTTGTAAAACACTATGACAACAGAGCAGCTTTTTCACATAATATGCATGAGAATCAATCTCAAAATGTCCTCTCATGATTCTCTCTGTCTCTCTTAGTGAGGACACAGCCATCCCAGTGTCTCTAGATGGACAGCGTCTCATTATGGCCAATGGGACACTAGTGCTGCGCTCTGTCAAAGCTGAAGATTCTGGTTACTACACCTGCACGGCCACTAACACGCTGGGCTTCGACACTATTATAGTCAACCTTTTGGTTCAAGGTAGGAAAATACAGCTTACTGTTTTCGATTTAGACCAATAACAAGTATTTTTCCCACTGAAAAAGACGAAAAGATTCTCCTCTAAAGTATGAGTAAGTGAGTGGTTTACTCAGAACTCTGTGTTTCTACCTCAGTCCCTCCAGACCAGCCTCGTCTTACCGTCTCCACCACCTCCACCTCCTCCATCACTCTGGCCTGGATACCAGGAGACAACGGAGGCAGCTCTATCAGAGGTACATGAACACGTCTTTCCATCTGTCTTCTTCTATTCTCACATCTCTTTCCTCTGGCCTGTAGCTCATGCATCTGAATCTGACACTATACAGATTTATGAGGTTTTTGAAGTTGAGTTCATGCTTTATATATTACGTATATGACTGTAAATGACGGAAAACGATTTATTGATGACCTCTGATCTTAGTTTACCCTCTGTCTGTCTCTTTTGTCCCTGTTTTGTTCACATGCCTCTATTACTTTATTGATTTGCGTCCTGGTTTTATGTTTCCCTGTCTGTTTGATTATCTGACTGTTGGTGATTTCTGTACGGAGATGGGTGTGGCACGCGTGTGCCTGAATGGCCAGGCATGCGAATGTGATTGCTTTCCTTTGTTCGTGTTGTTTGTCATGTATGAGACTGTTGAAAGGCTCAGCTCTGTGTCTCCTGCACCAGAAGTGTGGTACTTTCGAATTAACGGCTTAAGCCAGAACTGGACCTAGAGAGATTTTCTTATTGTGTATGTTTTTACAAAGAAACAAGCAAGAGCACATTCAAAAACATCCATTTGAACCATTAGATCAAATGCATTTTGAAGTTCTAACAATATATGTTTGTGTTATTGGTTTGGGTCATCACGCAGCCAGGAAGGCTGGGAGAAAATTACGAATTTGCACGCAGTATGCGCACAGACGTAGGAAGTAATATAAACTTTTGTGCAAACAGTGTGTAATGGGTGTGAAGCTTTGTATTCAAACAATGATCGTCCTCCAAATTAGTATTTACAAGTGTCACCCAGTGTCTCATATATCCTTGAAGCCTATCAGTATACCTCGTATGTATAGCAGAATGTCTGTTTGTCTGTGAAGCCATCTTCACAGTGTCAGCAGTGGGCAATGCTGAAGTTCACCCTGAAGGATCTGTTTTGTATTGCTTCTGCAGACTATTCCTTTTCAGATACACTAATTTAGCTTGTTTTCTTAACAACAGGATAGTCTGCTTTTGGAGCTTGCATTAAAACAGAGATATAAATAAAAAGATAAAGAAATGAACCAATCCTGGATGTTATGATTGTATTGTAACCGTCGGTTATTGTGTTCGATACATTTTTATGTTCTCTTCTTTTCCGTGGCCGACAGAGGCTGACGATAAAACTTATAAACAAACACGGCAGGATCTGCACATGTTAACCCTTCTAATGTTTTTGACTTTATCCGAGCATCTGTTAGAGAGAGAGAGAAAAAGAATGGTACAAAGAACCACGGAGCAGGAGACATTCATAATTATTTACCAACGGAGGGAGACAGACAGAAGGGGATTACAAGGGAAGTGAGGGAGTTGGCTCTCTGAGGCAGCTGATTATAAAAACAGTCACCATATTGCATACCCTCATTTGCATAGATGCTCAGTCAGCGCCATCCCAGTCTTGGGGTTTGTAGGTAACTAGTGGCAGCGCAGACTGTCCTCCAGTCAGGGCCGCCTATCTGGGCAAGAGGAGTACAGTCTGACACTGTCATCTAGTGGTTAGGAGAGGTATCAATGCCATAAGGTTTGGTGGGGTTGTAGCAGTAAAGAGTTTCAAAGTCATTATGATTGTGTCTTTCCTTGTGTGTGTACAGGTTTCGTGCTGCAGTACTCTGTAGACAACACGGAGGAATGGAAGGATGTTTTCATCAGCTCCAGTGAGCGCTCCTTCAAACTGGACAACCTGCGCTGTGGCACCTGGTACAAAGTGAAGCTGGCGGCCAAGAACAGTGTCGGAGCCGGACGCATCAGTGAGATCATCGAGGCAAAGACTCACGGACGAGGTGAGGAGTCTGGGTAGATGGAGGGGAAAAGGTTAAATTCACATCTTCACTAAGAAGTGAGGATCACCTTTCAGGGAATTACTTATAATGAAAGTCCTGCATCTATCAAGAATAGATTTTACAAAAAATCCTAGTCTGATTTTAATCTAATGATGTTTTAAATTTGTTTTCTTTTATCAGAGATTGTGTTAAAAAAATTATTGAAACAGTTTGTATATTGATCATTATAAGTAAAACTGAATTTATGTAAAACCAGAATGGCACTAGTTAGAGTGCTTACCACTGCAAGGCCCAAAAGTCTCCTTAAGAAACACCATTTAAATTCATTAGATCGAGATTTTTACTTTTGATCTGTACCAAATTGCTCATAAATATCAGACCCCTGAATATGGCCGATTTTTTAAAATTAGGATCCATGAATGATTCTCTGAGAAATCAATAAGAAATGCTCTGTCTCACAATGTTAAAGAAAGTTAAGAAAAATAAGAATTCTGGATCCACCCCCCCTGATAAGGAGTACTTGACCTATACCGCATCCTTCCACTAAGATTCGTGGTAATCTGTCCAGTAGATTTAGCATAATCCTGCTAACTAACACGCAAACACACACAAATGAACACACTGTTACCTGTTTTCTGTCATCTGAACAGTCACTGACAAAAAAATCGTGACATTGCTTCTTTTCCAGAACCCCAGTTCAACAAGGATCAGCCGGTGTTCACCCACATCAACTCCAGCCACGCCCGCCTCAACCTGCAGGGCTGGGCCAGTGGAGGCTGTCCAATCAGCGCTGTCACACTGGAGTTCAGACCAAAAGGTGCGTCACTGCTTTTTCAATTTGCAGTTGTTGTTCAAATGTGAGGTAATTGCTCAACAAATCAAATAAATCAAGCATCTGAAACAAAGACATGTATTTCTAGTATCGAGGTAACCAAGACTTTTAATGGAAACCAATAAGAAAATAGGTTAAATGCGTCACTGCTGTCTTGTTGCAGGAACGTGGTCATGGCAGAATGTGCGCACCAATGCCACCACAGACGTGTTCCTGGCCGAGCTGCGTGAGGCCACCTGGTACGAGTTGAAGATGAAAGCGTGTAACAGCGCCGGCTGCGGCAACCAGAGCTCCCAGTTTGCAACACTGGACTATGATGGCAGTGAGTGGAAGACTCTGTTTGACATTCTATGTGGATAAATGATGGTTTTTACCGCTTTTATAAGAAAATCACAAAACTGGGAACCTTAAAATGTTGTTGTGTAAAGGCAGGAACTAATCTCTGCTCGTCCTGGGTTTGTGCAGGCACGATCCCACCAATCAAATCCCCCCTGGAAAAGAACGACGATGTCAAGAAGCTGTTTTCCATTGGCTGCCCTGTAATCCTGGTCACTGTGGGTGTTGCGCTACTCTTCATCATTCGCAGGAAACGCAAGGAAAAGCGGCTGAAGAGACTCAGAGGTGAGAGAAGAAGTGAAAAAGAGAGAGAATGAATTTGGCAACGAGAACAAAGCAGACTTCAGAGATAATCTCAAATGTCGTCTCTGGAGTTGAATTTATTTTAAAAGATTGATATGTGTGTCAGGAAAAATAATAAAGTGTTATGTTCCCTGTCTCTCTCTAGATGCCAAAAGCCTGGCTGAGATGCTGATCAGGTAAAGCTGCTGATTTCCTAATCCCTCTCACCAAAGTATTTAAAGGAATTCCAAATCTATTTCACAGATCCACATTTTGCAATTTTCTCAAAGCTGTGAATGTTTGTGTGTGTGCGCTTGTCTTCCATCTCTGAATCAGTAAAAACAACCGCAGCTTTGACACCCCAGTGAAGGGCCCCCCTCAGGGCCCACGGTTGCACATAGACATCCCCAGAGTGCAGCTGCTGATTGAGGACAAAGAAGGCATCAAGCAGATCGGTGAGAGGAAGAGAGAAAGACAGAGAGAGTTGTTGTGTGTGTCCATGCAGGAGGGTCGGATCAAATGATCTGTACGTCGGTTGTGTTCGTGTTTTCTTCTGTAATATTCGTCCTGTCTCTTACAGGTGAGGACAAGGCCACGATCCCTGTGACAGACACAGAGTTCAACCAAACAAACCCGCAGAGCTTCTGCACAGGTGTGTCCGTCCATCACCCCGCCCTCATCCAGAACACCGGCCCTTTGATTGACATGTCAGACATCAGACCAGGAACCAGTGAGTGCTTTCGTCACTGACCATTTTGTCATCCATCCATTGTCTCTACTGCTTATACTTGGAGGGTTGCAGGGGGAGCTGGAGCCGATTTCTTAATTCTAAAGTGTAAGATATAGATTTAAAATGTATTGTAGGACATTCTACCGGCCGAAGTTGTTGTTGTTCGTCAGAGTTCTGAGTAGTGTCCGAGTTTTTTCTTTTGCCAATGAGCTCACAATATAGGCCTTTACACAGAAGTCCCAGTAAAGTGAGTAGAGGTTGGTGAGTGATCTTAGATACAGCGAGTCTTCAAATAACCCAACCCACGTCTTTGGACTGTGGGAGAACACGCAACCTCTACAGAGTAACGCCAATTGGTATCTTGCTGTCAGGTGGCAGTGCTTACCACTGCACCACTGTGCCACCCCCCCATTTTGTCAGTAAAAGCCCACACTAACTGAAGTAGTGTTGGAACTTGTAGCCTTATTTTTCAACCAAATGCCAAGAATAATAAATAAATAAATTCAAGAAATGAATTATATCTTCATCATCACAGGTGAACACAATCTCTGTGGCCTGATGCTTGCAAAGGCTTGTTCATTTCCCTGCCTCTGTGCAAATGCACATCCTTATTATTTCTTCATCCGTTTACCACCAGACCCAGTGTCAAGGAAGAGTGTCAAGTCGGCCCACAGCATCAGGAACCGCTACTCCAGTCAGTGGACTCTGACCAAGTGCCAGGCCTCCACGCCAGCCCGCACTCTCACCTCAGACTGGCGCACAGTTGGCTCCCAGCATGGCATCACTGTCACGGAGAGTGACAGCTACAGTGCCAGCCTCTCACAAGACACAGGTTGGCACATGGGGGAAATGACACATTGCAGCCGTTAACATGCACATTTAAAAAAAGTTAATTTTTGTGCGTTTGTCGGGATAAAATGTGCTGACCTTCATTTTTCTTTCATTCCTCCTCCATAGATAAGGGTCGCAACAGCATGGTGTCGACAGAGAGCGCCTCCTCCACCTACGAGGAGCTAGCAAGAGCATATGAGCATGCCAAGCTGGAGGAACACCTGCAACATGCCAAATTCGAGATTACAGAATGCTTTATCTCTGACAGCTCATCTGACCAGATGACCACAGGTACCAACGACAACGCAGACAGCATGACGTCCATGAGCACGCCATCAGAGCCCGGTATCTGCCGTTTCACTGCCTCGCCACCTAAACCACAGGACTATGACCGTGGCAAGAATGTAGCTGTGCCCATTCCACATCGCGCCAAGAGTGAGTGACTTTTAAAAACATTATTTTTGACTTTGCATTCAAAATTTGAAATCGCTGAAACCAAGTTAAGTAAAAACTCAAATTGTGTTGAATATATCAGAAACATATTTCAAGTAATGGTCTCCTGTGACAGCAAAATGATAAAGAAAAGCTTAGATAGCCTAAAAGGATAAAAAAGTCTCCTAAAACAATTATACACATCAATTGATAACATGATAACACATACAAAACTACAGTTTACTGGGGAATTATGGTTTCTGTGCAATGAGTACATATGTACATAGTGATGGTGCCAAATGAGTCCTGTGCAATCAGTAGTTTTAATAAATGCACAGTGAAAATATTCATAGTTTGCAGCACCGTGAATGTTATTCACAGGCTTTGGATTTGAAAGGCAGTGTCATAAAATGTAGATTTCCCCCCTCCAGGTGACTACTGCAACCTCCCCCTCTACATGAAGTCAGATCCCTTCTTTCGAAAGCAGTCGGAGCATCATGACCCATGTCCAGTGGTTCCACCGCGTGAAGCCTCTATTCGTGGCCTGGCCCAACGTGCATACCACACCCAGGGCCGTCATGTGACTATGGACTCTGCAAAGCAGCAGGCCCTGACCATGGGCCACTCTGGCCTGTCCAACCTCACTTCCTCTGGGGCTTCCTCTGGAGGAGCAACAGGAGGTTGTAGTGGGGGGATGTCTGCTAGCTCTAGCAGCTCCACACTCCCCCAGAGGACTCTCACCATGCCCGGCTCCTCTGCCTCAGTGGCCCAGAGTGCAGCGGCAGCTGCTGCTGCCACTGCCGCAGCCGCTGGGGCATCATCCGGTGGATGTGGGGCAGTAGGGGCCACAGGAGGGACCCCTGGAGGTGCCTCCTCATCCTCCTCCAAGATGGGAGGATCCAGAGACTCTCTCTTGGAGAGCAGCTCCTCGGGCTTAGGCAGACTACAGAAGCAGAGGGATGGAGGGGCAGGGGCCTACTCCAAGTCCTACACACTGGTGTAGCCTGCCATCACCGCGGCCTGTCACTGTAACTCTTTATAGAATGCTGGACAAGCCGGCAGTTGCCTGGAGCTTCTATGGAGAAGTAGGGTGAGGAACATACACATGCACAGCTGACCCGTCAGTGCCTGCGCTGTGCCAGGCTGCAGGGGGCTGGTTGGGTTCCCATCGACACTACTGTATGAAGGGGTCAGAGTTGGCTCTCCACAGCACAGGGGTTTGCCTTTCTTTCTGCCTGATTGCTTTCTATTATTATTGTCATCTTTCTCTCTTCTTATTTCACCACCCTGGAAATCACTTGCCAAAACATTAATGATTTTATCCTTTCACTTCATATTTTCATTTTCTGGTAAGGACACTGTACTTATGCACAAAATGCTTTCACCGTGCACTGTCTTGTCTTCTGCATCAAGACAGTCGTAGAATGAACTAGGTTGCTTGAGTTTCACACAGACGAGTGTTAAGGTTTTTAGGTTTTTAACTATGTTACTTTTCTGGTCTCTGATGGAAGAAGAGCTCATATCAGCATTGTGCCACAGCGGGATGCTTTTACTGTATGCATAGACCACCGAGCTTGGGGTTGCACTGGCTCTGAGAGGTTACTCCATCATGGATTCATACATTAAAGGCAGTGGAAGGACTGTGGTCTCAAGACCAGTTTTGAGACAAGGGGGGGGGGGGGTTCTTATACATGCAATGGATGACACAGCTTATTGGTCTTAATTGATGCTTTTATAAACAGACTCAAAGCAGAGCCGATAAAAAATGTCAAGCTTCGTCAAATGAAAGAAGAATCCAAACGTTTTGGGGGGTTTTCAGCAGGTTTTCAGTTTATTTTTCTGATGACGGAAATATAATCTCGTGCACTAAGAAAAAGTTAGAATGGATCCAAGTAACAAACCTTCACAAGCCTGCGAGTGTGTGCGTGTGGGAGTATATGTGTAAATATATATATGTATACATGTGGCAGGCACACACCAACAGTTTTTATTAAAATCAATCTGTATGCTGATCTCTTGAGACCTGTGTCAAAAGTGAACAGACATTGTTCATTTTGTACCTGTGTATGGATATGGGGACAGTAACGATGATGCTTACGATGTAAACACCATGATCCTAATTTGGTCCAGCATTTTGACCTTTGTTTTGCCACGTGTGATTGACAGCATCACATAGGAAGTGGGGAGTACTGAGGAGGAAGTTGCTAGAAAAATACAGATGATCAGGAAGAGTTTGCTTTCAGAGCGAAGAGAGACCCTTTTACGATTCATCGCGGTGCCACAATACCATTATCATTTCAACTCATCTTCCCCTTTACCCATTTAATCCCTTTCTATCCTTCCCCATCTTCGCTCCCCCCCCCCACCCAGCCCCCCCCCCACCCAGCCCCCCCATCATATCCATACAGTGTCACTGTGACCTTCTGCTAGCATACAGGCTAGTTGAAAAGACCGACTGAGAGAAGAGGTCCAATATGCACAGAAACGAGGCAGAAATGCTGTTCGACGTTCAATGACAACTTGAATGGGGAAGTACAGCAACATTTATAGAGATGTATACAAGAAAAATCATATTTCTATGAAGTGATCTGGAATTTATGAACGGACAATGACTTTGAGATTATAGACAGGCATATATTAAGTGTTAATAGAATTGCAGTTGTGTTGGGGAAATGGGGAGGGGGTTACAACGCAGAGAGATACCATTTTTCTTCAAGACTAAAAGATGAGTTTTCAAGTCCCTCCACCTCACTGAAGTTGATTTTGAGCTTTATGAATGGTACTGTAACAGTTTTTATTTTTCCCATTTCTTCTCCCAAAGCTTAATCCCATAACAAAGATCGTTCCAAAAAAAAAAAAATAGAGTTGCTCCAAATGTTTTGCAATGGTAAAAAAGTAACATCAGGGCTCTCGCAATAGAAAAAATAAAAAGATATGATATATGTTTGTTTTCAAAAGTATGTACATATATATTTCTATTCAAATATATAGCAAATATATGAATAATGAAAAAAAGCAGAGAAATATAGAAACCGTTCTAATTGAAAATATATATAAAAGATCACAAGACAATCGCTCAGAGTGAAAAACTCCAAGACGGAAGGAAGGAAGGAATTAAGGAAGGAAGGAAGGAAAGAAAAAGAAAGAGGGAAGCTTAAACGGGTAGCACAACCACAGACAGGAGATCTTGGAGAGAGAGAGAGAGAGAGAGGAAACGGTGTGAAAGAAGGTGAAATGGTGAAACTGAGGTTTGAGGAATGGTACAATGCCCCTTGTGATTTTGTAAATGTTCCAGCTGTGGCTCCTGTGCGGCAGCTGAGAGGACAAGCACAGTAAAAGTCGAATTATAGTGTGAGATTGTGTCGCTGGTTAACTGTGGTCTACGGCTCAGTGCAGAAAGTGTGGTGTTGAAAAAGAAAACAGTCAAACAAGGACAGCCTATACAGTGAGTGAGCCTGTTGTAATATGTTGTATTGTACCTTCCAAAGGTGTGTTCACAAACGCAATGCCATTATCTGAGTATGAGTTCACCGAGACACACAGACCGGCAAGTATTTCTGTTTCTTACCTGTGTCATAGCGAGTCCTGCCCAGGGCCGCAGCCCATCAAACACACCACACAGTCAAACTGCTCATACATGTATTCACGTTCCCTTTGATTTTAAATCAAGACAGGAGAGAAATGAACCTTGCTTCCCATTGCAGATGGTTGTTTCACTTCTCATTTTGGCCTTTACGTTTCAAGTTATGCAAAGACTTGTTTGGGGGAACGGGACAGGCCTGTTTTTAGCAACCAAAAACACAGGCTTCCTTACTCTGGTCGTATGGATATTGGATGGAGTGATGAAATAAACTGCCCACCCTGCTTTCCCAGTGAAGTTGTTTAGCGTATAAACACTGATCCACCGTCAGTTTGTACAAAGTAAATGTAATGTCAATCTTGAAGGAAATTTCCACCCTGATACCTTTATACTGATTCAATCATCAATGTGATGCATAAGGTACTTCAAGATTATTCTTTTTCAGGAGTAATATATATTTTGTTGTATTCTAGTACTTGAATACTGTGTTGATTTAGGCATTTTTTGAAAAAACCTTTTATATTAGCCTTCATCAAACTAGATTTTATTATAATAGTTCTTAAATGAAAATAAGTAAATTATAGATGTCGGCCTATTTTGGTTTAACTTACAAATTGATTTCAAAGCAAACTACATACTATATTTAACGTTCTAAACACACTGTAATTAAACATGAAGTATTTATTTATTTGACAAAAGTTTTTTGCAATTCCTGTAGAAGAAAATGAAGAAAGTACTTACAATACCAAGAAAAGAGATCAGCAAAGTGCAGTTAATCTTCTTTTCATTTTATACGATAACTGGGAAACCATCAGCAGCAGCTTATCTCAACATTTCCCAA
This sequence comes from Verasper variegatus, assembly GCA_026259375.1. Taxonomy (NCBI): domain Eukaryota; kingdom Metazoa; phylum Chordata; class Actinopteri; order Pleuronectiformes; family Pleuronectidae; genus Verasper; species Verasper variegatus. Next base: position 15,450,417 of record CM048047.1, read on the forward strand.
GTTATCTGCAGTGTTTCCACGATTTACGACGTTCAAGTGATGGATCAGCGTTTGGGTGGATTTTTCCTTGAAGTGCAGCAGCATTCTTTCAAACTGACTCAGTCGGTGTTTGTGAGGCCAACTTCACGTGCTATTTCCACCACCTTTTCCACATCTGCCCAACCAATCAGATGCCCCCCCCCCCTCCCCTCACTGTTCCCTTTTGCCCCACCTCTACAACTTAAATTCCTACTCCATAATAGAAGACTTGTGTACATAGGAAAGTGTTTTGTATAAATGACTACTATTTTCGACATCTTCACTAGAAACCAGGGCACAATGTAAACTCTGAACTCAAGTTATTGTAAGGAAACAGAAGAGGACTTAAAGAAAAATTCTAGAATTAAAAACACACTGCTTTATCTTGATTTATGGACCAGTTGAAACATGTCAGAGTTTGGACCATGCATAGTTATATATTGATTTCTTCTTTTACAGAACATTTGGTTGCATTGTTTCCTTTTTCTTTTTTTAATCTTTTTGTTTCCTTTTTTTTTTTTTACTTTGTCACAAGTTGCTTGGTTTAGAGTTTGCCTTTTTTTTTTTTCAAACTCCACTTTTTGGGGGGAGGACAGCAGCATTGCATGTTCTGAAAATTTTGCTGGTTATAAAAGACAAAGGGAAATGGTGAATTGAATAGGGGGTTAATTAAAACATTTTAAAAATGCACAGGTTGTTCCTTAAACTTTTATGGGGAAACGTTGCTTCAATTTGCAATTGCTTGTGTTTAACTCTACATTTTCTTTTCTATGAAAACAAACAAAAAACAGAAAAAGAGTACTCAACACCTTGTGCAATAAAGCTATCTTTTTATGAACTGTGATGATGTGCTCCATTCTTTCAGAGCCGTGTTGCATGTGTGGTTCATTTGCGGGATTGAAGTGTAAATGCAGTTCCACTTTATGTCCTTTCACAATTTGAGTATATTATAGAGTTCACCTAAACTACATTATCTCTAAAAGTGAACTGTCTCTTTAACCACATCTACACGATCTCCTTTTTCGCTTCCACTCACTGAGCCTCACGTGAAAGTGTCCGGAGCCACTTTAAATACCTGTGGCCTTAAATATTGGGTTAGTCATGACACCTCGATGCCGACACTTTACTGTGGAGTTATTATTTTATTTTTTTTTAAATAGACCTTTGATTTGCACCCACACCAAACCAATTACCATGACCACCTGGTTCTGTTCAGCCACAATGAGATTGTGTCCTGCTCTGGACTGATCCCACCTCTCCACCTTTAAATATGGAGCGTAAAACTCACGATGGCTCCATCATTAGTACAAAGCAAGAAAAGGACACAATTCAACAGAACAGGAATAAATACAGGAAGTAAGAAGTCATATTCACCAGGTTAAGATGAACTCACAGGGTTAAAAGACGTAAAAGACAACAACCCATGAAGCTATGCTATTACATTCCTAACAGTAGGTGGCGGCATGCACTACTGATGACGGTTTGTTGCCCGCCATTTAAACCAAAGAAGAAGAAGAGCAGCTCGATGGCGCCCTCTTCTGGAGAGAAGCGTGTCACGGATCATCTCTCCCAGCAGCTCCGAACAAACACCGGACCTCAGCCTCTCTGATGCCCGTGAACGTGGAGCCATTTACTTGTTGAAGAAAGGGTCATGTTTTTAAATTGAAATAACATTAAATAAATATTGTCTCACGAGAGCCAACTTTACATGCTAAAATATTTTAAACTGAGGACTGGGGAACAACAACCATTGCCGGAGAGGGGGACACTGGTGTATTTTATATGAAGAACTATTTCAATGTGACACATTCAGCTTCTCTTTTTCCTGATGATGAATAACATTAAACTCTAATGAAATGAGGAAGTCACTGTTTTTGAGGGAAACTTCAGAGAGGAAGGAAATTCAAGGTCTCACCCGCAAAACAAATGAAAGAATCCATGTCAGGTTCAAACTGTTAAATGTTCCCATCAAGTCTCAGCTGCCTGTGGAGAAGCAGCTACGATTTAATCTTCTAACTGAGGAAACACAAACTGGCAGACCAGTTTTTTTCAAGTTCTTTCACTGACTGCACTCAGGAGTCCACATTTATCTTACGTTTTACGTTTTTGTTTCCATAAAGGTTCAGTTGGTTTGTTCACAAATGCATAAAATCGAATTTAATGCAACAGCTTCAAGTTCATTATACTGCACATATGTTGATTTAAATCTAATTCATGGTCCACAAGCAAAGTTTTGTTGAGATTATATTTCACTCACTGTTACATAAGCAATATTTCTTCCTTTATGTGATGTTCTGTGGTATATTTAATGATAAACATTCTTTAATTTAGTCTTGAAATAATGTTATGAAAAGGTATAAATAATGATATTTAAAGGTCTGGTATGTTTTTGATACATCAAAATCATTTAAAATTAAATCCAAGACGCATTTAGTTAATGGATCAGTCAGTATAGATTCAGGTTGATGAAACTATTATTTAAATGATTTATAATATCATGTTTATTATGTGAAAAACACAACATCCTTCCTCCCTGAGCTCACAGCCTAGTAAGTTATTATTATTATTATTATTATTATTATTATTATTATTATTATTATTATTATATGGGCTATGTCACTACTTTCGTCTGTACTCATTCATATTTCTATTGTATTTGTCAGTTTGATTCTGAGCATTTGTTATCTCCACACTGCCCCTAAGGTTAATTTATATATAAAAAAAAACAAAAACGCACCTGATCAAGACACTAGGGGGCAGCAGTGAGCTAGAAAGAAACAGTCCAGGCTGTCAAGAGGATTTTTACTCAATATAATGTTTAATGTTTTTGAAAGATCCACAATTAATTATTTTTCTCAATATTCATTTACTCAAAACACAGTTCATATATAAATTAAATCATAATCGCAGTCGCTCTCACAGTCACTCTTTTTTTCAGAGCACATCAAAACTGACATTCATTCGTTTATTCATATGCTGGATATAATAGTTCTCATAGACTTTTACATTGGGTTTTACAAGCAGCAGTTTGAGATGTAGGCTATGACTGTATGTTAGTGTTTATTCTCTTTCACTAATCCAGGACCTCTGCTAAGTGTTTACCATACAGTTTGAATCTCTTTACATTTTGTGTGTTCATGTGCCCTTGTGCATATCATCTCAGAGTTCATCCCTCGTTTGGTGAATCGACAGAAGTCCCCACCTGCTTCCTCTCAGGCTCGTCGCACCTGCACCACCATCCCTCTTTGTCCATCTACTTCCCGTTCTTGTGCTTCTTCTGTTGGAACTTCCTGAAATGGGTCTGGATGGTGGCGGCGGCCTTCTCTACTTCGACGGGGCTGAGCGGTGGAACAACGTGAGCGGTGCACGTCCCATTGCTGGTGTTGGAGTCTGAGCACGACAGGACACATGGTATAGCCAGAGAGGTAGAGGCAATAGCCATGGAGACATAGTCTGTAGCAATGATTGAGTTCAAACACAAGGTTTACATTTGCAGCCTGGATTCGATCAGGCAGTTTGTCATTGAAAATTGGATTTGACGTCAGATTTGAATCAAAGCCCAGACTGTTTTTTTTATTTTTTGGGGGCAGAAAAATTGCCACATTAATTTGATAGAGTATTACTTACTCTTTCTGTACACGCCCATGCTGTTCCTCCTGAGGCCATCAAACTGTAAATAAAACAGAATAAGTGTTAGAAGACACATTCAAACACACACACACACACGCACTTACTGACGCACAGAGTGATGAGTCAGTGTTGAGGATCGTGCACAAGCTGCATAAGATACCAGTCAGGTATGATGACTTTCAACGCTATGTTTTTATCTAGAACATTGATCTCATACCACCGACGGTACGAACAAATATCAGACTCATGCAGGCAGATAGTCACACAGGCACCGCTCAACTGTACAAAATGTGCTGTCCTGAAGGAATGAGTGTGTCCTGTACTGTTCATGTGTGATGGCTTGTGTGACCTTCCTTTCTATCTACAGGTAGAATTATGACCTCAATGACAAATCCCCTTGATTGGGATTACAGCTCAGGCAGTGCAGTGGCAGGGACGCCACAGGGGCTGAGGGCTGGACCGGCTTAGCCTGCGTACACCTCAGTTTGGCCATGTGCCCGCGTTCAGTCCCACACACACACACAACAGCTTCATAACCTCATCAGCGAGGTCTTCTCTTTCCTTTCACAGGAGACGCTAGAGGGAATTTAAACCGCCCATGATGCAAGATGATTTTTGTAGGTTATTCTCATCTCAGTACGTGCCACTCATGTGGCACGCACTCTACATTAACCACTCAATTTGTTAATACTTCTGCTATTCGTCAGTTTATTTGCCTGCTTCCTCTTTATAAAGGTCTAGACCACAAGCAACCTTCAAACCAGTTAAAGATAGGTTTGAAGGTTAAATGCACAGACGGGTAAACTACAGTTCTTGTGTGTTGGACTTCTGAGGTGTGCACTCTTCATAAGAAGTCCATAATGAAAGCCTGAGGAATCGCCAAGCAACCGAGAAGCTACACTGGAAAAGGATTTATTGATTGTGCCGATATTCAGTGGGGTCAAAGGGTCATTGTTAACAGTCTGATGCAGAACTCCACTTTATTTTATTATATAATGATATTTTGCTGCTGCTGCTGCTGAGTTCAGAGCCACCAGAAGTCGGCTCAGTCTTTTAAATCACGTTCCGCTGCTTTACTCTTGCAGTCCTCCTCTAAAACGCCATAGGTAAGAGCAGGACATGTGACCACAGCTTAAATGCTCACATGCTGAGTCAAGTTTGACTGCCGACTTTCCACATGCTCTGTCTGACCTTTAGATAACAGAGGATTAGAAATTAGGTAATTTATGAGTAAAAATTCCAGCTAAAGCGAAAGGGGAATCCCATCAGGGTCAAACAGTCTGTTTCCTCAGAAGAGCAACCTACTCAATGTCTACAAGATAACAGTGTTTGGCGTGGTGGGTGATTCAGTGTTGTGTTTAAGAATATGTGTGCGTTCTATCGAGACATTGGTGCATCATCAACTCAACACAACTGACCTCATCTGCTTTGCTGCTCCTCCGATTGTGCGACACGGAGTGAACCTGCCAAGGCAAAGGCTGGGACAGCATGTATGGTAAAGGTTCCTGTTGCCGTGCAAACCGTACCCCTATCTGAAAGACAACGGGAGACCGGGAGGGACCAATGGTGAAACATAAGCAACAACCTCATCGCTGTTGGTGTAAAGTCTGTTATTATTGTGAATATTTGTCTCCAACTTGTACGATTTACTCATCAAATAGATTTAAAAACAATACAAATTGCCTCACAAATGGGCGTGAGGAAGAGTTTGGAGATGTTTGAGGTTCTGTTGGTGTTTAATAAACGTTCAGAAACATGAACATCAGATGCTGCACAATAAGCTGAAATCAAAAGTTAAGTTTAACATGACTCATATTTGGATGCTGTTGACATAAGCCTAGCCTATGTTTGACTCTAAAAAGTTTTATTGTCAATATTAACTTTATTGAAGCCTGACTACCCACAGGATGATGAGACTACAGTTTAAAGTTTGGAGTAAAAAAACAAATTGCCAGCGCTGGACTATATCATGGGCAAACATTTTCACAATAAATGTCACATTATTATTATTATTTTTACGTTTATTGCCTGATTTCTGCTCCTGAGTGAAAGTTGTGGTTTTAAATTCTTCTGTATGAGCAGAGAATGACAAACACTTAACAAACCTCCTCACTGCACTTACACAATTATTAAGCATTATATCGATGAACTTTTGTTACATTACTATTGGTGAAAATTATACTGTGATAATTATTGATACTGTTTTATTGCCCAGCCCTCCAAAGCACTTTGTGTCCAATATTAAAACATCCTTTATGATGAATATGAATAATGCTTTATGCAGAGAAGACATTTTAAAGTAAACAGTACATGCGTATAACACGGATGATAATTGTTAAATCAAAATTTCCATAATAATAATAATCAATTGTGACAGTGATATTCAGTGATGTTGTTATTTGAGCTCCTTGCAGTCATCTTACCGATTCTACGACTCGGACTATCATGTACATGGCTGTAAGCATGGTGACCAACATCTTGCCCACCGTTCCTCTCGTGTCTGTTATTAATCCTTAAAGTTTTCGATTGCTCTCCTCAGTCCAGCCGAAGGAAAGATAAGTCCACACAGCAGCAGTCAGGAATGCAACGCAGCGCTGCCCAGGTGAAGGGAAGTCAAACACACAGTGCAGAGGATGCCCACCCAGACGGATTCCCTCAGGTACACACACACACACTCACAAACATGCACAATGTCTCTGACACACAAGGGTAAGACAGCTAATGAGCTTTGAAGGACAGGAATAGAGAAGCTGTAATCTTTTCCTCTGCACAACACTTATCCCTCAGGTGTGCTTTCACCTTACCAGGTGTTATTTGGTTTGACCAAAGAGAATCAACCTTAATGTTAATTAGCTTTTTATCCTCCTTCTAGTACAATTGTGCTTAAACTGAGATACTAATGATTTGATTTGGATGGTCAGGGGTTAAAGGTCACAGTGACCTCCAAAGTCTGGAAAAAAATGGATCTTGGTCAAAAGCCTCCACAGCCCCATTCCAAAAGATAAATAATAATTGTTTTAAACTTGAATAAGTCATTTGTTGATAATTTGTTAAGCTTTAGTTACAACCTTTTAGAAATAGTCACTTTATTGGAAACTACCAACATATGCAATTGGCTAAATGAAGAGTAGAACTGTTCTGTCTTTCACTAAGAATCAAGGTGGCTGCATGCTTTCAGATGGAAAATCTTAATTCCATTAACATAACTGCATACAATTATACTTACAACTCAGACTGGATTGGAAACTTGCATTTATTAACCGGAAAGTAGCATTTCCAGTTAAATCTGTCTGAACTCCAAATGTGCAGATCAAATAAGCACACGAGTATAATGGCTGGCTGCAAACCAAATTTCTTTTGGGATCAGAAGTATTATTTCATCGTTGCATCAAGTACTCTCACTTGAATTTCATTTTCTTTACCAATCGTCCACTCTATCCTGACAGCTATCTGAACCTGCTTTCGAGTAGTTTAGAACAAACCGGGATCCTAGGAAGAAAAAGTAGCGTCAGTTTGCATCTTATCAGTAATAATCACACAGACTGATATCGAAGAGGTTAGGAGGGTAGGTTCGTGTGCGTCATCATCTGGAGCCTTGGAGACCAGTTCATTTTACTGGTGAAAATATTTCACTAATACATTTCACCGTGAGTGGCTGCCGCTGCCCAGTGTTATCAAGATTATAATCTGAAGTATTTGTACATAATCACGACTGTGACTTGTTGGTGTCCGCCTGTCTGTCATGCTTACGTGTTTCCTGCTATGTGCTGAGTCTGAGGTCACTGATGTTCACTTTGTTCATATGGGATTAGATTGAAGCACTGGAATGTTTCTTATCACTGGACGAAAGGTATATAAGAGCTCAAAGAGACAAAGCCTCCTGGTTACAGATCACATGGGAAGGATACTCACTTTTTGAACAAGCAATCAGGAGACACAGGTAAGAACATTGTGATTTTTGAAAAATGTATATTTTAAAGAAATCTGTTGCACTAATACAAGAATATATTTGCTCTGATAGCATTAATGTTTTTTCTTACTTAGAAATTATATGTGAAACAGCATTATGTGCACTTTTATGTGGAGAGAAATGTTTTTTTTACAAAATGACTGAAATGGTTGTGTGCACATAAGATGTTGTTGTACCTGTATCTACACTTGATATTAGCCAAAAGATCCATAAGTGATCACTATCCAAATTTTTTACTTTTTCAAAATGCATATCTGTAATGTTCCTTTCCACTTTTTAAGCAATGAGGTATAAGCAGTGCTCACTATTGGAAAGTAGCCAAACTTAAAACTGATCTAGAGAGCTGAGATCTTAAAGCCGTGAACCGATAAAACCTTGAGATAATCACATAGCTGAACTATATGTGTGGTGCTCCATCTTTGTGCTCTATGTGAGGAGTGGCCATTATATTAGTATTTTATGTTCAGCCTCATCCATCAGTCATTGTTGCAAAAAGCAGACAATCTTGCATCAGTGAGACATTTCAGGACAAACCAGTCTTTTCTGCACTTTCCACAGTGAACGGCCCCCTGAGAAAGCAGCTTACAGCTTATTCTCATTTACTGTAAGGAGGAAAATAGATGTTATCTGCTTTGGTACATGTGGTATTAGTGGTTTACTTTTTACTGTGTTGTGTTTCCTTGGGAATGCCAGTAATGTTTATGTTACAAATTTTAATCACAGGTTTCCAGTCAGCAAACCACACATTAAGTGATGTGGCTGACTACAGAAAAAACGCGACTCATTTAATACAGAGACTGGAGACACTCGCCATGTCAGTAAAGTTTCCCAAGAGGCTGAGCAGCAAGAGGAGAAGTAAGTTTATCTTATTTCCTTTTATTGCATCTTGGAAATGTGTTTCAAAAATGTTGCAAAACCACTGGTTAAATTGTTGTCTTGTTTTCTAACCAGAACCTCCAAAGGACAATGCCCAGGGAGAACTTCTACATAACCTGGGCCTAGATGCCTTCTGGAATGCACCACTGGACCCAGCTTCTATGCTGGACATCAGCACTTGGAATCTGGAGAACCCAGCTCCCCTAGACTTGAAAGATCTGCCAAGTGCTTTCCTCAGACGTCTTTGGTTGCTCAGCCAAGATGCAAGGAGCCCTCGCTGCAAACCTTCAAGTGATGCTCTGACTTCTTTAGATACATCACCTGGGATGTTAAATGGAGGAGAAAGCCAGTGTGCCATCAACCCCCTTGATCTAGTTTCAGCCGTCTTTATGTCTGCCAACACCTTCCTTCAACAGGAGATGACTGTGCACATGGTGCAGTGCCACTTTGCTGTACCCCTGGTCCTGCCAAGTACAGATCCAGAAGAAGCTGGCCGCTTCCTTCTATGGCCTTTGAGAGGTGTTGTGAGCCAATTTCTGGGAAAAAACAGGAAGCTCCAAGAGGGGAATTTGGCAAGTACATATATGCCGATCGTTTCTTGCGTGAAGCTTGGCCACTGTAATGTCTCCAAGTCAAAGGTGCTCAACCACATTATAAGTGGACCCCAATCTTGCAATGACACATTTCTACACAGGGGAATGGATGGAGGTCAGCTGCCTCGAAGACTGTCCAATGGCCTGGTAGAGATTGGATGGCATCTACCGACAGGGGACACTGCCAGAGATGGTTTCCCTGTCCCTGTGGCCATCTCTAACCTACGAGGTGATGCCAGCAAGCATGAGGGATGCCTGAACCTGCTATGTCAAGCTTCTTCTGCTATGATTGTTTTCTGTGGGAATCTTAGGGAGAAAGATAAGCAACTTCTTGCTTCCTGCAGAGATATGGCAAGCAAGCTCATACTGATCGACATTTCAGACACTGAGAAAAATGAGCACAGTGTTGTGGGGTTTGTTGGAGTAAATCTTGAACAAGACATGGGGCTACCTGAAGGTTCAGTGCTGCAAGGGGAAGGTTTGAGTGAGGAGGAACTGGCTAATAGGATCAATGACATCTTGAAAGATCTGTTACCAGATAAACTGAAACTTGTTACACTAGAGGAAGCAGCAAATTTAGCTGTGGAGCTAGGCCTTAATGTGGACGAAGGGACAGTCTGTAAAAAGGCAATGGCCAAAGTGGAGAAAGTATTGGAAGGTTTGGATGAGGGATCTGCTCAATTCAGGGAGAAACAGCTTCCTTTGCAGGGGCCTTGGTGGAGTAAACTGGCAGAAATTGAAAAGATGGAGAGTAAACAGAGAAAAGAAGGAAACCAAAATGACCCCCGACTGGAAAAAGAAAAGAGCGACATCTTGGCTGAGTTGAGAAACTACAAATTAACCCCAGCGATGAAGACTTTTACCGATGCACTTTTCACAATAGATAAAGTGGAGAGGACTTATTTCTTAAAGTGGATGAAACTGAGGCTTCAGTCAAAGCAAACGGAAAAGCAAAATATTCAACAAGATCCATCCACAAATCTGCAGACAGATAAGAACAATGGCATGCTTGAACATTCTGCTTACCCCACACATGGAGCCAATGGCGATCTAGAGGACAGCGACAGTTTCTGTTCAGATTCAACATTTGAAGAGGAGAGCAGTGAAGAGCAGCCGGAAAATGTTGAACTGCAAGTTTCTGACCAACCATGTGACAATGGGCAAGACCTGTCTTCATATGGAGATATAGAACCCCACTCAGAGTCCAGACTTGACCCAGTCATAGAGGAGCAGTTTGATCTGATGTCCAATGGGAAAGAAATTCAAGGTGGGGAAATTGTCTCAATGTCACATAGTTTTGACGAACAAATTTCAGATTCAGACTTTGAGAACCAAAACTGTCATTTGGAGTCTCAAGAAAATGGAACCTTGAGCTGCCATGGGACACCACAATATGAACCAGAATTGACACCAGCAACACCAGCTTCAAATTCTTCTACCAAACAACAAATGAGCCCAGATGTTTCCGTTGAACCTCAGTTAGCCTGGTGTTTGCAGACTTTTGAACCTGATCCATTCTTGCTGGGGCTTGAGCACTTTTTGCGTGAGATGGGACTCATTTTTGAGCTGACACACATCAGCCGCAGCAGTAGGAACCAGAAAGTGTCGCGTCTTCCCAGCTTAGCTGTAGACCTGCTCTTTTACGGCATTCCACTTGAACTAATGGATGGAGATGCTTCCAACATTCCCATCCGCTGGCTGGGCAGCATCTTTGCAGAGCTCAAACGGCGCCTCCCTCAAGAGCAATGTAAAACCCGAGTGCTGACTAATCTGGGAGTACATCATGCAAAGAATACTGAGGTTCTTTCTTCAGTATTTGGGGTAAACTTCCCTGAAGGAGGCAAAAGATCAACAAGAGGGTTGTACATGGGTGCTCTTCGTCTCCCTGATGCCCTTAGAATGGACACGGAGGGTGATTTTCTTTTGTTAATTGATGTAGAGGGTCTCTGCCCGGCCTCTCAAGACAACAAAACAAAGATCCATGACCATGAGATGGCCACTGTTGCCACGGGATTGAGCAATGTTTTAATCCAAAATATCGCTTCAGATGCAAGTTCTGAGTTGGAAACAGACATCGCTTTCATAGTCAATGCTCTTCTACGCATTAAAGAATGTGGCTCCATGCCCAACTGCCAACTCCTAGTCCAGGATGAAGGAATAAACACCCTATTACAAGCGTCACAGTTAAAGCGTGTTTCTGAGATGCTTCAGACTGAGACTGGGGAGGCAAAGACCATAAGCTGCATCACGTGTGTCAAAGGGCCATGGTCCAATGTGTCTCTGTCTGAACCAGTCGAGACACAGTACAGTGAGGCTGTGCTAACGCTTAAGAAAAATCTCTTTGGGGCTTTGAAGAAATCTACAGCCACAGGTCTGTCAGAATTTATGATTCATTTGTGTGCAATCTGGGATGCAGTAAAAGAAGAATCCTTCTCCATTGGTTTGCAAAATACTGGAATAGCTTTAGCATTCTCTATATTGTGCACAGAGTTTGCCCAGTGGAAGACTAGTTTCCTGGAGCACATGGAAAGCTGGATTATTGGGGCAGGAAAGAAAATATTTGCCACAAAAGAAAAGGCTCTAGATGCTGAAATCCAAAATGACCTTCTGAATAAGTTGAAGGACGAAGGCAGAGAGGAGATCAAAACAGAGGTGGACAAACTCAGGTCAAAAGTTGAGGCCTATTTGATGGAAGATGATGCTTTGAAAGAGAGAACTGAAACATTCAAGCCAATCCTAATGAGCAATATTGGTGACCTCCAGGAGAGAGTAACTGAAAAGATAACACAACGTTTGGCAACAGTCAGGGAGAGCCATTGCTCTTCCATACAGGTGAAGAAATTTGAGACGGTACTGGAAAAAGAACAAGAGTCCAAGCTACGCGCACTGGTAGAGAACAGCATTTCAACCAAACTCCTTCTTCAAGATGAACAACTAGAAGAGGAGTTTGAGGGGGTGTGGAGTAATATACTGTCTAGCTTTGACTTCAGGCCTTCAGAGACAGATGATATAACTGCTAGAGTGACAGAAATTCTGAGACTGAATCTGATCAGCCGGGGTCTCCTGAAACACATACAAAAAATTGAAGTCATTGGGCAGAACGAGACTTCCAGCTTCCAAGTTTATGATGAGCACTTTGGATACCGCAGCAGATTAAAGCACATGTTTGAGGACAACAACAGACTACAGAGGGTAGACGCTCAACAGGTAGCCTGCAGTGTGATAGAAGAATACAATCACTTTGTAGCAGAAAAATCTGTCTTACCAGCAGATTTTTCTGACAGCTACATAACAGAGATGTTAGGAAGCGTTGAAAAAGCTTTGAAGGAAAAATCTATGGCAATCAAATCAGCTTTTGAAGTGGATCTGAAAGTGTATCTCTGTAGTTTAGCATGCCAAGACTTCCAGAAAGTGCACGACCGCTTTGCAAAAGACACAGAGCTTTTGACATTTATCACTGCGACTAAGAGTTCTTACTTGGCAAAGTTTATCTACCGGTTCAGGAAGAGAGATCAGTGCCAGAGGGTGGCCCAAGCATTCACCTTCATGATTATCAAACCTACAGTATTGGACTATATCTACAGACCACTGGGGTTGCGCATTGTAGAAGAAATTCAAGCTAAAGAACAGCAGTATCAATCCTCACGTGCCTTCAGCCAACACTTGCTGGAACAGCTGATACATGAAGACCGCTTTGAAAGCTTTCTGGAGTACCTGCTTTCCTATGACAGCTTCAGACTGAGCAAGATCCAGGAGACAGTGAGGACTCACCTCTCTGAATCACCCAACTCGGACAAATGGAGGCAACAGAGACTCGGAGAAATTGTGGGAAAGATTGCAGCAGCGGTGAGCGAATCAGCGGAAGGTACAAATGGAGTCCTGAGTGATACAAAGCCTCTGCTGGAGAGAGTGTGCCTCATTTTAGAGAGTGATGGAAATGTGGAAGTCACCAGGGTCTATCTGGACGGACCCCTCTTCAGCATCACCACAGAATGGGATCGTTTCGTCAAATGTTTAATGGAGTTACTGGCTGCGATGCGATTGGAGCTTGCCCAGGAGTTCTCCCAAACTGTGGATGTCACCCAACTTCTTAATTGCCTTCCAATTCAGCCCCATTACTCCCTCTTGGACAGAGTGAGAGGCTGTGAAAAGCAATGTCCTCTCTGCAGAGCCCCCTGCGAGGTGCAGGAAAAAGGGCATGAGGTTCACAGTGCTCTGCTCCACAGACCTAAAGACTTGCTGCCTCATGGCTTGTGCTCTGTGTCTAGTTGTCCTGAAAGCATGACTCTGACTAACCCAGACCAGAACAAGGACACACAGAATCCATCGGTGGCATGCAAGGACCTCCTCTCCCTCCGCCCAGACTGGAACATCTACCCTGAGGACCCAGACAGTCAGATGCTCACTGCTTACTGGAGGTAACATGTTTTTTTTAAATCATTATAATAATGGTAAATACTGTAGTAAATTGTTTATGTCACATCATCCATATTTTATAAACCATGTATCAGATGAGCTAAATATTCTTTCATTTGCAGGTATGTGTTGGTGAGGTACAATGACAAGTTTGCAAAGGAATATGAGAGGGAGCAAGCAAATATCCCCGAGGAGTGGAAGAAGATCACTGAGGAGGAGGCTTTACACAGTCTGAGGGAAGCATTCCTCACTAAAACCTACTGATATAAGACCTGCCCTCCACTTTGCGCCTCATTTATTGTAACATGACATTTTGTCGATCAAGTTCAGATTGGATATTTGTTGAGAAGTCTTTCAGTTGTCAGAGTTGTTGATGGTGATGGTGATGGTGGTGGTGGTGGTGGTGGTGATGGTGGTGGTGGACAGAAAATGTATCACATGAACCGTTTTTTCAAAAACATTCACGATGATAACTGACTTGTTTGCCATTTATCTTTTTCATTAAATTAAGAAGAATCACTGTTTCTGTAAAGATCCTTTTAAAATATATTCTGAATGTTGAGGAAAAGAATTGTAAGGCTTTTAAACCTTTGTTATTTAAAGTGAGTGAAAGTTTTATGATGAAAACAGAAATAAATAACTGTCTTTACTTCATTTAAATACAAACTGTCATGTTTACTAGAATTAGCCCCACAATTCATTCCACATTGGATTGTAATAGAATTTAGTTAACCTGCAGATTACCATTTTAAATATTATATTTTGTATGTTAAATCCATATTTCTTGCCAACAAAGCTGAGAACAGTATAGCATTAGAGGATAAACCAGAAGTACACAATGTGGGATCATGTGCATCACACAGAGTCACAGGAAGACTTTCTTGAAATATTTCATCTTATTTAGTGGTAGCATACAAAGTTTTACAAATGTAATGTCTCTGCATCACATTATAGCATTAACACACTTGATATGATAAATGTAACACATTGTCGTGTTGACATGTGTGAGCACAGACAGGATCCTCCTATCGATGTGATGTCTGCTCTCCACCATGGAACTGTGCAATGAAAGCTCTAAAGAGGGAAATCCACAAGAGGGCAATGTAGGATCCTGCAATCTCTGAGAGCTCCGGGCTGAAATGTAAGAGCAGGGACTGAGTTGTTATCCCTCACTATAATTTATCTTTCCATCCATTAATTAATTTATCTGTCCATCTACTTGCAGATGGCTTTTTATACAGTGGCTGCTTTTAAAGCTACGGCTTCAGCTGACTCATCATACATCGTCATCATTTAATTCATAGCACAGTTCGTCTTCATTGTTGAAATTAGTGTCCAAATTGTATCTGTGGTTATGCACAATATATTACAGATTTTGTTATAATCCATGTAATGATTTTTTTTCTACGGAAGTGTATTTCATTCATTTGAAAAAAAAAACATAAGCTCAATTAGTTCAATTTAAAAACAACACATTTGATGTTTATGTTTCACCAGGATAATGCACTTGATAAAAGTATTAAAATCGAAAACAATAAAATGAATGAAACTAAATACACATTCTGTTTTTTTTTTGTCTTTTTTTTAATGAAAACTTATCTCGGGATTTTCCAAGATAATTATCTCAGAAAAACTGAATGCAAAATGCTTCCGTAATTTCTATCCTAACTTTATAAATATTCATTTATAAAGTTTACATATTCAAATAGCAAAATAAATATCTATCATTCCATTTGGAAGATATTTACATTAAACGATACTGACAGTGACTTGCATCAGCTCAACTGACACTGTGTGTGAAGGCTACTAATCCCAAGTTAACTCTCCTCCACAGTGTATCATAAGAGAGAATGTCCTCATTGCACTTTGTCTCAACACAACACTTGTTTGAATAAATTACAGGTTTTATATTGTTTATATTTTGTGCCGCACAGTGAAATAACAGAAGCGCCTTTTATCTCTATCTTTCTCTCAGCAATTCTTTTACATCGTGTCATTTATCCCTGTGTGAATTACATGAATCCAAGCACCAACTATATTTACTTTATTACCTACTGACAAATCCTAATTTCAAGGGGTTTTTTCAGTTTTTTATGCTTTATGTCTGTTGGAGACAACTATGAATTTACAGTTACACTTAATTCATTTCAAAATTAGCTTAGTTATCAAGACATCACTGCATTAAGATTGCCATTGTAGTGGACACGTGATAAGACAGAATTCACCAAACACTGTTACATTGTGGTTTGCACACTTACACACCCTGTAAGGAGCAGCGGGGTTACCAAGGTAACAAGGGCACTGGGAGTGGTTAAAAGCGGATGTTTGGTGACACCCAGAAGTGCTCTGTATTGTTGAAATGTTTGTGAAATAAAAACAATTTATGACACTGAAATACACAAGTCTGTGAAACTCATACTGTATAAACTGACAGTCTCTCTTATGCGTGCACTCACACACACACACACGCACACACGTTTGTATTTCTATCTTAGTGAGGACACTCATTACCTTCCGTAGCCCCTTACCCTAACCCTAAAACCAAATCTAAACCCTAAAACAGTCCTTTAAAGAAGTGAGGACCGGCCAATATGTCCTCACTTTCTAAAAATGTCCTTACTCTGTAGGATCTATGCTTGAAATGGTCCTCACTAACCAATAAGTACAGGAACACACACACACACACTTGCAAATATCCCTGTGCTGACCTCCAATTCAAGGTTAAACCAACCAACTCTGATTACACCAGGGTAACAAAGGTTAACACTCAAGCATAGAAGCAAACCATGAGCAGCAGGTTTACAGACCATCATGACAATAGGTTTATTCTATCACACCTGGAAAAGTCGATAAAGCCGACAGTTCTGCCTGTTGCCTGACAACAATCAAGAGGTCCATTACAGTCAGTGTCTATCAGATAATGTACACAAAATGAAAAAAAGGAAAGTACAAGTTGATGCAACTGCTTCACTGTGAAAGACACTGGATACTCTTATACGGTGAATCACAGGTGGTTAACCCTGTGGTAAAATTCACAAATACATACTTTATATGTCTGTATACGTGTCAGTGTCATATTTCAGGTAAAACTGTTTTAGAAGTCATCAATAATCAGGCTTATATCTGCTAAATGGAATGTCAAACATGCAGGCAAATTAAAGGGCCTGGCAACGGGCTCACGTATACTGTGTGTGTCTGTCCATACTGAACATGGTTTTATCTATTGAATCAAAGATTAAAGTCCATTATTGCTCACACCTTTCATAGTAAAGTGGTGAAGTCTGGCCTTGAAATACTGTTATTAGAGTAATCTATGATAATCTAATTTTCAGCTGCAGTAGTTTCTTTTCGTTTTTCAGCATCAAGCTAAAATGTCAGTTTTAAAGGTCGAATATGAGGAAAAATGCTTTTTAGAGTAAGTGGAACAAATGTAAGAGAAAAAAGTCTGTAAACAAAAACTACACAGGCAGTTCAACAAGAGCAAACTGGATCTCCAACAGTTGGAGCAGATGGAATAGCACTTATTCAGCATCCTAGAACATGATTGAAAAGTGCTTCAAACTATTAAAACTCCCATGCACCACTCAATGTCCTTTTCCGGAGAAGTCTGCATTATGTTTTTTCTTCAAAGACAGTTAATTTCTAAGGTCATTTGCTTCAGGTAATCCAGTGGAGTAAGGTAAATACAAAAATAATTTATGTAAATATAATTCTTCTTTGGAAGTATTTTGTCATTAATTTAAAACTGACCTGATTGTGGCGATAGCTGAAGAGTCTTCAGCGATAGCTCTCAGATAGTGCTAGTTTTTAAAGCACAATTCCACCACCAATTACATCAAGTGTCCATCAAGCTTTCAGTCTTTAAAGGTCACTTGCATTTCAAAACCTCTTCTGTTTCTAGGCAGCCTGGCATCGTCAGCAGTGACATTGAAAGCAGCGAAGCTTCGCAGGGCAGGTTTTATTTCAAATCAGTTGTCACTTTGATTTGCAGTCTGCAATTTGTTTCAGCAACCAGTGTCTTCAGTTAAACTGAGGCATGCAGTAAATACTGCTGTTTATACATCACTGGCAGCTCAGAGTTTACTATACGGACCACGGAGCAACTTATCTCTATCTAATCTATAACTCTGAAGTACTGTAGTCTGTCACTCTGACACCTGAAATTGGTTCAAAAGTAACATAAATATCAGGCACATGTTTTTCTAAAGGTATATATAGCTGTGACAGACTTTCACTCCTGACACGCCACAAGCGGCCAGACAGCTGCTGTGATAAATGGCTTTAAGCTTTTTGGTCTGATGAGTGGGAGTGATCAAACCTGAGGATACAGCTGCAAGTTTTAAATGCCTGCCAGTAGACTTTCATAGCAAAACTGAAATGAATGGAAAACAACAGCTGCTTTGAAAGTGGAAATTACTCATTCCATAACAGAAGTTCTCGTAGAAATGTGGTGGTGAGGGGGTTTTGGACACAAATGCAACCAGGTGTAGGTGTAGTGAAGGTTTAATTGAATCTACAGGCCCACAGTGAGTCCCAGTGTTGCCATATGTAGGATAATTATCATATTTGTACGATCATTTTGCCCTCTGTACGATCAATAATTCCAAAATGTCCATGATGTACGATAATTTGATCCTTTTGTGATAAGTTTAAGCTTCTGGTATGATACTTTACCATTTTCCCATCTGGCAACACAGGTGAGTCGGCTTTACAAAATGGCAGGGATCCAAGAAAGCAGGCAGAAAAACCATATAATAAATCCAGACTCTGATAACATGAACGCAGACAATTAAACTCAGGAACATGAACTAAACATAAACAGAGACACCAGGGAACAAGAACAGGACTGATTAACACTGACCAGATAAACTGAAAGGCACAGAGATTAAATACACAAGAGAAGCAGAGATAATTTAATATAGGTAAAAGACATTAGGGTGAGACGGGCAGATAATCACAGCAGCAGGAGACAGGATAAAACAGGAAGTTCCAAAGCAAGACACACAGAAGGACAGATCTGATGTAAAACAAGTCCAAACCATATGGTACATTAAGGTGGATGACGCATCTGCACTATTGCAAGGGATGTCATTTGGAGCCAAAGTCTCTGCAGTAGTGATCCGGGGGTGGAGTTTAGTAGTTTGAGGCAGAGATTGAGTGGAGGCGGGGGTTTGTGACCAAAACTGCAGCCAGCCATTAGGGGGCGATCATGACACTTTGGCTTTACTTTCTATACTTTCAAAAATAATGTTTTCTGATGTTCTCCTTTACACGGGGCATCTATTGCACTTCTGTCCGTCCTGGGAGAGGGATCCCTCACATGTGGGTCTCTCTGTGGTTTCTACTTTCTTTTCCCCTGTTTAAGGGCTTTTATTTGTTGTAGTTTTTCATTACTCTTGCTGAGGGTTTAGGGTAGAGGGTGTCACACCTTGTTAAAGCTCTATGAGACAAATTGTGATTTGTTGAACATAGACTCTTTCCATAATTCCTAGCAGTAAGACATACATTTTGAATGTCAGGACATGGACAAAACAAAAATGACAGAAAACATGTGGTGCCGTCCCGTGGAAGTAACAGCTCCTTTCAACATGGCCAATACGATAAGACGTTTCTTTGTTGAGTCTATGCGTCTGGTAAATGAGAGATGCCCCAGCCTGCCATTGTTATACCAGGCAAGAGCAAATAGTGCCTCAGCCAACACAAGTATGTGAACCCATTTTAGGTCTCAAACACAATGTCCTGCTTACTTTGGTGGGAAGTCAACAGTCATCAGTCATCAGTTGGCTCCAGCACTGACTCCAGCCTTCTGTGAAAATTGTACAATAATTCTGTGTCAGTGCTTGTTTTACTCTCTCTGCCTATTGGAATATTTAACACATGCAGATGTAGCTGCTGTGCCTCCTACTGGGCCTGGAATCCCCAAGCTACTTTACTCACAGTGGAACTATATTGTGTCTGTTTTTTTTCTGTTATCTGGACTGTATTATAACTGAAATTATAATTTCTGTTGGAAACTACAATCGACCCAGAAAATCTCATACCTCCACCAAGGCCAAACCAATTTGGCCAATTCACAAAATCTGTCCACAACATACACAAGTATAATAATAATGCCCTTTCATGTAATATTGGTTTGTAAATCCACCAATAAACATGCACAGCACCAAAGAACCATTGAATAAAAAACGACATTTGTCTCCTTTGCCGGTTTTCCTTTTTTCAGCTCTTGACAGAAGTCTGTGTTCAGAGAGGAATCCTCCAGCGACAGGTGCTCTTCCTCACTTCAAACACAACACATCATCAGTTTGACATTTAGCTGAAGCTCCTTTTTTCTGTGGGACACATTGACCGGCTGCAATGACTTTCTATTTTATTTCAATAATTCAATGTCCTTCAGCACATTAGTACATTTCTTTGGATTAAATAGTGGAGGATTTAAATAATGGTTTTAAATATGTCGTTTTTCTGGGTTTTCTGAAGAATGTTATAGTAAAGGTGGTATCACCTGAAACACAGACTCTCTCTGGATATAACATTACAATTGATAGTCTTCTTCTAAATTAAAATATAAACTACAGGAGATAGAAGATGTTTTACACAATATCTTGACTAGACAATGTACAAGAATTAACACTTTCTTATCATCCATTATTTAGATAATTCCCATTGAATCTTTTCATGTCTTCACTTAAAACATTTACATTTGGCTCCCACTGCATCTCCCATCACATCCATGGCTGAATATACTGGTACGCACACAGATTATCATCTGATATCACATATGTTACTGTTTTTTCAGTTAGCCATTGATCAGTGATGAAAAGACCATATGTCCCTCTCAGTTTTTTTACTTTTCGTATTCTTTGAACACAATAAACAGAAAGCAATAACCTGCCAAGGGGACAATGATGAGGGATGTTACAGTTAATTCTCTCTTGTTATGTGTCGTATAATAATTTGGGTTGTGTCGCTGGCATTCCTCCTCCAACTGTTCAAGGAGCCCAGAGCCAAGTCAAACAATCCAGTCATCCACAATCTGTCAGTGCTGCCTTGCTCCACAAGCTCAGAGGAACCACATCCTTGAGGTACTAATTATGTTTATTTCATGAAATGTGAGGAGTTGTCACAGTCATCAAAAATATCTGTGCAAATATCTGTGCATCTTTAAATACTCAGCTGCTTCCTAAGCTTAATTCAAGTAGGTTGGTGTAAGAGTTTAGAGCTGAGAAACAATTAGTTAATCAATTTGTCCATCGAAAAAAAAGATATTATTAACAATTGTTCCCATGTATCATATGATTCCCATCATAGTAGCCGTATCTAAATCCTGGTTTACCAGGAGTTGGAGAAGCATGAGTCCCATCCACCTGATGATCCTGTTTCCCGACAGCGGCCGTCAGTTCAGGGTGCTCTACTCGTACTTCTGTGGTGGAAATTGGTCAACAAACGAGGTTCTGAGAAAAGTTGTCTTTGTAAGTTTATTTGAAAAGGATTTCTGCAGAAAGGATCACACAGGCAAGGTGGAGGTTGCCAGTGAGACGAAAAGTGTGTGTGTTGGGTGTTATGTCAGTCAGCTGAGTTCTTTGAACAAATTAGGACTAACACAGTTAAACCAGAGTAGTGCAAAAGGTCACTATAGAATTCAAGTGATCTCAGGATCAACTTCTGCAATACATGAATAGACGATGGGCTCACGTGCTACAGCTCTGAACGCAAGTATTTCCCCCTCATTCCGGCTAATAATGTGTCAGTGAGCGTGGACGCCTGGTTCAGGTGATGATTCTCTGTAGGTTCATGAATTTAAGAAAACCCTTTCACTCTGTCACATTTCCTCATCATCGTCACATAATGTTAATGTAAACACATTGATTTCAGATGTAGAAGCAAAATATCAGAACACTTCCTGCACCACTGTAGGCCTGACTGCATTTGGAATCCACAAACAGTGGGTTTAGCAGTGGTTGTTAGCTGCTGTGTTGTTTACAACATCCTTTCCACCTGAGAGGTTTTCAGAATGTGTGTCTCAGGAAAGAGACTTGATGCCCTTAAGTCAAAATCAATATGAGGAGTTAAGTTCACTGTATACACACACACACACACACACACACACACACACACACACACACACACACACATATTTGCATGCACATACACTCTCAAGCATATATGATTAATATACCTCTATGTAAAAGTCAAAGAATTAATTACAGTGATAACGGTGACACACTAATAACAAGGTTTAATAAATGTCAACTGAGCCTCAATGACTGACTGACTAAAAGCCTAGGCATGCATCAATAACTGTAATTAAGATTCAGTCCAGGGTGACAGTCATTATTTTAGAACATAGTGCATAAATACAAAAATACACACATGTCAAATATCTGACATTAAGATGTTGGAAAAGACAAACAAATATCGATGGTTTAAGGACAAAACGTTTGACCATGTGGTGCTTGTGACACAACCCAAACCTGTGTTTATGTACTCCGCCATTTGTCCCTAAGACCTGCATCTGAAGATCTCCTGAACGCCTCTGCCTTTTCAACTCCCTTTGGTTTACAAGCCTTTCACACCAGCCAGAGACACCAATCAAACATTTGGTTTTCTCACAGGCTTTTACAAATAAAATGTCTGCCACATAGAATTCCTCTGAAATAGCACTCCATGCTTTCCGCCTTTCATGGGCTCATCGCAGTGGCACATCTTATTGAGTGGAGCGTCTTGTAGGCTTTTCAACTGGTCACCCCCACCAGCTGATGAGGTGTGAAAAGAAACTGTGGAGCAAATGTCTGTGCTGTGGGCAGAGAGAGGCACGAGGGAGATGAAAGGAGGACAAACTATCTGAACACTGGGGGATAATTTAAATCCTCCCACACTGCTGACTTGAATGTGCCCCGAGGGTTTTGTAGAATCGGGGTCACCATCATTATGAGATAATTAAACTGTTACTAATTGGAAGTAAGTGTATTTGCCATCTTCCTCAGTTTAACCCAGCTGGAATATTTTTTTCTTTTATTGTTCAATACCGGGATATTCTCATCCACCTCTTCTTCTCCCAGGGGACAAAAGGATAAATATGAGTCCGTCCCCTTTTCACTGGTGTCTCATCTTCTCTGCCATTCCTTGGAGACTCTCCAAGCAAACAAGGATCTCTTAAAGCAAATAGAGCAAAAAAAAAAAAAAAAGGTCCTCTCTCTAGAGGGACGAGCAATAGGCTGGGGCACAGGTGTGTATTTGTGTATATATGTGAGGTGTGAAAGTGTGTGGATCCAAAATATGCTAAATAAAGGGAGAATAGGTAGGAGGAGGCACAGCTCATGGGTGATTGCGGTGGTTATGTGGGTCCCTCTTCTTTCTCCCTCCCTCTGTCCCTCTGAATCTCAGTGCTGAGTGAGACAACACCGTGCCTGCCTGACTCCTCAAATCACTGTGGCGTTCTGTAAAAGCTGCTGGGAAGCTTGATGTAGGATCTGCAACCAGAGAGAAACGGGTTGAAGAAAAGGAGAAGAAAATCGACTCATATTGCTGAACTGCAGAGACGCCACACAGGGATTTTCTCAGTGTCTCCGGTCTTGAACATCTGCACAGGTAAGCTACAATTCACTGCACGCATTGACATTAATGATTTGCTCAAGTAAGGACACACACAAAAAGATAGCACCATCATTCTTCCACACATGTTCATAGTTTTTCATTAGAATTTATTTTTTTAAAGACAGATACCATTCAGTTTGTTGATTCAAGTATTATCTTATAAGAAGCCACATTTTATAAACAACCTGTTCTTTGGTTTGGGGTTGGACAAAATAAAGAAGCACCAAATGGTAAATGACTTGAATCTCAAAGTTCCTTACAATCACTGCCAAACAAAGACTGTCCCAGATTCATCAATAATGACGATTTCGCCGGTCTAATAGTCCTGCACTTTTGTGTGTGAGCTTTGAGGAGCATTAGCATGACAGCAGAGCACCAAAGCCTCTTTGTTCAAGTCCCAGGTGCAGACA
This sequence comes from Verasper variegatus, assembly GCA_026259375.1. Lineage (NCBI taxonomy): Eukaryota > Metazoa > Chordata > Actinopteri > Pleuronectiformes > Pleuronectidae > Verasper > Verasper variegatus. The sequence goes on from CM048047.1 coordinate 15,473,927, forward strand.
GGAAGACCGATCAGTCCTGAAAGCCACAGATTAAATTCTATATAAAGGAATTTTTGGGCCCAATAAAATATGATTACAGGAACTTTCATTAAAAATGTTTTTCTTGTCTGGTATATGTTTCTGTAGCCTGTGGGGTAATTGCGTGACATATTCATGTGCTTGCATGGGGCATGTGTATACATACATAGATTAGAAATATGATGCATTTCAGCAGTATTCATGCAAGACTAAAAATTGTTTCACCTGCAAAGCAAATAATTGCACATTGTATTCATATGAATAAATTCATACACGTTCATATTTAATATTTAATGGTATAAAAAAATATTAACAGATGGGCAACACTTGATGAAGTCTGCTGGCAGGCATTCAGCCGAACACAAATGTGGCGACGCCGGCGAGCTAGTTCTGGCAGGCAACTCAAGCTGCTCTGCGCCAATCATGTGACATACATCATGTGACATACCTCACTCTCCACAACCATCTATATTACACACCCACCTTATCAGGTGGTCTATTTAACCAGAGAGAAATTTCCCATCACCCCCTTTGCTCACACTGCTGCTGCAGTATTGCTACCAGTTGCTTCAGCCCCTCCACCACCACCCCAGCATCCACCTGTAGGCTCCAACGGGGGGTTACAAGTATTTGCTCATCACTCCCATCATTCCTGTGTAATCATATGGGGGAGTGATTAAGTTGGAGCCTAGACAAAACCTGTTGTAATGCTGCAATAAATGTTTGAACGTGAGTTGTCTGACGGAACTGACTTTAAACCCTAAATGCAGATTCAGTTTTTTTATTCCCTGAACTTTTTGAAATGTGTTTATATGTGTTTGGTCATCTTAAATCGTGTTTAGCTGTTCCTTGGCAGATGTTAATTAGAGAGGTTTTGACCTCTCCTAATGAAAGACTCAGCAACAGATAATAACATTTGGCCAGCAGTCGATCATTAGCCCTGCAGAGAGACATGCTCTCTGCGGTGTGAAACTTCAGTGTGACTGTAAAACACCTCAAACTGCCCATTATCTGGTTCAGACTTCCATAACCATGCAATTCAAACACATTTCATTTACGGAGATTAAGTGTTAGAAATTAGATATCTATATTTGTAGCCCCCAACTCTCTGATGCCTCTGCACTCTCACAAAGATGGAAATGCAAGATTGATATAAAGTGCTCAGGTCAGGAAATGTCAGTGGATGTGGTGAAAGCGAAAAAATGTCAGGACAGAGCGGAGGAGAGAGCAGTCTGAACAGAGTGAGAGCCGTCATGAGCTGTCCTTCCTGTTTAGCATTTTGAGGGTTCTCAATTCTCCTCACGTCTCACAAATTAGCTGCCTTCGGTTTCTACATAGGCCACGGTAACAGCGTTACTAGGCAAGGGTGAGTTTCTTCCAGGCATTGTGATGAAGAAGCCAGCAAGGACCCAGATGGGATCAGAAAACCTATTCCTACGTTGATTGTGGACACGTGCAGAGCAAATTAGAAATCGAGGACACAATAACATCTGTAAGGAGCTAGATCCAACATGGAGAGAGCTGCTCTGCAGGAACTGGCTTCTAAAAGGATTAATATTGGACATGGAACATTTCCAATATGCCCCTTCGGGCTGATTGCATGGATGTGTGACACATATTGAATCTCTGCAGTGGAACCACCTGTTAAAGATTTTATCAACTATTCTAATCATTCATTCACACAGTGATGGGATGGAAAAGGTCAGCTGTGCTGTAACCACCTTTATTGAAAAAGCTTGTTCATCCTGATAATTGTGAATGAAAACGCCTCAGCTACTGTGTCAGTCCTGTGAAACCTGCAGCAGCTGCTCAATGGGTTTTAACTATTTATTTTCCATTTATTATACGTCAATGGTAGAAGCAAGCAAAAATTGCACCGCTTAAAATATCAGCCTATAATCTTTCACTGATGTCAAATGAGTACAGACCTGCGTCACTGATGTCAAGATGTGGTCCATTATCACACATCAGACCATTCAGTGACACATCCTGCCCTTCAAGCGTCTGCATTTGTGTTCACTTAGAGTGATCCTCAACGCATCTTGGGGGTGTTCACTCGTGTACTTCACGGTTCACTTTCGATCTGATCCTGAGATGATTACCAGTTCAATTAAGATTCATGGTGAAATGTCTCAACAACTGTTGGATGGATTGAACCCAATAGATAGATAGATAGATAGATAGATATACTTTATTTATCCCAAGCTGGGAAATTATAGTGCAGCAGCAGCATTACACAAAGTGACAAGTGACAACAAAAAAAAAAATAAAACGCTAGGATGCTTCAGGATCCTAACCTGCTAAATCAAGATGGTGAATGTTGACATACTGGTTCATATCAGTATGTTAGCATTACTGTCCCTAAATAAGCAGATACACTGTAGACTCTTGTGTTTGAGTTTGTATTTATTCTGTTGTTTGCACAAATTTGACCACTCTGCCATTTGTATGAATTCAGCTCCCACAAAATATATGAGGCCATGGGATGAATAAATATTTTTTGCTCGAGCTGAACTATTGACATCTTTAAATCAATTGTTTTACTGCCCTGGGCAAATTTGTGCCCAGCTACATCTTTCTATCAAAAAATCCAACAGGAATCAAACATTAAGAAGCAGATGTTATAAGATTCATTCAGCATTTTCTACCTCAGTCCTGTTTAATATCAGTCATATCCCACCACCTTTCTAAACACATTGCTTTAATTTGAAATATCTTCTTCTATAGTTCTTCTATGGTCAACCACAAGTGCCACTACAATAATTCAACAAATTATAATTAGATGTATTCTTAAATGTTGATAAATTATAAATAAATAAAGCGTGTGGAAAATGGAAATGCAAATGTGAAAGGCCTTTTAAATGTTTACAATCTGTCACTGCGATTATTTCTGCATTTTAAGTGGATATTGACATTCCATTATTCTATTTCATTCTATTTGTATTACCTGTTAATGGTGTTTTGTATCTGTTTCATCTGCTTCCATCTGTAAACTACTTTTTCTATTGCTATTCAAAAAAACAGGTCTACACAGAGGGTGGTTTTGTGCAGCAGGCTGTTAAGGTGCTGCAGGAAAACCACAACATGTAACAGCAGAGGGTCAGCTTGAAAACAGCTCCTCACCCAGGAGTTTATTTCTGAACAGGACAGTCACTTTCAAATTCAAAGAACTGAACCTCTTCTCAATCAATATGTACTTTCAACTGCCTCCACAAAAAGACCTTTAAAAGGAAAATAATAACGATATAAAACCCTGAGACAAATCTACTCCACTTACCAGTATACATTGTATAAAAATAAGCTGTGACAAAGGTTATGGTTATGTGTATTTTTTCGTTTTCAAAAGAAAGGTACATTGACAGACGTCAGAAATCACTATAAGTGCAGGCCGTGATTTAGCAGAAGCTGAGGTAGTTAGGTTTTTCAGTATCGACTGAAATTAAAGAACAAGATTTGTTGAGGTTTTAAAGGTGAGCATGATAGTTTTCTTATTAATGGGAGGTGCTGAAGTGGCCAGAAATGGGATTTAACAGCTATTTGAAGAATGTGCATAATGTTCTATGGTAGGATAAATCACAAGGTATTTGCTTGCATACAAAATCCTGTATCCATCATCTCAGATTGCTCTCTGGACAAATGAGTGAATCTTTGTAACATTCTTCATGAGGTGTCGAATCAAAATAAACCAGATCTCTGCACTAAGCATTAAAGAATGAAAGAAGGAATATGATTCCATGAAATGCTTGGGAGGATTGGCCTAAGGGGATCACACACATTCTCCCGCGTTCATGTAAGATCATAATCATTCACTGTCAGAGCAGTTTCATGATGGGAGTCGAGACAACATACCTTGCATATTCACTCACTGCGTACATGGGTCAAATAACAGCCGCCTGGCCACACAGGAAAACACCATGCAGTTTAATGATTTTAGGAAGAGAGAACTGGAGCGGCATGGGGCAACAATGTTGAGGGAGGTGTCAGAGAAATGTGACAGACAGGTATGATCACAATACTCATATTTTATGGGACTTACAGTTCCTGGGGACGTCATAACTACAATGTACATCGCAAAACCCTTGTAACTGCAGAACGTGTTAAAAATCATCATGATTTTTAAGTTTTCTTTAATTTAATTCTTCTTTTTTTTTATTTGTAAAGCAACAAATCACAACATGCATTATCACACAGCACTAGTTCAAAAGATATGTATTATAGAGAAACCCAACAGTTCCCACAACAGCAAGCATTTGGTGAATGTAGAGGAAGAAAATACCAGCTAACTCCAGACTCGGTGTAGGCGGCCATCTGCCTTGAACTTGTTGTTGTGAAAAGAGAGACATTTGAGAGAGAGAGAGGAGAGATGAGTGGAAATCAGAAGAGAGAGACAAGGGTTTTATAATGAAAATAATTATTTTATTTACAGATGTATTCATATAGCTCTGGATTCAGAGATACCTGCAGAATGAGAGAGAGAGAGAGAGAGAGAGAGAGAGAGAGAGAGAGAGAGAGAGAGAGAGAGAGAGAGAGAGAGAGAGATCCAGTGTAAGTTGTACGCATAGTGTAAACAGGAACTGTTAATAGATAATTTGTCATAGTTTGAAATGGGCCAGTTTGTAAAAATGTAAACAAATATAAGTTGAAAATTAAAGAATTTTTTAAATGGTTGCATGGCAACATTAAACTGTCTCTGAGACTAAACTCCCCTCTTCTTGCTAATCCCACAGTTTCAGTTACATGTGCTCTCACTTATTTCTCCAGAGACCCTTTAAAAGGCCAGTTAATAACCTCTTGTGCAATATCCACCAGCAGGTCATGAAACATCAGTCACTCGCATGTTTGCTGCTGCACCAGAACAATGGAGGTGAATTGAATTTCACATACATTTTACATGGGATCAAAACAACTATATGTAAGAAATGAATTAACCACAGCCCCATGTCAAATGATGCAGTGAACTTGTTTTTTTTATTCTCTAGATTAGAAACAGTCAATTATTTCCGCTGTCACTGATATCTGCAGTGATCTCTGTAACACTGTGATTGAGTCAATTCCCTAAGAACGTGCGCAGGCATGTATTGGTCATACAAGCTCCACCTGCAGAATTACTAATATGAGGTTTATCAGTTACTTGCTGTCTATTGGTTTATTATTGATTATGCTATCCTCTATACTTAGGTTGGTCTTCAGAGACATGGATATTTTCATGGATTTCAGTGTGACCAGTAACACCAGCCACGAAACAGGACAAGAAGGCAGTAAAAGCCAAGGACTCAACCGCAGCGACCCCCTGGACAGTTTTGTGGGCATGGAGCTTCTTCTGCGTTTCAAACCCCTCTTCTTACCTCTCTACTGCCTCGTAGTGGCCGTGGCCGGGGTTGGAAACTCCATCCTGTTGGCTTGCATCCTGGCTGACAAGAAACTCCACAATGCCACAAACATTTTCATCGGAAACTTGGCAGCAGGCGACCTGCTGATGTGTTTGAGCTGCGTTCCTCTGACTGTGTCTTACGCCTTCGACAGCCATGGCTGGGCCTTTGGGAGGCCCCTGTGCCACCTGGTCCCCTTGCTGCAATGTGCCACGGTGTTCGCCTCAGTGCTTTCACTCACTGCCATCGCGGTGGACCGCTATGTTGTTGTAGGTAAGAGCAATGGAAGTAAACTATGTACAATTACCATCAAATACATTTTTAGGAACTTTACTTGAGCATTTTTCATTGTGTGCTACTTCCTAACACTCTAATATATTTCAGAGGGAAATATAATACTTAACACTTCACTACATAAATTTGACTGCTTCAGTTACAAGTTGCTTTTACACAATAGACATATATCAAACAATCTCCACCAAGTGTTCTTTCCCTTGAAAACTCTCATGTGGTTTTCATTTTAGTGAATGTTTAAATGAAAATGATTCAATGAATGAAAGTTTAACTTAGATAAAAATTCTAAAGAATGGAAGTTGATTTTTGGATCAGAACTTGTTTCCTCTTGCTTCTCCCATTAATCATCTGATGACCCCTCAGATTTATCTGGTGTCGCTATAAAGCCCAACTCAAAGTAGCTCCACCTGATGCAGCTAGAACCGTATCGTGCTGCTAAAACACAGACGCTTCAGTATTAATCTTCTAATTATGTTGTATATAATAACATATCAGTCAGAGGAAAAAAAAACTGTTTGTTGCTTAGTTTGAAATAGGTTTTAATCTCACTTCTACTCGTACTACATGTAACGTGTGAAATATTCTTCTACGCTTTCATCTGTTGTACACAAAGTCTGTGTTTGTGTCCTTTCTCTGTCAGCTCACCCGGTTCGGAAGAGGATTTCTGTGTGGGGCTGTGGTGCAGTGACTCTGGGTGTATGGCTCTTATCTCTGGCTCTGGCCGCACCTCCCTCTCTCTATACTCGCTATGTGGACCTGCGGCCGAGTGGTATCGATTTGGTGGTTTGTGAAGAATTCTGGCCAAATAGTGGCAATCTGCGGCTGCTCTATTCCTGCTTCATCCTCATAGCCTCCTATATGATCCCCCTGCTGTCCGTCAGCATGTCCTACTGTGCCATCACTGTCAGCCTAAAGCGCTATTCAATACCCGGGGAGCCATCCAACAGTCAGCAGCGCTGGAGCCAAAGGAGGAAGAAGACCTTTTATCTTCTGGTGGCCTCAGTTCTGGCCTTCGCCCTGTGTTGGCTACCGCTGCAGGTGAGTCTACGGCCATCTCAGTTGTACTATCCTCCTCTCTTACTCTATATCTGAAATGTTCAGTTTAGGAGATTCTAAGCACAACCTTGATTTGGCAGAGGCTTAGGAGGAAGATCAAGATGACAAATATCTGCTTAGAAATAATAGACTCGACAGCAGTGGAGTGATAAAAAAGAGGGTGAAGCCTTTATTGTCGACCAGATGATTAGATTTGACACATCACTGAGCACAGAAGCTCATCTACAGGTAATTGTGTCCACAAAACAAACACTGCATCCACAATGAGCCTTGCAAAACACAAACAGATTAGGATCACATAATGGAAGAAGAAGGAAGAGTTTATATTGTGGCCTTGGCCTGTTTCGAAGACACTGCTGCGCGGTCTTAATGGAGACATATGACGCTTTTTCAGTTTTTCTTTCCTCTTGTGTATTATATGTTTTTTTTCTCCGTGAATGTAAAAAGTCTGTGAAGTTAAAAAGCCCAAAGTCTGTGGTAAAGGAACCTCCCCTCTCCCACAGAAAGATAAGATAAGATGGGAATGATCAGAACAGAGTTTATTAATCCTGAAGTAAATGGTATATTTTCAAGAATTCCCTACAGACTTTATCACAATTGTTGCCATGTCACTGTGTAGGTCCTGAACCTGTTGCTGGACCTGGACCCGGACTTCCACTTCATAGGGAAGCGCTACATTAATGTCTTACAGGTCTGCTGCCATTTAGTAGCTATGAGCTCTGCGTGCTACAACCCGTTCATCTACGCTTCACTGCACAGCAAAGTCCGCATGCACCTGAAAGGCTACCTCTGTCCTTGCCGCAAGCGTCAGAACGCAGTGCTGGAGACGGCGACATCAAGGAGCTGATTTCAACCTGTGTCTGTTACTACTACTATTACTGCTAATACTGCTACTGCTGCTGCTGCTAATACTACTACTACTTCTACTGATGCTACTACTACTCCTACTACTGCTCCTCACAAGCTAACACCTGCAACCCTAAAACGAATGTTCATGAAATATGACGCTTCTCTGCATATACAAATTATTATTTAAATAATTTGTCTCCATGATTTAACATCATTTTGTGACTTGTACAGTGTTATCAGAGGTAATTCTAAAAAAGGTTAGGAAAAACAGGAAAAGATCAAGTCCAGACTGGCGTTCATTATTATGATGAAGAAGATTAAGTCATCCATTCGGATCCCTGTGCTTTTCTTGGACAGCTGAGCAGCTGGTGTCAACATTAAGCAGATGCTGCAGCATAAACATACTCTTTGGCTCTGACTTGTGCTGGATGCTGAGACCAGGGACGGTTACTGAGTTCACAGAGCCTGGTTTTATGTGAACACTAAACGCTTGACTTCACGGGAGACATGGATTTGGAACATGAAGACAAGGCTAAAGACAAAATGTGATTTAAATGTCTCTTATATGCTATTTCAGTTATGTCATATTAGATATTATGGCTAACATATAACATATCTTCTACATTATATTAGATTGCTCTATTAAAATACACGTTTTACCTGCTATTTTACTTTCATTATGTTATTTGGCTCCAATGTCTAACTTTGTGTATCATCTGTGCACACCGATAAATAACTGTGTGTTTGTGTGTATGTAGCAGTACAGTTGTGTGGCTCTAGGCCTGTATGCAGCAGTATATGCAGCTGAAATCTTAAAAGCCCTGCTTGTGAAATGTAATCAGTTCTAAATATATAATGGCTGAATGGCTGAATGGCAGTGATGCTAATAAACGGAGTCCCATTGCTTTAGCTCTGTCTGGAAAACAAGATTTACACAATGATCAATTCAATATTCAGACCATGAACAATAAAGCCAGCTATCAGTGTCGGTGTTCTGACGCCACTCCTGTTGCACTTCCATCAACTAAGATTAATCATTTTTTGTTTATCAAAGTCTGGCAATTAAGTCAATTTCAAACACATCTCCAGTGAAAAAGATTCACCATGAGAAGCGGCTCTTTTGATCTAAATCACAGTTAGGCCACGTGGATTATTAGTTATCATGAGGTCTACAGTTTTTACAATTATTATTACTGTTTATGATTTTATGATTTATGATTACCTTTATGATCGTTTATTCTTTTTCCGCAATTAAATGGAAGGTTGCATCTATGCATTTCACACAATAAAAGCATTATAGCACACAGCACATTGTCTGTCTGCAGAAATACTGTGTGTTCCATCCGCCCACAAAGGGGTGGCACAGGAGGCTTGAATCAAAATAATCAGAATCTAGTGGTCAGCCTACTGACAGGAACCAAATGACCCAGTGTAGCTTTAGCTGAAGGCGACAAGACCCAGATTCCCAGCCAATGCACCTGAGGCCAACTATCACCTTTCAACAATCACATTACTTTGCTGCTCAGCAGACGAGGTGCCCTGGCCCTTCTCTCTAAGTGAACACTGAGACTGCGGTCAACTCCACTCAGTCTGATTCTTTCCCTGGTGGTGATTCTGAGAGGGTCTGCAGGAGTCACTGCTCCATTCTTCACAGGGGAGGTCAGTTCCTCAACTGCCCTCATACCAGGCACAGTTTGTTCCTTGGTTATCATCTATCTTCCATCTATCTACTAGCACTCTGATTATTTGCGTCATTTGTGGTCATTTGACTGACATACCCACATCAGACGTCAGCACATTTAGTTGCTTTTGCTGCATTAAAGTTGTAATTTTAGGTTACATGTCATTTTAAAAGGGGGGGGATATCAGCCTGTCACCTGCATTGAAAATGAGGAGTGTGAAGCATCTTGATCAGTTATTATGCGGCTCTTAAAAATAAGAAACTAAAATAAATAAATAACCAACAAACTGTGCAAAATAATTACCAATAAATTATTGCACGGTGGACATAGAAGTCCAACATTAAAGTATTATTTTTCTGCCTCTCACAGCGCTGTGACGCTATGATGTAGAAAAATTCGACGATGAGTTGATATTTTGTCCTTTTTTAATTATAGAGATCACATTCGGACTTTCTGTGTCCACAGGACTGAGAGCTGCACCAGTTTATTCACTTCATGTGGTTGATTTTCATGAATATGACTTTAATGTTTAGCCTGAGTGGATTCTGGCTGAGACCTGTTTGTATAAACAAACTAAGCTCCCTAATGCGATGAGTTAGAATTACGTTCCCCCATATATTGTGGTTAAAGTTTGTTGTACATAAACTTGCATGAGTGTTCAAGCACAATGACGCAATTAAAAAGAGAGAAAGTAACCGGCTGGCTTTATATTTATGCAGGTGTCAAAATATGTCGTACTTGTTTGTTCATTCATTTGTGTATGAATTAAAAATGTGGGGAAATATTCTGTGTCTCTTGTTTGTAACTTTTTTAATTCATCACTTATTACACACCTGAAATGACTTTATGTTTCTGTTTTTGGTTTTTGGTTTTTGGTTTTGAACTCCTTGGCCACTTTATCAGATAAACCTGTACAGAATAATGTAATCCAGTGCAACACGTAAATCGCATTAATTGATATGTTTGACACTTTTTGGTAAAACCTTATTTGGAACACAAAGGTGCAAATTACCCCCGGCCTCTTTGTTTGTTTGTTTTACTTTCTTTAAACAATGCAGGAGGTTCTCAGATTTCCTGGGGAATAATTCAGGGAAAAAAGTTAACATATAGGGGACTCATATTTATGAGTGTGTGCACTTTGGTGCATATCCGGACCTAGTGGATCTAATTGTGGTGAGTAGGATTTTTTCAGCTGCCGTACTGTAATAAATAGGAGCTAGAAACATGTAACTATCACCAGTGTGTAGAGAAGATCATGTGGATTCAGTGGGGAATAAACAGTTTATATGGATCTGTAATAGTTGGTCCAAACAAACATGATGTAGTGTTGGGCCTCGGTGGAGGTATATGCTCTCTACCTTTGTAGCGTGTGCCATTCTAGTTATGTCTATTAATAAGGTTGTATTTAGTGGTCGTTTACTGGACTGTTTTATATTGCAATGTGTGTTTAATATTTCCCCCTTGTGTTTTGGGGATGTCAAATCATAACAAACACCTATCATTACAATGTAGCCCAGTTCATCACCTCAGCAAACATAACCTCAAGAGAAATAAAAAACTGATCCTTATCATCCTCATGAAGGTAGAATCTATATATATATATATATGGAATTGGATTCGTTTTTACAAGTGTATGTGATGTTTGGTGCTGTGCAGGATCTGTGTGCTGATGTGTTATCAGATGTTTATAACAGCGGCTGCCTGCTGCCTGCTGCCTGCTGCCTGCTGCCTGCTGCCTGCTGCCTGCGGCAAGCCTGACGAGTGATGAGTAAAGATAACACAATGTTTTAGTTTTTTGTAATTTTTTTCTCACTATTATAAATCCATTGAATCTTTTGCCTATAGTGCAGTGTTTATTGTTTGTATATATATATATATATAATTCTTTTAAGAATATAAGGTGACGTATAGATTATTTTGGGGCTGTAAATAAAGCTCACTTGATTTTATTTCCAATTTGAAAAAAACAAACAAAAGACCTATCAAACACTTTTGTTTATCAATTCAAGTAGGCAGTAAAGACTATGCATTACTGTACACTCACTAACAGAAACACAAACTCCAGTGCGTGAGTATCCTGCCTATTGTGATCCAGATGAAATCTCTAATCTAACTAATCTGGGTTTGAGCTTGTGAAATGCGTTGTGTCTGTGGAAAATGGAGTTTGATTATAATGACTTGCTGTTTCATTACAGACACAACAACAGTGCGAAAGAGGAAACCAGCGTTTAACAGAGGTTTCAACTGATTAGCAGTGATTGCTTATAATTTACAGCAGAGGAAATGAAACATTACTTTTTCTATTGTTTTGTTTGTCACACAGTACTCAGTGCTAATGTAACATTGTCTTAAAATAGCTTGCTTATATAATGCATTTAAACCAAGCCTGCATTATGAGCTTATGAATCAAAGCAGCTACTCAATGAAACTATTGATTTCCTAGCGAGTCTGACTACATCCTGACTTCGCTCATTAAAAGCTCAGTCGACAGAAAATAGATGTGTAATAACTTGGGTCTAATGCCAGCAGATGATGGAGTGCGGCCTCACGTAATGTTTTTAAACTGCACTTCCACATCTGCAAGTATGGCATCAAGTCGCTCTTTCAAGAAGTGCTGCTTCATATTACATTAAGCCTTGACTGGTTAGAGTACTGAGGTCAAATAATAGAGTGAGAAGGACGTCACTGTTGAACCTCACATGGATTCGTATGAATAGGTTTTTCTTTCTTTTTCCCTTTCTCGGCCTCTTGCACAGAGTGAGCTGCTGACCTGATGAAAACCTGATGTGGCAAATAAAACATCACCAGTTGAGGCTTGTCGTTGTGTTTTCTATGCTTGTTTGTTTGTTTGTTTTTCTGTGAGCGGATGAGTGTAATGCTCCAGCGAGTATTTCTGGCAGCAGGTGCTTTACATGGGACTGACTTCAGAAAAAATAGAATGGAACTCAGGGAGGCACATACCTCTGCCAGGCCACAGCAGCAGGGGCGGATCCAGGGGCACTGTGCCCTGGCTGAAATCTGATTGGTCCCTGAAGTGCCCCTGGTCACTTACTAAAGATACCAAGAATAAATGTGACAACTTGTGAAGAATTTCTATTTTCTAAGCCTTCTTTGAATTATTCAATGTGCTTGAACAAGGAACACTTTCTAAAAATATAATCAAGGATGTGTGGCATGTAACTGCATATAATTGGCCCCTTTATGGCCCCTGATTTAGAAAAAGATCCACCGCTGCCCAAGAATCCCCTTAATTTCAATCAAGCGAATTCAATTAGTTCAATCAAATAGGTCTAATTTATTTCATCAAGATCTGTGAATTATTCCCTTGGAAAATGCAGTGAAGTCAAAAATGCTCAATCTCATAATGTTAAAACCAACCAACAAAGCAGCAAACAAGTTTTTAACACTGAACAACAACAGCAGCCTTGTCTCCTGAAAATATAACATATTTTAACCCTTGTGTTGTCCCTGCTTCCCCCGGCTGTTGGCCCCCTCACATAGCCCACCCCATCCTCCCGGCAACAAAAACAAGTATACACACACACACACTCGTTATGTACATTTATTACAGCCAACAAGAGAAAATTTGTTTTGTCTTTCGGGCTTGTTTTGTGTTGTATTTTCCTCACCCACGCACCGGCTTGGCTCTCATCTGATCTTTCCTGAGCCCTTCACTCCCTGTGGAGATGTTTAAAATGTCAACTGCAACTCTGATCATCTCATAGCGTCTGCATGAACCAAACACAACCTAAAACCAGAGCACCTGATCCAACCACTGGTTTATTTGAGTTCACATTTAACACGTTTTACTGACAGTCAGACAGTCATGCTCATAAGGGCTTATTTTTACAGCATGCATCACAGTTAATGCATTATTTATACTAGGGTCACACAATCACAGTCTCAACATCCTTGTATAGATTGTAAGGAAAACACAAGGGCTCTTCAACTGCAGTCGTGTCCGTTCGCAAACACAGAAGTGGCCGTCGCTGGAGAACTCTTGGGAGAGCAGAACCTGGGGCTACAATCCAAATACAGAGCTCTGAGATGCATTTTATTCAACCTCCGTGCAGCATATGAAGGAGGAGAAAAACAAAGGTGGCAATGTGGTTCTTTCAGTGGATACCTGATCGCACACAAAGGTTGATTAGGAATAATCCATCAATCCTCACAGGCACTGGAGAGGCAGACATGACTTTAAACAGCTACAGTATTATGCATAATCATGTACATGCTTACACACAAACACATATGCAAATGAATGCACAGACGCACTTTTCCACTCATGTGCAGCTCGTTTTATATTATATTATTATTATTTGACTTTCCTCTGCTGTATGAAGTTAAAGTACCACCATCCGCCCGTGTCCTTCTGGGCCTCCTGCAGCACAGTTTCACCTCCTCCCGGATCCCATTACTGACCAGCGCATACAGCACGGGGTCCACCACGCAGTTCAGACTGGACAGCGCCAGCGTGCACGAGAAGACGAAGTGCATGCTTTGCTCAAACTGGCAATAGCTTCCTTCAGAGTCTTTGTTGTAAAAGTAGGCTAGCGAACGTGCAAGCAGGAGAATGTGATATGGAGCAAAGCAAATCGAGAAGATCCCAATCACCCCGAAGGACAGCATGCGGACCTTCCTCTTGGCCTGGGCACTCAGGCCTGGACTCTGGCCCACAGTAGCCAGCACCCTCCAGTAGCTCACCGCCAGCACCAGCAGGGGCAGCAGGAAGCCAAAGGCCACTCTGATCAGGTTGTACACAGCAATGGGATACTTCATGGGGTAAGTCTCATAACAACGGTCATGGCTGTTCACTTCATCGTGGGCATCTGTGAGGTCGTCATAGATCAGCACCATGATGTGCAGCACCACCACTACAACATAAACAACGACACACATCACCCAGGCGTAGCGAGACGTGCGTTGGGTCTTGGAGCGGAGCGGATACGTGACCACAATGCAACGATCCACGGAGATGCAGCAGAGCAGGTAGATGCTTATGTACATGTTGGAGTAGTAGAAGAAGCCAACTATGCTGCAAGAAATAACGCCCAGCTTCCATTTGTGGTCCATGTGGTAATAGTTGATCCACAGGGGCATAGTGAAGAGGAAAAGCAGGTCGGAGAGGGACAGGTTGAGCAGGAAGATGCCCAAAATGTTTTGCTGCCGAACTTGTTGCCAGATGGGGCCCAGAGTCAGCACGTTGAAGACCAAACCGAAGATAAAAACCAGGATGTAAACAGACATCAGGAGGTCACTGATGGCGCTCGCTTCAATGTTAACACACACTTTAGGGGGTTGTGTGGCGTTCATTGCCCCTTTAGTTTTCTGTCTCGTTCCTGGTTAGAAATTCACCTGAAAGCATGAGAAAAGATAAAAAGGAGTTTGAATGAGTAGAAGTGACATAGGCAACACAAGCTTATTCTTACAATATCTCAAACTTGGACATTTTCTAGCCCCACCATCCAATTTCATGGTTGAGAGCGAACGGTGTGGTTGTCTTCTGATGTTTCTCAAAGTGACTCTCTTTGGCTCCACAGTGTATGGTGTGTGAGCAGAGAGTTGAAGTTTCCCCCACAAGAAGATGCAGACTTAGTCACGCTCGCTGATGATGAACATTTTGCACCCATGGTTGAAATAAAAAATGCAATTGCCAAGATTGACTCCTTATCGCCTCAAGTGCTCTGTATGGAGAAAACATGTCGTGCATTTTCCTGTTTTTTATGGAAACTGAGAGCATTAAGGAGTAAATGCCGTGTGTCAGATGAATTAGATCTGGAAAACTCTAATCCCTACCCCCTGAGCCAATCACGGTATTTTATGTAAATGATGCTTCTTGTGAGAGGGTGTACAAATTGTTGTTGGTCTGACTCTGAGCGGCTGGCAGGGACAGCGGTGACTGAACTGGCAAAGTGAGCATTTGCATTTAATCAGTGCTTGATACGACTCAACTCCGGTTTATCTGTGCAACACATCCCACAGTCAGACTCATCCATCCATCCATCCATGCCTCCATACTGCTGAACCTTCGATGGCTGTGGAGGGAGCTGGTGCCAATCCCAGCTGACATTGGGGCGAGAGACAGGGTAACATACAGAGACAAACAACACTCCTACCTACACCTACTGTCAATTTAGAGTCTCTAAATTGAAAATGTATTTGGGCTATGGGAGGAAGCCGGAGAAAAAACCCACACAGACACAGGGAGAACATGAAAACTCCACATAGAAAGACACGACCGCACCAGGAACCTTCTTATTTTAACAGTGCCAACCACTGTACCACCGCGCAGCATCAGACTCGACCAGTCAATCTAAATGTATCCTCATAGAGACCAACTGACGGTCCAGCTCAAAGGGATAGATCAATCAAAAATGCTTTTGGAGTTATAAACTGGATAAAGGAAGGATAAACGGAGTTAAAGCCAAATCCAATGCAATTGAAGTAAATGGGGATCACTAAAACGCCTCCATACTGCTGCTGTGGTGTCATTCAAATGTGTCATTCAAATGTTTTACTCCTGAAACTCCAAAAGTGTTTTGTTGACTCAAACACTCCATCAGCAAAGTGGTGAGTGCATAATGAGTGCATTTTTATTTTGGGGTGAAATTTCCATTAAATGTCAGCAGTGAGTGGCCCAAGCGTCTCTCCCAGACAAAGGGGATTAAAATGTTTACTGTGGCTTGAAGGATAAGGAACTTCATCCATTACATGAAATAAATAATTAATTCCTTCCCAGATTTATGCTGCAGGCGCCCAGTCTGACCCTGGTCCATTACAGAGCTGTGGGTGTGATTCCCACCTGTTAGGCAGACACATCCCAGACTCGTCTGTGTCACTTCCTGTTCAAAATGTTCTGGTGCTGAAATGGCAAAGAAAGGCCAAATAAAAACCACTGCTCGTACAGATAAATGTCAGCAGAGAATGGAAAACGATAAAGTCACTAATGTAATGTAAATTCCTTGATTTTTTGTAGTCTGACTACAAGGCCTTGTGCACTTTGGGCGACTCCAGGAAAATAAAAAGCTGGACACAGTGGAGAAATCAGTCAGTTGCTCACAGACTCCTGAAAGACACACTGAGGTTCTTTCTGGGTACTTGGGCTTCCTCCCACATTCCAAAGACATGCTAGATTTGGGGTTCGGCCCATAATGACAGTAGGCATAAATGTGCTTGTACCCCGCCTCTCGCCCAATGTCAGCCTGGATTGGATCAATCCCCAGGCAACCATCAGACCAGATGAGGCTGTGGATGGATTTCATAACACTGCATATTTATTATTAAATCCAGGTTTGATGAGGAAATACAACAACTTACTTACTGATGGGACTACATTATTTTTAAGTCTTTCAAGTTGTCTTTTCTATTTCTATTAAACCTCGATGTTTCCTGTGTAAATGACTTTGTTCATACATCTCCTCTCCTTGTTGCTGAAGAACATTTTCTTAAGAAATGTAAATTTTTACTGTTGAGTTTTTCAGTTTTTCTCTGTGAGATCCAACAATATCAAATTAAGACTTTGCTCTGTGTCTCTGTGGCATTTGGTCCTAATGCAGGCTCGGCCCGGTTGTGTTTATGGGCTCAGGAAGCCTCTAATGCCATTAGCATCTGCCCAGGGATAGGCTGCCTGGTCCAAATTCAATAATGGAGAAGCCATTTCGACTCAGACCATCTTCTGCAAATGATAATGTGCTCCTGCATGAGTGTGTGGTGTTTTTGTGTGCATGCATGTGGAAATGGTTTTGATGTAATGGGTTATTCACCATTCAACATTTGGTTTGGGAAAAACCATCACGTTTTTAGTAGCGGAAAGTTTGATTCAGATCTTCCTTTTCTAAAACTATTCATCGGCTGCTGTTTAGTCATCAGTCTGACTTTATGACTAACCGCAAACTGTCTCTTCCTCATACTATCACCAGGCCTGTAACTGTTCTGTTTGTTTTAAATGTACTTTTAGTTTCGTCTTCTCACTTCTTTTCTTTAACTTCTCACGAATCAGGTATTGAACTTGTCATGTATTTTTCCCATGAAAAGCATCCATGACCTTATAGAGGCTTACTACTGGTCCAAGCTTCAGCCCGTCCTTTCGTCCATCCGAGCCAGTATTTGTTAATTATTATGAGCTGAACTAAGCCTCGTTGTTATTACACAGCCTGTCACCAGTGAGGCGTTAAAAGAGCAAAACTTCAGCAGTTGCTTCCCAAGACGAGAATGTGCTGCGTATCAAACCACCTTTTTTATAGAAGAACTGGAAATGTGCTTTTCATTTCACGCTCTATAGATCCCGAGTCTGTATTTCAAAAGTGCCATAATCCACCTGTATGGCAGATCCTCATGAATTTCAACTATTTTCTCTTTTCAAGCAGTTCCCTGATGCACTCTCCAGACTGTTGAGCTAACCACCACCTGAGAACCAACATTTCAAATTATGTTTTGCAACATAGACTCACAGAGCCTGAAGCAGGTCATCTTTCTCCTGAAGTCCACTGGGGACTCAAAGAAAACTAGCAGAGTGAGATATAAGTAAATTTAATACTTTCAGCACCTTGCTTGAAAAGAATTTAAACAACAATGAGTCAGATTTTAACCGCTTTTTTAAAGTTCATAATTCCCAGACACCTTACATCCAGAGCTGTAGAATCAAGAATGACCTCACCTGTTGTTTCTGGTAAGATGTTTGTCTCCACTGTAAAAAAGAAAGACGTCCACGGGGTGAAAAGTTTCCGACAGATTCCAGAGCTGTGTCGGGTTTGGCAGAGTTCAGTGTAGGAGGGTCAAAGGACGAGTGCCAAGAGACTCTTCACAGCCGCTGACACGCAGCCAAGCCACTACTGTAACACATGGCGCTCTCAGATGATCACCAGAGCATTACAGGTAATTGTCAGCTGGCTGAGATGATTCGCCGTGGACAGGCAGAGTTGAAATGTCAGCGAGGGGTGTGGAGAAGGGGTGAGACGAAGTACAAAAAGCATGTAGGAGGGAGGGAGGGAGGATTGTTTTTTGCACATGTGCACAACAGAGGAAGTAGGCTACAGGGGTGGAGAGTTATGGTTATAAACTGTTACAGAACAGATCTGCAGATGTGAAAGCCTCTGAGAGATATTTAAAAAGGAATAAAAGATGTGAACAGTGTATGTAAAGGAAATTCTGTAGGCAGAAAGCAACAGAAAAGTCACGGAACACAAGCCTGGTTTCCTTGTTTTACTTCTTTAGAATAGCCAGTGTTCATGTAAATCATGATGAACCCATACTGACTTGTTTGAAAATGCTCTTTGTTTCGTCATATTTCTGTCATATAGTGTTGATCACCCTCAGCCCAACTCAGTGTATGAAAACTGAAGTGCTGAACACTAAAGCTGTCAAGAAGTGAGCTGAGACGTGATTTTCAGGTCGCGAGCTCTGTGCAAGGCACCGATAGGAACGATATGGTTTTTCAGACACATCATTTTACCCAGAACAACCCTGGACCAGCACGGTGTCCGAAACTCCTTCAGTATTTATGACAGGAGAATCTGAGACGGGAGTCTGCAACCTATCTGTTAAATGAGTTGAATAAATATTTACAGCAGCTGTGGATGCTGTGTAACGTAACGGCGAGAGGGAAAGAATGTTTTCTATTTTTTAAGGATCATTTAAAAAGAGGCTTCTATCATCCATCATTGTTTTTCTCTCGCTCATAATAGAGGCTAAGTGAGTGTTTCAGAGTCTGGCTCTGCAGCAGTAAATCATATTTGTGGTGACTGATAAAAAAAAAAAGGCAAAAAGTAGTACGTTGGCAAATGGGTTTTTGCAGGTACCTGTATTAGTTGGGCTGACAGTTCAATTTAGCCCATGCAAAAAGATGAGAGTAAAGCATTGGTGACAGTGTTTTTATCATTTCCAAATGATTTCTGCAGTCTTCAGAAGCCAGACACTCTTTTTTTTTACATCAGCGTGATAATAAAAAGTTGAAGTCTGACTTTATGAGTTGCATTACATCAACTCTATCTAGACAGTGTAAGAGTCAAAGGGCAGATTTCTAAGTAGCA
Source organism: Verasper variegatus (assembly GCA_026259375.1). Taxonomy (NCBI): domain Eukaryota; kingdom Metazoa; phylum Chordata; class Actinopteri; order Pleuronectiformes; family Pleuronectidae; genus Verasper; species Verasper variegatus. The sequence goes on from CM048047.1 coordinate 15,493,223, forward strand.
CATTACTGTGGGTGTGAAACTTGTGCACTGAGCTGAGTCTCTTTCATGACAGTTGGATTGACTCTGGCACGAGGACCAAAGAAACGTCACATAAAAAACAGTTATACTGACTGTTGAAGCCATTTACACTGTAAAAAAATATTTTGGGGGAGTTTTTAAGAAAGGTTTTGCCAACTAATTATCTTTTGTTAAGATCAAATATCTTTTATTATGATAGAAACTTCTTGTTTTCAGTTCAACGCACAAATAATTCCAAATAGCTTTCATCCTGGCTTTTTAAAGGCTGTATTTTATATAGTGCTTTTCTATAATATCAATCAAAGCACTTTTATATTACTAACCCTTCGGTTGGTGGACGGCCTTGCTCTATACCTCCTGAGCCAGTCGCCCACTACCTGAAAGGATTGATTCTAAAAGGATTCATTACATATGATGGACTGAATAGTCACATAACACTGTTTCCGTAGAAAGTCTGATCATGTCAAAAAGCCTCAACAAATGTCAAACAGTGAACTTTAGTCGTCACACTTTACTTTTGGAAATATGGTTTCACATGTAGTTGAGAAACTGTATGTAGACCCCTCTTCTGACATCCTGTCTCAATTTGGTCTGACTTTTAGGTGCACCACAATCATGTGTTTTCCGTTGTATGTAGTTAGGTTAGTTGACGCTAAAACTCTGGTACGTTTCTAATGCCATTAAATATTATTTCTCAGTTTATCAAAAATCATCTTTGAATTGAGCTATTTCAACTGTTTGCTTTTACAGTGTAGCTCCAGCTGCACTTTGAAACCAATGAGCTCAGAGATAAACTCTGTGTGTGTCCCAGTTCATTTTACACACTCACACCTGAAGAGAGGCGTGAGTGTGACTAGAGCAGGATGTGGCAACACTTTACGATGATGAATAAAGCAAACTGTGTTATATTAAGAAGGAAGCCTGTGCCGCATACATGTCATTGTTTAGTGCTTCTGATTCCAGCACAACTTCTATTTCAATCAGGAGAGACTTGATTCTCAATTTAACAATGTTTATTTTGGCAAACGCACAGAAGTATTGTGAATGTTTACAGTCTTTGGCATTTTAGACCCCTGTGAGATGTCATCAGGATTAGAAGGGGGTGGAGCAGAGCATCGAACAGGAATACCCCCCCGGGGTCTAGACACTGGTGGTGGTTCATCAGTCAATCATTTGTTTGGATGGCCCATATTATGAGCATTGTCCTATTGGACTTTGCTAAGTGTGACATCCTCTGCCCTCAACCCTCACAAGAGTAAGGAAAAACTACAAAAACCTTTTGACAAGGAAAAATGTAGAAACCTCAGGAAGAGCTGCATGCAAGGGATCCCTCTTCCAGGATGGACAGAAGTGCAATGGATGCCAGGAGTAATAGGTATATTGTCAGGCAGTCTTGTCGATTTTTTAGTCCGCGATCAGCTGCCACCATGATCGGATGCTGCCATAATCCACGACCCATTGTCATGATCCACTGATACTATTGGGATCCATCATCATGGTCCATGATCGCTGCCAACACGATGTGGCATTATACAGTACATACGATCAGTTGAGGTCAGGATCCGGAAGAGGTGATGAGTATTCTTCTCAAGACTGGAGGAGATTGGGGTGGAGGAGGGTTTATGCGAGTCACTGAATGACAGCTGACTGCGGAAGAGAGGAGAAGGGAATTTCAAAGTTTGACAGCTGCTGAGTGAGTGGCTGAAAGAGACCGCGCCAGACCTGATTGGATATTTAGGAACGCCCACAACCAGCTGATCAGTATGCAGGTTAGGTCTTCCTGACTGAACTTACGCTAAGCTTCATTATGATTGTCATGTTGTATAACATAGTAAAACATTCTAATGACGTGCCTTCATACAACTACTTTGACGACCATAAAACATTGTGTGTGCTTTCACTTTAATACTGAGACTGTGGTTTTGGTTGTTGTGTGTGGTCTTTTAATCTTAAAAGCCCCTCACAGGACAGGGTTTGACACAAGTCAATCAGCTTTTTTGCCAGCGCTACCACGTTTAAAATTAAATATTGTGTCAATCTGTAAATTTTTCATTTCATTTGAAGGCAGAATGTAAAAAAAAACTGACTTTCTACTAAGTCACCTCTTGAGGTCATGTCTTTGTGAAACCACAGGGTGCTCGAGACAAAGACCAGTTAGCAAAAGGTCCAAACAGCCATCCAGCTGTGATAATACAACCGTACCATTATCTATACTGCTTATCCTTTTGAGCAGTTGCAGGGGGAGCTAGAGGCGGGGGACACCAACGTAGAGACAAAGGTTATTCTAGAATCTCTGATGACCTTAAACCCAATCTGTGTTTTGACTGTTGCAGGAAGCATGCAGGCAAAGCATTCAAACTCCACACAGAAAGACCCCTGGTTTTGTTGTACGGTAAAAATCCTGTGATGTTATAATCTATATATATAATATATATATATATAATCTTTTTATCATTTAATCATCTTTTATAATAAACAACAAAACACAAGGGTTGAAGTTAAAAATGGCAAATCTTCATTGCAAATATCATTTTATAAACCCAGTTGATCAATTTAGAAAAAGACAAATATAAGGATATGATTATGGGTTTGTTAAATGTCATGTTTAAATAGGCCAACCTTTTCCTGACTGACTGAGTTTATTATGTCTTTTAATACAGATTTCATTAGTAATGCTACAAATAGATTTTAACAACCTGCTGAGTCTTCATTTTATAAATTTGGAGGGAACTGATATTTGTATGAGGGGCCGTAAAAAAGATATTCTTTATCTTATACAAAATAAACTTGCTTTTGTTATCAGCTATGATTACAAGTATTTCATTCAACAGTGTTTTTCTTTGCAAAACACATGTTCTGAGTGAGCCTTCAGCTTTTGCCTCTGTCAGACAACTGGGAATGTTCAGCATTTTTGGGGGTTTTTTTTCTGTTAATTTATCTTTGGAAATGCATTTGTCTGGAGCGTGAGGGCAAACTCAGCAGCTGGCGGAGCTTTTTAATGCACTTGATGGATAAAACGCAGGTCATTGCCTCTGCACAGTTACAGCAGCTAATGAGGAAGGGCGTTCAGAATGTGTGATCAGGTTACACAATTAGAGACTGAGAGATGTCTGGTGAGCAGATCACAGAGATTGTTATTCACAACACATTTTTCATGTTCAGAAGCGTATACGGCCTCCTGTTTATGCTCTTTAGCTGTATGATGAGAATATCTTGGGAGTAACCTCTTGAGCACAAAACTAATTGGATTTTGATTTTAACACAAGATGAAACTCATTTTCTCTTGTAGGCTGTAATAAATTAACATATCATGTGTGTGTATGGGTGGGGGGGGTTCTTCTTATCCAAAGCTAAGCTAAGAAATCCAAACACTAGACTCCACTGAAGCTGTGACGAAATGAGCGCTGGGAGGTCTCAGAGGTTTAAGATGACCAAACACTGTCTGAAAACACTCAATGACAAAAGCAATCAGGAGTTCTTTCTGTCTGTAATGAAACAGATACATTAGTTTATTGTTCTGGTCTCACAGGATACTTCTAGATTATTTTCATCATTAATACAAAGACAATTGGACTTTACGGTTCTTCAAGAAGTTTCACTTCTGAGACTGAGCCTTTTGGTGCAGGTCCAATAAAATCTGAACATCATTACGTTAAAAACAGTTTCTTCTCACCAATGTTGTAAATGCTGTTATTTACAAAATAAGTGAAATCTTTTATTACCTGAGGTTATCACTCGCGAATTGTCGACTCTGCTTTTTTTGCCAAACAGATGGAGCTATTCAGAAACTAACTGGTGGAGCCAGGTCAGACAGTTGTGTTGCTGATGACAAACCTACCTACACACAGACAAAGAGAGAGAAAGAGTATATCTGGCCGTGTTTGACAACGATGATGGGTGTAGTGTAGGCTGAACAAGGGTGCACTCTTACTAGAGGAGCTGGCTGAAGTGCACTCACCGCAGCCACAAGGTTCTCTTAAGTTCCACTTAGCGTGTGAGCTGTAATGCGTAAAATAGCGATTTCTATATGTGTGAATTTGACTGACATCAATCAATCATATTTTAAGCCCCTGTTGCATGCACCCATTTGTATTGCATATGCATAGTAGCCTCAAATCAGAAATGATAGTCTGCATTTGAAAGCAACAAAATAATGAGATTGCCAAGTGTGAGTAGAAGGTAAATTATTCCTGCAGCACAAGTGCTACTTATTCTTTTGTTATTCAAAGCATGTCTATTTCTCTGTACACGGCCTGAGTGATGGTAAAGGTCCTTACTACTTAAATATATCACTGACAAAAGCAGATTGTCTGTATTAGAGCCTGACCCATAACATCAGTTACCTTTCACAGATGTGCATTTATGTTTAAATGCTATGTTAATAAAGGTTTATTCTCTTCAAGTTGCATATATTTCTCAATCACATTTCCTTGTCATCAGGGTTTGATAATGACATCTTAAAAATCATTGACATTTTTGCTTTATATTTCTATATCAGCCGATATATTGGTGTCAGATATTTTGACTCCCCATCAGCAGTATCAGCACGAACCGCCCCCCGAATGGGTCTCCAGGTGACGATGGGATGAGAGAGAGAGAGAGAGAAAATGGGGGTGTGTTTGAAAAGATAAAGAAAAAAATATTGTTCAATGTTTGTATTATATGTTACAAAGGCTAGGATCAACATTCAAACATGTTAAACACAGTCTACACATATTTGACAACTACATCAAGTTCAGGTTACACATGCATATAATAGACCATCATAACTACAGTATGTTTTAAATTGTATCTAAATAACTCTACTTGACAGAAACATGCAACATGACAGATAACTGAACTACATAGAATCTTCTCATCACGGACACTAGGTGAATCTTATGTACAGGCAACTTTAAGGACGTGTCATTCACTACTGAATTACATAACTTCTTGACTTCAGAGATGGTGTGAAAGTGGGCGACTCAGCCCAGGGGAAGCGGGTTTTACATTTCAGGAACAGCCATGAGGTTAATTCCGTACATTATATGAGCTGCAGATAGAGACATTGGTCAGAAAGCTGTCGAGTCACGTCAGGTAACAAACAGTCCCGGTGCTCGAGTTCATTTAAACCCACAATGCCTCTTTAACCACGTGCATTTTCTTTTAGTCAATTGTGGTTCAGAACTCAAGTGCTAATTACTGGAAGATTTCCCGTCACAGGATCAATGCTTTCAGTTTTCACTACAGCACATGAATTTATGATAAATGCATTTGTGAGATCGGATGGGTTTGACGCCACACCGGCACATTAGTGATTATACCAGCGCAGAGGAAGTCTTTTGTCACTTTAAAGTGCTCTGCCGCTGAAAAGAGATTGAACCCATTTTTAATTAAGATATAAAATGGAGTGAGAGTCCAGTCAGTTTAATTGAATGATGCTAAAAACAAACGCGACTTCTTTTAGTTTCTCACATTCATTTATAAAAATACCTTTTAAAAAAACCACAACAGATTCTTCTCTTGATCACTCGTGGGGAAAATATTTCCTGCTTTACTGTAAAAGAAGCATTGTGTTGAGCGAATAGAAGAGCAATTAGATTTTGTTTAGAATTTGTGTGGCAAATTAGGATTCAACGTTTTGACACCAATTTCATCTGCAAAGACTCCCCAGGTCCTCGTTTTATAGAGTTGAGCAGTTTTCAATATGAAAGAGTCCAACATTTCAGAAGATTAAAGAGATCCAATCACAGCAGAGGTAATTGATCGGAGGGGAGTTTCGATGAACTCAGTCTGGAGGTGAGAAATTGGATTTATTGTTGTAAAATTGCTGGCACACAGCAGACGCTGTGCTGTGAAAGACCAAACAGCTGGAACCACATGTTTCTTTGCAACTTAATGTCTCAAGGTTAAACATCTCCTTCTCCCTCTTCCTTCCTAAACGATGTTGAGTCGTCTGTGTCTCTCGTCAGAGAATGCTGACCCTCTCCGTGAGGCCTTGCACATCTGCATCCTCTACGCCCTCCTCATCGTCAGAGCCCGGCGCGGGAGGAGGGGGCACGAGGTGAGCCGGGTACGGCAGAGTGTGCTCGTGGGCAAACATCTGCCAGCGGCTGTCATCACTCTCGTGGGTGATGTAACGCTCGCCAAGTTTCGTCTCCAGTTCCCGCAGGTCCAGCCACGCCTGATAGTCCTGAGAAGTGAGACACAGGAGTAAACACGGGGATGAAGTTTCAGTTTCAGTTTTAGGAGCCCTGCACGTTCGTGGGGAAATACCAGACAGTGTACGACAAGCACTGAATCAAGTGTTTAAGTGTAGTAGTTTGCATATGCTGTGTGGAATATACCTGTAAGTATACGTGACTGAGACTCTTGTCCACACTATAGCGTTTCCTCATCTTAACTTGCAGCAGATTGTTGATCAGGTCGATTGCTGCAAACACAAAGACATGCACATCCCTTCATGAAGACAAACTGTCACATTACAGTAAAAAGAGCATGATGTTATAAATATCAAGGTTTGACATGCAAGTTGCATCTGAAATCTTCTATTCCTGTAAATAATTGAGGCACAAATAAAATTCAAATGATCACATTGACATTGATTCTCCCATTTTATCACAGATTCAGAACATTAATACAAAATCTGTAGTGAAATCTAAACATTTTATAAAACCTCATAATCAGGTTTATCAGGTACACCTAGCTAAAACTAATGCAGTCTAATACAGCAGTCCTGCAAAAGCTCCACCCACCTTCATGCAGGTCATAATGGTTCATGTATGTCTGAAGAGAACAAACTACATCCTCCTAAATACATGTAAAGCCAAATCAACACCTCTCTAAAGCAACCGGAAATACTGCCTCCTAGTCTACATACATAGTTTTTTCAAACTAATATGAGGTCAACCTTTACCTTTGATCACAGAAATCTCTTAGTTAGTGAACATGTGTGCGAAGGTGACCTTGAACTTTGATCCACGGAGTCTAATCATTTACTCTTTAAGTCCAACTGAACGTTTGTACCAAATTTGAAGAAATTCTGTCAAGGCATTGTTGAGATATTGTGTTGGCAAGAATGGGACGAGCCGATGTATCCGTGATGTGAGTAGATTCATTGCAGGGTTGTTGCATTAAGTTGCATTTATCTTAATAAACTACAGACTGAGCTTATATCCACGTCCTTCTCTACGTGTGTCCAACAACCACCCTCCCCTCTCATCCCTCCTTGTGTTTACCATCACTAGAGATCTGCTTCCAGGGGTTAGGCGGGTACATGAAGGCTGCGTTGTGGATCTGATCTTTGATTTCTTCATCCTCATTAAACGGGAATGTTCCGCTCAGGCTGACATACATAATGACGCCCACCGACCACATGTCCAGTGAGCGGTTGTAGCCCTGGTTCAGCAGCACCTCGGGGGCCAGGTACGCTGGGGTGCCAACCACCGAGCGACGAAAAGACTTCTCACCGATGATGCGGGCAAAGCCAAAGTCACAAAGCTTCACCTGGGAGAGAAATGGCGAGAGATAGAGATATCAGGCTTTGACTTTATTTTTTCAGCATGTGACAATCACCGCGGTTTGAGTGTGTGTGTTTGCGTGTGTACCTGGGGGAAGGGATCAGCGGAGGCAAGCAGCACATTCTCTGGTTTCAGATCACAGTGAACAATGTTTTTAAAGTGCAGATGACGCAGAGCTGCGAGAATCTGCCCAACCACAACCACAAAAACAAGATACGATGGCGTCAAAAGTAAGTACAAGCAGCATGCACACTCCTTATAGTAGACCACAATAACAGCAGCTAGGTCAATGCAGCATCCAGATGTCATGTCTTATACACATTCAACAATAACAGTGAATAACAGTATTTCTACACACAACAAATCCCCTCTTTGCTGTGGCACATCCACACCTGTGTGATGAGGAACTTGGTGAGCCTCTCAGGCAGTCGGCCCTTCTCACTGGAGAGTATCATCTCCAGCATGTCACCGTGGAGCTTCTCCATCACCACAAACACTTTCTCCGGGGTCTCGAACATGCACTCCAGGTTCACGATGCCAAGGTGACGCAAACTCTAGGGGATGTGAGAGGAGGGAATAAAAAAGGTGAGGAAAACAGGGTGGATTTTGGAGTTTGGGTTGAAATAGCGAGCAAAAGAGGGGGGAGTGGTGGAAGAGAAGTGAGAGAGGCAAGAATTGATAGGGGGAAAAAAATGAGCGAGACAGACTGCAGACAGTTGTCAGCAGAAGACCGAAAACCACAGAAGAGCGATGTGACACAGATAAGGAGAACAGAAAACTGGCTGATAAACTCCAAAAATCCAAACTGCGCTTTCATTACTCAGAGGGACATCATTTCACTGGTGTATTTCCCTGTAATCCTGCGTCAGAGAAATGAATCATTGTTGAGGTGAAGGGGAAGTAAAGAGACAGATCGCTCTGCGTGTGTCTCCATCTGCTGGTGAACTGAAACCAGAGAAACCCAACAGACAGTTCAAGAAAGTGGAACTGAATTGTTTCTCTGTCTCTAAATTGCACGTTCATCTCAGGTCATGTTGACTTTCCGTCATTTAAAAAAAACTGAGATACTTTCTGGTGGCAGTAACAGTTTTAAGTCTCTTATCTTTAGAGCCTTTATCTTACTGGACAGTGTGTTATTTGGTTGTTTGTTGTGTCCCTAAAAATATAAATATCAAACAAAAATAAATTATAAATCTCAAATTATTTCTTGGAACATGGCAGTTATCGGATAACTGTCCTTTGGGATATTGGTAGATGGAAATCGGGCTAATAGCCCAGGCTAATGTGTCCCAAACTGAATGTCTTCATGCAGCAATAACATTGTGTTTTTCAAACACTCACATGCACTGTGAGTGTGGGGACCGTATTTCCTTGTAACCACAGAACCACTGTTTTGCAGTTAGTAAGCAATAGTTCTAGCATATAATTTATGTTGGGTTACTGAGATGATTGAGATTCACAGCCCTAGTGAAGTCAATAAAACCTTATCAGTGTCTCTATGGACAGCACATTAGTGAATAACAGCATCTTGCATGACAGCATGTGCACAACATCATTTACATAACCAATTTCCAATATACAGCAAATATTTCAGGAGTATTTCATATGTCACTGAGACTGTGTATTAAAAGAAGAAAACACATTTCTGTGATCTAATTGATGGCAAACAGCTCAAATAAGTCGGTGGGACTCTGTTTATAGATGTGAAAAATGCAACAAATCAAACCAAAAACTCTAGCGAAGGTTTTGGAGTCTGTGTTTACGGACTTGGTGTGCAAAGACCTTTACTGTGTTAGCATTAGTATGTGTGTACAAAAACCTATGGGTGTGTTTACCTGCAGTATGGCCACCTCGTTCCTCAGCTGGCTCTCCTGCTTGGTGGGAAAGCGAAGTTTGTCGATGACCTTGACCGCTACGTCCCGCCCCGTCTTCCTGTGTTTTCCTGATGATGAAACAAAGGGTTGGTAACAGACAAGGTTATGAACTGATCCTCACGTGTAGACATGAATCGGGCCAAGTTATCCACAGTTTGGGATGTACTTAAAATAGTAGACAGCTCAGATGACACTGTAGGACTCAGGATGGAGTAAAACATGTATCAAATCAAAATCTACATTTTATTCAATGTCAATACCTGGTGCCTGCATTACCTATAACACAACTCCACTTCCATAAGTTCAGTCAGAAATTCAGAAGTGTGAAGTGAAGATTAGAGCAGATCTGACAGTCTCCATACCTCCATACACTACTCCAAATTGCCCAGATCCCAGCACTTCATCAGCAAAAATCTGGTACACTGTTCCAATATCCTGTGGGAATATGTTGAGTTCAGTCATTATCATTCTCTGTGTGTACATGTATTTCAAGATTAAAGGAAATTGATAATAATAACAAAAAAAGTCATACCACGTTCTCTTGGATTTGACTGTTGGACACTGATATGCTGATAGAGGCTTGTCCTACAAAAAAACAGGGACAAAGCAGAGGTTATATCGTTTTTTACAACGATTTCCTAATTGTGTACAAATAATTTTTGTACAGTCCCTACGCTATATGATGTTTGTGTGTTGCACAATTTTTTAATAACAAAACAATTTTAAAAAACAACACATTTGATGTTTATTTTTCACCAGGATAATGTACTTGATAAAAGTATTAAAATTGAAAATAATAAAATGAATAAAACAAAATACACATTCTTTTTTTTTGGAAAACTTTTCTCGGAAACACATTTTGAGAGCTGTGCAGAGGCTTTTACAAGAAGCAGTGTCTCTCTCCTGATGACTGAATTTCCTATGATCAGCATTCAACACAGAAACTGCACGAAGATGAGATTAAGAGTGTTTTAGCCTTGCTTCTCAAAACTGTGTTGTAAAGGTATTTCCAGGGTAGAGGCCAAAACTTACCCATCCATAAATATAACCAAAAACATACCACCTACATTTGTCTCAACTTACTATGAGTTGTGTTCCCCTCAGCCGGCGGCGCGTCCTGAAAGATGACAGGCATGAGGGCCTGGCGAATGGCGCTCTCCCACGCCTTGGCCACTTCAAGACCAATGCCGCTATTGGGCGCCACTTGGCTTGGTGAGGGAGGGGTTTGGGGGAGAGTCTGGGGGTTGCTGGGTAGCACGGCGGGGAGGGTGTTGGGGTCCTCCCCTACGAAATAGCACATAGTGCCTGTGATGAGCTCGAAGCAGGGCGGATTCGTGCCTGGGGGCACAAGGGTGAAGTTCCCAGCGGGACGAACCTCCAGGATCTCAGAGAGAGGGATCTCCTGCAGGAGGATGGACAAAAGATGGAGTCATAAAAAAGGCACTTCTTAATATAAATGATTGGTGTGGACTAAACGCTACTTACCTTGTAGTATTTGTTGGAGGTGTTGTTCTGGAACAGTATGACGCACTTACAGTCCAGACGCCAGTAGTGCCTCTTTCTCTGTTGGGGGTTGGAGGAGGGTGAGATGAGTTTGGACAACAAAGACAAGACATTGAAGAAAGAGTGGGACAGGGACAGGACAGAGGGTGAGGGGTGGGGCATCGATCGGGGGTGAAGGTTTGTGGGTCAACATGGATGCATTTCAAGTTTGGAGGTGATGTCCAGAGGAAGAGAAGAGAGGCCAGAAGCGAAGAAGGATGAGCAGGACGGTGAGCTGCGAGACGAGAAGGTGGAAACAAAGAAGAAGACAGAAAGAGACAAAAGTGAAAGAAAGAAGTAAAGAGAGAGCAGATGCATGACAAAGTCTACAGAGGCAGAGAAGTTTCTTTGAGGTCAAATACAGAGACGTGAGCAAGGAGTGGCTTTTAGCTGGAATCCACCACACACGTTAAGTGGTACTATGAGTCGGCCTCATCATCAATCTTTAACTATTGTTTATTCCATATAAATGTATCCTCACAAACATGCACAGATAGAAAAGGAAAAGGAAGCAATAGAGTCCATAAAGCCAAATGATCAGATGGGATTCCTCACAGAAGTGAGTGAACAGAGAAAACAGACCGACAACGAGACTAACTTCTTCATTTCTCAAGAAAAACAAACTTGCTACGATAAAGTTTATGTGACTGAATGCGTGACTCTTTTTACCAGCGTGTCCTTATTGCTGTAGTGAACCATCCATCCTTCTTTGATCGCCGTACTGGATCGACGGGTCGTCTGTCTCACCGACTGCACCACCCTCATTAACGGGATGTAAACACTAGGAGAAGCAAAGTGTGAGTTTGAGTTTCTGGCGTTCCCGTAAGAATTTGAAGATTTCCTTGAAATGTTCCTCCTACCTCTGATCGCCGCTGGCTCCGTCCTGGTTGTTCTCAGGAGAAAAGGACCCCGGGATGCTGCAGGCCTCGTCTGAGTCATCCATTGAAGACTTGTCCGAGGTGTCATAGTCACTGGTGTAGTCCATGGGCACCTCGGGGTCGGCGCTGGGACTCAACATGTCTGAGGCAGGAAAGAAAAGCGGGAGGAGGTTGAGATGAACTTCATTTAAAGTTGTGCTAAAAATGCAGTTAAAATACGAGTACCCGCTGCTTGACAAGCATCAGTACAGAACAGGAAACGATACTTACCGCAGTTACTTCTGTTGTCTGAGAAGATAAAAACATTAGTGCCAGTGAGTTTCAGTCTTGTTAGATTTGATATATCACATACAGCTATTAAAGTTCTCACAATGGAATCGGGCAAATGAGAAATGAATGCTTTCATCAAAACCGTGCAAGGTTTAAAGAGTCATAAACAAACTGCAGAAGTGACAGATTCATATTTTCCCTCACCTCCAATAGTCTCCCCGAGGCAGTCATTTGGAACCTTGTACGCGCAACGTTTATGGCAGTTGAACTTGCAGTCTGAGGAAAATAAAAACACAGTTCATTCTGATCAGATCCCATGTAGTCTGATGGGTTTTAGCTCATATTCTGCATCACACTGGACATCCTGAAATGGGACTCGGTCGCCTGTGCTCACCTTTGCACTGTAGGCCCTGCCTGAACAGCCCCCGGAGAAGCCTCTTGCAGTACTGGCACACGGTCGGCCGCGTGTACGAGTGGACGGCGAACGTGTGGGGCACCTTCACCTTGCTCATCAGGATCTTGTCCAGGTGAACGGGCCGGCCCGTGTAGAAGCGCCGGGCTTCACTGGGAGTCCGCGGCTGAGCAGAATGGAGAGGAAATAAAGATTAACCATGAAACAGATTGAGCAGTCTGAGAAAATAAAATACACACACATCGGTAAATGACAAACTATACTCGGCCAAGGGGGTTATGTTTTCCCAGCTGTTGGTTGTTTTGTTTGTTTGTTTGTTTGTTGGTAAGCGAGATTACACAAAGATGGATTTTTGTTTGGTCTGTTTCAGAAATGGTTTTTGGAGGTGGTAAAGACTGTGGATTATCCTTCCCAAGCAAGGTTTAGTCTCTGGAAATTTGAAAAAAATGTTCATTTGTCCATTGCTTATTTAGTTTTATTGTCAACGTGAATGTCTTTTAAATCAGACCCAGTTTGTGACAGCAGCATGGAACAAAACTGTCAAATAAATGCTCTGCCCAGCTAAGTCTCTTTTCCACGGGTCCCCTCGTACCATCTGTGTGTGTGAGCGGATGAGAGTGGCTTCCTCTGTGCAGGTGGAGGCCGTCCCCACACTGTACACCGAATCGGTGGTGGAGAGCCGCAGGGACTGGCTGCTGCTCAGGGAGGTGGTGGAGAGGCGGCGTTTGCGAGCCCCACTGCAGTTGTTTGGGATGCTGAAGGCACAGCGTTTGTGGTAGTTTAGTCCACAGCCTGCAGAGGGCGCCGTGCATCACAGAACCAGAGGAGGGGGGGCAGCAGATCAACAGAGCAGGAGAAGACGCAGTGTATTAGGTGAGTGCCACAGTTCATTTTCCCAGAGAGAATGATGGACAGTGTTAAAGGCCTCACCGTCACATTTGAGCCCTTGTCTGACCAGACCGAACAGCATTTCTCCACAGTGGTCACAGAAGGCCGGGGCCCGGTATGAGTGCACATTGAGAGCATGGGGCCGAATTTGGAAATCTTCAAATGTGGCTGCCGCTTAAAGAGATAACAGAGATAAGAGTGTGGTTACAGTGGGCTTCAAGATACGATCACATTACAGTAACTGAGCAGGATAAAGTGTGATTAGATGGAAATAGGATGGAAAAAAGGATGGACAATCTTCCATTACAGTTTGAAACAATGAAAGAGCAGATTAGACCTGAGGAAGATAATACCAGAGGTAAAATAAGCTGATAAGGACTGAGTTCAGAGGAGAGGAGGTTATTTACCAGAGAGCACCACCTCCACCAGATCTCCTTCCTGAATGTCACCAGCAGCTTTAACCAGTTGCAGGATGTTGTTGGTGGTTGTGTCATGTTTGAACAGCAAGATCTTGTCGTAAATGCCATAGAATCCGCACTCTGGGAACTAGAGCAGACAAGTATGTTAGGAGGATCAACAGCAGAACAGGCAGAATTTTGAGCAACGTTATGATTTATTATAATTTGGGACTTTGTATCAGCAAAAAAACAACTCAATCTGAAATGGTGATTTATGAATGCGTTTACATTTCACATAAACAAAAGTGTCCGAACCAACCAGCTGAAGTGGCAGAAAACAAACCATCGGAGCAGACACATTTAAGGATAGAAAATGACTGAAAAGTTCAAAAGTTCAGTAATGTTCAATATTTAATTACATTTTTCAAAAAATATTTTTTTATGGATTTGTCAAAGTTGATAATTCTCTGGGACTGTTTAAAAATTAAGTTTTCCCCTTAAATAACTTAACATTAGGCTCATGGGCAGAGGAACTTCTCAAACTTTTATATTTATGTTTTATATTTATTGCATGAGCAGGGGAAATATATTAATATGTATCAATACAACCCAAAGTTAAAAAAAATTTCTTTGCAACAGAGTTTCGATTAAAATTGACATTTTTCATTTTGAAAATGACACCAAACATTTTACAAAACAATTCTCTACTGGCCTGCAAAGGCAGAGCATCACATTATTAAATTAAACAGTTGAAAATATCACATTAATTACACACTGTGAACACAGAGCACATGTACTCTGCTTTGCAAAGCACCTGCAATATCCAGCACAACACACAATCACACGCGCACACGCACACACACACACACACACACACACACACACACACACACACACACACACACACACACACACACACACACAAACAAACACACGCAGTGCAACCGTTGATAAATAAGTGACAGGGGGAATTTCTCAAATTAACTTGGACAATGTGGAAACTTAGACAAAGGGGGAAACATTATCCTATCTTCCCATCAGTCATAAAGTGCTCACACAGACACACACAGACACAGACACACGCTCTTCCAGGGATATGAGAGATGAGAGTGTCAGTCAGAAGTCAGCAGAGCGAAGGGAAACCCTGCTCTCCTGAATAGTTAATAATGTCGGGTTCACTTCAGTGGCCACAGGACACCACATATACACAGCTTTAAAATGAAGTTTGTTTAGTGGGAATATGTGAGGCAAAAGACACACACACACACACACACACACACACACAATCCTCCTCTTCTCTTTTGTTGTTGTTTTTCCCTTGGCAGAGTAGAGACACACTATTTATCTAGTAACTTACAGGAAGGGGAACCCTGGTCTTCACCTCGGAACAACACAATGACACAATGAAACACACACACACACACACACACCTCCTCACTTACCAACAGACACACCCTCCTTTCAAAGAGCAACACACACCCCCGTTTTCCTTCTATTCTAGTAAACACACACACACACACACACACACACACACACACACACACCCCTCTCAGTTTCCCAATAGGCACTCCGCATCACCACATCTAAAATCCCAGCCTGGCTTGTACAGCTGCCAAACTACACAGTGAGTCCACCACGCCCCACCAGTGAGCCACTGCTGCTGACCACACAATCAACAGCAAGACACAAAAAGCACACAGTCACCACTTTTTTTCCACAAAAATGTGCACAAAATCCTCAACGTACAGAGTTTGACATCCATTTACAATATAGACAGAGGAGTTTAGCACATGAAAGTGGAATTCAAACTCTGGGAAACAGGTGCATAAGATGTATACGCATCTATAATACATTTAATACGTCTAATACATTTTCTCAAAGATGGTTTCTGTCGTTTTAAGTAGTTCTTATCACACTGATGTATGTTCAAGTGTTCATGTTTCTGTTGAGCCTGGTTTTAATTAGTTATATGATACTTTAAAAACGGGGGGGAAATGTCATGATTGTTGTCTGACACCTAGAGTGACTGTTCATATAAAAGAGTGATTGTAGCTGTAACAAATCATATATTTCTGTTGTCCATTCAAATTACATCTACAGCCATTCACATAGTTGTTTTCCTCCTATGGTCAAAAAAAAGAAAACACGCACAGACACTAATAAGTCGAGGCGCCAAACTTTTCCCGACACCAGACTTGAAAACCCATAAGTTCTGTGACAGCAGTGAATCATGTAATAACATGTAATGCATCAATACCTGTGGCTGCCGCAAATAAGGCCGACTGCTGCCATTTGTAATTACAAACACCCACAGAGCCCAGATCAGAGGAGACTCCCAGCTCGGCCCAAATCCGCAGAAAACCCTCAGCCTAAGTCATTTGTAAACCCCATGGTGCTATTTGATTCCAGCCTCCCCACCATTAACCCCACTCTGTTACCGCTAGCTCCTTCTCGCAAGTCATATTGTCCTACGCCGACTCTCCAAAACATACACAATGCACTGACCACAAGTGCAGCTGCCACGTCTGTGCCGACCACAAGTCTTTACAGCTCCTCTGAAAATCACAATATCCCAGCTACCCCACGAAACCACAGCTCCCTCTGAGAAAAATACAGTTTTCTTCTTTTTCTTACAGTTTTCAGCGAGACTACAGTGGGGAACGAGCACAGTGCATCTGTCTGTTTGTCAACATGGTGAAATGCAATTACATAATCGTATCTGTGTGTTTATGTGCACACTGGATACGGGGGTAGAGGTCATGGGTTTACTGTTGCAGCCGACCGTGTGTGTGAGTACAGTGTGCAGACAATGAGCTTGTCGTATTATCATATGCACAGTAGTATAGAGTAGTGCGGTTTGCCTGGAGACAGGGCTGTGTCTGCTTTCTTTGGGTTACCAGGGATCAGGTTACCCGGCGTCGCCTGCACTATTCCTGCAGCTCTTTGGGCCAATGAAGCCATTATGACTGAAATGAATTATGGAGGTAAGGTTTGCTGTAACCCAGCCCCTCCATTTGTTTCCCATCGCTCACTTTCCACTCTTCTTCTGGGCTGTCCAGCTTTTTATTCTTATTTGGTCTCGTATTCTGTCACCCTGTCTGAGTTTAACCTTCCAATAACATTGTCCACTTGTCCACAATGTGGTCCACACCCTTGCTCCCAAGCTGATGCAATGTTAAGGACAACCAGTAGAGCGTCCTCACTAATGGTACAGGCCAGAGATAATCATACATGTCTTGATTTTCTCTTTCCTGTTGTCTGTCCTATGTGTAAGGTGACATTCAGTTCGCCCCTTGAGTGATAGAAAAAATGATTTTGTATCGTACGTATCTTCTCGAACCATATTGTACCATCGTATAAAACTGTATCATACTGTACTTATGGCACTTACTTTGTACTTATTTGAATGGTCTCCTATACGTTTTGAATATGGATGCATTAGCTGAAGCGATATTATACCTCAGTAGAGAACAGTCAAATCATTGAAGTCTCTGAGGTTTTTTGGCGTACTCTAGTACTGCATCGGCATTATAACCCAATGATGATGGGTTAGTATTTTCAAACACCATTTAGGACAGAAGCAAACTTTGATGCACACGTGTTTCATACCTGTCTGCAATGAGCCACCACCAGGCATTAATAGATCATTTGGAAAGCCATTGAAATGCACCTATCAGTGCATGTTGTATTCTTATTCAAACAGTTAGTGGTGAAAATCTTTTCCTCTGCTGCAGCATCACTTCGCCAACACGCTAAACAATGACGAGGACTTTCTGTGTGCGGCCGCTGCTGCTGTCAGCAAGTAAGAGCAAACAACTTTGTCCAGATTACTTTATGACTCATAATTAAAAACACACACTCTCACAAAAGAATGTCAACACTCGGAACAACAAACAAAACAAAGGGATATCGTTGACATTTTGTGAACAACATCTTTCTCGTCATGTCAGCGTGATGTCATGGCACAGGGCTTTTGTGAGGAGAAATCTGAGCTCAGAAACATTGTATTGAAACACACGAGACACATGTGATGCCACGGCGCTGGCTGCCATTTTGTATCCTCAGTGCACGCCTGGTCGTATGATGCAGGTCACGAGCACGGAGGTAGTGACTGGGGTGTTTTGTCTGAGGTGCAACAAGTGCAGACAAACCGGAACATTCCTTGTCGAGCTGCAATTATGACGATCTCTGGTTTTATTCGCTCAAAGACAAAAATTTTAATATCTAGGTTGTGCAAGGGAAACAACAGCAGCAAACCTTTCATCGACAGGTAAGCATCCCTTCATCAAAGCTCGGATGCAGGCACACAACAACCAGCACTGATGCCCGGCATGGTCGGTTTCAACCTCAAGGGCTCGTCAAGCGGTTGTAGAGCTGAGCTAAATATATAAAGATTGTTGCATGTGTGAAGAACACAAAGACTTTTATGTCCTGCTGAGAAAGTCAGCTTGCTTCTGCTTTTCAACCCCCCCATCATTTCCCCTCCGGCAGCTCAGCATGAGCCACATTCGACCACTAAGCTGCACAAACACACACACACTCAGAAAAACAAACAAAGTCACTAGCAGGTTTACACATCAGTAAGTTTAGGTTACTTCTCAATGAAGCAGTTAGAATCAAGCCTGCATTTAGTTTATTCTTATGAAATATCTTTTCTCTATGAAACAGCATTTATGCAGCAGAAAATGTCACACACAAGGTGTGACATTTTCTTCAATGGTCTGTGGATGCAAAATAAACTGTAAATATAAGAATTCACACAAAGCACTTGGGATGTAACTTATACTCTACACAACAGTTCAGTCAGCTATTAGTGGCTGTTGCCGGAGTTTTCTTTAACATCAGCATGTTGATATGTTTTTTTCGCCACATTAAGGGGAATTCCACACAAGCTCCGTGAATTCACAAAGACAAGACTTTTCTGTTCTTTCTTGTTTGATATTTGAGATTCTGTTCATTTATATATAACGTCACTGTAGCAGTGGTTACTTTGCAGTGTTAGGAATAGTATTAACAAAATACTGCGTGTTAATGTTGTCGGTTACCTCAACAACACAGGAAACTGTGAGCATGTGGTTTATAGATCTACAAAGGTGTAAAGTATATGGGAGGTACAACACTGGCATTTTAAATAAAAGGTATTTACCACGGTCACGGAAAATACACAAACTGTGATGATAACATCATGTTAGAAAAACTGCAATTACAGCTGCATATGAAGTTACTATTAATAATGAAGAATATTATCATTTCATCAAAATATCCCATGAACGTTTGGTGCCAGCAGATTTTATCTTTTTTTTTTTTATCATTAGTATTTTGATATATTACTTATTGCTGTTTTCTTGTTGTACCTTTTACTTTGTAAAGCACTTTGGTCAACCGAGTTGAATGTGCTATATAAATAAAGTTGACATGGACATTGACATGACATTTTAAATACTGAATTTAATGATAGGTGTTTGTAAAAAATACATCTCAAAATGGCACCGGCAGCTAAAGTGGCACATTCTGTAAGGTTTTACTGAATTGTTAGTTTTATATCTCTGGGGTCAGTTGAAGGTAAGAATCCCAAAAATGTTTTATTATAGTGCCTTGAAGACAGAAGTGGGTGACTGAGATGTCACAGAATGTCAGGATTTGGATTTATGTTTACACAGCAGCTTACAGCAGAGAAACACTGCAACTCAATAGGTTCAGTCGGGCCAAATTCCAAATGAGGACAGCACATGACCAACAACTGAGCATCTGCACGGATAAAATACAAGACAGGCTGTGTATGACACCGCACACTGTAGCTGTGTAAACACAGTGACCTCTACAGCCTTACATGGGTCTCCATGCTGATGTGTTTCTGCAACAGAGGCTGGTTATCACAACAGGAACCTGATCGAGCCATTTTATAGTGAAGAGGAAATGTGCTGCATCCCTTCAAACAACAGACATTGTTTAAACATCCACGTCTTACTGTGCAACAAATCATACACCCTCCTGCTCACGTGTGTATGCGCACACTCACATTCTCATGTGCTCTCAAGGATCATTTCATTCACTGTATTTATGCTTTTATATTGGCATGAACCATCCTTCTCCTTGAGACACAAAGCCTAATTGTTGGACCATAACTGCCTTAATCCTGGTTAACATGTCAGGCACGGGACTCAGAGAGAACCACCCTACCTTTCTCCAAGTGATGAGGTGTTTAATGAGGGGTTGCTATGGAAACAGGCACACGTAAAGACGTCAACGGTGTGCCCTGATTTGCTCCTGACAACAAGTTGGCGCAACGCAGGAATTTTCCCTTTGTGTTGACAGTGTTAGCAATGGAACAAATGTGTTGCAGTCCCGGTGCTCTATTTTTATCACCAGTCAGGTCACACAGTGACGAAGAGATGGAGCAGGCGACAAAAATGACAGTAATCCCTGCCCTCCCTTTGCCCTCAGTCAGCGGCAGAACATGAGGTATTAACTCGGAGCGCTCACATCACTAAATCCCAGTGAGTGAGTGAGTAAGTGACAGAACCGTAGTACGAGGACAAGGAGTTAAGAAATGTGCGTGACGTGGCAGACACAAAGAAGAAAGACGAAATTCAACAGAGAAAGTGTGTGCACAAGGAAGTAGAACGGCAAAGCTACATAACAAGCATGCTTTCATGACGTCACAAACATCCTAACTTATCCAAACACCTGAAGGCTTTGATTATCTTACTTTGTTTGTGCAGCAACTGCAGCAAAAACACACCTTTGATAAAAGGTGCACGTCCTTCCTGCACCTCTGGTTATTTCAACTCTTCTAAAAACACACAAACCACACAGCAGAGAAATTAGCTGTGTGACTGAGGTACAAGGTTTTGAAGCATGTTGAGGGGTTGTGTCGTTTATCACTACAAATAATGAGATTCCACTCAGCGCCATCAAGATCTTTGCAAGGAGACATTAAAGGCCAAAAGCAAAAGCTTTGTTCTTCCTGGATGTCAAATGTTTCCTGCTGAAAGATGAAACCGAGGTTGGACATGAGACACAGGAGGAATGTTTTGATAAAGTAAACCAGTGGAGTACAAAGAAATAAACAAGTTTCATAAGATAGGGGAGGCTAAAGAATAAAAAAGTGCAGTTACCTACAAGGTTTCATCCCCTCTTTTCACCTCGTGTTTGAGGCCAATGACTCCTCATGTAAAATCAGGGAAGCAATGAAGGTGCTTGCTACCATTGCAGCGAGCGTGTTGCAGAGAATGTAAAAGAAACAGTGATGAAAGAAATGTCTGCAAGCCACGCAGATGCAAAAATGATTCTCACAAGTTGCTTCTGAAAAAAAACCCTGCTGGCTCTTATGTTGTCATCTGTGTTTGAATGATGCACTACTCAATGATGCGTTTTTTTGCTAATGGTGTGGCCATATTCTCTCAGTGCATCACCTGAATGTTCAAATATCACCCAATCAGGCCTCAACTTATAATTACTTGTGATGCTATTTGGCGAAATGCTGATTTGCAACATTATATTCAATTAAATTGAACATAAAAAAGCAAAATTAAATGATGTATATCAGAGTAGAGAGTAGATAAGATAAAATCAGGTTGGTAGATTCGACACTTGTGATTTCAGCACATTGTGCGAGCCTGTCTGCACTGAATGCTGTTTTCAACACATTGCATTAGCAGGTAAAGATATAATGCATTATGTTCTAAATAACAAGCAAGACAAACTGTACTAAATACTTTCTACTTTCTCCTGACTCATGTTTTGTGTGTGCGTGCGTGCATGTGTGTGTGTGTGAAAGACCTAATCAGGTTTACAGTCCTGACCTGCTAGTTTCTACATACCAGAGATAATTGTGTAAGCTTGATAGACTGAAAGGAGGGAATGTAAATGTAAATTCTGGTCTTACACACACATGCGCACAGCAGCATCATTGTATGTTCTATATAAGAAGGTAGAATGAGAGAATCTAGTTATGTGTGTGTGTGTGTGTATATATATATGTACAAAGTTCACAGACGATCCCTGTACTGTGGCTAAAGAAGTTTGTATGTGTGCGCATGTGTGTGTGTGTGTGTGTGTGTGTGTGTGTGTGTGTGTGTGTGTGTGTGTGTGTGTGTGTGTGTGTGTGTGTGTGTGTGTGTGTGTGTGTATGCAGTCTCTGTATGTGGAAAAAGCTTGGTCTCAAGCAGAAGCGCAGGGACAAAGCTTTTCATTCTGCTCCGAGCATCAAGGAGGATGAGGAGGTAACTTGAGAGCCGTGACCAGGCATGAGAGAGGGGTCTGGGGATAAAGGAGACACGCACTGCTGTTCTGAACCAGCCTTTGTTGGTTAGAGCTCCTGTCTCCATCAACCCCCACTACCTCCTCCTCCTCCTCCTCCTCCTCCTCCTCCTTTCCTTGGCTTGGTTCTGGGCAGGTAAGCCGATAGGAACCTTGGATTCAGTCCATTCTGTGTCCAACGAACAACTCACTGATTCATGACAAGAGGCAGCGACAGAGAACAGGCCTTCAGTAAAGTAAAGACCGCGGATGGAAACAAAATGACGAATAAAATGAAACTTCTATTAGTTTCAGCAAGTTGAACAGTAAGACTCTCTAATTACAATTTCATTGAAACTAACCATTATATATATTTGGTCTAATTAAGTTTCGGTATTTCCAAAACACTTTTTAACTTTTCATGCTGAAACTATTAGTATAGAATTAAACTGCATTATAAATGATCAAAGTATGCTGTTTGAATGAATGGAGCTCCCGGGTCATGTATACTCATGTTGGAAGAAAAACTTAAGTGAGGTTGCTAACTGCATAGTTCCTGAAGGGTTATTAGATGGGTTTCTTTCTAAAATTATTATTATTATTATTATTATTATTATTATTATTGTATCCAAATATCCTAATCATCAGTTAATTTCCAAGAAGCTCATGTATCAGTGTTTAAAGAAGATATTGTTGAAACCAAACCAGCAGCTGTAATGTTCCTGTATCCATAGTGAATAATATGATTTTATTGCTGCTTTCAATGTAATGGCACTTATTGTATCTTAGTTTTATATACATCTGCATGACATTTTGCTGGTGGCACAACACAGCATTACATGGTGCATCTGAAAGACAGGATATAAAAGAAGAAGGAGGGAAAGCAGGTCCAATCGTTTCAATAAGTCCCATCATTGTTCACACCAGACTGGGCACAGCAGTGGACGCCTCTCTCATCCTCTTCCCTCTCCTCACTTCATCCTTTTTTCAATCCATCAATTTCATTAATCATCTACATTTTCTCCGGCTCCTGAGTGACCATAAAGAAAAACACACACACACACATGCACTGACCCATTAGAAGAGTGTTTGCACATTCTCCTTGTGCCAAGTGCCAAGTGCCATGAACACACAAGCATAGAAAGCTGCATGGTGACGGCAACAAAAGGCACATTACTGCACTCTGAGTCATCCCCTCCACCTCCGCGCTGCTGCCCCCATCTCCTGCACACTGTGTTTCTTTCCCTCTTTTCAGTCCTCTCCCTTCCATGATGTGTGGCCTGGCATTAGATCCTCATTTAAAGAAAGGGAGGGAGAAAACACTGGAGGCTGTACACATATAATTTAGTATATGGCAAAGCTGTGGATACACTTATGGAGTCCAACCTCTGTTGCTGGAACTCCTCCTGAACCCTGTTCTGTAGACAATAAAGAAAAGGCAAAAAATCCACTAAACTATAATGAATCCTTGCAGATGCTGCGGAATCCAGCCTGTTTTCAGTGTCCTGTATTACTGCAGCCACATCTAATAATCAATAATCAAATGAAATATTCTGTTGTATCCAAGTGGTTGTGGTAATTATTTGTGTTGATTAAGCTATTTTAGAGGACATGTCATTTTCTAAATAAGAGAAGGTGACAGACAAGTGTGCCTGTGTATCGTACTCTTCATGAATCACAATGAGGATCTGCAGCGAATTGCACACACTTGAATTGCATCAATCCCCTAAACATGTCTGTTTTTTTTCATCTAGATCCATGAATTATTCTCTGAAATAATCCACAAAAAGGTTGGAAAGCGCCTTAACTTACAATGTTAAAGAAAGTGAAAGAAAATATTGTTTCTTCCTATTGGGCAATGCCCCACCCCTTCCCAAAAGTCCATGGAAGTCGGTTGAGTAGTTGTTGTGTAATCCTGCTAAATGACAAACAAACAAGTGCAGAATGAAAGAAAACCTCCTTGGCGGTGGAGGTAATTATGTTATTGTAATCATTGCACACTGAAAAGTATTTTTGGTGAATATTCTAGAAATGTTTTAAACCCAAGTTGAGCACTAAAGGCCGAGCTGATGGCCTCACGTTATTTTCCACTCGGCTCTTCCACTCAGCGACCTTCACTATTGATGTCATGTGTTTGTCTACTGAGGTAAGACTTCAGTTTGGCCCATTTCTCCTCACAACTGAGATGCAGACACACACACACCTCACGATGTGTCTGGTTCACACCAACACACACTGCACTTGTGCCGCAGACAAACCAAACCCACCCTTTCAACCCTCACACTGACACAATTGTCTGCTGTCCGCCTCTCTCTCACACACACATTCAAACAGAAACTACTTTCATGTCCTGGGGCGATGAAGCTCTCCCAGTTTTTCTAAGAGATCATTCAAGATGTCTGACTGGGCTTAAATATCTTAAATAGAGTGTGGCACTCATCTCAATGTTTCCGAGGTTCCAGTCGCTTACACCACAGGCCTAACTAACTTATTTTCGTCTCTGTGAGTGTGTTTATCTCGCCCTGACCTCCCCTCACCTTGTTTCTGTGACATGAGAGGACATTCTCTCGACCCGGCTGGTACGAGCTCTCCACGTGGTTACATGTCACCAAATGCTGCTCAGCAGTTCCCAATTGGATTATTGCACAAAACCGTTTTTCTTTTTTAACAATGCTAATCGTTGGATTAGTATCATAAGGCCTCTTTTGCTGAGAACAAGAGAAATAATGCAGCACTATTAGAGGCTGTGTGCGCTGCAGAAACACACCAAACAAGAATTCCACTTTATTAGTTAACTTTAGTCTCATTTTTGACGTAATTTCCACTGGATATTTAAACACTATTCTAAAAAAAACATTGAAGTCAATGTAGGTCAGGAGGACAGGTTTTCGAAACTGTTGTTTAAAGTTTTTTGTTGACAATTTGAAATGTGAGCTCTCTCACAGTCAGTTGGGGGAGTGACACTATATTTGTTATCTTCTTTCCTTTTTTTCATCTTTTTCTCTTCATCTTATCTTAGTAATAGAAGCAGATTTAATTAAAACGTGTGTAACCATCGGACTGATCCTTTATTTCCCTCATCAGGGTCAACAGTTTCCAGCTTAAACGGTTAGTATCAGTGTTTCAAATCTAAATTATTACAATAATGAATTACTGCGCTTTAAGAGACTCAGTTAATACTGTCCAACATAAAGCATAATAAAGTTAAAAATAAAAAAATGATTTAGCTTTTTGTTTTTAACAGTTTCTACAATAACAATCTTGAAGTCCATGATAGTTTTGGTCATTATAATATGATGATATGACATTTTCATACAGTTTCTTCTCTTGTCCTTGTGTGCCCAGACTTCAGAAATCAAGATGATGCCGAAATCTTGTGATTATTGATAGAAATTATGGTTAAAATGATCAGATCAATCTACAATCCTGAATGAATTATGAGCCAAAGAGCACAAGTATCTCGAAGCTCCTTCTACACTGGAAACTTCCGGGTCATGTCGCATCTTTTGGTCTGGGTCTAGTATTTTGTTTCTTCTTTTTTGTTATTTTCTTTCTTTCTTTCTTTCTATTTTCTAAATTTCCATCCCTTTGTCATAGATTTATATCTTTTGTGTCTTTTTGTGTCTTTTTGGCTCCTTTCTGGATGTTTTGTGTCTGTTTGTATTCATTTTCTTTGTCTCTGTCATGTTTGGGCCTCTGGAGGACTTTTGATAAATCCGTTCAGTATGACAGATTTGTGTTTACTTTGCATCTCTATGTGGTTATTTTCTGTGTCTTTGTGGTAGCTTTGTGTCTCTTACTCAATTTTGATTGACCTCACAACAAAAGATATTGACAGCCACACAGAGAGACTCTGTCCCAGGGGCCCCTGGATCCGTCCCCTGCAGGCTCCTGACCATGATAAACTGCATTATCCTCCGATACACCAGGTATCTTTATTTGTGCATTGTGTCCTGTATTTTAACATTTTAAATTTCCATCTACTGTCCCACCTCTGTCTCTGATAAACATCCTGTCACTTTGCTACGGGGCAGCGGTGTGTGCTTTGAATAATCAAATGTCCTTGTGTGGCCCAAGCTTGTAGCACAGTGCCAGCAGCCAGGAGACACCAGGCATGGTCAGTCATGCAAAGCTGTTCTGCTACCATGCAAATCAACACACACGTACACACACACCCATACGCACGCGCACACGCACACACACACACACACACACATACACACACACATACACACACACGAGGGACTTTGGGGAGCAGAACTGATACATGTTGCTGTGAGTCTCCCTCCTTAGAAATAACCACAATTTCCTTTACAGAAGTAAAGTTTTATTAGATTCAATATTTATAGATTCAGTGTGCGGTTCAGAGACTGCTGTGTTTGGTCAGAGCTCTCTCTTATCTTCACTCCGTCATCAAATGTCATGTTCTTTTGCTTGTATCTACACCTGCCACTTTGTTGCTAATTGAGTGACATTTATTCATTGACCAACAAAGCTTTGGGGTGATAAGCGCAGTGTGTTTGCCCGGTGGTTCTGGCACATACAGTACAGCAGGCTTTTCAATAATCTGAGCAGCTGCAGGAGGAAAATATCCCTGTCACATCAGTTCAGCGGATGAAGGTGTAGCTGTAGCATCTTCATCTATTAACGATGCCGAACATGGAACTGTGTGGATTTCATATAAACAATACAACCTTCGCTCACACTGGGTCTTTATCTGCAAAATCAGGGCCGACTGTTTGCTTTACAGTTAGTGTGTGTGTGTGTGTGTGTGTGTGTGTGTGTGTGTGTGTGTGTGTGTGTGTGTGTGTGTGTGTAGAATACAAGGGAGTGAGGTAAACAGGAGGTGGTGTGTATGATCCCATTCCCAGGGCCAAACTGCTTCTCCAGAGAGAGAGATAAAGAAACAGCCCCTTCCACAGCGGAGGTGGAAACAATGGCCAGGGCAGGGGCTCTCATTCACAGCTGTGTGTGTGGGTGTGTGTCTGTGCATGTGTGGGTGGTGCAGGTATTATTCATGTTGTGGGGACAAACATAAAAATTTTAAGGTGAAGAAGTGTTTATATCTGGGTTTGGTTTTGGGTTTAGGTTTAGGTTAAGGCTAGGGTTAGGGTTAGGGTTAGGGGTAGGTTAAGGTTAAGGTTAAGGTTAGATTGAGTTTAGGGTTAGTATCATGGAGGCACAACTGTGTCTGTCTGTGTGTGTTTGTGCATGTCTTCAATGCGACAGTTTCTTTATTCATTTTAGGGGCAAGTTGATCATTAACTGGAACAGCACGTTAAACTAATATCCTCAGTTATAGATCTAAATGAATGAACAGCCGTGTGCTTCCTGCGTGCTTCCTGTGTATCCACTGCTGGATATGACACAGCAGCTCACTGGCTGTTAAAACTGTGTCGCAACTCATTAGTCTGCAGACATGTTCGACAATCAAGCAACGTGACTATTGGGACTCAACAGGTTCTTACTCATCTTTAAACGCCAACACACTCGCACAAACACTCCCTGTGACGTCAGCCCACGTCGCTGTGCATCCAAGTCGTGACGAAATATGAGTTGGTGTTGAAAGAATAGAGGCCGACACACCTTTTTGGAAAACTAAGTGAAGGGAAACCCAAAGTAAAACCTGACCATGCAGCATGTTAGCTGTGCTCCTTTGTAGCTGCTTGACTGTCACTGTAGTGTGGGAAAACATGAATCATTATAGCGGAGGTAACCACTGGACAAATGTGAATAAAGGATTTCTGACTCATTGCTAAAGTATACGTCCTGGCTCGTCATATACTTCGGCTTAGAGGTTATATTCAATCATTCATTATAATCATATTTCTTCACTCAGTTGATGATGTGAAGAAAATGCGACACTGACAGGGAAGAGGGGGATAGAAATGGTGGATGAGTGCAAAGAGAGGGAAGTAGATTAACAAGAGGAAGAGGAGGCCGAGCGTGAGAAGAAGGTGACGATAAGGCAGGCGGCAGGAACCGGAGATGAGTGGATAAGGAGAGAGGGGAGGACAGGATCTACAGAGAGGGAACGGCACGAGAGACGGAAGAGGAGGAAGTTGTTCTCCTGACGACGCTGAGAGGAAACAGATGTCATTGCGGAGGAGAGAAGAGGAGAGGAGAGGAAAAGAAAGGAAAATAACCACATGCAAAGAAAGGAAAGGAAAGGAATGGAACGGAACATAAAGGAGGGGAATGGAAAGGAAAGGAAAGGAATGTAAAGGAAAGGAACGGAACGTAAAGGAAAGGAGAGGAACAGGAAGGATACGAAGGGAAAGGAAAGAAAAGGAATGGAACGTAAAAGGAAAGGAAAGGAAAGACATTCTCAAAGCCAAAATTTGAAATGAAAATTAACACTATAGGTGGGGTGAACAAGGATGTAAAATGAGGAAAGGAATAAATGACAGAGGGAAAAGAGAAGGGGGTCAGTAACACAGTGAACACATCAGAGATGCATCACACTCATGGTTTATAGGCCAAACTATTAGTTCTTGTTCCACAGGAGGAGGAGACCGGGTTTGTGCTACAGATGGAGACGTGCCGGCTCAATGAGATCTTGGCAAACGTGATTGCGAGCTACAGAGCCAAGCCAGGCTTTATTGAGGCTTGGGAAGAGTGGAGTCCAGATATTGGTGGGTTTACTGGCCTGAGAGCCTGGGGGTGGGGTGGGGGGGTAGTTTAATGCTCAGATCACAAAACTATTGGAAGGGCCACTAACTCCGGGATGTTGTTGGAAGGTTGGGTGCACTCCTCCGCGGAGAAGTGAATGGAAAAACGTGTCAATGGAACACAAGGAGGGAGCCTGTGAATAAACAGAGCCGGTGACTCACCCTTTCTGGGATGGGAGAGATGACCATGGGCGGGGGTGTGGGGTACTTCACTACCCCTCTAAACACACCAATGTGGGCATTCATGCATGCACACAGTCCAATGCATGTTGCACTCAGTTGAGCAGACCAGGACAAGCTGTCTATTGTCCAGCTCCCCCACCTAAAGCTGTGGCTCCAAGCAGGGCAGGAGTTTTGGGTTTAGGGGATTTTGGAAGATTTGTGAATGTGTGTGTGTGTGTGTGTGTGTGTGTGTGTGTGTGTGTGTGTGTGTGTTACCGTGCTAACAGGACTTGAAAAAGATCAGGTTGTTTTTATTTGTGGGATGAAGTTATTCTCATCTAAAAGATGAAAAATAAAAGATATAGGGAAGGACGAGGAATAATGTGTCTTTAGTTAAATCACATAAAATGTACAATTAAACTATTGTTCATATATGTGCAGCTCCCCTTGACCCTTTAAAGTATAAGCGGAGTAGATAATGGATAGATGGGTGGATATGTGTGTAAATTAATTATGTATCATCCTGCTCTAGTGCTTCAGTTGAACTACAGAGTGCATCTGACTAAAATAATTCAGCTCATAACACATTACACAAGCGACTGTGACACAGGAGTTAGAGCGGTTTGTCCTCTCACCAGAAGTTCGGCGTTTGATCCCCGACTCCTTCATTCCACATTCCAAAGTGTCCTTGGCCAAGACACTTAACACAAACATTCCCCTGACACCTGTGCCTGGGGTGTGTGCGTGAAGTGTAATAAAGAAAGTCCTGCACATAGAAACAAGACTAGAAAAGCGCATAATTTCCACAGAATTCAGCTTTCTCTCTAATTTAAAGCAGTGCAATGACTGTCCTTTCGCTAGGGGAGAGAATAAAACTGTTGGAAGCTAATTTCATTTCTAAATTTGATTCAGTGGAGCAGGAACCACAGACTGGTTCCCAGTGTATATTTAAAATTCTGATGTGGAATCAACATTCCTCTCTGTCTAAAAAATACAGACAACATTAGACCGGTGTTGACGTGTTAGAATAAAAGTGAGACTGTGGCATTGATACTGATACAGGTTAGGGTTTGTTATCAGTGTGAGTGTACTGCTGTGTCCCACTGTCTGTTTTATCTTTTGACTCCCGACTGCAACTGAAAATGTTTGAAGTTGAAGCTGTCCCTCACAGAACTGCATCAGCATCCCGATCTTTACTGTGCGGTCAAAAAGTCTTGAGCTGGCCCATTTGCTTTGTACATCCTGCTTGCCAGTAGTTTTGTCGTGGACAGGTGACTGGTGTATAGAATGTGTTGTGACGTATGAGTAGCTGTTCTTGTTAGTCATGGATAAGAGCATCACGGGATCTTATCATTGTCATTGTTTTAAAGGTGTAATGGATTGATCCACAAACAGCCATCAAAGACAATTCAAATGTGTGACCCACATTAAGGAGTAATTGTGTCTCTATTGTGCTATTTGCATTGGAGTAAATGTCCAAAAGTGGTCTGGTCCCATGTGATTCAATGTACTGCAATGTGAAAAACTATGGACTTGATTTTTACAGCAATGAAGCAACTAAAAAGGTTTTTAACAAAATAATTTACAGTATTATCTGAGGTGGGAGGCTTTTATTGTGAAAACAGCTGCATGGACTGTTGAGTCACATGTTACTGACTTGGCTGATAAAGCTTTGTCTTAATCTGAACATGTGGTGGTGCTTTTCTTTAAAGGTGATCAGTCGCAAACAATATCACGACTTCCAACATCCACCTGTCTTACAGTAGATACACTGTGAAGTTTTGTTTTTGACGTTTTGGAAGTGAAAACAAGAAAAGAGGAAGAGTGAAGTGAACTGAACATGCAGAGACACGAATGTTTAGATTTTGCTGAATGTGAGCGCGAGAGGAGATTCATTTAGTAGATTACCTTATTATTTATCTCACTTTTATGTTTACATTAGTTCATTTATGGTGTTCATTTGTGTGTTTGTAAGGAAGATGATAAAAAAAAAAAAACTAAACGCATTTCCATGAGACGTGGTGGTTGAATGCAGTATGAGTCGAGGAAGAACCCATTCAATTTTGGTGTGGATCCAGCAATGGTTTTATGTATTTCCCGGGCAACAATTCATGAAAACTATCAGGCACGTTTGTTAGAAATTTGGTGCAGCTTGATTGAATTCAAGTGGGCGGTTGGGCCTTGCCGGTGGTATGCGCTCTTCTGAGTGCCATTCTCGTTTAGATCAGTAATGCATGTAATATAAGTGATGTTTAGCAATGGCGGAGTGATATGTTGTAATGCTGTGGTGTGCAACTCAAACTGGGGGAGTTAAGTTGTCCCATGTTGTGGATTTGGACATTTAACATCGATGGATTTACACGGTGCTCTTGCTTTAGCCACAGCACTGAAGTAAGTTGTTGTTAAGGCTAGAGGAGGAGAAGCCTGCTTCACAGTAAGAAACACCTCTAACTTGTTCCAACTACATTTGTTTCCATCATATGGAAACTCCACAGCTCCTGATCCCTGCCTCGCCCACCACTGTACAGTGCAACTCACACTCTGTAGCGATCCAGCCACAGATTCACAGCCCTGCAGAATTTTCTTATCACGCTTGATTAATCCAAATTCATGAGAGGGAACTACTTGCGTGATGGGAGAAAACAAAGAGCGGCATGCACATAAAAACAGATTAGCAAAGTGGCTGGAGAGAGAGCTACCGGTATTTCCTGGAAGATTTGCAGTTGTGGAGAGTTTCACAAAGCAGCTCAGAGCAGGCTGTGGAAATCTGCTTATCTAACACCTGCAAACCTTCTGCATATGTTGTATACCATGTGAGCGCGTTACCTCACATCATCACTGTGCAGGTTTGGATGAATGATGGCCGACACTTCTCAAATAAAGACCATATTCCCCATATCACTCATTGCTTCCTGTTGTAAAGAGGATGTCACTGCTTCTCTGCCCTCACTGAACCCTGCACATACTTGTTTTGAAGGTTTTCATTTTTCAATACATTTGTTTGACGCCAGCGTTCCCACAGGTCCTTCACTCGTTCCACCTGCAACCTTCAGAGAAACTGCAAACCGGGACCCTACTTGTGTTTTGTAATGATATAAAAACAGTTTTAAGCAGACATCAAATTAAAACTCAAGGCAGAATTTAAAAATAGTTTCCACACCTTGTTTTTAAAAAAAAAAAAAAGTATGGTGCTGTCCATTAGAGAGATTAGAGGCCTGGGTAATACAAGCCTGTAAATTGACAGCTACAGAGAGTAAAGACCTCAATGAAGCGTTCAGCGGGGAGACTAAATTTGGCCCGATGTGTTCTTTTGGCGTGAAATGCAAAACAGAAGTTGCATTGCTGAGAGGTGAAAGGGACTTTTGACATCACAATGTCAGGAAGGTCACAGACTTTGAGGACTTTGTCTTTGACAGAGAGAATCATTGAGCAGGTATATTGTATTTTAAATGCTTGATCCTGTCTGATACTCACTATGACTTTGCTCATGACTGTTCAGCAACAGTCTGTTTAAAGTTTAAAACTTTGGAATTGGAAAAAAATAACACTTGAACGTACATCAGCGTAATATATAATAAGAACATGACCTAAAATGACAGAAACCGTCTTTCAGAAAAAATGATATTACGTTTACTTTGATTGTTTTAGTTACGCCAATACACTAACATGGAGGAGGCGGGATTTATGACCTACGCTGAGGCAAGCCACAAGGTGGCGATCGAGATGCTTTGGTTTCACTTTTGAGGAGCCACCATGTCGTCCATTTTTATATACAGTGGTAAACAGGGGGAACTGTGAAAACCCTGCAGACATAAGGACAAGATACCAACTTCACCACAGAAAGTGAAGTTGGCAAACTGGCAGGTTTGAACCCCGAACATTTTTACCCAGAACATGTGCTAACCACTGAGCCACCATGCCATGTTGAGAAATGACATTAAGTCAGATCACATGTAAACTGCTGCAACTATTGACCAGTATATCTTCTGTTTAAACTGTTCCTGCTGGACACATTTTGCTGGTGGATAAAACTGAGCGTGTCCCTGAGCCGATGAAACATCTCTGTGTTAGTCCGCTGTGCTGCTGGACGTGGCGAAACAAAAGCCTAATTGAACTCCTCCAACTGTGTGAGGCAGACATGCTAATTGCTATAATTAGAGCCGGAACACAAAAATGTGACATTTTGTACATTTCCTACGAGTCCGTCGCAGCTCTTTGTCCAGCCTGCGTGATGAAACCCTTTCATTTAGCTACGAGAACAGCAGAGTGTCAACAAAGGTTTGGGTGTAACACTGGGACACAACAACAGAAAGTGGAAGAGACGGAAAACAACTTTTAACTGCTCATGCGAGAAAAAGCTTTAGACACCGATGTGAACGTGTGGCAGGAGGGACTCCCACATGAACACCTGGAGGGAGCATGTCCACTTTCACCTGGCAGGCCACCCTCCCCAGTTTGCACACACAATCACACACTTCCTACCTTGGTGTCAACAATGGAGCAGGCGATTTGTTTGACATAGGCCAGGTCGGAAGTTTGGGGCATCAGGACAGATTCTCTGGTCAGGCCGATCTGGATGATGAAGGACACCCCCGCTGGAGTGGGAGGCACTGGGGGCATCGCAGCCGCACCAGGACCCTGCCATGCTGTCAGCTCCATCACAGGAAATCCACCCTGAGCGGGAATCGAGGGCATGGGCATGGGGGTCTGCTGTATCATGGCTGGCCCTGGTGGCGAGGAGCCCCCCGGAGGAAAGAAGACCTGGGCCATGGCCCCTGAGGGCATACATGGGCTCGCGTTAGCCATTCAGGGTCCTGTCTGCTGGCTGCCTCTCAGCACACACTCTCACAAACACGCCCAGCTGCAGTCTGGAGTTCCCAGAGAGCCCACACTCATTCAAACTGTCTCAGTGGAGGAGAGAGGGGCACACACACTGAAACATGAAGACACACACACAAACACTGAGTAGAGTCCTGGTTCTTCTGTGTCCTGTGTCCTGTGTCCACCCCCTCCCAGTGGATTAAGGAAGAAATCCTTATCCAGGAAGCGGTGTTTTTTCCTCCTCTGACGTTCTCTCTCTCTCTTTCTTGTTGTCAGACCTCTGTTACTGCCCAGGCATGACAGGCATGAGCAGAGTGTGTGTGAGACTCGAGAGAAAACACACACTGAGGGAGAAAAACCAACCCTCCTGCTGCTCGTCCTCCCCCACCTCCTTCCCTCTCCTTCCCTCCTCGTCCAGAAGAAGCTGCTCTGCAGAGGAGAAAGTCCAAATGTATGACTGTGGAACTCCCCGGGGCGTGGGAGAGAACACAAAAACAAATGCCAAACTTTTGTTGTGCTCTTCCCCCGCCGGCTAAGTTACAAAATGGCCTCCTTAAACAGGAAATTGTGAGAAAGAAGGAGAGCAAGAAGCTGCACTCCTTTTTTTTTTTCTTTACGAGTCTTGCCCTGTTTCAGTTTCAGCCCCAGTTCAGTGTTTTCTGTGAAAAAGCCCAGAGAGAGAGAGAGAGAGAGAGAGAGAGCGCAAGAGTGAGCGAGAGTGAGAGCTGTGTGAGGGTACCTCCCTCTACCCCTCCCTCCCGCCCTCTCATCTATACAGCCAAGGAGGAAGTGAAATGACTGACACGGCCCGGAGCCAATAAGCTCTCAGAAAATCCCGCCTCCCTATGACTCCCTTCACTCCCAAACTTCCCCCTCCTCCCTTTCCTCTCTCTCTTCTCTGTCTCTCTTCCTTGGTTTGGGGTTATTGGTCTTGTTTGCTCCCTCCCTGAGAAGAGGCCAGCTCAGATCCTCTTACACTGCCGGAGGCGGGCAGCTCCACACTGAACACAGAAACCCTCCCATCTCCTCCTCATCTTCCCTCTCACTACTTTCCGTCCATGTGTCTGTGAATCTGGATTTCCTGCCTTGTTTTGAGTCTGTGGCACCTTTTTGCTCCCATTCTGCAGATTAACTTTCTGGAAAATACTTCGGATGCATACATTTTTTGGGGGTAGAATAGCACTTTTCTTAAAGGTCCAGTGTGTAAGACTTAGGGGGATCTATTGGTAGAAATTAAATCACTACATGTTTTTTACAGTAGCCCAAACTAAACACCATTTGAGTTTTTATGACAACTGAAGGCTTCCACAGGTTCTCTTTCATGTTCGGAGGTTGAGGTCGAGGTGAGGGCTATTCAGCTGCCACATGCAACTTCACCATGTCACTAAATTCTACACACTGAACCTTTAATAGAGTTACAAAGAAAAATGGAGATTAAAAGAACCGCAATCAAAACAGGAGAAATATGTGAAGTAAGGCACAAAATGAAACACAACATATGTCAAACATACGTAAAATTTCTGATAACATTTGTTTTAAGGAGAGATTTGAAGGTTCAGTGTGTAGAGTTTAGTGACATCTAGTGGTAAAGTTGTACAATTTATATGAAACACTTGTGAAAACATCACTAGGATTATTTTATATTCAATTTCTGCCAATAGATCCCTTTCACCTAAATCGTACACACTGAACCTTTAAAAGACACTAAGCATGTTGCCTGTCTCATCTCATAGGTCAAACTGTTCCACTGTTTCGTGATCTGGGAATAACCAGCAGAGCCTCGTCCACAGATCTAAGAGAACTTAAGGAACAAATCATTCTGACTCTGCACCACTGATCTCATTTTCTAGAGATAGAGAAAAGATAGAGGTAATATCGACACTCACCAACCACATGAAGTTCATCCTCTTCGGCTTATTCTCTTCCCGGGACTATTTTATTGTAATGCAATCTTACAATTTTAGATTCATTAAACCAAATTCACTTCAGGCAGCAGTAGTTACGGCAACAGTGATGTGAAAAGAGTTCCCACTCATCAGCTGAAAACAATGTAAGAGGATTCTACTTTCCACCACAAGAGGGCACTGTTTGGTAAAGTTTCATACAGGGGAGCTGTAGTCATGGAGCCACTGTTGTGATTTAGATAGATTTGATCTAATATTACAAAAAAAACATATAACCACAGGTAACTATGTGTCGTTTGAAGACAAATGCTCCATTAAGACAAGATGTAAATCAGTAGAACACACACACACACACACACACACGTGGATCACAAACTTTATGTATCTAAGCTAAAAATATCAAATATTCTTTTGAGTAACTTAACTTTGTCCTTTGAAGAAGACCATTGGATTCAGCTAAAAACCCCTGAAAAATATAGCAAGTAGACTTTGAATAACATATTTTGAATCATTGTTTAATGTTATCTGTTGATCTGGAGATTTCCAATGTCCCAATGTGACCATAGCAATGTCTTCTGGTTTTGAAGAGGTGAATGTGCAGTGTTGTGAATCTTAATTGGTTTATGTAAGTTAGTCCCTAATGTTTTATTTGGATGGCTGACGCAGGCCCTACAGACATGAGCCAAACAGAGAAGAAACACAAACATCTTCGTGTATTTCATTAGTCTAATGTGGGGGGTGAATCCTGCATGCTTCTGGTTGATTTTGCAGGTTGGTCGAACCCAGAGGAAAGAAAGACGACGCAGAACTCTGAAGTCACTGTACAAAAATCTTCATTTTTTTTTGTTTTGTTTTGTTTTTCTTCCTTAATGACATACAACAAGGGACCCGTAAACAAAAAGAGAAAATTCATTTGATACAAGCTAGAATGCAGTTCAAAAATATATAGTAAAACAAAATTAATAAAAAGCAGGTCTCTTATCCCTTGTAGTTAGAGGAAATAGTTTGAATACAGCTTAATATGATGTACAAAATATCACACAGTGATAAATTGCTATTAAAAAAATAAAAACACAAAGAAATGAGTCCTTTACCTTGGCCTCTGACTGGTAACAGATTTTTTTTTCTTACTTATTTTCTTGGGTTTTTTTTCGAGTTTTTAATTGTTTTGCTTTTTTACAAGTTATACATTGCCATAATCAATCACAAGCAAGTTCTATGCCTAGCAAGGAAGAATGGTTCACTTATGATACTACACTATTCTTACATCTTAATAATCATATTCATAACCAAAGAAAAGAAATGCAAGAAAGAAAACAAGGAAATGATGGACATTTACAGCACATGATGGCATCTTTAGTCATCATTCTCCACCTCTGCTTTGATTTCTTTTTCCTTTTTTTTTTCTGATGTGTCAAACTGATTTGTCTTGATTCTACGAGAGGGGACACAGTAGCTCATCAGCAACTCTCAGTATCAAAACACTGAGTCACAGCAGCTTTCCACACTTGTCAAATCTCCAGATTATATTTGCGATACCTCCACAACATTATCTCCGCACCGTGTCTGTGTCAACAGCATCCACCATTAGATGTAGTGCAACATGGAGCCAAGCAGGAAATGAACGTGATGAGAGGAGGTTACGATGCACAGCAGCTGAACAATAACGTAGCTGCACCTGCGTGTTCTCTTTGACAGAAAGTGGAAATAAACATCAACCACCCTGTTCTGAGACGAAACAACAGCCTCAACTCTACATGCTAGTGTCCCCAGTGATCCCCAGTGTTTCCCCTCAAGGCTACATTGAATTGAACGCTTAGGATCTGACATCAGACCCCCAGTGTGACCCTGTTATCTTGAAGAGGAGGAGGAGGAGGAGGAGGAGGAGGAGGAGGAGGAGGAGGGGGGGGGGGGGGGGGGGTTCCGCTTTGACGACCTCTTTAACACCAGATTTGATCAGTCCTCTTGAGGTAACAGATTAACACGACCAGTCAAAGTAACGTGAAGTCAGTTCAGGCCTTAAAGGGGAAACTTTTACACAAGTCAAAAAAACGTGTGTCCTGCAGTTGTCAGAATAAATGCAGGACAAAGAGACAGATAGATGTGAAGTTTCTCCACTTAAGCCAAACGTCTCCACCCATCTTAAATTCTTTTTTTTCCTGTCTTTGAGTGGTTGAATTGAAAGAGGACTTTCGTCTTTTCTTTTCCCTCCCGTCTTTCTTTTTTTGGAGCCACTTCTCCCAGCGTGCCTCATCAGAAAGAGACCTACTTTGCGCCGTCGGCTCTCTGGGCAACGTGCTACTGTGCAACTGATGCACGTCAAACTAGAGGAGGGAACCACAACACCGGACCAGTGGCGAAGCTTTTTTTCCTTCTGAAAAAGCCTGAATAAATACACGTCTACATGCCGACAAACTGGCACAAAACGTCACGAAAAATTTAAAAAAAAACACGAAATGAACAGCTCTCACCTGAGGAAACCGTTTCAGTTCACGCTGGTCCTCGCTGTGATATAAGAATCAGCAGCTCTGTACACTCCTCAGGCCTGAACCCATCAACGTCGACATTATTCCCACCCCTCTAACCTTTACAGTGACCGTTAGTTCTGAAATGTGACGGCAGTTAGTGAAGTGATGAAGGAGAAAAACGATGTACGTCTATAGCCCGATGAGTGAGAAACACCGTCTCTCTTTTTCCACACACGCACAAAAACAGGTCCCTGATTCTGACTCGAGACTGACGAGGTCTTTCGTAGCACCGTGATTTAACTAGTGCACACACAAGCACACACACACTCTTCTGTACAGTAAAAAGCTCAGAACGACACAATCTGCGTCTTTTGTCGTGAGCATACAAACTGCTCTCACACCCCTGCAGATTACAGACTTGAACTTTGCCCTCATGATGTTGAATCTGTAGAAATGGGCCATGATTGTGTAAATATGTACATTTAGTTTGTACATTAGAGTTACATTCTGTCCCACACACACACACACACACACACACACACACACACACACACACACACACACACACACACACACACACACACACACACACACACACACACACACACACACACACACACACACACACACACACAATTAGAGGCAGAATCATGGGGACACGTTTATACTCAGACATACAATGTGACTTGGTGTCTTGGCGATAAGGTTTAAATTAAAGCTATCTGTTCAACACTGGTTAGTGACTGTCTAGTGCCTCCTCGGATCACACACACACACACCACTAAGTTAAACATTCTCCAACCCCAAATACGGCACCACACACACACACACAAACACACACACACTTCTGCTGGAGTCTTTGGAATGTTATACATTGGATTCCCAGTGCAGAGGTTAGTTGGATGTTTTCTGCCGACATTGGGAACAGTCACTGTTTTTAAACCAAGCCTGTGAACAGTATGTGTGTCAGACTAAACCAATATTTCAGCTAAAAAATAAAGTTTGAAATTAAATGCAATGTTGCATTTGTGCGTTGTGTTCCTCTGTGATTCTCTATGAAATGTATCAGCAGTTCAAGCACACAGACACACACACACACACACTCACACACAGACACACACACAGCTTTGCAATAACCACTGGCAAACTGCAAAACAAAAGAAAGCAGAGCTTAATACTGTAGTGTAGAAAAGTGTCACTCCAGACGTGATTATTGGAAAACGGAGCAGTTAAAGTTATAAAAAAGAAGTGTGATTAGTATTACAAGAAGTCACTGAGGCATCAGGGGACAGTGAGGAATCGAGGGGAGGTGGCGTCCTGTGTCAGTGACCCAGCCGGTGGGGTGCAGGACAAGTGTGTGCGTGCGTGCGTGTGTAAGCAGGTGAATTTTGTCCACTGTAGTCTTCAGTCTGTTTTGGCCCCGTTGTAGTTGTAGGACTCTAAAAGGCAGAAAAAAACAGGTAAATAAAGTTAAACTGACAAACGGTCACAAAAACAAAAGATATTTAGTAAAACATTTATGAGTTAGTGATTTAGAGTAGAGAGATCCAACAAGAAAAAACACCTTTTAAAATACCTCTGCCAATGACGGCAATACTGTCAGACAAAGATCTTGGCAAGTGCATCCGCGCCGGCGCTGGCGATGAACGGCTGGGAAGAGTGGAAGGCCACGTCGTGAATGGCCTCATCGTGCTTCTTCCTGTGGGCTGTGATCTCCTGCACGCACGTCCTGTTGTCCAGCATCCACAGGCGCACCGAGCAGTCGTGGCCTGCAGGGGGCAGGAGAGAGGGAGGAAGCAAAGACAGAAACAAAGTTATGGAGGGGCAAAGATCACTGTTGAGTACAATGGAAAGGAATCCTTTATATTGTTTTTCAAAATAGCCTTTATGCACAGCTAATTCTGCATTGTGTTACACGGCAACTGTAGCGAAAACTGTGCAGAAAGCTTTAAAAAATAGTTTAAGGGTTAACAAGTGTTTATTTTTATTATTATGCTTTAAATAACCTTGTACAAAAAGACAATTTTTATTTAAACTAGTTATTTTTTTAAACGAATATAACTTATTTGTAAATTCCTGAAACAAATTCCTACTTGTATACAAAAACAAACTTGGCACTAAAATGTCTCTGCGTAAGATAATATTATATGAAAACAGAAGTTCTTTACTGCTGTTTACAGTGTGTAAACACAGCAGGAAAGACATCATAATTGACAGTATTTTGAAAATGTTGTAAACTGTGTACTCACTGCCAGAGATGAGGTAAGTGCCTTTAGGGTCTGTAGTGAGACAGGTGACCGCATCCAGATGAGCCACCATTGAGTGGACAACTTTACCTGTGCAAACACACAAAGTCAATATTTAGATGTATTCACGTTCCAGAATAAATATACGTCTACAAAGGAATCGAACAGACGACCAGTAGAAATCAAACAGCTCCTGCACATACCTGACTTATTGTCGAGGAAGCGGATGGTTCGGTTCTCGTGTGCAGTGATGGAGACGGGCTCAGATGGGTGACTGACCACTCGGTTGATCAGTTCACTGCCTGCAAAACACCAAACAACCTTTTCTTTCTTATAAAACGCTTTAACAGATGATTGACATTGACACTTGTTTACACCAACTAACCTAATCATAAATTTATATGATTCTAGTTCAATGTTCAATATTATTTGCTCAGGCTCCATCGTAGTCTCTTCCCAGTTTGAGTCAATGTTAACAAAAGTGCTATTTGAGTAAAGTTCATTATCATTTTTTAAAACTCATTCTGTTAAGTCAACTGATACAAACGAGTTATTGTGTTCAGAACATACCATCCTTGGTCTGTGTCTCTAGTGCGGAGATGCTCTGCTCCGTGTTGAGGTCGTAGAGCAACGTCTCACCACCGTCGAATGACGCCACTACCTGGTTGGGGTCAGTAACCACGAAGGCCACTGAGGTGGGTGTTCCATGCTCTGGAAGAAACCAGGAGAAGAAAAATATTGTTGTTTCATAGACACAAAACGAAAGGTCAAACACGAATCCACACACTGAGCACAGATGTCTACCTCTTTCCTTATTGAAGACAGACAGGCAGGGAGCTGAGTTCTGAGGGTCCCAGATGCGAATGGTGCCATCGGCCGAGCACGAGGCAAGACGATGGTGAACTGCTGAGTAAGTCAGACCCCATACGCTGTCTTCATGACCTGCTAGTACACTGCTCTCGATGCCAGGATCTGGATGCACAAAAAAAACAACACGTTATTAATATGGATGTTATCGTTACTTGATGGTTGCAATATATTCAGTTGGCAATGACTGACCATAGTTATCATAAGGATCCACATTGAGGTCTGGCATCTTCCAACACCTGACAGTTCCATCTAGACCTCCGCTGTAGCAGGATTCCCCATCCTCACCCATGGTCAGTGACAAAACTGCTCCACTGCAAAAACGAGCAAGGCGTCAGTGGTTACACTGCATCTGCGTGTCAGTGACAGGTTCGAGCACAAGGTGTGAATCTGTGTTTGTGCCTCGGACTCACCTGTGCGCTCTGAATGTATAGATGGGCTCAACATCTAAAGCTGCGTTCCTGTGGAGGGACACAGACTTTTTTAGATGTGCTTCTCAGTTTTATTCACTTTTACATTTGTGCTTCCAACTATTAAATTCCTCATTCTCCACTTTCCCTGTGGTTCTTTGGGGTTCTTACTTTTTAGAGTGCATGGCCTTGTTGAGATTCCACAGTTTTAGTGTTCCGTCCTCGGAGGCAGTGAGCAGCACCGCCTGGCTGGGGTGAAAGGTCAAAGCGCGGATGGCATCAAAGTGGCTGCGTAGTGTAAAACGAGGGTTCCATGTCTTCTTGAACTCCTCTCTGTTGTCCTGCATCTGAATCGTAAAAGCAATCATTAACAATTCGGATTGTGCATATGTAGTCTCGATTAAATTTGTGGCTTGACCAGAAT
The DNA here is from genome assembly GCA_026259375.1 of Verasper variegatus. NCBI lineage: Eukaryota > Metazoa > Chordata > Actinopteri > Pleuronectiformes > Pleuronectidae > Verasper > Verasper variegatus. Next base: position 15,535,216 of record CM048047.1, read on the forward strand.
AACTTATGTATAATTACATCCATGGAGAGATCGTTGTCATTGGCAACAGTGAGATCAGCCAGTTCACCAAGGTTCATGTCTCCTCCTCCAACAGCATCCATGATGAAGACATCAGAGGAAAAACCCAGGGCGCCACCTGGAGGTTGGAGGTGGAAAAGCATAAAATACTACTACTACAAGAGTCTATCTAACTGCTGCTTTACTCCCACACTGTGTACCAAAGGAAATATTTACAAGTAAAGGAGAAACTTTGTGAAAGTCCCCCCTCAACACAAGACAGAACGTGTAAGCTACTCTCATGCATTGTAGGACACAGGTGAGACTGAGGGAAAATACTTGAGTGATGATGGACTATCATTTGTGGGGAAGTCTTACCTTCTCCAGGGCGAGCCTGTCCCGATACAGAAGGGGGCGGGGTAGGTTTAGGGGGGAAGTCCGACATCATGCCTTGTAACTTGTTCCTGCGGTTCTCTGAACCCGGCAAGAGGAGAGAGACACAAAACATCCAGTCATGCAGAGAGGCGGAGGAAGAGTGGAGAGGCCGACAGATGAGACACAGACGAATGTAGACGGAGGATAGAAGATAGACTTCATTCTTTAAATACATGACACACAAATAGAATTTTACAGCTTCTTTTCTTTTTAGAGGGTTGAAATCGATACAAGTTCAGGGCTACAGTGTAAATATGACTCAGAAAATGAAATGCGGACGTGTAAAAAGAGAAGGCAGCATGCGTGGTAACCTGTGAAATGACCCTGACAGGAAATACAACTAGAGACAGAGATGACAGCTACACAGCGAAACAGGACAGAGAGACAGGTGGTTGGGAAAAGAAGCTGGTTTTATTGACAAGAAGAGATGCCAGGACACAATGTGAAGTAAAAGATAAAAAGGTGAGCAAAAGGGGGGAGGGAGGGGGGGGGGGGGGGGCAAGGAAGACAAATACACCGGTGGCAGTGATTCTGGCAGTGCTGGTGCTGATGGTGTTGCTATGGCAACAGCATACCTAACTCCCGTCCGTCCCCCGAGATCCGGGCCTCTCCCGCCCCCTCCCCCTCCTCCCCCGAGCCCAGGAAGTCGAACTCTCCGAGGGCATCTTCCGAGTCGTCTTCGTCCTCCTCGTCCTCTGGGTCCAGGTCTGTGGTCATGGGCTCTGTACTCATCTGGACACGGGAGCAGAGAGCGTGGTTTAGTGCATGATAAGACATGAGTGTAGTTTAAAGTTCCACTGAATCGTGTTTCTCCGTTGTCTTACCTTTACACGTGACTTTTTGCTTTTGCGCGGCCCATCGATGCAGTCAGTGGCCATGCCTTGGAAGTCATCTTCTTCATCGCTGTCATCTTCGTCATCATCCTCACAGCCATGCAGGAAGGGGATCTTATCCAGCACCGAGCCACCCAGACGTTCCTGAGAGGTTTCCTTCCCTGCATTCCTACAAAACAGTGCATGTTTACTTGAATAAATAAAAAGATTATATAGGACAATGGCTAAAGGTCTGATGATCCCAGGCTACATCCGTACTATCACATTTACATTTTACAAGTATTTTGGTTCTGCATCCATACTAACACACCTCAAAATGCATACCATGTGACCATTCATGTGTCCTAGTGTAAACAGGAAGCAGATTATCTACTCTGCATTTGGTTGCTTGGTTACAGAAAATACTTTGAACGAGAAACAGAAATGGTGAAAAATAATGTTTTGCTTTCACCGCTGGCAGTCGAGTAGTGACCAATCAGGGAGCCAATGCAGGCGACTGTCACTGTTCCTGCCCATCCAAACTAAACACAGCCCTGCAGTTTTCAAAATAAAACAGGGCCAGCAGTTTCCCCCCCAAAAAAACTCCAAAACCACCAGTGATGCATTTTAAAACCAAACATGGAGTACAGTATTGTGTGGGTTCTACCTCTTGAACTAAATTCACATGGATAAGTTGAACATATTTAAAAATCATGTCTGTGAATAGATAATCCGATTGTGGCATGCCGAAAGTGCAGTCATCAGTGCAGTAGCAGCAGAGAGTCTAACCTCTTGATTTGTTCCTCGATCTGTCTGACCAACAACGACTCCCCACTTGCCCGGGGCTCAGGCTCAGGGCAGGTTTCGCTGGCTGGGGGTCCGTTAGCCTCTGGGCTGCTTCGCCCGAGCAGGGAGCGCACACGCTTAGACCGCATGTCCAGGATAGTGTCTGAATAACCCACCTCCTCCAGGTATCTACATTCACAGGAAAAAGAAGACCACATAAATAAACGAATTAATCGCTCTAGTCTAGATCAGAAATGTAAAAGTAATGATTGAACACATTATTATGGCACTGAGGTAAAAGGAGACGATGACGGAGAGGTCTTACTTGCGTAGTAGCTGACGTCCCTCCTTCCAGGACATCTGATTGACTGGCTCAGTGTCTGACTCAGCCGGTCCATTGGGAACTACAGAAAATAGATGAAGTAGTGATGCAACAGCAGGGCATGACCAGAACAAGCAGAAGAGAGCACAAAGAGACACAACAGCAGTAGATGGTTTCTAACATTTCTAAATAGCAGCTTATAAAATTATTTGGTAAAACATACGCTGGTCTGCTTCTGTCTCTGGTTTCTTGTCTCCTGGACTCTGGTCATTTCCTGTCTTCAGCTTCTGGTGCTTTGCCCTGCAACCCCACAAAAGACCACAGGAGGGCAGCATTATAAGCAAATACTAGAAAGAAGTCTATCACTGAACCATTAAGATGGTTGAATAGATAACAGATGTAAGGAGACATTTGGGAGTTTCCTGATATTTGTCGTACCTCTCTTGTTTGAGGGCGTACTCTAACATTTTGATCCGCCTCACCAGGTCCTGCTTCATGTTCTCCTGCCCTTTCCTCTCACCCTGTAGGAACGCCACCTGAGCCTGAAACACACAGACACACATAGGATGTAAAGAACTGAACCTTCAAAAAAGAAAAAATAAAGCACACACGAGCGACAAATCAATTGAAATTGATGTTATGACTCAGACATAAGTGAGGTGAAGCATGTACTGGCTCAATTAAAAGGTAAAAAGTAAAAAATAAAGCATGTGATATTATCAGAGTACACAAGACTGTGAGCTTGAAGGAAAAACTTTTTTTTTGATGTGACCAAGCACAGCAACCGTGACTTCTGAGAACCCAGTGGAGTAAATAGAGGGTTGTGGAGCAGAGCTCTTATTTTTAACTTCTCCAAACCAAGGCATCTGCAGGAGAGGAAAAACAAGAAAGGCACTGGCCAAATTCAAATACCCTTTTTTAAAGACATATCCTTCCTCTGTCTGCTTCCGCTCTCTCTTTCACATCCGTATCCTTCCTCACTGATAACTGGTACCTTGAGGAAATAGATGTTCACGGCCCATTCTAGTCATTTGTCAAAGAATTAAAAGTAGTTTCTTTTTACCAGACGATGCCTCAAAATGACTGAACTGTCGAATAAAACCGGGATTCGAAAGCTCCTGGGTACCGGCCAACTCAAGACAGATCTATCATTTGTGTTAAACCCACCTACCTAATAGACATATGGATACAGAAATAAATAAATGTAAAAATGCATAAATAAATAAGTGTAGACATACATAAATACATGTTTAAATGAAGAAATACTGTAAGTTCATGAATACATTCATCAATAAATGTAGAAATACAGAAATAGCCCTTCATTGCATTGTATTTATTTTTTCATTTATTTATGGATTGAATTATTTATTTCTGCTTTTATTCATTTATACTTGTCGTTTTTTCCCCTTCATACCTGCCCTCTGTTGGTTGGAAGAGAATTCTGCCCCAGAAAAAAAAATCCCAGTTTGAAAAGGGCTAAAAAGACCTGACTCGGTGTCTTCTCCCAGGATTTGCACGCAGGTGATAGCGAGCACAACAGTTTTGTATTTCCACTATCTCTCTCCTCCCTCTGTGCCGAGGGCTGCTGGAGCACTAATGCTGCTTGTTTTACAGTCCATTTCTCCCGTGCACGCCCCCTGTCCGAGTCCACGAGGCTGCTCCCACACGCATACGCAGTTCTGTTAAACTAGAACGGTCTAAAAACACTATCTCATGGGGCAAGCACTCGGTCTACTTGAAAGGGTAGTCAATCATCCAGGAAAGCGAGTCCACACACACACACACACACACACACACACACACACACACACACACACACACACACACACACACACACACACACACACACACACACACACACACACACACACACACACACACACACACACACACACACACACACACACTAGAGCAGGGGGAGCTCATGATAATCCGCCGATCAGACCTGACTACTGCTGCTGCTGCTGAGTAATCCTGATTAATGCAATGTGATTTTATATGCTAATCTGAGAATTTGGGAGATAATCGTCAACCCCAGCATGTCAACACTGCAGACATGATCTAAGAGGCTGTGGAATACACGTAACTTTACGTGGTTTATACTTGGCCTAACGTGAGAGGACAAGCTCAGTGCTTATAAATTATCCAAGGCCATCACAATGGGTACAAAAAATGATTAACTGTGTCTGTAGTGCAACAAAACACAAACATATCTGCTCAGCCTTGTGTGAACTGCCATGAAATAATATACAGTATCGTTTGCTGTGGTTATGTGGTTTATGAAAGCAGCTGGCACAGGGTTCACTGCAGCAGCAGCGAGTGAGCAAAGTATTTCCAGCTACACACAAGTAGTAACAGTGTAGTGTGTTGTGTTTTGTTGTGGTAGGTTCAATAATGTATTTGAATATTTCACAGAGGCACCAAAGGCTTGTTCCAGGCTGACATAATAACACATAAATACTGTTGTGTGCGCTGTGTATGGTTAAAGTGCAGGAGGTTCAGATATCAGAAAACAGCATGTGAATTATACCCTGGGTACAATAAATGAGCTTGAAAAAAATCCAAGCTCACATTAATTGACTTTATTTGCTTCTTTCAAGCTTGTCCTATCATGCAGATGTACGGTTGCTAAGTTGTTCGCCTTGTAAATAGTTCTTATGGGTCCAATCTGTTCTGAAGTGAACGCAGATTCCGTCTCTTAGCTTTAAAACCAACAAACAAACTTAATTCTGAACTAAATCCTTTGAATCCGCAGTTGGTCATTTCCACCTCTAAATGGAATGTGTCTATGTCACCCTTAAGGGGCAGCCCGTGCGTTTGTATAACTACTCACAGAGACGAGCTACGACCTGCTCTCGCTCACACACGCGGATAACCATCCCGCCCTTGAGTTCCAGACAGTGTCATGTTGTGCGTTCCTAGAAGGACAGGTTCCCACTAGTGCCCTAAACCTCGAATCACTGACGCTGCTTTGTTGGCCAAGATAGAGACGAGGTTGCATGTAAACACACACAAAATAAACAAAATCACTTAACAACGCACAGTGTAAGAGCAGCTTTTTCCTGACACATATAGGTAGCCGAGACAGAGGGAGGAATGTGTCAAAGGTTTACTGTTGTATGGGATTCTTTATCTATTACATCCCACTCATTATATGGCTTTTACCTTGTTTTACTTGCCCTTCCTTTCTACAGTATTTCTCTCTGAGAGGTTCAGTGGGCAGGAAGAGTGGATTACTTTACAATAGCAAACGTTGGCCGTCTAAAGGACGAATACAGCTTCGGGTGTCAAGGTAGGTAAAACAGCAACTGTTTCATCAGTCTAATGCCGGTAATTAAGTAGAAGTCACCTCAGCTTTTATTTGCCTTGTTATTCCGTCCTTTGCCTGGTTCACACTGGGACATGCTTGTTTTCACTGAGTGTGTTTGATCTGGGCCAACAGAAACAGGACAAGGCCCATTCACCGGTTATTAAAGGTGTTGCAAGGGAACCTGTCGTGCCATCCGATCTCTCCTTCCTGTGGGTGGGTTTCGCTCCATGCGACTTACTCCAGCTGATCTTTTCAGAGTTTGACACGGCCTGGAATATTTAGCCTATCCTGTCAGTTGCTGCTGAACAGGGTCAAGGGCAGCTTTCCTCCTCCACTGGCCACTCTCCATCTTCTCATCCCTTCATCCCCATGAGAGAATCCCAGAGCCAACAAGTAGAGCAATGAACTTTTCTGGGACAGCGAGCGTAGATGGAGTTTGTTAAAGTCGGTAGAGTGTGACTATGTGTGTGCGTGTGAGAAAGTGTGTGTGTAGTGTTTAACTTGAGAATGACATCCTAAAAGGTTGGGCTTGCTGCCTATGTTTGGCCTGGAATTTTTTTTATAATCAGTGAGATGCAAAAATTACTCCAAGTCATCAAATTTGTTTCAAACCATGAGATTTCCTTAATTTCAGTGAGTGCAACAAATCTGAGAAAATTATATATACAGAAATAAGAAAGGTAAAATATGAATCTATAAACATAGAACAGGAGTGCTACAAGTCTGTAGGGGCTGGAGGCATGTAATAGTAATATGTAATATGGATGTCTTATGTGTGTCATGGCAGACAGCGCAGTTATTAATTAGAGATGTGCACCCAGGGGCACCCTGGGCCACAATCACCAGGAAGTGATGTCATCTGGGTCACCAGTAAACTTTTGACTCACAACTACTGTCACGTTTAATATAATTAAATCACTGGAAATGAGAAAACTGCAGGGAGTGGCAGGTAAAGGTCTGCCCTCTCTTTGTAGAATAAGTGCAGCTTAGTCCAATTGCCTATTAAATTATAATGAAGATCATTATAACAAGCTAATTACTACAAGCAGAGCTGTGCGGTGTGTGAAGGACGGAGGGACGAGGCCACTGCCACCTGTCCCCTGTGCTGCCGTCCCACGGTCATGCTGGGACGTCCCACCTGGCCCAGAGCTGGAGGGGCCTTAATTCCAATCCTGTCACCGGAGACACAGTACCACAGGTGGCCTTTTACACCAAAAACACACTGGCAGACAGCACATGTGTTACAGTCTCACAGAAAGAGAGCGCACAGACATTCACACTGCCACACACTCATAAGATGATAGTGTTGATGGATTTGCAGCTGCTGAAATGCTTTCCGTTCGGCTTCCTTGTTTGTTGTAGAAATGCCATAAAAGCATAAAATGTCATGCAGAGGCCACACATGACCCGACTATACTGTGAACACATGTACAGTGTGTTGCTAACTGTACAGTAAATGACCAGGGGGTTTGCTAACTGGCATGTTGAGAGCCCTGCAAACAGGCTGGCAACAAAAGCCAAGGGCTTTGTGGCCTGTGGGTGTTAAAAATGTAAGCTAGGTCAATTTTTCAGCCTGGAACTCCAGCGAGCTGCTCTTTCTCTCAGCACAGGACGTGGTGCTAATTGTGCCCGTGAAACCAGACCTATATGGCATAGGCGCACACGTTAAGAATGTTTCAAAGCAAGCACTAATGGCATGTTGGGTACGACGATGGCCTGGTTTTGACTTCTATTTCCCGCTCTCATCCCGCATGCGTCTATAAAAGCAGAGAGCACAGCCGGTTTGTTATTGTTCATCCATATTTTATCAAGCTCCTATTTATAACTACATAGGTTTGAGTTGGGGCAAAGTGAGGAGCAGAGTGACAGTGGAGAGGCAATGATATTCCTGCGTGTGTGGTTTCATCAGTCCCACAGATTCCAGAAAATATTTCAAGCAAACCGAGGTTAGAGGAAGAAAAAGAGCGCGGTACGAGTTAAGGTATGAAAAGGTGACCTGTTCTTCATCCAAAGCTCAGAGTGAAAACATCCCTGTACGTGTGTTTACCTAACCTTTCTTAAGCCTGGAACAATTTGATGAGTAAGCACAATCTTGCTCAGCAATGCTCAGCCTCGCACAGATGCACACATGCATGTAGGACAGTTGCACAGTACCACCTCTGTTTTCTGCTGCCAAAATAACTGGAGCCATTAGAGGAGTCATGCCTGGCTCGTCGTCATTTTCTATAGCATTGACCCACACATTCACATGGGTGTGTTTTTCTGCTATTTCACAGATTAAAACTGACGACCTTTACGAACACAAGCCCACATCCCCCCCCCCCAAAAGGATTAGCTGTAGATAGGATGGTACTTAATCTCAGTCCAAAAGGTATGAATGATAGTGAGGAATCGCACAGCGTTTCATAGATAGTCATGTTCAAACACTGCACCGCTGATTCATCCGCCCGTGTGTTGATTTCCTTCCAATGCCAGCAGCTATACAATCACACTCCTTTACAGCAAGGAACTCTCCGTTATGATTACGCCTCAGAGACATTCATCGGGAAGGATTTCGCTGCAAAATGGGATTTAGTCCAGAAAGTGCAAGCTGTCCGCCCATGTTCAAAGGTCACCCTGAGCTCCGTCTCGTACCCTGTCACTGTGTCTTTTTTGTGAATACTCTTCAAACTATCCCTCATTTTACAGCAGCCAGTGCTTCTTCCTCAAGCAAGGCCACCACTTTGACAGCTCTCAATGGCTGCCACTGTCAGATGCCGAGATTGTAACAGGGACCTCAGAGCTGTGTGACACTGCTGTTTATCTTTTAACCACAACATCCCGGCCACAGATCACTTGATATGTTAATGTGTGTTGTAAAAAACGTGATTTCTGCTTACTTACAAACCATGTTCCCATTCAAATGTCCAAATAAAGACTTTCTTGAATGGAGTCTGGTGCAGGGAAGTGTTTGGTGTATACCTCCACAAATACAGGGTAGCCACACCTAATGACTTATTACCTATCCTTATTTCTTATCAGCACTTACTTCCCGCTGGCTGACAATAACCTACGTTGCATCTTAGTTTTGTGGTTTAATCTTTGTTAGTGAAATATAATGGATTATATGGAAATCCAGAGGCCAAATTGCATTGATAATGCTTCCTGGAAATAGTTTATTTTTCCGTTAAAAGCTTCCTGCTTTATGTTTGGGTCGTGATCAGCATTAGCTCTTTAAATGTACTGTCTGGTAACGATAGATCCTGTGCGGTGTGATAAGATGTTAGCCTGTTAGCATGTTGTCATCCTGACTGTAGGGCATGTGTACAGTCACAAGGCGACACTGTAGCAGCTCCTGTGACACCACTGGCCTGTATTCACCGTTAATGCTGCACACGCAGGCTAAATAATGGACAAATTTACCCTGAGCTCGTCTCTCTCCGCCTCCCAGCGGTATTTCTCGGCCTGGAAGCGTCCCCACTCGTACTGGATGAAGTGCAGGATCCCAGGAAGCGTCATACCCGAGTCCCCGTCCTGCAGCTCCCGAGCCTGCGACGACCCGGGCATGGCTGCTGCTGCCGCCGCCGCCGCCGCTGCCATCGCCCCGGTCCCCGCGGCTGATGTCGCCTGGCCCGGTGCTGATTTGGGCCCGTTTGGGTTGCGCCCCGCTCCGCTGCTGCCGCCGGAGTTCGGGTTTGGTCCTCCGCCGGATCTGTCCGCCTCCATTTTAACCGTCCAACCTCTCTCCAGGATAAGGAGGCGGAAACGGGCCGTGTAGGAACAATAATAATAAAAACAACCACTAGCCCGCAGCCGTCTTCTCCCCCTGGTGCACTTCACGACCACAGAGCTCCTTTCTTCCTCCTCACACGCACGGAGCAAAATTACTATTCACTTAGAGAAACACTACACTTCCCTTACCAACACCTTCACAATAAATCGCCACCACACTGCACTTTTGTCACATCACGACCCGTTTAATAACAAATGCACTGTGGATGATATCAATTATTACATGGACAAACTAAGTTTTAAACAAAGCAACTAAATGCATATCGCTCAAAACAAGTGTTGAGATTTTGGGTGCGACTCTTATTTTGTAAATCCCGGATTAGCTTCCTCCTCCCTGTGTTCGCTGTTGGGAATGTCCGGCGTGCCTGACAAATAAGGAGCCGTGTGTTCTACAGTACACAGCCAGCGTGTCGCCAGAGGAGGTTACTTCCTGCCATTTAGTGAGCAGTCGTGTTTGAGGGACAGTGAAGGCTGCAGAAATCATTCCCAACTTCGTTTCCGGTTTGAGTTTGTATCGATAACAAGTCCACAACACATTTTGTAAGGCATGGTTGTAGGCCTGCCAAGTTTAGTTTCAGATCTAATATATTAAACTCAAACTTACATTTTTGATATTCATATTAATTAAACAGCTTTTTCAATCCAATCCAAGCACACACATTCCTCTATTGCTGGATGTATCTTGTACAAACATCTTCATCATGATTTTCCAAAACCTGAAACATTTGCATTTTGGTATGCCGAACACAAGAAGTGGCTTGAGGACACAATCAATCTTTTTTTTAGAATATATTCATCTTTAATCTCTGTCTTTTTTAACCAGCTGGCAATGAAGGACTAGATGCAAAAATCTAGGCATACACATATATGTGTATAATAAAATTATGTAGTGTATAATTAATTAAACTACAGATGCCAATTGCAAATGTACAGCATTTGGTACCATGGCACTGTGCTCAGTAAAACCAAAAGTGGAAATATTTATAAATGGTTAAAAATGAATTAAACCACGATTCACTTCCTCTTGTTTCTGTATGTCGTCTACAATTGTGATATTTTATGACAAATTTCTGCTCCTTTTTAAATATGTTTTTAAATGCTATTGTATTTATTCAATTTTATTATTTGTTTAACAGGGACAGTTGCTCTACCTAAGCCAAAGTTAGGCTATATGTAATCAGAGCAGGTGTTACACCCTGAAAACGGAATGTGGCAATATTTTATTTTATTTTATTTTGAAGTCGGGGAGCTTTTATTCTGTAGGAGTAGAAGCAGAGGTCTTCCTCTCGCTGCTGCAGGTTTCTCACACATCATGGCCGGATCGTACAGTCGGTTTCATGGCTGATCCAGTGTCAACTTACACTGTAATGAAATGTGTTGAAGCGATCGAACTGTGGGTTTTCTACCTGTAAAAGGCTGCAGAGTCGATTTCAACCACGACCTCAGATATTATCCAACAATGCAGGTTAACATCTGTGTGTGTTGCTGCAGGTCCAGCCTGGTTTTGCTCCTCTGCCACCACAGCTGACTGACATGGGCCAACAGGAACAGGTGCAGGTGAATGGACATCACGTTAGTAGCATGGTGAATGGAGGATTTGATCGTAATGTAAATGATGAACAGCGACATTGATAATAAGGTGAGTTGTAGTCATTCTACCAGCTGTCTCCGTTCATTGGTGCAGCCAGTCATGTTTTATTTATAAAATGAACCTATGTATGGAGTTATGGCTGTTTTCCCTATTACCTTTAACTGATTATGACCAGATATCAGAGTAGTTTTAAATGCCCTGTGTGCCATGGTATTTTGTACAGTTATGTGCACACTTGCACATACCTGCATACTGTCACGGATATACATACATAAAGACATGCATTAATTGCATATACACACTTGCACATACATGCATACTGGCACGCATATACATACCTACATATATACATGCAAATATATAAACATACTTTATTTGCACATACATGCATACTGTCGTGCAAGTACATACGTAAAAACATACATATACATACATCTCCTTCACTGGCACATACATGCATACTGTCATGCAAATGTATTCATATATACAAGCATGTACACAATCGCTACAAAATATTCATTGTTTTGTGTCGTTCACAGGTTGTCGTCAACTCTCATCACTCCACTATGAGACTAATGGAGACCTAAGTTCGCCGCCGGATCTCTCCATTAAATTTAGCTCCTGAGAGAAACTGGAAGGTAAACGCTATTTGCCATGCGTATCAGTTTCTGCCAGGGCCTGTTATCTGGCGCCATCATTCTCAACCTCCTCATTCTCTACTATGTGTCCCGGGCCCAGCAGCAAATGATGGAGAAGAGGAAGGAACTTGGTAGGGGCACGAGGAGGGCCGCCCTACCGGCCTCTGGTCTTGGGGGAGGCCTAGGGTTACTTGAAGGAGCTGGAGGTGAGCCCGGAGTGGCCGGTGGGGAGGGACACAATCGTGGCTCACGTGTGACTGTTCTTCTGCGGGAGTTTGAAAACTTTGAAAATTACGTTGGGGATGTGGCCAATTCCTTCCTCCGCCAGAGACCTGAGCTTCCTTTCCTCGCTGTGGCGGACACGCCTCCGTACCCTCCCCTGGTGCTCTCAGAGGGGGCTCGGCTTCTTGTGCTCTCCCCCAGCCCAGACCAGCCTCCGCAAGCTCACAGGCCAGAGTTCCACGTTCAGACAGAGTTCGTTCTGCTGGTGCCTGACGGGGTTGAGCTTGAGCAGCCTCGGGCTATAGAGAGGCTGATCAGGGAGTTGGAGGGTGAGGGTGGGGGGCCCGTGAGGCTGGTTGCTGCACCGGTGCTGGCTCGATCTGCCGTGCAGTGTCTCCACCTGCGGGTGAACCTCAGAGAGTGGACAGCCACCTACTCCCCAGCGGCGTCTGGGAGCAGTGGGAGTGTATGCACGGCTTTACAAGGAGATGCAGTTGTCCTCATTCGCACTGAGGATCTTTTTAACCTCTCCGTCCCTCTTGGGCGGCCCCTCTTTTCCTCCCTCTTCGTTCAGACTGCCTTGAGGGGCTGGAAGGTCAAGCTGCTGGAGAGCCCCTGTTTCTCCGCAAGCCACCGGCCCCTCTTCACCTCCGCTCACAACCAGTGGAAGGCCGACACTCGACTGAAGGAGGCCACTGGGATGCTCATGAGGAGCTTTGGTCTCAAGCGTCTCCTGCTGTCTGATGGGAAGGAGCAGTGGTACGGCTGCAGCAAAGAGACACCTCGTTGCTTTGGCACCGTGCAGGATGACACTCCTGACTACCTTTATCTGGATCGATGGACTCCTCCCTGCTGTCTGCGAGCGCTCAGGGAAACCACCAAGTATGTCATCAATATCCTCGAGAGCTCGGGGGTGCGCTACTGGCTGGAGGGGGGGACTCTGCTGGGTGCCATTCGCCATCAAGACATCATCCCGTGGGATTACGACGTGGACCTGGGTATTTACCTGGAGGACGTGCCCAACTGCGATCACTTAAAAAACCTGGACTCAGGCTCTCTTGTGGATGCTAACGGCTACGTCTGGGAGCGGGCAGGTGGAGGGAGACTTCTACAGAGTCCAGTACAGCGAGGCCAACCACCTGCACGTTGACCTGTGGCCATTCTATGCTCGCAACAGTGTCATGACAAAGGACACGTGGACAGAGCACAAACAAGACGTTGAGTTCCCAGAGCACTTCCTGCAGCCGCTGATCCCCATGACCTTTGCTGGCATCACTGCCTACGGCCCCAACAATCACCGGGCCTTCCTGGAACTGAAGTTCGGAGAGGGGGTGATCGAGAACCCCCAGTACCCCAACCCTTCAAAAAAGAGGCTGGACAGAAGCAAATTATGAGACACTTAATATGTCGTACTGTATTTGTTTGTTACAACACTTGAAAGTCAACATTATTTCTTTATTTTAAACTGCCTGGAAGATGATACCTGAAAACTCATATGGTGCCACAATGACTGACAACTGTATCAACTGAAAACTGTATAATCACAAGTCTGGTCAGATTCTCTCACTATTATCTAGAACCCACCCGATATGAGCTTCTCACAGACTTTTGTCGAAAAGATACAATACAGAAAATATGAGCATTAACATTGGCAATTGTTTATTTTGATTATTTCACGTTATATTTGTTTTTTTTTATTTGTGTTTATTATTTATTTATAGTATTTATTTATAATAAAGTTTATGGTTAAACTGTATAATTATTTTTTATTGCAAGGGGTCAATAACGGCATAGAAATCATTGCCAATTTTTAGTTTTATATATATATATATCGGCCAATATATCATTATTGGAAATGTTGTACTACTACTACATCCTTCTGGCTCCTCTATCATCAGTAAATACATGTGAGGTCTATCGTTGGATTGTCTTTTCATTCGTTGTGAGTGGCCAGTTTTTTTGAGGGCATGAACATTTGAAACTCATACTCAAGGGCATTGACATCACCTCCTTAAAGAGAAACCTCTGTACTACATAGTGCACTAAATCTGGACATGTTGCACAGTGAGATATAAATATGACTGCTGTAAAGATTCTAATATAATGATATGACGTTATCTTCAGCAGGATTTAAGGTATTTAAGGAGCTTCGCTCTGACAGGTGTTTTATACATTTCTTGACTGTGTTGCATCGTTTTGCACTGACTCATTCTATTTTCAGTTTTGCTCTGTTAATGAATGTGTATGCTTTGTTGGTACCGGACAACTATAGTGCGGTGAGTAAGTTAACCTGTGGTGAAATATAAACACACTCATACATCCTGTTATCGTTGGCATATGGGGTGGTTGACATGTTGCCCCATTCGGTGACTGAATTTGTAAATCAGTGTTGACACTTTGCTCAGTTATGTGTGTAACTACTGAGCATGTATAATGTATTGACTGAAATAGAAATATTCAAATAAATAATTTTAAAAGACATACATCCACCGGCTCCTGCAGGTTTCACATGATTCCTGTTGTGTTGTTACATGTGTGAGTTGAATCAAGGTGTCACTTCATTTCATGAACTGGTAAAATAAAGGCATCTGAACTGTGACATTTACTTTACTCTTATTTGTTTTGAAGACCATTGGAAAATAGGAAAAGGTTGCAATAGCTCCTGCAAATCTTTTTGACCACTAGGTGGCACACCATGCCTGAATGTTTAAGCTCTCTGCACCACGTTGTTTCTGTCCACTGTCAACAGCATTATGGGAGTTCCTCATCCATATGGATGGAGGATGTTATAACAGGACAAACAGGAATGTCCAGTTACAGCAGTTGAGCTCGCTTCTTTGTCACAGACTGATCCCAGCAATGTGGACTACTTCCCCTGTATCTCAGTCGAGCAAATTCACTGACAATAGCTTCCTTTCACTTGCAGATATCAGATTCCGCAAAGTGTATCATCAATGGATAAACAGGATCGTTCATACTGGTAACTGGTAAGGCCTGGTAACTTGATACGTGTCTATATGACAGAGGCCACAGTATGTGTGGTTATTTTTGGAAGCAGGAACATAAAGGATCTCAGTCATTTTAAATATGTTGCCTCTCTTGCATTCTTCTGCAGAGTGGCGTCAGAGCCACAGGGTTAGGTATGCAGCCAGTGGAATTTGTGATTTTAATATACAATACTTTACTGTGATTAATTGCACTATAACAAAAAAGTACAACAAACAAAATTCACAAAGTAGCCAAAGCCGACATATTAGTCCAGGCAGTTCCGGATTGCTGATCATTGATGGGTGATAATAGGAACCTGTTCCTAAGGGCACCATTTGATATTAATGAGTAACATTAAAACACTATTGCAACCAAGAGACAAAACTAACAGCCACAAAATTAAAACTAGAATATTACTTACTGGAGCGCACACCTCTGCCAAGGAAAACATAAAAAAGTACTTTTTACGTAATCCTGCTGATAATCAGACAAAGGTGAAAACAAACCCTAGTGGAGGTAAAAAAAAAAAGGCCTTTATTGTTTTAAAACCTACAGACAGTACATTCAGATTGTAACTTTATTTGGAACATAGCCCCACTGTAACAAAATCATTACCAACACACAGACACACACAACATGATAGAATCAGACGTCCATATGGTAAACTATCTCAGAAAGGAATGATAACATCTTCACAACCCTGCACCAAAACAGCAATGCTTTAGGGCAATGCTTCACATTTTAGCACTAATGACCAACAAGATATATTTAGGACCTTCATTCTAAACAGTTAAAGATGATTTGGATGGAAGACATACGCATTTACTAGAGCAATTTTACAGTTTCTTCATTCACCAACACGTGACACTTTCTCCCACTGCCAAACTGCAAAAGTAAAATCACCACACGGAAGCCACCGTGTGCACACACAGTCTAGACGTTCACCCACGAGTTAGAAAATAAGACAATGAAAATAAAAATACCACTTAGACTTGAAGACTAGCAAACAATACAAATGACTTACCATCATGTCAAAACATTGCCCTCTTTGGAATTTGATGAGAAATAAATATGATTATCAAACATTTAAGACCCTTAAAGCCAAAACATCAACAGGTTGATATCAAGACATGCTCACTATTTCACCTCAAACTAACCGACAGTCCACTTCAGCCTTTTTACTTGTACAAAATGTCATCAGGAGTTCAACAGCCTCGCTCAGTCAGTGAATCTGTGCGATGTTTGGTTCCTTGGGGTGTAAAGATGCAGTTGAAGGACAGTCTGCAATCAAAAGAGTGATCCTGAGGTCATGACGTCACTGATGTTCCTCTGAGGTCAGTGTGCGTGTGTGTGTGTGCATGTCCATGCGCATCGACAAACTGGTCCTTCATTCATCTCTGGGATGTGACTGAGGTTATTATTTCATTTGGTGTGTGTTGCAGTATAAATATAATCTTAAAAACAGGTTTTACAAGGATAGTGCTTTTTCTTGTACACAACAATTGGCCCAAAATAAGCAAAGTCACTATAATAAACTAATAAAAAGCCTTGACCCAAATTAAAAACTTTAATAAAATAATAACATATTTGCGCTTGTCATAAATATCCATTTTCCTGCAGACTATAAACTCACATCAAATTTCCACCAGGAAGTTGATATCCAAAAGGTGAATAGTCATAAATAGAGTTGTGAATAACAGTAATTTCCTCAATGCAGTAAATAAGATGTGACAAAGCTGTAACAATAAGCCAATAAGTAACTGCATCAATGTAATTTCCATTTCAACATCATAAATTGGTCGTCACTGGTCACATGGTAACGGACTAATAGACTGAATAGAATTCTGACTTTAAAATTGACGAGGACCAACTAAATGCAACATCAGTGTGAGTCAATACAGCAGCTAGACAATGTACATCAATGTCCCTCGAAGTGAAAACCCAAGTCATTGTTCAGAATATCGCTTTTGATATTCCCCCTTCTGCACTTCTCAAACACACGCTTCCACAGAAAAGCGTTGAGGACAGAGAGCTCTCGTTTGCATTGTGCTGTGCGTGTTCATCCTCTCTGTGTGCACTCCTTCCCTCGGGCAGGAAGTAAAAAAATATAATAAAATAAAAATTGAAAAAACTCAGGTTTCATCTTTCAGGAGTGTTACATTTGTGAGGGGTTTCTCTGTGATATCAGCAGCTGGTTTACATGGCTGACTCTTTTTCACTAGGCAGCGGCCACTCAATGAGCGGCGAGTGCTCGGGTGCGGTGGCCGACGGTTCGCTTTCCATCCTGACCTCGCTCAGCTCGTTGCCCTCCTCTTTTTTGGCTGTACGGTCAACGAAGAACTGCAGGAGACCGGCTCCGAAAGCATCACCTTCCACATTCAGCACCGTGCAGGTTCGGTCACTAAGGAAGACAAAGCAGATGACAAACTATTTGAATAGGATGATAAATATGATACAAAATGCATCACAAAGACTTCACCGAGGCATTTATGTTTTTGATTACACAAACAGATTTCCATGAAATTCTGTAGAGGGGGTGAGGTATGACCCAAGGAGGAACCCACTACATTTTGAAGTGGATACGGCCAGATACAGGAATTCTTTCTCTGCTTTCAAACGTGGAAAGATACGCCATTTGCTCTCCAAGTGCCCTTCTAGTTTGGACTATGTTACAAATACACTTCCCGCTCTATAGCCACATACAATACAAAAGGTTTTGTACTCACACGAGCCAGTCAACAGCCAGGATGAGAGAGATGTCATTGGTTGGCAGGCCCACTGCTTCCAGGATGATAGCTAGGGTCAACACACCACCGGCAGGTATACCTGCTGCTCCGACACTGGACGCTGTCGCTGTCACACTAACGGAAGGGAAGGAAGGATGACATTGTAAGATGTTTGCACTGCATTTGCACAATCATTAAGCTGCATATATATATGTATATCATTTTAAAGCATCTATATTTGTATACAATACAACTGCAACTGTACAATTGGTTATAATATTTAGTCCAGTTGTGTGACTGTGGGTGTTTCAGTGGTTTAGGACTCACAGGATGGTGATGATCTGGATGAAGTTGAGGGAAACGTTGTTTAGCTGAGCGATGAAAACTGCGGCCACACACTGGAAGAGAGCAGCGCCGTCCATGTTGACCGTCGCTCCGATGGGCAGGATGAAGCGACTGATGTGCTTGGAGATGCCATTATTTTCCTCTACACACTTCATCATCAGGGGAAGAGTAGCAGAGCTAAAACAAACAAGAAATAGGGAATGTGTAAATGTGTGAAGTTTTTTTGAATTACTACAGAGAAAAGAAAACACAAATACATCCAAACAATTTTTTACAACAATGCATTTCTTTTCTTCATTGTTTAGTTTGTATATTTAGCTTATCTGCACATATTACTGTGTGAGGCTCATATCGGCCGTTATCAAATCAGCCAACCAACCATCAGTCTGCCTTGAGTAAACAGCTATGGGCTTTGTTACCTGGAGCTCGTTCCAAAGGCTGTCGCCAGCGCTGTGAATATCCCCCACAGGAAGGTGTATGGGTTCTTCCTGGTAATGACGAAGTAGATGGCAGGCAGCACAAGTAAGCCATGGATGGCATGTCCCACAATACAGCAGGCAATATATTTTCCAAGACTGGCAAACAGTGTGGCAACGTCCTCCATCTCGACGATCTTGCCAGCAACGAGGAACATGATACCAATAGGAGCATACCTAGAGAGAGAGAGAGAGAGAGAGAGAGAGAGAGAGAGAGAGAGAGAGAGAGAGAGAGAGAGAGAGAGAGAGAGAGAGAGAGAGAGAGAGGAACAGTACAACACTGTAGATTATAATTCTGGAGCATGCCATAAAGAAAAAGTTTCAAATGTATTTAACAGGGATTATTCTAATCTCTCCTGATCCAGAAACATGCAGGTCTTCCTCACCACATGATCCAGGAGACGAGCACCATGGTGGCCTCGTTGAAGGAGTTGAAGAACTTGATGAGGATTTCCCCTTCCTCTCCCAGCTTCCTCAAAGCCACGCCAAACACAATGGCAAACACCACCAGACCAAGAATATTCATCCCATCCTGGTCTGTTCCAATGGGCACCTGAAGACAGACAGAATATGAGTAACACCCAACAACAGCCAACAATACAGCGCTTTATTTCCCATAGTGGACAACTGAGCCATTCACCTTCTCCACTGTGATGTTGGGGTTTCCATCGGTGCCATTCTTTGTAACCAGCTTGTAGCTGGTCGCATACTGGGCGGGAAAGAAAGTGATACACAGTTTATTAAAACAAGTCATCTTATCTTAACATTCATTTTTTACAATTTCAAACTGTAATTATGTAAAAACTACAGAATCCAGATCCGATACTCACTGATTGAAAGGCGGCAGACACCAGGTTGGAGGGAAAGATGTTTCTGTGGAGAGAAAAAAAAGAAAAGAAATCTTTCAATTCCTCTGCTCAGTGTGAACCAGATGACTTAAAAAATAAAAATGGAAAAAACATTGCTGTAGTAGTAAGAAGAAATTACACACACCTTTTAAGTCCAAATTTAAGTTCATAATTGTTTCTGATAAACTCTTAGCTGTTAGCGTTTAAATAAAATAACAACTATTCATCACACTACTACTACTACTACTATCACAAGACATCCTGCAGAGAGCAGCTACGTCCTCTGCACTTCAGATGGTTCAAACAGACAGAATCACAAGGTTGATCATGTGGAAATAGCTGAGAGAATTTAACCATTAATCCCCTTTGCCCCCATTTCTGATTACCGTGGTGATTTTCTCTAACTCTAACGAGTACACACACGCACACACACACACGCACACGCACACACACACACGCACACACACACACACACACACACACACACAGATTTAGAGTAATAAGGAATTAACTTCACAAGCTCTTTGCAGCCATTCATTCACTTTCATTGGAACTGTAGTGGGTCAGGATTAAACACCATGTGACTGTGACAGGGAAGCATGCGACGGCGTGCACCCGGATCACAGGCTGAATTCTGGCCATGTGAAAGAGCACCAAGGAAAAAGAAGGAAAGGGCAGTCAGGCTTTCAACCTCATTTGGATATTCAAATGTGTATTACTCACATTTGTATTACACACTTGTGTCTTTCAATTGACTGGTGCAGTCTCACTGAGAAAATAAACTATATCATTAAATGTTAATTTAATATAATCATGGGGATTATAATGATTTTTGAACAGCTCCATAAAGATGCTAGACTGGAACCTGGTCACTGTAATTAACAAACCATCACTCTTGCTCTGTGTGATGCTGCATGACTCAGGTCTCCATTGTATTTTGTGTCCTAGTCAATATTATCTGAATATTTTGGTGTCTAAGACGACAACGTTCTTTAGACCGAGAAGACCTTCACCCATCACTGTGCATTTCCTTTCTCTCCGAAATTCATCCACTAACCCTTCCTTGTTATTTGTTGCCACTACTTCAGTCCTGGCACAGGTACAATCTAACAAAACGTCAATAGGTAGGTGTGTTTCCTTAATGACAGACTGCTGATTGTTTGAGGCCTGCTGCTCTGACGTCTGCCATGCCCTCTTGTTGCGTGTCCCGGAACTGGCAATAAATGGGGAGCGCCTGTTGCAGGTCTAAGAGGAATAATAAATGTTTGGTTTCCTGCTTGGCAACAAGATTCAACAGGATGGATGAAAAATATCTTTTCTATGTGGAGTTTAGATCCATTAGATGACAAAATGAACAAAACACAGTCCACTAAGCTCCCTGCTACCTCTAAGACTTGGGATGCCAGCAGGTAGTATGCAAACATCTGCCGAGAAGTATTTGTGTGATGCAATTTGCACGGTGGCCCTGAGGGGGGAATTAAGGAAGCAGAACCGCACCGAGAACCATTGATGCTGCAGTTCTCTAGTCCTTATATAGTTTTGACAACACATCTTAGATCTAGGTTGAGGTATGTGCTGTTAACCTAGAGTTAGCCGCATGCTTATTATTAGCCTGCCAACAAAATCAACAAAATATACTTTTGTAGAAGCAGACTAACGTCATGTAAGTTAGCTGTGTAATGTGATAGCTTTGTCTTTTTCCAGACGCCACAGTAAAGACAATACATGTTGATCTGGAAAATAAAAGTAAGCATGTTATATAGCTAGCTAACATGACGTTTGACAAGAAACAGGCAACTGAGCAATGTGCTAACGTCAGGGTAGCAAGCTATATACAGTAACATGCTAGATTTGTGTATTTCAGATCAATGCCACAGTAAAGAGAACGTTGAAAAAACAAAGTTAGCATATTACATAGCAAGCTAATGTGACATTATTTAGTTAATTTAATTGGCTTAATTGTCAGTCGTGTGACTTTTTACTGTCCCCATGGAAACAGGTCTGTTGTGTTGCGAGTATTTGGCTGTGTTGCATGTGGTCGAGGTGTGAGTATTGGGTCAAGTTGTATTTGCAGCAAGTTTTCTGTTTGTGTTGTGAAATTAATGATTTCTCCACTTCTACGTGTTTTGTCGATTTGCAGGTGATTTCTATAACTGTACTGTGTTGAGCTCTCAGGGCCACATGTGCAATTGTATTTAAAGTTACTACTTTCCTGGAACTCAGGGCAAACATGCATGGTCAATAATTCCACAGGTGACAAGCGCTGACCAATAGCAGTCGCCTGTATATGTTGTGTGTCTATGTGGTGTAAAGTGGGAAAACAAACAAGAGACAGGAGATAAGACGTGTCAACAAGGATGTGCAGGAGCAGCTGTATGACATATAAACATTTCACAGACTGAGTGTGAGTGTGTGTCTGTGAACAATGACCCAAGCCATTTTTACGCTTTGCTGAACAGCTCTTCGGTCAAAGTCCCACAGTGTCTTTTTTGTTCAGAATTAACTGGACACCAACTGAGCGGGCTCGCTCTAATGGGTTTCGCCTGCTGTCCTATCAAGATAATGTGTGGTGTGCGAATGTGAGGTGGGTGGCACGTGTCCTGCACGAGATAAACATTACTGTCCTGAGCGTGCAGTTATACCCAGTAGTGGCATTCAGGGGCATTGGTAAACAATAAAACTGTGCTTTTGCACAAGTTCTAGAAATAAGGGCACTTTTTTCATAACAAATGAAAGAGTGAGACAAAATGCCAAATACGCAATCCAGGTTTGTTTTTTATATACTGGCCACAGTGCTGCAGGATAAGCAGGATACAAATGTCAATAAGTGAATGTCCACCTTTTGTCTGATTACACTTGTGTGTGTGTATTTAATCTGGGCAGTGTTTTTAATAAGTGTTTCCAGGGATAGGTCACACTGCCTGAGGAAGAGGGAGGGGAGGAGGAGGAGGGGGTGAGAAATTCCGTATTTTATGGTGAAAAATCCCAGTATTTAATGGAAAGCAGAAGCAAGGATTTCAAAATGAATTTCACAGATGAATCACAAATGCATCGGATGACAAAGACTCGATGTTGATCATGAAGCCAAGTTTAAATCAATCTCAGTGCATGTAGTTGAAGTACTGCCTGTAAAACACCTGCATACTACTATTTCCTTTTAATAAATAACTAAAATAATGCACATTATAGCCACGTCTTCTTTTTCAAGCTGAACCAGATAACCTGAGCACGGTCTAAACTCAAACCCTCCTTATTTATACCAAAACTGTCCAGTTTTTAATCTCTGTGGGGGAGAAACATCACAGGATACTGAATTGCTACTTGCTCAAAAAAGGCATTTCTGCCTTCCTCCCAACTATTTACTCTAAAACAGGGCAGGAACTAAAGACAAAAAAAGATTGCCCATCATTCAACCAGTTTTGTAAGATGTTTCTAACAAACCCAGGTGATGATGTGTCAGAGGATTTTGTCAAGTCACTATGTCTGTCTCTGACTCAACACTTTTGCCTCTTGCAATGCCTCAGAAGATGAGGTGGGAGCACACTCTCCTCATGAACACCTCCTCTGTGACATGTTGACTTAAGAAATTATACGGTGGAGCCAGCAGAGGAGTTTATAGCAGCGTTGTGAGGACTGAATATTGTGATTTCCCAGAGCAAATAAGAGGGGTCAACAAGTTTAAGGCTGAAGAGGCCAAATAATCTGATATGAATGACATGGACAAGAAAAGAAAAAAACAGCTAAGCAAAGGTCATCCCAAAAACTGTAGCTCATTTTGTTACATTATTTGATGATAAATAATTATGGCAACATGACTTTCTACAATAGCAGCATAACAAAGGTTCAATATATATAAAAAAAAAAATTTTATACTGTATATTGCAAAGGTATAACACATAATCGATCTTCCTGAAAATGAAAATCTTGAAAACGTGTTTGTCATTCCCTGCTCATAAAGAAGAGTTTAAACCCACAACCTTCACTCAGGAGCAACAACTTTTTAAAATTTAAAACAATGTGACATTTATAGACATCAACTGAAAATTTGTATCTTAATATAACTATTTGGTCATTTCGTCCAGATGTATTTCAAACTAATAAAAAACCCTCTGAGAATCATAAAGTGCTCCCTCAGAGAACGAGAGCAGCCCTGTGCTTATTTTAACTCTCACACACACACACACATGCTGTTGCTTCATAACCCATGTGCTTGTGTTGCACAGACAAAATGTGCAATACGACCTCATTATGAATGGAATTCACTGGGTTTGAGAGGACCAGTACAAAACAGGATTCCTGTGAAATGCCACAACTGCCACTCTGACCCGGTTGCTAAATGAACGTGAGCTGATGCAACCGTGTGTAGTCATTACAGCACACACGCCACACGCGCAGCTAAAAGGTGTATTAAAGCACACGTGGTCCATACTCAATTCTCTCAGACGCCTTCAAGCCAAGTGAAGTGATTGGATGGACTGATTATATGATTTAAAAGTCATTGATGGACAATCCACAACTACGCGCCGTCAGTGACTCATCACGTCGTGTTGACTGACCAGGTGAGAAAAGGACAATGGAGGATGGGTCGCTCACTGCGGTCGCTCACCTGACGAGATCCAGGAAGGAGTCGATCACCTCTTTAGCAGCCGGCACATCGTCGCCCAAGCCCGAAACCTTTGGTTTCCCCACGGTAACCGCACCGGGGGTGATGATGAATGCCATGATCACCCCGATGGACGAGGCGATCAAGGTGGTGACGAGGAAGAAGAGCATCGCCCAGCCGCCGAGCTTGCCCAGGGCTTTGGGGTCGAGGCTGGCCGACCCGGACACCAGGCTGCACACCACCAGCGGGATGATGATCATCTTCAGCAGTCGGATAAGCAGCTCGCCGGGAAACCCTATGTAGATCATCTGGGTCCGGCTGAGCGCCACGTTGCGCACGCCGAGTCCGATAAAAACCCCGATGATGACCCCGGCCACGGTGAGGATGACCAGCAGGTTGGACCTCACGATCCGCTTGACCCGCTCGGCCAGCGGCTCCGGGTCGCTCTCCTTCGGACTGCTCAGTCCGTTGGTCAGCGGCTCGCCGTTGGAGGGCTTGCCGTCCTCCATGTCTATCTTCTCAGCCATTGCGCGCGCTCAAAGTCTCCCTGAATTAACCCAACAGCACAGACACCCGAGCCAATACAAAAAGACAGACTGTCACTGCGGTTGGAGGAACTTTTAATTGACGGAAACAACCAGAGCCGCCCGCTTCCTCCTCGCTGATAAACGATGCTGCTCCACTGCAGCTCTCCTTTTCTTACCAGGGCTGGAATCACCAGCTCCTCCCTGTGACGCATGAGCTGGGCGGGTCTTAAAGTCGGAGGAGACGATGGCACATGTTCCATTACATTTATTAAAACACAATACGCCAGGTTTCCGTCATTTAACTGCATGTATCAGGGCCGTGCTCAGCCATTACAGGGGTCGAGTTAAACTAAACATTGATTTAACCAAGTACCCAAATGTAGCGAGTCTGCGACACACCACAAAACCACTCCGACACCACAGCTCTCTTTGGATCTCTTTTTACTGTAATGATACATGGACATGTGGGAGGGACTGCATCAGTTCACATCCTCTTCTTAGACTACTGTAAAGGATGCATGAAATAATAATGTAAACAAAATAAACATAAATATGCCCTGCCTCACATGTCTAACCCATCACGGAGTAAACACAATGACTTAACTTTCTTTCTATACAAATCCGACAAGAAAACTACATCTCCCATAATGCCGCGGGTTGCTGCTGAGCAAATCGGCGGCACTTCAAAGGCAAACAGCAGAAAACAATGCAGCGCCAACTTTTGAAATAAGTGACCCTCCTTACAGTACAGACTTCCGCTTTACACATTACAGCGGTCTTATATTGCTCTTCCAGAAAGCAGTCACAGTAACATGCAGACACGTACCACAGCGCGACGGGGGGGGGGGGGGGGGGGGGTTCACAGACCAGAATACTGATATAAAACATATTCACATAAAAATAAAAAGGCACATAAAACATTGCTCCCTTTTGTAAATACTGAAAAGAATCTCACAAAGATGTTAAGACTGATTTAGCCTAATCACTGGCTATAAAATAAAAATAAGAAAGTACTAGAAATAGATACCCCCCCCCCCCCTCCTCTCATTGTCGGCAAATGGAACATCCAACTGAGACGATATTCACTGCAGGATTTTTAAAGTTAGCTGGAATATAAAAACACACCATTACACATACACCCATGAGGATGATAAATACTAAATTACAGATCACTACAAAATTATGAATTTGCACAGAGAATGTGACATGTGACGCCCCTCAGATGCTTTTCCTTTCACAAGTGCCAAACATTGTTTATGCTTTTGAACACTTATCATCACCTGCTAAAGAGGGCCGGTTAGGGAAAAGGTAGCCATGATGCCATTTCACAGGGTGCTTGATCCACATGCAGAAAATGTGGTGGCCAGAAATGAGGCTAAAATATCCTGGGTACGAATGCGGCCATCTTGGACATTTAGAGCCAAAGTCGTGATCAGGGGATGGAGGTATCAAGGTCCCGCCGATGCACGTGTCGAGCAATCACAAGTCAGTCTCAGCTGTCAATCAGAGATGTTTTGCCTGGTTTTTATATGATCAAATAAGTAATTAAAACCAAACTCGCCGTAAAAATAAACACTTGTAAGAAATGTATTTAGACATGTTCTTTGACTTTTAATTTGGGACCATATTCCATCAATTAACATGGAGGAGGCGGGATTTAGGACCTATACTGCAGCCAACCACCAGCTGGTGATTGAGAAGCTTCGGCTTCACTTTCAGGGAGCACTTTCATGTCCTATATATACAGTATATGGGTTTGCCTATACAGCTGTGCAGACTGCCACTGGTCTTTGATGCAACCTCCCTCCTCTGCCTGCTTATTTGCTCTCCTCACAAGTACCAGCTCAACAAAGAATACTATTATTGTTGTAGTTATAACATCAGTGGGGTGATGCATGTGGAACAACAAGCAAAGCCATAACATTAATCTAACATCTGGGATACTTTTGCATGCATCATTTAAACTGTGCCTATGCTTGTAATTACAGTGAAGAGAGAACAGAAAGACGCCAAAGTAAAATACACAGCATCCTCCTCTGTGAAAAAAAGTGATAAGTACGAGTCAAAGTTTTAGATGAAAACAATAAAAAAAATGGTTTCCAATGTTGTTGACATATCGGTGTCCTGGCGACCACACTGCAGTCTTTGGCAAGGTTTGCATCAAACTGTCACAAGAGACAGACTCTTATTGTCTGGGATACTGAGGCCTGCAGTCAGATAGCTGAAATTTTTTTGTTGTAGGGGTCCAAGAAAGCCTGGGGTTAGCTTACACTCAAACAACAATCCAGGCCCCTTTAACACACGCTCCCACGAGCAGAAATTTGTGGGAAAAGCACCTTTAACACCAAAGAAAGCCCACAGGACCGGGAACCCAGGCTGGTAGAGCGCTGTCCTCTCAGTGCTCAGTTTGTTATCTCAAGCTTGTTCTTTGTTCCCTCTGACTGTGTGAATAATCGGAGGTATCGCTGTGATTCTGTGAAATAGTGCATTACTCTGTGAGAAAGGACAACGTCACTATAGCACAGGAGAGCCGCAAGTCTTTCTAGTGTAGGCCCTATCTATGAAAACAAGTGCTGCACACACACAATACACATGCTGTGGACGTTCTCTTTTTTTAACATATCAAAATGGGACTGATCCACTCGATGCTGAGCCCACATTACCAAATTTTGGGTTAAAGTTACAGCAATGGTAGGCCGAATGTGTGTTTCCTCATTGGCCGTTGTTCTTTCAAAACAAATCAACAGTGCAGATTAATTCCAAATTAGGAAAAGCATTTCTCTGTAACAAATTTAAGACGATTTCATACACCTACACTCAGTCAATCACTGTTTATCACTGTTCATTTAAAGGAAAGGGGATTTAGGGCAGAAAAAGTATGGCTCTTACCAAGTACAACCCTCAACCCTTTAACAAAGAGCTCATCTGCTGCCTTGTGTTTGGTGCTAATAAGCGGATGATAGCATGCTAATATGCTTAGCTAAGGCAATGAACATGGGGTAAACATCGCACCTGCTCTGTTGTAAAGATCAGCATTGGCATTAGCATTCAGCCCACAATACATACGGTAGAAATAAGGGTTTTGAAAACCAAAACAGGAATGGTGCATCATGTAAACTGAAGGTAAAAGTGATTCAAACATGGGTCAAAATGTATAAAGCTGCACTTGCCCCCCAGTTTCTTTCGTTTTTTCAAATGCTGCTCTGGTAGATCACAAAGCCACAGTGTTCACTCTTCAGTATCCGGTGAAATGTGTGAGGCCGAGCTAGTGAGGTGTACCTGAGCAAAGGGAACCAGTCCAATAAGGGAAGGTGATAGGTCGGTCATGTGACCTCTCAAACTGGGGCGTGGACCCAAACAACAAAACTTTGCTGTCTCGGGTATCGTGAGAACGGCAGGTGAGGTTCAAGGATAATAAAGAAATTAGGAAGGTAGAGACAGCTAGGAAACACAATACCCCAGTTTGTCATTCCAGTAACTGTAAAGGGAAGTGAGGAACATTTCATTTGGAAAGAATTCTACTGAAAATAATCGTTTCCACAGAAGAATGAATACTAAGAATATCTCACATAAATGGCACATGAACTGCATAAGTAGATGAAACATGTCACGAGTCATCATTTAAAAACAAATGACGGGAAATAAAGGAAGACTCTCTCTCCCCCACTCTTTGGCCCTGCGTAAGTGTGCTAGAATACTTATGTTAGCATTATGCTCAAACCATTACTGTGCTTCTAGCATGGCTATGGACTTAACTTTGCTTGTGATATTGTCATAATATGCCCCATTTGTCACTTTGAGTTTCTTGCCTTTTCCCACATCATTGGTAGATTCAACACTGTAGCTCTGAAGGCACAGGAAGGCTTCTAAACCCTGTCTGATCTTGTAGAGCCTAGTGTGAGGAGGATGGGCCTCTCAAAATTATTTACAGATTTACACTGTGTAATCACACTCACATGGCCCTACAGCAACCATCCTCCTGCGGCTGTCATTCTGCTTATGAAAGGCTGTTACTGCCAGCCTTTCATAAGCAGAATGGCTTCATGCATAGACAGACTTCTAATCTGACTGTAAACAATTAAATTACCACAGACGATACAGTCGTTTTTCTTTCAACATTTGGATGTTGCTAAACATTGTATACTTTTTGCATTAAAGAACTAAAGTATATAGCGATCGCTGGCACTGGAACATGTATTCTGGAATTATTACAATACATTAATCTCAATTATGTCAATTTTCAACACAATAATATAGACTATATAAAAAGTAATTGAACTTTGCATTAGAAGCAGCCTGTAATACGTTGTGTTTCAATCTGCGGCTTTTCCCTGTCACCAGATGTTTAAGATTTACTTTATTGTAGTGTTTCTGAACGATGCCATTGTCATAAAAACTACAGACATTGAAGACACTAAACTTCACAAATAACCTCAACTCCAGATTATTAACACATAGCATATAAAGCTCAAGATTAATACATTTTTACTGATATGTTGTTTTAAGTATTTGTTCATACTTTGAGTGATTTAGATAATTACACTGGTATAGTTGTGATGCAATTGAAATGTTTTTTATGTTCTATATTAAAGTCAGTGGTTGTTGGGGGAAGTGGCAATTCTAAGTGTAATTTTCAATCCTTATCATACCTTAAAACATCAAAATCCTGCCCTTCTTCATTGTCTCCACGCCCGCACACAAATTCTTTCCCACATTTCCCCCATTCACGCAGACAAACCTGCATATTGAGTCAATTATCCACACACTGTGTACATCTGCACAAGGAATGCATTTAAGAAAAACTATTGCTTTAAATGCTCCTCCTTTTTTCCCCCTTCCATGACAACACACTTTTCATTTAACTCTTTGATACACAAAAGTGACCCGGTTCAGTTTATATTTTCTATATCTTTGCAGTGAATGAATTTCATCATACAGTATTTCAGGCATTCTCCAATTAACTTGTTTTTGATAATTACAAATCCTTATTTTAGTTTTGTATCACTACCCTTCTAATGCACAACATGATTCAAAAATGACTCATTAATTTACTGTGTTATTTCATACAGGCCTGAGTGTTTCTTTGCTATATTTTTTATATAGATGTATTTTATCATTTAATATTGATATTCATTAAATATCTTGTTTTTGTGTCCCACAAATCATTATTTTCCTTTTTCCTTTCTTACTTTATAAACAAATGTATATTTTGTATTTCTATTGTATTTCTCAATTTTACACACATGGGTCAAAAATGACCCATACAGTAGTATTCACTACGGAACACCTGCCATTCATTTCACACAGCTGCTTTTGCACATCTGATGCATGTAAGTATTATTTTACAATCCATTACTAGTGAGAAAGACTAATATGTGCAATACTAACTAGCTGTTAGCCAGCTAGCTTCTTATCTGGCTAGCTAACCATAGCTAGATCAACAAAATATAACTCGAAATATAACAGTATATACTTAATAGACTGATTGATATGCATATGAAATATAGTTTTGATTTTATTTGTGTTAGTGTGGCTGGTCGGAATCATTTCAGACTTACGGTTGAAGAAGCTGTATGAAGAACAGGATGAGGAGCAATTCTTGGTCTTGATTCTGAATCTGAAATCTCTGATGCTGAGGACCTACACTATGTTCCACAGGATCAAGCTGGAGTTGTTTTGATGACATACAAGAATACTGCTAATTTTTTACCCATGTTGTGCAGGGGTTTGCATAGCTTGAGTATCAAAGGGTTAAGTCCACGACATGGGTTTTCGCCTTAAGTCATGTTTTTGATTGTCTACAAGGTTGTGGTTTGCTGTTGTTTGAAAGCTGTATGTACGTAGACACAGAGGAGCAATTCAATCTACAGTATTGTGTGATTTTACATTCTTGTTAATTTTTATTTTTATCATTATATCTCAACAGAATCCTTCTGGTCTTTGAAGCTTTCTTCATCTGATAAAAATAAAGGAGAAGTGGAAATTACGCCTCCTTTCCCCGGTCTGTCTTCACCGTCATCTGATCCCCCTGCACACTCTCTGTCTGTGATAGTTAGAGTTACCTACTGGAGGTCATTCTGTGTCTGTTTAGTCCAGCCTGGTCAAAACACACACTGCCACATGCCTCAGTACACATCAACATCACCTCTCTGCCACTTCTATGTCAGAAGAGGAGAATACACAATACCGCGTTGCGTGCAGGCATGTCATTGCCACATTGTGTAAATGTGCTTGTGTCATTGTGTGTGTGCGTTCTCGAATAAATGACCTGCATTCGGCTGAGGTCGATCAATAGTACGCAGAGAGGAGAGCAATGCATTGGCTCTTGTATTCCTCAGTACAAACTGATCTACATGTCCTGGAGAAACATGTATTGTTCTAAAACAAAGAGACACAGAGACAGAGCGAGGTGAGGTGGAATCATTCCTATAATTCATCCATCACATTTATCCATCCAGTCAGCCCGGTTTTGGGCTTTGATGGTAGCATGCCCCGGACAGCTCAGGCTTGGCGTTATTTTGATTAAGAGACACATGGTCTTGTCAGCCAATAACAATCCAGCATTGTGAAACTCTTGGACATTTTGCCCTGACTTGTCTTGTGATTCATGTCTGTTGTTCTTTTGTGAATGGTTTTAAGAGGTACAAAATTACCACTGAGTTCTCTACCCAATGCACTCATTGTCAGCAAGTCAGCATGTGCTCCGCACATGTGCTCCGCACATGAAGTAACCATGCAGTGTATTACCTCATATTGGGTGTAGATGGGTGGAGCCTCCCACCATGCGCTGAGTCAATGTCATAGACATAGATGGTAGTAAAGACATATATGTTACCCAGCATGTGCTAGAAGTGTTCCAGTTCTTTTTATCATGGTAGGTGCAGTTCCTGTTGTAAAGATTAGATTTTGGCACCACGAGGGAAGCTATTTGCACTATTAGTCCTAGACCTAATGTGTGCATAAGGAATATGATAATATCAATTGGACTCAAGCAGACTAACTGAATAGTTAGTACTTGGATCTGCTTCAGTTTCCAAGATATTTTAAGTAAGGTCAACCTGTTGGATGATACAGTGTTATGTCTTAGGGCTTCACTCAAAGCACTTACATGGATAGAAGGTTTACTTCTGCAACAACAATTTTAGCCAGAGTATTTCTAACCATTGGCAAACCGTTCACAGGGATCTAGATGCATGTAAGTGGCTTGTGGTGGTTGAGGGTGGTGGTTGAGGGTGGGGGTGGAGGGGTTGGGGTTGCAGGCAAACTAAAAACAGACTAAAAAACAGTTGCAGAACACTATCTTCCCTCAGGGCACCTACAGGGAACATTCAGGTCTGGGTAGTAAAAACTGGCCTGAGCAAGTGAGAGCTCTGATTTGCTGACATCAACTCGCCCTCCTTACCACGCCTCCCTCCGCTTTCCCAGCTCCATAACCCACAGTTATGTATTAGATGTCACACGATACTGTAAAACATGGAGGGGCCCCGAACTTTCACCAGCCCGCCCTCTCCCTGTCTCTTGTTCTCAGCCTCCTACTCTGTTCATGTTCACTGGCTCTCTTTGTGTGGATATGGACTGGGGACAAAAACAAGAACTGAAGGGAAAGGACGTGATTGTTCTGTTCCTCAAGTCACTTTTTTGGACTTCTTTTTAAATCTGAAATGTTTAGAGAGTCAGAGAAAAGCTCCATGGTCTTACAGAAAGATGTGTTGCTCTACGTTGTTCCCTTCTCTGAGCTGGTCATCTTAAAACATGCACAGTAACAACCGACAACATTGACTCAGCATTAAAATACTGGGATATGTGTCACTGATTCTCTGTGTTTTGTGTACACAGGCTGCAAAACACAGGGTGTGTGCAGTTTGCCCATGAATTCAAAAAGAGGCCACTGAAATGTTTCCTACATGTTGGGATAGAACGGCTCTCTGGTTGGAGGAATGTGAGGTCTCACGAATTCCAGGTTCAGTGAGTGCAATTTTGTCAAATACTGTGGGGGTCTTTTTTACAGGTGTGTGTGTGTGTGTGTGCACTGTGTATGACCTTCCGTGACTGTTTGCATGTGCTGTTTGAGTGTGTCATGTGTACATTCACAGCCGTGTCTAAATAAGACCTGGTTGGTTACAGCTGGGTCCAGTACAGCGCAGAGTTCACTCAGATGCAGGTGTAAAAGTTTACACAAGAAAGCCTGAGATGTGACCTTCTTGTTTACTGTTCCCCTGACAAAAGGTGACTGCAGCTGTGTTTTGCTGCGGCTGGCGTCCTTCACGTGGCCTTGACACAAGTATTGTTCCTGCTCTCCACAAAATGGACACAATGAAAAAGAGTTAACCGAGCTTGTGTTTGATCGCCCTCGCAGATGAGTCGGTCACCCTCCCCAATGAGGTTGATGTCTAAGCTTCCTTAACAATGGTTGGGCCAATCACAATCAATGACTGACAGAGCTGCGCCCTGATCGAGGTGCTTTTGAAGAATTTCCGAGATGGCAGCCGCTGATGGAGAGAGATCTGTTGAATCCCCTGTGGAACCAATATATAACAAAGTGTACAGTATATTTCCACTGAAAGAACTGTACACTGTTTGGATGGCTCTGATTGGTTGTGGGTCGAGTCTGACTAACAACACCCCCAGTAAAACAAAAATGAACTGCTATTGCGAGGCAAGTAAGTACCAACAGTTGACACTTAGGCGTCACTTTTTCACATACGCACCCTTGAGTGTCAACTTTTTCTTTGTGCAGGAGTACGTTAATAAACTTCCAATGTTCTCTGCTGCGTCGAAAGTAGTCCCCCCTCTGCTGACACGTTATGGTTTTGACGCCTCAGTGGCCTTTCTTTATACAACAATCTTTCACAAACCTTAAATGTACAATATGTAACTTCAGGGTCTCTCAATCCCAAAAAAACTGCAGACTAGCTAAATGACTGGCAGTGTGTTTTCCTTCATCATACTAAAGTTTAAAATCAACACGCTGCACTCCACTATCTCAACAACTAAACAATGGGGGAAAATAATAATTTGCCAGCTTCCATTGAACAGGGGAAGTAGGTGACCATGAGGTAAAAATGTCACTGCTGCCGTGGTGATGATGATGTCACTACCACCTCATGGGAGATCTACCGGTTGCCATAACAACTACGCATTCTTCAGTTGTGTTGATGGCATTTTCTTGCCTTGCAGGTTCCTCTTTCTATTTAATTCTATTCTGCTGTGTTTCATTGCATGCGGTAATCCAGGTTTTATATAGGATCATATCCTCTCCTCTTGCCCCTGGATCTAGAATAATTGGAATATTTTTTCATTCTTGTTTCTTCCCTCCATAATCTCTCAGTTCATCCTCTGATACCTTTCTCATAAACATCACCGCCATCTTAGTCCTGCAGTATTGAAGATGGAAAGCACAGAGACCCACATAAGTGAACGCTCAGTCAGTTTACTATAATTTCACCATGTCAGCGCTATTAAAGGATTCTGCTCTAAATGAAAACGCAGTTGGAGGTTGTTTCGCTGACATGCTACATAAACACCAGTTAACGTTTTCCCAGCATTAAAATCAACGCTGGATTTAGCTCAGGCTTGTTTTTACTGGACTTTCACTGTGACTGAGAGAGGATGTGAAACGATGTGTAACTCCAGGTTCAGCAGAGTTCCTCCCCGAAACAATTATCTTCCTCTCTCCCCCTACCTGCCTCCCGCTCTGTGCGTGAGTCCACATGGCGGCCTAATCCCCTTACTGTAGCAGGGTAATGCCCATTGGCCAGAGCTGTTATCCCTGGTAGTAGATTAGATGAAGTTCAGCGCTGTCATGTCAGGCGGATAAACCCCTCCTGCTTCCACTGACACAGTTTTCTTATTGTCACCTCACAAATGTGACTCCACCTGATCTGAGAAGCTGGTGTGAAACTGCTACTCACCCCCCCCACTTTTTCAATTAGCACCGAACAAAGATGTGAAATTCATGCTGTAGGGAACTCGATAGTCAGTAGGACACAATCTTCTGGGAATCAAGAATATCTATTTATAACCCATATTTAGAGAATTTATATCTATGAGTGTGCAGGGGAGTGATCGCACTTCTTCATTTCAATAGCTTTACATCAGTTTTACATTTTTACTTCATCCTGTTTGGAGGAAATGTTCAAATCTGCTTATCCACTATGTCTTTTAAGCTTTATCTTTATTAATCAGATAATAGGACTTTAGAAGTTTTAGCACACAGAGCTTCATTCAGTTAAAATTGTGTGACTGAGACTATACACCTACTGATATTGGGTTGGCACTATACTGGATGCTTTCAAATCTCACTCTTTCCGAAATTGGTGTGTAAATACAACTATCTCCTACTGTCTTTTTTGTAAACGAGACCTAAAAGAATCGCCATCTTGCTGAGGGGCCCTACAAAGCCAAATGCCAGCACAGGCCGGGCTCGTGGGGCCCGTCGGGGCACCAAGCAGAGGTCAGACAGAGGGGTCAGACGGTCTAAGCCTCCCCTTGTGTTGGAGATGCCCCTGGGATAGGTGCTCAGACACACCCAATCCCGTGAGAACAGACAGCTATAAAGTCTGCTCAGCCAACCATCAGTAACTATGTCTGTCACTGCCGGCACACACAGGCATGGACGTTATATACACACAGTGCTGTAAATGTGAATGCAGGTAAAACCTCTGCCTGTTCACATCTCATATGGTTCACACAGTAATATACTCACATAAAGATACACACACACAAATACAAACTTAGCGCTTGTGGATGTGTGTGCTCCTTAAATACATAAGGAGACAGGTATTGATTTGACTATAGACACATAGCCCAGCAGGTCAGAAATCACCTTTTTATTCTGAGACATGCCGGGCAGGAGATCCATCACCATGGCAACTACAGATGTGACCTTAGAGTAGAGGACGTGTTAAAGTCAGACATATACAGAATATATTCTGAGCATGCAAACACAATCCTGCTATTTAGGTTTGAACATGGGAGGAGGAGCTTTTTATTCTCAGCTGGTGACTTGTTTGTCTCTCTGCAGCAGGACGTGATTATGGTTTGGCTGGGAAGGATGATGAGCGCAAACATAGGCCAGGAGGACATTGTGTTCCTTTGGCTGAACATTCAGAACGAACACAAACACAATTACCACCATAATTTGACACTGATATCTTGAAGTCAAACCAGAAATACTCAAAATATGAGTATTTAAAGGAAAAATGGAAAGTGACATTTAAAACTAAAGACTCTAATCATAGTGCATGACAAATGAAGCATATAACCAGACACATCCCTTGACAGAACTTAAATTTACATGTGTGAAGAAAAGCTTAGCTCTTTTACTTGATTAAACATTAACACGTTGACAAACTCTATTTACCTCAGTAAAATTATTAGTAAAATTAAGTATTAAATAAATATCACGAGTAGCCTACTTAAAGGAAAATTAGCCATTATACAGAATTTCCCATTTCAAAATAATGCACCAGAAGTTGTTAGATTATAATTATTGATGCATTAATGAGTAAATCAAATTAATTAGCAGTTCTTTTTAATATGGGCCTAATCTGGACTGGTTTGTATTCTGCAGGGTTCCAAAAAGCCTAATCTTAGTTTCTAAGGATTTATCATAATTTATTTGTTGATTATATTTAATTTATTTCATCTCAATCAGCAAAGTAACTATTATCCAAAGTTAACAAATTTATGTCAATACAAATACAAATGTCTGCAAGAATTCAAACAATCGATGACTTCTAATTCCTTCCTTTGAAATGTTGAGAAAAACTGAACTGCTTGTTCTTGGTCCAAAGCAGATTAGAAATAAACTCAGTGAACGGAGCCAATTCCACAATCTCACAAAGCCCTATTATTTGATCTTGGGGTTTCAGAGGGGCCCGACTATATGTGGTCTTTGATTACACACATTATGCATGTTTTGTTTTTAGCGCATAATTCCTTTCAACAGCACAGAGGTCATCCAGGAAAGAAATGAAATGGTTTACATCAACTTTCACTTATGTACCATATGTGAGACCTGACGGGGAATGGATGTAATGGAAGACAAGGGACGAAAACAGTCAAATGCAGAGGAAAAACAAAGTATAGCTTGATGAAGAGACAGGTCAGTGATAATCAGAGATGTGTTAGTGTGATCAGGTGAATGTCAGCAGCTCCAGACGGACACATACCAGCCATGGTACACCGAGATCATCAAGGCGAAGCTGAAGCCAGACATCAAATTTCCTGAGCGAGGGGCTGCTCTTGTGTGTGTGTGTGTGTGTGTGTGTCTAAGATCACTCAGTACAACCTTGTTTGGACTCTGACAGTCCCCTTGTGAAACAACATTTAAATTCACTAGATTCAAGATTCATAAATGATCATCTGTGATATCAAGGAAAATGTAGAATAACATCCTATCTCGCTTTCCTATGTTAAAGAAAGTGAAAAAAGTTGCTCTGCTTGCTTACAAACAAACAAACTAACCAACAAACTAAAAGAAAGGGGTGTAACTAAGCACCAGAATCATCTGAGACCTTCTGGATGAACCACCCTGCACTAAGCAAACAGTGGAAGTGACATAATGAGACAGAACAGGAAAGGTCACAATGTAAAACTCACATTGAAATTGTGTTAAGCAAGTTAAACTAAGAGTTTGAAAAATATCGGAAAGGAATGAACAATGGTGTAAGTGGTGCCTGCCGTCAAATAAGTGCTGTTAATATGCTGAGGTTGTGAAATATTTGTAGAATTTTCCACCCCGGAGATTGTACATAGTTAAAATTATGAAAATGATGTGTTTTTGAGTGGTCTTTCACAAAAGATAGTAATTGTCTATACACTCTTTAGTATAGACAAACATAAATACAAATAAATCTATACTTTCCTCCAAAATTTAAAGGTATATGCCATCAAATTTGCAGTTGTTGTTTTCGTGTGTGTCGTGGAAAATTGTACTGACCAGTGTCTGAGGTATTGCTACAGCTGGATAGACACAGATGATGATTTCATGTCTTTTTTTCATATTACGTTTTATGAATGCCTCTTTGTATCAGTTCAGGCTTGTCTTTTTTTCATATGGTTTTATGAATGCCGTTTTTTTGTAGTTAACTATTAAAAAGACTCAAATGCAACTCCAGTCAGAGAATTTCATTATTTCAAATCTCAAGATGAATTTCCATCACATGTGAGTCCAGCTTCATTTAAATTCCCAGGTCACAGGAGGAAGCGCTGCAGGAGAACAGATCTGTTGTCTCAGCACACACAACATAAATTTGACATCCATCGCACATCATTGGCATTTTGGTTGCTGCTGTTTTTGCTTTGATGTTGTGATATATTTGCTATTTCCTCAATACAGACAAAAATGTGCGCTCATCATCCAAATCAGTCACACATAAAAACACTCACACAGCTCACACAGACAGAAAAACAAAAGGATTCCACTTATTAATCTCACTTTCAGAGAAAACTGTGGGGACCTGTGTTTTGTTTGGTGCACATTCACCATGTATTTCTGTATTGCAACACTTTTCTTGTGTGAA
The DNA here is from genome assembly GCA_026259375.1 of Verasper variegatus. Taxonomy (NCBI): domain Eukaryota; kingdom Metazoa; phylum Chordata; class Actinopteri; order Pleuronectiformes; family Pleuronectidae; genus Verasper; species Verasper variegatus. Next base: position 15,573,139 of record CM048047.1, read on the forward strand.
CGCAACATTGCATCAGGAATTCAAGGAGGAGTCATACTTTAATTTGCAGTTACAGATTTGCATTATAATTATACATTTTTTTGGGGCTGCAGATTTGCATCACTGTGACGTGAGTGTGACAATAAAAGGTTGCAAAAATATTACACCGTTATTGGGTGTGTTTCCATTATTGTTGTTGTGATGACAAGTCAACACAACAACCTCTTAACATGCTCTAAACGTAATGGAAACACACCCAATAACGGTGTGTTTCCATTATGTTTAGAGCACATGTTGTTGTGAGGACTTGTCATCGCACGTGCTGGTTGAGCTTTCAGGTGTGTTTACTTGTTGGTGTTTCACGTCTCATTCATACCTGAGTTTGATGACGCAGTTACAGTATGGGGACTTGTTTTCCTTATTAGGACAAACCGGTGAAGATGTTGAATAAGGTTCAGGGTCAAGAATGTAATGTAAAGTCAGTGTGGTGTCCTCTGAAAACATGGAGACACAACTTTGTGTGTGTGTGTGTGTGTGTGTGTGTGTGTGTGTGTGTGTGTGTGTGTGTGTGTGGGTGTGTGGTGTGTGTGTGTGTTTGTCTGTCTGTCTATTTGAGAGAGAAATGATTATTTCCATATTCCACGCTGACCTCTGGTGGTTAGACAGAACATTGCAAGAATAACTAGACCTTGACTGATATGACAGAAACAAACCACAGGGTGGAGGGAGAAGACAGGAGCAGACAGATTGTTTGCCATGTTACTGCCTGAACCTCTGCTGCCGCAGGGACAAGAGTGGATCTAATATCTATCAAACACCAACCAGTCACAAACAAAACCTAATGGAGAGCTCCTGGAGTTCAATCAAATACATGCACCAGCACAGGAGAGACACAAGGACTCTGATTTTCCCTCTGCAGCAAAACCACAAGCAGAGGCTTCTCATCTTACGTCTCCCTTGTTATTCATGGAGAGTCTGAATCACTGAAACAACACAAGCCACTTTCAGACTTTACGTACAGCTTCCAAGTCTGTCAAGCACCAGGGTCAAATGCTTGGTTAGAGTCTTATTTATGGATGTACTTTTTGGATTGGACGGCTTATTATTGTTATTTTTATTATTGAGTATTACTACACAAGTCTTATGCTAGGTCAAATTTGGCTGCTGTTTGAAAGGGGTCACTGACATTTCAAGGTTTACAAATGACGGCTCATTGGAAGCAGTAAAGCTGCTTTCAGTCATGCACTGAACTCCAGAGATCCTCCGCAATTTCTCTGCAAGAGGCGTATGTATCCCGCAAATGTCCAACTTAGAGCCTCCAGAGTTTCTGCGGACTTTCTTCACCTTGCCCCCCCCCCCCCCTGTATAAAGTCTGCAGAAAGTCTGGAAGAGCCAATGTGACAGGGTGGGAGGGATGATGAATTCTCCGATGATCCTCCGCAGGACATGTCTGAAATTGGCTAAATAACTCTACTTATTCCTACGTAGTCACCGTTGGAAATGGGCCTACTGCCATATATAAATAAATATGTCAGACTTGGTTCCTATGTGGCGTATGATTCATTGTTGATCCCCCACAAGGAGGTGACAATTTTGTCTGAGTTTGTGTATTTGTATATTCACAGGATTATACAAAAACTACTCAACCAAGTCCCTAGAAAGATGTCATGAGATGTTGGTGTGGATCAGTGGTTGCAGATTTCTTTTTTTTTCACTTTCTTTAACAGTTTTTCAACATTATTATTACTTTCTCAGAGAATAATTAATGGACCCTGATGAGAAAAAGTCAGGCATATTTAGGGGGCTGATATTTATAACTGTGCAATTTAAATGTGGTTTCATGAGGGGACTGATGATACAGACACCTAGCTGGTGCTGCATGTTCTCATGACGCTGAGACTCCGATTTCCCCCCAGTAATGAGTCACACTCTGAGTACAAAAACATTCAGCTTTAATTAAATACTCCAAATCAAAAAAATATGCAAACAATTTTCATTTGTTCTCATTGTTTTAGTTTCTATTGCATTTGAATGACCTTATTATCCACAGCATAAAAGGCGTTAATCTACATTTAAGTTATATATATTGTTTTCTATCATTCACACATGGCATTGCAAACAATAAAGTGCTTTTTCTTTTTTTTTTCTCTTTCTCTTTAACCAATCAAACATACACTGAGTCAATACCTGCGACCCTCTTCAAGACAGTGGAATTTGTCACATACATGTGCAAGTACACGTTTATACACAAATACTCAATCCCACACACGTGCAGGAAACTGTTTCAACCCTGCAGTTCACATACATGCTTAACTCTGTGCTTTAGAAGTGTAAAGGTTGATTGAGGTTGTCACTCTGATAAGTACTGTTTAGTAGAATGTTGTCATTTTTGTTCCTTTTAAAAAAGTGTACCTGCTGTTAACCATCCTTTCTGTGTTTTGACTGGTGATACACACATTTTCCATCATGTTAAGAGCTGGAGAGAGCCAAGCCAAATCTCCATACAGGCATATACACACAAACATGCCCACACACACTCATCAAACCCTGTTTTGACCCCTGCCGATGGTCAGCTCACCTCTTGTCTCGAGTGTGAGACGTGTGTTTCAGGCAAACAGGAAGCGCTACACACCAAGGATGTAGAAAAGCTTTGGCTACATCCATATTACTACATTTTCTTTAATCTAAAACAAACACGGTCCGCAAGAGCGTTTTGGCTCTGTATCGATTTTCATCCCCGTCCATAATAACACGTGCATCACATGACCACTCGCGTACATTGAGCATGAATGTGCGCTGCAGATTGCTCGAATAATAGCTCATCTCCTTCACACGTTATGCATCATTGTAAAAGGCAGACTTTAACTGCGCAACAGCTGTAAGCAAAGTTAACAGGGTCAGCAATGCTCGAAATTGATTATCTATATTGCGTTCTCCACTGGAGGCTAATGTAGATTGTTTTATTCTAGAAGGGGGTCATGTGACAAATCAGCGAAGGCTATGTCGTGACCAGAAATACCCAAACATGCCCATGCCCGCCTGCCCGCACCGGAGTTTTTAAACTAAAGCGGGGCCAGCAGCGTTTCTGGACGTTGTTTTTTTTTTGCAGCTTATAGTAAAACATAGTAGTGTGGATGTTGCCTTTGTTCAGACATAAAGTTGTTGTCACCACTCAAACTTTCATGCTTTATTCACAGGGTTTTAGTGCCACATTTTGAGGCTGATGCAAAAGTTATTATTTTTTTTTTTTTTCAAACAGATGTTGTAATAAAGTCCTGAAACAAAGCATGGAATATAATTGCTGTGCTATACAGAGTACAATTTAAGTGTAAAGTTATACTCATGCTGATTATAAAACTGTGAGTACGTCCCTGAAATGTTCAGGATTCGTGCTTGAGCTAGGACTGATTGATCGAGCACCACTACATCATGGTGGCACTCGTGAGAATGATTTGATGCTTTGTGGGTGACTTCCTTTCTGTGTCTCTGTCTTTACACTGACCACACCCACCCATACACACACACACACACACACAGACACACACACAAACACACTGTCCCACATCATGAGACAAAGGGACCAAATCACAGTCTTGTTAATTTCTCAACAAGTCACAACATCGCTGATAACTGAACAGGCAAAACCTGAAATGAAATTAAGGAGTCCGTTTTTTTTCAGTTTGTTGTCTTCATGGATGATTCAGTGAGACTGAGCCAGTTATGACGATGCGTCGTTCACCTTTGCCACAATTCAATCCAGTGCGTTGTGCTCTGTATCTGCCATATCTTTGATCAGCAGCAGGCCAATCAAATGACAGGAAAACATGACATCACAGCGTGTGATGTGGATCTGAGAGCTGACAGTTGTTAAGAGTGGCGTGGAGCTGCAGAGTTGACTGACAATTTAACAGCGTCTCCCTTTTACCATCACGTCCATCAGCCGTTTTGGAAGGCACATAACATTTCAGAGTGCTCTCCACCAAACAGATGTCTATGTCCTGTTGTTTTGAGTGACAGGCACTTGAACACCTTTCTGTCCCGTTGCTATGGACACAAGCAATAGACAAAGAGCTTATTAGTCACATACAATATGAAGTTGTAGCAAGTTTAAGAGTGAAATGGACATAAAACTATGACTGTGAAGGAGCTTACCCAATAAGTATTTCTCTTTAGCCTCTGCTCTCTCTTTGGCATCAAAGTACCAGACTGTGATGGCATAGCTGTAACACACAAGAGGAGGGATTGAAACAAGATTAAGAGTTAGCATCTTTTGTGGATTCATGATATAATCTGGACTGGAAGTTTGATGTCTTGTTAGTAATTACATTTTACATGTATATACAGTATATGGCTGTTGGATTTTTATAAATGTAGAAAATGTAAAACTAAATAGAGATAATGGACAAAATATCAAAATCAAATTTTTTTTTTTTAAAGGAACATGTCAAACAACAAAAACATGTCTTGTCGTTAGGCAGACGGCAAACTGTCTGGGACCGTAAATGTCTCAGGCAGCAGACAGTTAATTCCTGCAGTTTCTCGTCTCTCTTGTGGGGCTGTGTTGTTTATTCCTGTCTCTCATGTCTGTGCCTCTTCAGCATGAGTCGTGCAATCGAACCTTCCTCCCCTCTCCCTCCCAACATCCCCCTCAGGAAACACATACTTCCTGCCTGCGGCCCCACCTCGCCCCCCAGCAGTCAGGACAGGAGGGGAGAGGAGATGCAGGAGCGAAAGGACATGCGTCCTCAACGGACTGCTTAGGTTTGTAATGTAACTGACGGTAAATTCACAAGTACTTGTACCAGTCTGTTTGTGTGAAGAGCAGGTTTATCTCAGAGAAATTATATACAAGTGGAGATCCTTGTTTCTCTACAACTGTCAAAATCAATTCTAATTCTACCTCCTTTTAACTGGATGAATTTACAAGGATGCAAGAGTATGTAAGAGTAATTGCTGTGTACTCGTCTATCTGGTTGTGTTGCACTGTGCTGCTGTATAGACAGGTTACTAACCGAGTGGCGTAGGCCGGCTTGACTACATGCGGGTTCCTGCGGTCGGACCAGAAGATGAGCAGTCGGTCAAACAGAGGTTCGATGTTGGCGACCACATTTTTACCTTCAGGGTAGATCTGCAACAACCCTCCTTGTTTCTACAAAGGCAAATACACACAAAACACACAACAGGGTAAGCAATAAGGAATTGTTGTAATTCCCCGAGGATGAGAATGTGTATTTTATTTTAATTTTTCTTGTGCCACTGAGCATTTGAGGTTTTAATCAATTTGCTAATGTATAATTTAACCAAATGGCTTTAAGATTCTCTGAGGTATTAGTTGCACTGAAAAGAATATAAAGTGATATAATATCAGATGCACATTTAAACCTATGATGTCCTCAGGTGTTTTAAGACTGCAATGATCGACATTTATAAAAATATTAATAAATACTATAAATAATTATCATGTATGGATATAAATGTAAATTGAACGGATATTGATAATAAACTTACCTTAACATCCCAGTTCTTGTTAAGATAGTAGATACATGTGATGCAGCGACCGTCACCGCTAGGATTGTCAACATGGCGGACATACCCTGCCCCGTTACCCGGGTAACAGGCAACCATGGCCTAAAAACAGAAGAAATGGGAACATTAATTGTACAGCATCACATTCCATAATGTGATTTGTGAAACACACACACGAGAGGAAGCAGCAGAGAAATGCGTCAGCGTTCAACTCCGGCTACTAAACGATCTGCAGATATCATCCTATATCCATGTTCAAACAATGGGCCTTGCGCTGGTATTTTCCCTGCTTGACGTCTGCGTGTTGGAGACATCAGCCTGAGAGAGATTGGAGGATACTGTCCCTGTCTTGACTTATATTGTTCTGCTTGGGAGGCAAAAGTTACAGCATCAGACATGAGAGCATCACTTCAGCTCAGCTCTGGGACACTAACTCATCACTAACAGGTTCTGCTCTGCTGCGCTATCGATTTTACTCGTCTCAAACCATCATTTAAGCTCTGGTACGACACTGTGTGAGTCTTAACCCCCCCGAGGAAAGCAAAGAGCGCTCCTCACACAGATTTCTGAGACAAACGCTCCTGTCCCTGTGTTGTTTGTGGAATAAAAGTGACCGGTCAGTTTTGTTTGGCTGTATTCAGCGATTGCGCTGCACCTCCTCCCCCTCCTCCTCTCCTCCTCTCCTCATTCACAGCCAGGAGAGTTTGGTCGGATCGCGTGTGACTCTACTCAGTCGCCATTGTCAGCTCTCATTACTGACCAACGCTCGCAGTCAGAGCTCATTAACCTCTGGACCTTTTTCTGCTCTGGGCTTCAGCTGAAAAACAGACGTGCTGCATCAAAATGAACATTTCAACACACACATAAGGACACACACACCTAATAGCCATGTGCATGTGGAACAATTCCAAAGTTGTAACCTGAAAAGAAAAGCAGCAGCGCTCAACACAAGGCAAAGAAGGAGACAGTGAGCAAAGAAAGATGAACGTAAATAAGGTAGGTTTCAGAATCTTTCAAAAAGGGTGCACCTTCTGTTCACCTTGTAGAATGAGCGCCGCTTATTGAAATAAGGAGGCTTAAACCCTCCAGCAGCCGCAGGATCAGTTCCAATCCGGCCCTTTGCTGCCTGTCATCACTCTCTGTCAAATGTTCACGCTTACAATGTCCGATCAATACAGGCCAATATGCCCAAAGAAAGAAATTCTCTCAGAAATTGGCAAATGTCTTACGAGGTTGGCAATGCACCCAACACATGTATTACATCACAGATGCATACAATGCATTTTGATGAGTAACACTGACAGTGAACATGAGTTGGTTTCCATTCACCTCTTTTTGAATTCAAAATGACAAAGAGCAATAATGCAAAAAATCCTTCAGTACACTGGAGACAGACGGCTGCTGTTTTCAATTCACATGCGTCTCAACCTGTGCAAAACTGATACACCGTCATGTCGGGTGACAACCGTTGGTACAGACAGGAACTTGTTGTGACAAGTTCTATCTTATAAAATTGTATGTTCATGCTCAGTGTTTAGGAATCACAGTAAAATGCTGTTTTTACTTTAGGTTTTGAAACCCAAGGAAAAGAAGAAAACCAAAGGAATAATATCCGTCAATGTATTTTTAACTATATTATTACTATATTATGGGGATATTCAATTATTTTAAATAGGGCTGGGGAAGAAATGGAAAATGGTCTGTAATTATATAGCATTTTTCTGGTCTTGATGACAAATCAAACCGCGATGACCGCTGTAACCCCTATGCCAATACAATTATGAAAATATTTTGTATCAAAGCAAAAGATCTATTTCATCATAATGTAATGATTACATGTTCTACCTCAGTGATTCTCTGCTCATAAAGGAGAGTTTAAAACCACAGCTTTCACTCAGGAAAAAAAACTAAAAATGGTAATGTGACATTTATCATGATATTATTAATATCGACTGATATGGAAATATTTTGATATAGTTTTGGGCCATATCACCCAGCATTCATTTTCAGTAGCACTATGGGTTAACATGCCAGCATTAATGTATCAGAGTTAATATAGTGGTGGACACTTCATTATTTGACTCTGAGACACTGCGAATGAACAACTAGAAGAATCTTTTACTAAGCTGAAATAAAATGTGTACATGATAGAGAAAAAAAAGAGATTGATTTTATCCTCACATTTAAAGATGAGATTATTTTGTTTAAATATTTTGGTTCATGTGTTAATTTTCAAGGAGGAGTTTTCCCAGCAAGTCGATTTTGTAACTGTAACAGGCAAATGCAATTTAAGACAGTTGATATGTAATGTGAAACACAGCTCAACCCTAGCCTGCAGCATAAACACACACACACAAAATGTCTCTGTCAAAGCTTACACAAGACAATTATGAGATTTGTTCTAAACCAGAAATATAATTTCATAAACACCCACAGTTTCACTCTCCTTCACACACACAGAAACAGAGCGTGACACAGCACGTCTCGATCCTATCTGCCATGTCTGTAGTTTCAGCTCTTCTCCCTCCTTCATCTCTGCTGAGATCTATGCCCACAGTACGCTCAAGTCTAATTGGCACCAACCTCCTGTCTGCCAGGCACCGGCATTAACGGCCTAATGGCAGCGCCGGGGCAGATACCCGCGCTGTCAAGGTGATGGCCCTGGAGCGCAGAACAATCTGTTCCGGACAAGAACAAAAAAAAAAAAAACACCAATGCTGCACACATATTCTGATAAGAGGGATGATGGTGAAGAGAAGAGAGTGGGTTGATAAGGCTGATCAAATACAGGCACTAGAAGGAGTGAGAAAGAGCATAGGAGTGTGTGCGGGAAGGAGCAGGGGTTAAAACAGAGATGAGGATGTTGCTGGTGAACTGTGATGATGGCAGACAGATACAAAAACTGTGGAAACTTGAAACCTATAAGGAAACAGGTTAATAGCTCTTGAAAAGTCATATCTGCAATCATACAAACGACTGATACAGAGATTTAAGATGAAGCAGACATAAGGTCTTTTTAAGATATAGACTGTTTAAAGGTATATGACCGGCTATTTGTTTCTGATACACTTTTTATCTTGCTTGTTGAAATCCTCTCCGTGTCCTGATAGCCATCAAAAAATAAAGGTGTCTGGGGCCCTAGCAGGACTACAATTTACACAAACATATTACCTACCCTAGCTTTAAGACACCAAGCATTTACAGCTTTAACTAGAATGGAACTTTCCCCCCCTTAAATTCAATCAACCAGTTTCTTAAATAAAATTTCCCATCAAGATCCATGAAACATTTATTTCGAAATCCACGCCCCTATGTCGCAATGTTCAAGAAAAACAATATTCTGGATCCACCCACTGATCTGGATCCGACCATGGATATGACAAACACCAAATCTTTCCACCAAGTTTTGCGTTAATCCATCCAGTAGTTTTTCTGTAATCCTTATAAACAAAAGGCACTGTGATCAAAATGCATCAGGAGGAACCGGGGATGCCCCTGATCAAAACGTGTAAGGGAAGCAGAGGTTTGTATGAGTCAGTAAAATGTGCAGATTAAGGGCTTCAATAAGAAAAGACTTTAAGAGTTCAAAGACTTCAGAAGTCATCAGTATGCCCCGAATGAAAGAATGAGACAAAACAGTAGTTTTCCTCAAGCAACAACTGAAATACCACAGCCCTGAGAGATTGTGGTTTATTGTAAACTTGCAAAGTCAGTGAGGGTCAGACCTTCTTTCAGGATGCTTCAGCACAACAGGCGTTTACCATCTCTGGGGTTGAAACCAGCTGAGTCACTAATTGTGTCATCTCACTTCTTTTCTATAGCTGATTAGTCATAAGCGACCTAGACGACAGGGCTGTGACCAAATTTAAGATTATTAAGCGAGGGTGATGAAGGTCTTGATGACTGAAACTGAATTATGAAGAAAACGCATCGTCACTCCCAGTGTGTATCTGTGCCGTCCTTCCTGGTTCGTCATTGGCCAAACATTCAGCTAGATTCTGCTTCTTTGTAGTGTGTGTGTGTGTGTGTGTGTGTGTGTGTGTGTGTATGAGCTTGTGTCTGACATTCTGAAGTCAAAACCAACACCCCATTTAAATATCTGCCGGTAATTTCATTGACATACAATATAATATATGGCAGTTATTTCTTATGCGCACATTAAAAAAGTTGGGAAATGTTCTCAGCTCTTCACAATGACTCTCATTATGCATGAGTCATCACTGGACGATAGGGCGTTGGTTGCGTGTGTGTATAGATGTACATTAAAGCTTTATATGGGCATCAATGTCACATAACAGTGGAAATAAAACTAACACCAAAAGGAAGACGAAGTTACAAAGACCATGCAGTATATTATACTAATCCTAACCAACCCCAGCAGCTTGGAGAGAATTCAACAAATCATGTCATTATATCGTCTTGGAAGCAAATATTAACCAGTGATGATTATATGACAGACGGCATTTTTAAACACTGGGTCTGTTTTACCCTCAACTAAATTAGTACCACAAGGCTACATTTATCTGTCCATCTATCCTGCACATCCAGACAAGCTAGATCATAGCTCTCCTGCTGTGCCGTGTGTGTGTGTGTGTGTGTGTGTGTGTGTGTGTGTGTGTGTGTGTTACTATGTGACTTCTGACTCCTGCCTGCATGGTGGCACTGCCGAGCTCTATGTGGGCCATCTGAGGACATGCCGCTGCAGCAGACATACTCACTATGACGAAGCTCCTGCTGCAGCGGCCCTCCTCGCTCTTGCTCAACACCGTCCTCCCACTCCTCGCTCCCTATCCCCCACCCTCACCTCCTCCTCCTCCTTCATGCATCTTATTCCCATCTAGGCACAAATACAAGACTTTCCCAACCACCACCTTGCACCATGTTAAAGCTGTAATCATTTCTAGGCTGCAGAACCTTGCTGCTGCTGCAGCCGACAAGCAGGAGTTAGACTCTGGTGGTGAAGCATTATTTTTGGGCATTGCCTGCCCCTCTCTTTCTCTCTCCATCTCTTTTATACACAATGCGCAGCTCTGTGTTACCAAGGTAACGGCGGGGAAAATATTTCGTCCAAGTAGCAAACAAGGGGATTGATAAGACAAAGAAGAAAGGGAGTGAAGTAAAGAACAGGGGGGAAAGGAAAAGAAGATTAGATTAAGTGGTATGAAGGGAAATGATGTAACGAAAAAACAAGGTTCAGGGGATAATTTTCATTAGACAAAGAGTAGGACGGAAAAAAGACGCAGTGACCTTCCATCAAGCTACACACACTCCATCGCCCTATCTATCACTACGCCCGTCTCCTGCACTCCTCCACACGAGCACCCAGCCAGAACATTTTGTACCGTGTAACGGTGAACTTTTTTTTAATGTACCAACTGCAAATCAACTGATAAGTAGATAATTGCTGTGTGGTCCTTTAACATTTTTACCAGGTAATCACACAGTTACTCACCACCCTGCCAAATAATGAGTGAAGGAATAACCTTAATTAAATTAAACACAACATTGTATCCTGGAGACAAAAACTTTCTATAAAACCAGAACAAATTCATCTTATTATAAAACTGTTCATCACTATTTCCATGCACTTGTCTTGACTGTTTTTAGACCTCATAAGCATCTCTCCAAGTGAATCAACAATAATAATATTATCATAAATCCGCTAAGGCCTTGTCCCCCTAAGAAACCACATGTAAATTCACTACATCTACAGTTTTATTTGATTCTGCACCAAATTATTTATATATATATATAAAATACTAGATTTCTTTATGCCTTATTGCTATTAATTATTCTGGGAGAAATCAAGGAAAATGTTGAAAAATATCTTACAAAGAAAGTGAAAAAACATTACTGGATCCGTCCCCTGATCCGCAACAAAATTCAACGGGTTCCTCTTTCGGTCATGCTCCCCCCCCCCCTCCACTTAATTCCATGGAGCTCTGTTGAGTAGTTTTTGCGTAACCCTTTTAACTATAAAGCAAACATATGACAGAAACTTGCATCAACACAGTTTATATTTAGTTCATCATGATAAACATCATAGCAGCAATAAACCTTCTTTGTCCTCAGGAAAAATTCAGCTGAAAAGTTATACTTTCCCGGATTGCTTTCATTTGGGCAGAGCTCCGGCTGCAGCACGACTTTGACCTGACAGCAGCACAGTCAGCCCACGTTCATAGCGAAGGCTGCTGATGTGCAGCAGACACCACCAGCCTCAGTTAGAACTCTGCCTAAAGCTTATGTAAATGACTCGACGTGCGGAGAGGCTAAGGTGCTACGTGTGACGTTACACAGACGGGGTGAACAGGGCTGTCAGGACATTACATTAGGAGGAGGTGGGGGGGGGGTAATAACTGTGGATGGTTTTATCAATCATTGAACACACAACCTACACATGATCGGAAATAGTTTCAGACAAATTCAAACATCTGTTAATGAAGGTGTCCTCATTAAATATGAATAAGGGCCACTCTGCTACAAACATAATGGACATATATTTACACTGCAGCCTCATTAACAAATCCACAGGACCGCTGAGGTAAACCTCGGCTCACCAAAACAAAGTTCACCCCATATCTACCACTTTTTAAAAGCTTTAGTCCAAGCCACACAAATCTGCATCGTCTGGATCTGTGCTACTTTAAATCTCGACTGAACAAGGGGTCTGTGGACACACTGAGGACATGTTGGGTAACTGTCTAGCCAGGCATGTAATGGTTAACTCGCGGCTGATAGGGAGACAGGCCATGAAACTAGTGTAGATCCCGAAAAACTAAAAATTGTACTTAAAAGAAATACAGAGCCACTCACACACAAAAAGACACAGAGCGACAGGTAAGAAGGATTTTTAAATTCTTAATCCGAGTGTTTTCGACAATTTCCCTCCTAACTGGTTCTTCATGTTACAGTAGAAAGTGGGAGGTGGTACAAAAAGATTCAGGATGGAGAATAAACCAGACTGTGCTACTTGGAGGGGGTAAGGCGGGTGTGTCTATGTCCTGGACACAAAGTCCACAACCGTGTCCAGGACAGAGGATCCAAAATGCCTGCCAGGTCGTCTGCGGACTTCAACAAAAACGGATTAAAACGGTTATTCCCTTTAGAGTTTAGAGTAGAGTCTTAACTGGTGTGCAGTGTATGAATCAACCTCTGTGTAAACAACCTTCATTAAAAAAACACCACAGAAGAAAGCTGTGGTCCAAGTAATAAATGGCTGGGGCAGGCGCTTATGAATACGGGGCAGTACTGCTTAATTTAGCTGCAAACTAATTTAGAATTGTAAATCTAACGAAATGTACAGAAAACTGTATATTGTTGTTGTTTCTGGTACATCCTCATTACACAAGCACGAAGTAAGCTGTGACATCATCGTTTCCCAAAAGTTGAAAATCTGCACTTTAGAGGGCAAATCTCTGTTTTAGAGACTTAAAACGGACGTGAGGGTCAAACGCAGAGGGAAAAGTTTGATTTTGAAATATCCACATTAATGCGGACAGGGTCGGAGAATCAGAGAAAAACATGTGGCTTACATGGCATTGGTTAAGAGATAAAGGAAACAAACAAACAAGAACACACAAGTGCCATGTGTGTAAAGGTCAAAGTAGTGGTAGAGAAATTCTTCAAAGGCTGAGTTATATTGATGACAGAGGAGATAGGGACCCACCTGGGTACAAGTGGTATGAAGGTACACAGGCAGATCTACACCCGGTTAGAGGGAAGGATCAGCCCACAGCCTCCCTCATGTGCCAGCAACACAGCAGAGCTCATCCCGACATCCTACCTGACAGCTCTGTTCACTCTCCCACTGTAGTACAGTAGTATGTGTGTATGTGTGTGTGTGTGTGTGTGTGTGTGTGTGTGTGTGAGTGAGTTTGTGTATTTGCCTGCTTGTTGGCATTAGAAAGGCAAAGCGGGAGCAGACCAGATAATGACACAACCGGCCACATGCTGAAAATTCGATGATGTCGTCAGCCTGACACCGCCACCTGTTTTCTGTGGCATGTCGCTTGAAAACAAACCCCTGCCTCACACCTTCTCCCCCATGTCCCCACCCTGGGCCTCCTCTCACCTTGGTGCGTCCATTGATGACACAGTCGCCCAGCTGTCCATTGGCTGCACTGTACATGACGGCCTCATCAATGTGAGCCATCAGTGCCATGATGCTCTTGCAGCCGGGCTCGTGTCCCTCCACCCAGGCGATCTGGTCGCCCCGGATGTTCCCTGAGGGGATGCTCCTCTGGCTCACCAGCTGCCCGCCCTCAAATTTCCCGCTGTGGTTTAGGACGTCCACTTCCTCCAGGACCCTGTCGCCCAGCTGAAGGCCCAGGAAGTTGTCCTTCACGCAGATGCCGTAGTATTTCATGCAGGGGATGATGTACTGCTGGGCGATGCGCTCAGCCGACCAGCCGGCCCCTGTGGGCGGTGGGGTGGTCGGGATGCAATTGGCCTCCATGGGAGAGATCTGGCTGGGTGAAGATGGCGAGCCCAAAGAGGCCACCTTGAGTTCATTGTGCTGGTTAGTGTGAAGGGCAGGAGGGGTGAAGGGAAACTGGGGGGGGACACAGTGCACACGACTGATAGTCATTTGGCTGCAATGGGAACTGTTGCTGCAGTTGAAGGCGACTGCTCGTGCCAACCTGGGGTCCTCTGGAGATTTGTGGGCCACGCTTCCCTCCGCCAACCGTCTCCTCTTTATGTCCAAGTCTCTGGGAGCAAACACAGGACTCAGAGAGCCCCCCGGTGACCCCACCACCATCCCATTAAGAGTCTCCATGTCCCAGTTCTCTCCACCCCTCCCCTTCTGTGGGGGCACCTGTCTGACTTTCAGGTCACTGTTCATCCTCCTCATCGCTACAGGGCACTTCTCGTGACCAGTCTGGTCCCCATTCTCCCCCAGAAAGGCCCTGCTGGTGAAGGGGTAAACGAGGTCACCAGTTACACCCGAAACCCCCTTCATCTGTGGCGGGTAACCGCTCGGCGTGTGCGCTGTGACGCCTGCGTGGCTGCCCTCCACGGTGGCGGAGGGAGACACCACCCCGGCGTTGTAGAGCGGCACACCGGTCTTGCACCGCTTGGTCGGCGCGGTGATCCCAGGTGAGTCGGTCTGAGAGGCCAGACCCGCGAGGAGCTCCGCGGCGGTGGGGCTCCCGACCGCCGGGGCGCAGAAGCCTTTCAGCCCCATGTCCGCCCGGTACGCGCGCTGGATCTCTGCCGGTGCTCGGCCGCTCGGCCTCCCCAGGTGGTGGTGGTGCTGCTGCTGCTGCTGCTGCTGCTGCTGCTGCTGCTGCGGCGCTGAGGCTGCGACGGATCCGCGGGAGGAGCTCGGGTTTAAAAGGTCCCTGTGTCCCAAGCTCTCCATTTCATCTCGTCATATGCTCGGTGCGCACGTAGCTCACGTCCTCGCCTCATTTTCTGGCTGAGCAGCGGAGCCACACAGCGGAGACGAGAAGTTTCATGTCCGAGTCCAAACCCACTTGTTCCTCACTTCGTCTCATTCAAACCTCTGCAGCAGCTGGATGTTTATTTGTGTCCAGTTTCTAAACATCTGGATGCTGCGGAGAGTAAGATGATGCACTTTAGGCCCAATTGTAACACAGTCAATAAATCTACCGTGGTGTAAAACGCCCGTTATGTTATATACAAAGACAGAAAACAGGTTACAAGTATGGAGGATAAAAATACTTTCTTATAAAAGTATTTAATTCAGTCATTTTCAAATTGCAATATTTATTTCATATTCAAAGCTGTTTTTTAGAATGCTACAGAAACTTACTTTTACTGTATATTTAAACCCACTCATATTAATACTACACTCATAAAGATCCCTACTTTAAACATACAGTTACAATTGCACATCGAAATGCATATTGATCACCAACTTGGCAGCTCAGCTCCTTCCATAACAAGTGAGAATGAAATCACACAAAATGATTAATTCAGCTCAAATGCACATTGCAGGATACGCAGGAAATTGATTTACATCCAAAACAAATAATAACCCACGTGAAATTCCTCTCTCCGGTTCTTACCTACGTGCGCCTGCAGCGATGCAAATCCTCCGTGAGCGTACGTGACAGGCTGAGAGTACGCATGTTATTTCCGGGATTGCCCGTGCGTGTGTGTGTGCGTGGTGCGGTGCGTCCCATCCAGTTTTCTTGTCGGTTATATATAATAAGGAGGCGGAGGAGGAGGAGGAGGAGGACGGTGCCCGGAGACTTTACACCCGACACCTGGACGCAGGGAGGGAGAGCGACCCACGGGAGCCACGCGAGGTCCCCGAGACCGCCACACTGCTCTCCCCGGTGTGTCGCTGAGAGAGAGACGCCGGTTAGTGTCTGTGCTCCTCTCTCCACCTCCTCCTCCCTCTCTCTGTCTCTCTCTCTCTCTTCGCTCCTCCTCCTCCTCTCTCTCTCTCTCTCTCTCTCTCTCCACTCCCTCCTGTCATTTACACGCAAACAAGCCACGTGATCACTTCTACTACACACACGCACACACACACACAGAGTCTCATGATGGCCCAGCATCAGATTTATTATTGAGTTTCGGTTTTTCAACATACCATGAATTTGCTTTTGGTGTTTTGGTGCATAACAAATATATTAAAGGTTCAGTGTGTAGGATTTAGTGGTGAAGTGTCATGTTGCAGCTGAATACCCATCACCTGTGGTAGCCTTCAGTTGTCATAAAAACTCAAAATGTGTTTAGTTTGTCCAGTTTGGGCTACTGTAAAAAACATGGCGGCCTCTGTAGAGAGGACTTGCTCCCGATATAAATATAAAGTATTTAAATATAAGGTATTTAAATATAAAGGGCCCATTCTAGGGTAAAGAAAACCACCATTTGTACAATTTAGATGAAACATCTCTCATATTATTTCATATTCAATTTCTGCCAATAGATCCCTTTCACCTAAATCTTGACACACTGAAACTTTGAGTCGAAAGAAACTAGAAAGAAGATAAAGACAGGAATCGAAAGTGAACAGCTACACAAGTTGTTTTGACCTGAATTTAAAAGTAAAATTGAATCTTCATTGAACTTTATCAATTTGTACTACACATGTTGTTTGTATAGTTTTTAGCCGTTTATATCAGTGTTGTGGGCGTGTACGTTTTGATGTGTCTGTTGCCGAACCC
Source organism: Verasper variegatus (assembly GCA_026259375.1). NCBI lineage: Eukaryota > Metazoa > Chordata > Actinopteri > Pleuronectiformes > Pleuronectidae > Verasper > Verasper variegatus. Next base: position 15,589,782 of record CM048047.1, read on the forward strand.
ATGATGTCAGACATATTCCAGCCGGGACACTAAACATTACTTACACTCGACACATCATTGTCCACATATATGTTTGGGTAGCAGGAGGAAGTGAGGCAATGTGCTGTGATAAAGCCAGACCAGGGGTTAGGGGGCTGGATTAGCGCCTCACCCACAGGGATTAGGCACAGAGAGTATTGACACAAGGTTTGCACGCCATGTCCATCCGCCCCTTTACTGCAGCCCTGTCTCAGCCTATAGGTGGCGCTGTGGAGCACTGGGGGCTCTCACACATGTGAGCAGGTATGCATCTGAGTGGGCTATTTATGTAAGTGAGGATACAATGGCATTTTAATAAAACAACTCACTGAGCCTTGACTTAGGTTGTCACCCACAGTGAGGTTTTAGCTGCACAGTACAAACAGCAGTAGACTTAATTAGACGGTTTATATATAGTTTGACATTTTGGACAATATGTTATGTTATGACTTAGGGTTAGTGGCCTTTTTTATTTGAGTCACGAAACCGTCGAACAGTTTTATCTATTGGGATCAGACAAGCGACATCCTTGATTGTTGGTAATTTTCAACTGTTTTCAGAAGCATGCTTCATGGGGAGGTGGGTAAACCAGAAGGGGCTTGGACGAAGCTGAAGAGAAGACGGGGTTAACAGACCCATCAGGCTTTGGATCGATCGTGTCTGGTCCCATGCTTGTCGAGTCAGTGACCTCGGTCGTGCAAAGACCACTTCACAGTCAGAGATCCAGACTTTATTGTAACATTGAAGGTTGCATCTGTCGAGGTGAAGCGATCGTCTTTTGGTCAAGATTCTGAGTCTGTATTTACTGCTGTAAATAGCCTAGCAGGATGTAACAGTAACACAGGGAAGATTTAAGTACATAAGATTCCTTGATCTTTCTTTTTTATGATCTAGTAGATTGTTTTTGCATTTAACAAATCGAAAAAAATATGGAAAAGAATATATCAAATTGACATGGGGTGGTAAAATAAAAGCATCCTGACCTCAACAGAAAAGAAAATGAAACTAAAAAGGCTCTTTCAAAGATAAATGAGTTAGATTGGTGATAAAATCACACAGGAAACTACCAATGATTCATCATTAACTGTCACGCTGTATCAATCATTTATATTAAAAGTAAATTCTGGTTTGTGGGTGAGCACAGGAAATAGGAACTAATATTTTTAGACCAGCATGAAGAATAATATATTGTGGCAAATGGGGAACTTGTACGTGAAATGATTAATCTGTCATGTTTCACTTAATCATCTCAGTGCATCTGCCACATGAGGACAACAGGGAACGGTCATAAAGGCTGGAGTCACCATGCAGTTTTATCAAACTTCATTTTATTACCGTTTTATTTGGAGTTAATCTGAGACCAGGATGTACAGCGCCCACACTATGTTTTATTGCTGCTGACAGAGATGTGACATTTTTTTATTGATGTTTTGGAAAAGCAAGACGTGACCAGGAAGTTTGGTTTGACTCTGATACAGCTTTTCCTCCACAGTTGGCCTGAGGTTGATCCCTGCTAAGGCGCAGCGTGCTTATAGAAGCAAAGGAAAATCTTACCTCTCAATATTTGCTCAATGAGCTCATTTTCAAGTCATGCAGCAGCTTACATGGTGAGTAAAACTGACCAGACATAACACGATCCCCTCCGAGGGCCTGCCACTGCATAGCAACCAGAGCAGTCAGATACTACATCTTAAGAATGATACCATTGTTTTCAGCAGGGAGAGACGAAAGATGATTCATTATTTGGCTTTGATTGTGGAGGAGAATAAGAACTGAGTTCCCGCACTGCCTGAGGTAGTGTTAGAACCGTAGATAAGTGTTTGGCACAGAAACTTGACGCTGACTTGTTAACTGCAGACGTAAGAGGGGATATAACACACACACATACAATCACACGCACATCCGCATTAGCCATTAGCTCGTGACTCCAACAATGTCATCCACACAAAAGCAGTGGTCAGAGAAAAACAAGTGGCCTCAAAATTAATCTGGGCTCCCCTGTACCAGGAGTTCAAAAGGAAATCTGCACCATAACTAAAGAATAATATAAGCTTGAAAACACACACACACACACACACACACACACACACACACACACACACACACCTGCCACATTGAATAACCCCGACAGCTTCCCATTCTGTATCCTGTAGTGTTGGTACATTGTGGTACGTCCCCTCGAAATAATTTACAATGCACATTTTACATAATGACGTGTGAGAGAATTACATACCTGTGTGTATATATATAAACGTTATATATATATAAAAAGTTATATCATTTTTTTGGTTCTATATTGGTATTCTTGTGAGTTTGTTCAATGCAGTGCAGCAACGTTTTCATGCAGTAGCTTCTCTGTGTTTATTAATGTCAGTAAATCATTTGTCCGGCGAGCAGTTGACACTCGTGTCCAACACTTGTTTGTCCCAGGGACTGAAAAACAATGTAGGCTTTGCCAAGGTCAGTGCTCCCAACGCAGCTGGCTGGAATCCCCCAGACTGTGCAACATAGACCAGTGCAGCTCTGCACGTATACATCTCCTCCTCCTCCTCCTCCTCCTCCTCCTCCTCCTCCTCCTCCTCCTCCTCCTTCCCTCTGTCCCTCTATCCCTCTCTCCCTCCCCCTCTCTCTATCGCGCTCCCTCATTTCTGTTGACACCGCAGGAGTCAAGCAGAGTGAAAAACAAAGAGTCGACAGATAGTTGAGGCCTATAAGTAGAAACTTGATTATTTTTGTCTTTTTCTGGCCAATCGAAAACATTCATGTACCTGTATTTTTTCATGAAATTATTATAATAAACAAAAATGCACATTCACATCATGTTTTAGAAATAGCACATTAGAAATTCATGTAATTTTTTGTATGTTTTACTGGCAGAAGGAAATACCCAGTAGAGCTGGATGCATGACAGCACACATGATGAAGGTCATGCCAGTCAGATGACAACTTATAAAAAAAAATAGAAAGCAGTGCTTGGGTGTCATGGATAATTTGTTTTTCTGTCATATAAGAAGAATCGCGGATAACGTGGAGCAAGAGAGGAAAAGGTGAGACCGGGAAGCTCTTTACGTCAAAACAGTTTCCATCAGGACAGCATCATCATGTCTCTTTTTCAAGTACAAGATAGATAGATAGATAGATAGATGTTCTTTATTGATCCCAATTTGGGAAATGATTGTGTCACAGCAGCATGTCAAGGGCATTGCACAGAGAGCAAAGAACAAAAGGCTAAATACAAAAGAGACAAGCATTCAAAGTTGCAGTAGTTGTTTGAACATGACTAAAATAAATTAATATTAATATAATATGTGCAAAAATCAGAAATTTGAATTAAACAAAAATGTATAAAAGGGTCCTCAGACCATTCATCCACTCTGGGACAATGTACAACAAGTTAGAGAGGAAGGACAAAGAGGGTTTGTCGAGTGACCCTGAGGAAATGAAGGCAAAGGGAAAAGAAAGTGAGAGTTCGCAGGGAGGAGAGACAGTGATAGGGGTCAGAGAAGTTGAAAGTCAGGGGAATTTGGGAATCAACTGTGCCACTAGCTTTACTTAAAATAGCTCAGTGATATAGAGGAGTTTTCTGTGTGCAGTTAAAAACGCCAAACCTGTTCTGTCTACACTGCACTTTTCTAAAGTGCCCGTGAAGTTCAGTTAGTCTGTGAAACAGTCCTCATTCTGTGCATATGCTTCCATCGGTGTCTTCGCAGAGCGTTGAGATGAGACGAGTGACGTGACCCCTCTAATGGAAAAGTACAGTCTGAGAGCCTTTGGCATCGCTACAGTCAGGACGCTGACAAACTCGCCAGATTCACATTTTGACATAAGCCACCTGTGACTTTCACTGTGGTTAACACACTGAACAACTTACAACTTACAACTTTACTTTATCATCAGTTTTGGACGCATATATATATATATACCCTCCCCTGGGTGTATGAATATGCAGAGTAACCTGCTCATGTTTGAGATCAACTACCACATGTCCACAGAGACCTTCACGCCGTCAGAAAATAGTTTGTCCTGGACAGCACCTCAGGAAGACTGGGCCACACCCAGTGTTGCAGTAATCTTATCACCACAGTATGATACATATAAATACTTAAGATATATTAAAAGAAGCACACAGGTCAAAGATGCTTGGCAACGTAACTGATGCACACTCAACGTTTTTTACCTTTAAGTTCGTAACTGTATAGTATAGTAGCATAATGTGTAATGTAGAATACTACAGTATAGTATACATAGTATAGTGTTGTGTAGTGTAGCATAGCATAGTGTGGTAGCATATCACAGTATAGTGTATATTATATTGTTGTTTAGTATGGTGTAGTGTAGCATAGCGTGGTGTGGTATAGAAAAATAAAGTGTGGTTCGGTGTGGTATGGTAAAGTAGGTATGGTGTTATAGTATAGTATAGTTTAGTGTGGTTTATTGTAGTATAGTGTGGTTTAGTGTAGTATGGTATAGTACTATGGTGTAGTGTGATAGTATAGTAAAGAACAGCATAGCATAGCTTTACAAAAGTATACATTCAATAATATAATAATGTTTGTATCATTGAATGTGAAGTATCCATTTCAGCAATATACTGTTGTTGCACGAGATAAATATCACAGAGAATTATTTAGTGTTAAGCTGGATGACGTCTTTATGTGTAAGCTCGTGCACGTGCGCGTGTTTGTTTGTGCTACAAACATCAGTCTCCTATTGTGTTGGGGACAGTAGCGTGAGAGCGACCAGAGGGTCAGCTGTGCATCACATCAAAGATCTGGCCGCCTGTAAAAGACCCCACTGTCAAAACATACACACACACACACACACACACACACACACACACACACACACACACACACACACACACACACACACACACTCCGATCTGAGACCCCTGTGCAGCTTTCTATACTCCTCACAATCAGGTATGACGGGCGTCGTCTTCCTGGGTCCCAGCGGGCTGGAGAAGATAAAAGACCCCCAGCAAGAGGACGTTCACTCATCCTCACACAGGACACATGGGAGCATAGATCTCTCTCCCTCATAAACACACACACATCCACGTCAGTCCATTGGGTCTGTACACAGGGTTTTATATAGTCTGAATACGTACTTTGTGCATATATCCAGCACATCATGCTTTGCTGTGTTTTTAGTGCTTATGTCCGTATCTGATATTGATTATTGATTAAGTTATTTTAAATTATGTATCATTCATTCATTTTATTATGTTATCATCGTCGTCTTATCATCTTTTTTCCCTCACTTACCATTTTTGGTCATGTTGTCTGGTTTTATATCTATAGCTGGATCTCTGTAAAACATGAAAACACATTCAATGAAGCCACTTTTCCATACAACACAATTTTATAAGTAGATGAATGCCACACTCTTTGTTGCAGCTGGAAGGATCCAAGTTCCATGATCTGTAGTGATTTTATAAAATTGTATGAAAAGTCACGAGTCACCTAAGAAGAAGTGATAAAACAAACATACAATAACATTAAAGTATTAGCCATGTTCCCACTCTGGGGACCAGAGGGAATTCTAAATGTTTTTAAAGTTTTCTTAAATTTGCCTTTTGCAGGCACTTATGTGGTACTGTACACATTTATGTTATTCTTTTAGGACAATGTCAGCTGTCTGTGCACTGAGGCTCAAATTTGACCTAGCATATTGTGCAAAGACATTATTTGGTCCTAAAGCAGAACAAAATATTTTATTTTTTCAAATCTCCTCTGCAATTACACCTTTTTATGTAGACCAAGTGTTTTGATGCTTGTAATTGTTTTTTAACCAACGTCCAAGGTTGACAAAAGTAGTGGATAGCACATAAATGTATTATTACAATGAAACTTGAATTTACGTGCCATTATATGTTTTATTGTCCTTTCTTATCCATGTTTTTAAAAACATTTATCTTGCTGTGCTTTTTATTGGACGTTTTGAAATTTTATAGAAAATAAATAAACGTGGATGCGTCATAAATCATTGTTATGCTCTGGCGCCATCGTGAGGTGGCTATATGTAATTGCAGTTTTTTTTTAAAGTTGATTTGCAGGGTTAATGTCAGTGAATGAAACTGATCATGTACAGAAAACACAAATATAAATCTGCTGCAGCTTTAATGGTTTCCATTTAACAGATTATTATTATGCGGCTGTGTGTGGGCTGTCGGTCGCATGGTGGCGCTGTTGTCATCGTGCCTGTCTTTTCAGAACAACGCTTCTTCCGGGTTGTCGTTGACGGGTCAGAGGTCGCAGCACATGCGTTTGTTGTGTTTCTGCTCTGGGCTCCTGCTTGTAGCTGTAACCGGGCTGAGCCAGTGATGTGATGGCTTCCCTGGGCTTGTTCCTGAGGAGGCAGCTGCCGCAGGCCCTGGCCCACTACGCCCGGGTGGTGAAGCTCCGGCGCCGGCCTCCCTGCGCCGGGGCCCCGCCGCTGCTGCTGCTGCGGAGGCTGCACGGCCCGGGCCGGCTGCGGAATGTGGAGAAGGGACCGTGGGGGAAGAGCCGGGGACCGGAGCTTCAGCAGCAGCAGTACCCGCTCACAGACCTCGATAAGGCGGACGCTTTGGTAGGTTCGGCCCGAGACTGGTTTCTAAACAAACTCAAGTCAAAGCTGCTTTTACTTTCGTCCCCCCCCCCCCCGGAAATAATAATGTATAATATTTACTATATTTGTTGTTGTAGCACTTTTCAAAACCACCGCTACAAAGTGTTTCAGACAGCAAATACTACAATAAGGTTTAATACAAAATAGAACGTCATTCAAAAGTATTGGCGAAGGAAAAGGATAAAATAAACAGAATAGTGAGTAAAACTATATTTTACCACTACGTAAAAGCCATGTTTATATCGTATAAGTCCCATTTTATGGTTTTAATACTGTCTTAATATCTGTAAGAAGGTAAAAACATGAGGTAATGTTTCTAGCAATTGTGTTTTATTGTTGCAGATGCTGAGAAAGTCCCATGAAACAGGTAACTAACAGTTCACCCCACTTGTTTTACAGGTTAGAACTTTATTAATCAAAGTTTGTATCTGACTCTCTCCCTCTGTTTATTGAACGTTATGTTATCTACACACAGTGGTGGAAGAAGCACTCCGTTCATTTGCCCGAGTAAAATCAACGATACCGCGAGTAAAAGTCCTTCATTAACCCAAAACACTTGAATTTTATATTTTCACTCCCTCAAGATCACGACTCAAGTCGTCTCACATCAAGATCTGTATTAGTTTGTTTTGCATCCTGGAGGAGCTCCTCCATTTCCTCTGTGCATTGCTCCGTGGAACTAAAGTGCACTTAAACATAAAGTGTTTCAGTGTGAATACTGACATTGATAAATTTAAACAGCCAAATCCAATCGAATTGAAGTAAATGGTGACAGATTCTTCAAAAGTAAAAAGTGTCCGTAATCTCCGACACTCAAATTTGACCGGAAACAAGGTAATAAAGCCTAAATGTCCTCTGTGATCCACACGCGAACGCAGCTCCGAAAGAGGAAGTCATTTTTGGGTGAAGTATCTCTTTAAGGGTTATTAGGAACTAGTAAACATCAAAAGCAGAAATTGAGACAGGGCGCATATATAAACAAAGGATATTAAATCGTGAACAATAAACTGAGACAAACTTACTGGTGCATGGCCGCATGGTACCAGACTCAGGTATATGGGCCTTGATTATGCAACAGACATCTTTGGTTATATGGTAAATGGACTGTATTTATATAGAGCTTTTTAAATGTTACACCCTAAACCACATTCATTCATGCACTGCTTTTAAACATGCACAATTTGCAGTGTCATGACACCTCAGTATGCAGACTGGAGAGGCCGGGGATTAGGGCCTGGTCTGAAAGCAGTAATGTGTGATTGATTCTGGTTCTCTGTACTTGTTCCTTTTCAGGCTGTAACTCTGAATGGCTGCTTATTTCTGGCTTTGAATGTTTTGCAGGATTCCTGTCGTGGTTCAGGAACGGTCTGCTGGCCACTGGGATCGGAGTCATCGCATTCGTCCAGAGTGAAGTGGGACGAGAAGCCGGCTACGGTACAGGCCTCAACACACACACACAGTTTAGTGTACAAGTCCAGTAGAGGTGTAGCACGATCAGCACAAGCTTTGTGGAAGTGCAACAACAAACAGTAGTTCATGATGCAAGTTTAATAACGAAGGGGACGGTACATTCTTAAAGGTGGATTATAGAAAAATGTTATAAAACTGCAACTGCTTTTGAAAATCAATGTATAATCAATGGATTTAATATCTAAAATCTAAATGGGTCAATACCTCATTTCTGTTTGTGTGATCTGCAAGAGGTTTTATTTTCTGAATCATCAGCAGGTTTTAAAAAAAAAAAGCTGAAAGAACAACATTCCAGCCTTGGTATAAAAATGTAGTCATGACTTCAGTATAATTTATGTCAGAATAAAAGCAAGCTGACCTGCTTAACTAACACATATTCCCACAGCTTGTATGATTACGTGGTTTAAATTACTTTTCCAGACCAGATAATATTCCACATATTTTTTACTTGAGTAGAACCAACCTGCCTCCATCTCAGATTTCAGTGCAGGGGAGAAAACTTATTGTACCTCTACAATCAAACCACATGAGCCTGCCTCTCCACAGCCTTCTTCATCCTGGGAGGTGTGTGCGTGTCGTTTGGCGGCACCTCTTACCTCGGCAGCCTCTTCGCCCTGCGGAGGATGATGCTGCTGTCTGTGCCAGCGCTGCTGCTCCAGGGGGCCGCGGTGAGCAGCGTCGCCCTCTTTTGGCTCTGCGCGGTATCTCTCTACATCGGCCGCCTGGAGGTGGAGATCATCCACGATGAGGAGGGGGAGGGAGAGGAGGACGAAGAGTGCCGTGAATGCCGCGAGAGGAGGGAACTCCGGGGCTACAGAGGCCCCCACAGCAATGAGGACAGTGACAGCAGGGGGCCGACGAAGTAGACAACTTCCAGGGATGGAGAGTGTGTGTGTGTGTGTGTGTGTGCAGGCTGGGTGTGCGTTTATAGATACTGTACAAACCTGCTGTCCCTTGTTATACAGATGTATTCTGATAATTTCTTATCACACATATTCAAAGCATATCTGTCTGAAAATTGTAATTCATCCCAAATATATGACATCTTCACATTGACGGGCAAGTTGCAGAGACTCTTTGTGAACATTGAGTTTGTTCAAGTTTACTTTTCAGGGTGCTTTATGCTGCATTTCTCTTCTCAGACAACTGTTGCTCAGATTGTGTCTGTCTTACTTTGTTCTGTGATTGATTTACTGCAGTTTGCATAAAAGATGTGAAATAAAATACGCTGGGTTTGAAAAGCTGTGTGGGTGCTAGACAAATATTTAAGTCTTTTTTTCTGTTATTCAAGGATGGCTTTAGAGTTTATGAGTTTATTTTTAGAGGTTTAAATGACCCTGTGAAGTAATTTTTTTATTTGTATTTGTAAGGACAATGGTTTTTATTCATCATACCACAAACGTTAGACCTTTGGGGTATTTGTTTTACATCTTTGCCTGTGGTTATATATTTTGTTCGGTATTGGTACATTATATGTTCAGTACCTAAATGTAAAAGACATTTTACCCTTTGGAGTGAACATCACATCTGGCTTTTTTCATAATTTATAGAACAGTTGAAGGTATGGTTAAGTAATTGATTGGTGTGTGGAAATGGGGTTTGCCATTGTTAACCTTTGAGTGTGTGTGCACCACTTTCAGTGCACGCTACAGATTGAATCTGTAATAAAGCCAGATTCAATCTGTGCTGAAACAGATAAAGAAACTTCTGTGTGTATTTGTGATGTTTTTGGAATCCTAATTAAAGAAAAGAGAAAACTGAGGGTTGAGAATGACACTCCGGAGCACACATGTAACGGTCCCTTTGAATCCAATGAGACCACCACATTTCACACATGCATAGATCAGTCCCCTAAATGTGCATGATTTGTGTTTATAGTGATCTATGAATTATTCCCTGAAAAACTAAAGAAAGTGAAAACATATTTCTAGATCTGCAATTGTATCACAGATCCACCCCAAAGTTGAATGTGTTCTTTCTTGCTCCATATCTCATTCTTCTAATAAGTTTCACAGAAATGTGGTCAGTAGAATGTGGTCAGTAGGTTTTTGCGTTATCCTGCTAACTAGCACACAAAACCTCCTAGAGGTACTTAAACAGTTACACAACACTTTGAGGAAGTCATTTTCACATCTCAGTAAGTTGGGACCTCACCTGCTGAGATCATTAGTCAAATCTCACCTAAAAGTGGATTAGCAGCAGGTGGTTGCTGGTCACTTGTGGCCCCCAGATGGTTAATGAGGCCCTTGTCCCACCAACAACACTGGGCCCAAACTCTAAATCATTCAGTTTTTAATCTGTTGCTTACAGATGAAACATCCAATATTTTCATAAAACATATTCTTCCCAAGGTTTAACTGTTGCCATTTAAAAACATACATTGTGAACCTCCTCTGTCTTTTCAGGTTTAGTACATATTGAGTCTGCATTCGCTTATTAAACACACATTACATGTATATTTCAAGTTGACGGCCTCCAGCTTGAAGAAACTGATAATTTCCTAGAAACAGGCACAGAGGACATGACCTCTGTTTCAGGGGCCGTGGCGGAGGAGATTCACACTGACACTCTTTCATGGAATGTAAGGGCATCAAAAAAATGTTCAGCTTCAGCAAATTATCAGCACAAGCAAAGACCTCTACCTGTACCCGACACCTCGTAAGAAGTTCTGCTATTTTCATATTTTATGCAAACAAGGCCCAACATGATGTAGCAGTGCTGTCAGAGTCGGTGGTTAGTCTCCGCTGCAGCACGAGTCAGAAGACGAACAAACTGTCCACACACACGCTTGCACGTGCATAATTTTTATAATGAGCTTCTGATCTGCGAGCATGTATGAATATATGAACTGAGCCGAGCAGCATGTGGTTGTTGTGTATGTGTGTGTGTGTGTATGTGTGGAAGATGGTGGGGGGGCTCTGTCTGTGATAACTATCGCTGACTGGGTTAGGGCGAAGGTCTGTGATATCTCCCAGCCATCGACACACCGTGTTGCTGTTGAGACTCACCTTAGAGTCACCCTCTCTTCCTCTCTCCTTCGCCCTCTCCTCCTCCTCCTCCTCCTCCTCCCCCTCCCCCTCCTCCCTTTACCTCTCCTCTCCCTGATTCACGGGGCGTCTCGGTGCAGTTGTGTTTCACATGCAGGGTGTGTCTGGACGCCTGCTGCAGTGTGACCAGCACCCCCCCCCCCACCCCCCCTCAAGCCCTCCTCCTCCTCCTCCTCCTCCCTCCGTGGGCTCCCTCTCTCCCCCCCCCTCAGATCCTCTTCTACCCTTTTCTGCCCTCGCATCCTCTCTTTCTGGACTCCTCCTCACGTTCGCCTCTCCACCCACCCACTCCCCTTCCCTCCTCCGTGGCTGCATTTGACTGCACAGGTCTGTTTGGCATGCAGGAGGCTCCTGAGGCCTGGCGCGTCTAAAGGGCAGGGCGCCCAGAGGCAGGAGACGCACCCTCACTGACAAACACCATCTACCCCAGACCCAGAGCAGAGCGGCTGCTGAAATCACAACACCAGACACAGCTCCAAGTCCAGGGCTGCAGCCTCATACATCTCCCAAAAACCTCAGCCTCACAGCCACACGCCCCGGCCCTGAGAGTCGGAGCTGTAACCTCTGCTCATTTGGCTCATCTGCTCTCAGGTGTTAAATGCCATGTGTACGGATCAAAGCATCTGCATTTCAAGTGTGGATTGGCCTTCTCCTGGCTGAGAGGAGCGAGGGGAGATTGTTGGGAAACAAAGACAAAGAGGAAACTAGTGGAGATAGTGAGAGGAGGGCTGGGAGAGTTGTTGAGTTTTGTAGTGAGCCCCATGCCAGGTGCGGGGAGGCCGTCTGCCTCCATCCCTCACTCTATTATTCCGACCCGTATTTTTACTCTTTCAAATGCATTTACATGTGCTGAGGTATTTCCCCCGGGAGCGCGACTCCAATTCAGGGGGTAAGATAAGCCATCAAAGTCAGTGACAGAGAGGGCGTATGGGTGACTCACTGACAGGCTGAGGAGGAGACAGTCAGGAGAGCTGCCATGACTTGTGGGCACATGCACACACACACACACACACACACACACACACACACACACACACACACACACACACACACACACTCACTCACACTGACACAAGCAGTGCAAAAATCATTTCAACTGTACAAGCAGCACCTTTTCTTTTGCTATGTGCAGACAGCACGAGGACACAGAGAAGCAACCAGAGGTGGTTTTGCAGCTCAGTTCACATCACATCTCATACAGTGCATACGCTTTTGCACGTACAATGGCATTTTCTCCCCAACAACTGCTCTTGTTTAGTATGCGCTTCCTTTGGTCTTGAGGAGGAATGATCCTCACTCTAATGAACTAGGGCCTGCCACTTGAATGTAAAACAGGATTTAACCCGTCTTCAATGTCAGAGCCCCTCCCTGGGGCTGCTTCAGACAACACACACGCACACACTCGCAAATTCATGGAGATACACACACGGGCAAACCACCAATGTACACACACACACACACACACACACACAGTGCTGCACATGCCTGCATATAGTTTTTCATAAGTGAGACACTCTCCATGCACTCTGTGTGCTCTCTGTGCCTCTGTGTTCATTTCAGACCAATTTATGGCGACATCTTTGTTGAATCCGACACACTCAGATGACGGCCTGCTGCACGTTGATTCATAGTGTGTCTGTGTGTGTGTGCTGTGTGTGTGCGTGTGTTATGTGTGACATCTTCCACTGATTTCTCTGTGTGTTATGAATAGTGAAAGAATGTATAGGAATGTCTGTTAAATACCTGAAATACAACTTTAGGTATATATGAATATATAACATTCTTAAATCTAGTGATATAATTGATACTTCGTACATATATGAAGTATTGTTAAAATATTAACAGATACTTCATTCAACCTGAAATAAAACTTTAGGTATATATGAAGTACTGACTAAATATTAAGAAATACTTCCTATGTACCCAAAATGAAACTTTAACTTCAGATGTGTATGAAGTATTGATTAAATATGAACCAATACTTTACATATACCTGAAATATAACCTTAGATATATAGGAAGTATTCATTAAATAACAAACACTTTCTAAAATTTAACTTTAGGTCTATATGAAGAATTAAATAAATATGAACAAATACTTCATATATACCTGAAATATTACTCCAGGTATATATTAAGTATTGATATATGAAAAAATCTAGTGTATGCAAATGAAAATGATGGCTCTATTTTGAATCCGATATGAAATATATATGTATATAGTTAATCAATAAATAAATCATTTAAATTCATGTGTTGCAAAAGAAGCAATAAAGAAACAACACAGTCTTGAGTTGTGCTCCTCTACTGGAATATTTTATTGTTATCATCTGTATCACTGTTTCATCTTTTTACATGTGTTCATTTTATTGGATGAGTGTGTGGAGTATTCACAAAGACGGGAGGATAACATTAGATTCACAGTGATGGGCAAAGGGTTAGCTATTTAATCAAATCAAAATAAAAAAAGATAAACACACGCTTGTACAAGCAAACGCAGTCGCACACACTCATACGCACACATGATACCATTAAACACCCGAGTACATATGTGCGCTCACACATTTGTATGTGACAGCTCCAGTATGGGTGTGTAGTGCACATTGGATCTGACCAATTAGAAATGTGTTTTTTCTTTCTTTTTTTCCGTCAGAACATCTGAACCATCAGATCAGAATTATATCCCAGTCTGAAGAAAAATCAGATGATAGTAATTCAGGTGTATTTCGATCAATTATAAAGGACTTTATTCAAAGTGCTAGAGAGAATGTGACCTTTCTTTCTGAGTCTTTACATCATTAACTTTTATTATCATCACAAATGTGACTATCCTCACATTTCTTAAATAATATGTGTGTTGTAATTTGGCAGAAATAGTCACATTTTCAAATGTTAAATATTGCATTTTGGAATTACAATAATTGGAGTGTATTACACGACAACAAAATGGACTCACTTCAGTTCAGCTGGGAGATTCTAGTTTTCCATATAAAGTGTTTATATGTTTAGTCCTGAGATAAATTCCAATCACTCAGTGTGAAACAGAAATTTCTTTTTATTTCCACTTTATAATTTAAAACCTTATTTCCATTTGACTGAATTGTATTGAAACCAATACTGAAACAATTCTGTATATTTTTATTGACCTCAGATGGTCGTCTTTTAATGACCACATGTGGTCTTTTTTTTTTTTTAATGGGCATTTATCCCCCCCACAACGCTGTGGTCAGGCTGAGACATTAGTGACCTCCGTTGCATTGTTTTCTGTTTTAACAGCAAGTGTTAAGTGATGAAGTGCTTCGAGTTCAACACCAGAACAAATCCCAGTAAGTGCTCAGAAAAACACAGGTTTGAATGATAACAAAACACTTTTGTCCTCCTCCTAAAAACACATTTTTTAGAAATAGCTTTTTTAGAGAATAACAACAATAATAAAAAAAACATATGATATTGTGCATCCAATAAAACTATGTTATTCTGTCTGTCTAGACACATTTTTCACACCATTCTTCCATCGGTTTTATCTGCTTCAAAAATCAATGATAGAAAACATAAAAAAGAAGAAAAAGAAGAATATGGCTTTCATACACAAACACAATCGTATCATCATGTGGAATATACTATAATTAATACTCAGTTAAACAAATGAACTTCCTATAATCAAAACACAGAAATAGCATCCAGTCTGCATTGCATCTTCTTCCTTTATATATAATGGAATGTCTGGGACTACATTAGTCATATTTTTGTCCCAACAGTGTGCTTTAAGTATGGCTGACTGATGAATACTTGGATTTTCTTTTCATTATTATTATTATTTTGAATCTCAATACAAAAAAACACCAGAGGGGTGTCTCCATTTATTTTATGGGAAACCCCAACAATTACATTCTCACCTGGATCTCAGCGTAAGAGTTGATTTGTATGATACTGCAATAATAAAAATGTATATTCAAAATTCCCTTTTGTTCCTACAGACGAGTGTCCGTCTCTTTCTACCGTCTTCTGTTAATTGGGTTAATCGGGGTGACAGCGAGGTGGGTGTGAGCTGAGGGTCTTTATGGTTTCGTCTCTATATACAATATGGCTTCTCTGAGTGGAAGAGACACAGAAAATCAACACAGTCGTCGAGAGAAAGACACAGAGCAGAGTTCATTATTGTTGAAGAGAGGGAACGTCTTGAGGGACGAGCAGTCAAAAGTTTCCACGTCCCGTTTTCTTTGAGAATCACTGTCACTCGTCCACAACAGGCCGACAACGATTCCCTACGGCAGCGACTTGTCACATACTTTAAATCGCAGTTATTCAACTCATTGTCCAATTAGTAATGTCCTCAGAGGCGTAATGTCCTGCCACTTCTGTCCGTCCTGCCCTTTTCAATGTCTCTCTTTCTGTTCTGTCACCCGTTCCATCCTTCATTTTCATCTTCTCCTCTCGCCTCCTCCCCTCTGACTCTCTCAGTCCTCCTCCGAGCCTGCGGCCCCCCTCAGTCCATTCATACAGAAGGGCAGGCCGGAGGAGAAAGGGCTGTCAGACGGGGAGAAACCACTGAAGGGTGGCAGCCCGGCCAGCCGCTGCAGGTGGGGGAAGAAGGCTGGCGGGGGTCCCTTGTGGTGGTCTGAGCGTAGCTGCAGGCCATCACTGTGTCCCGCGCTGTGGTGGTGGGAGGGAGGCAGCTCAGGTGGAGCGTAGCGGATGGTGCTGGGGGCGTAGAGGCTCTGAGGGCCCTGTGGGCCGAGGGCAAGGGGGTGAAAGAGGACCCGCCCCGCAGCACCACCTGCAGCCAGTCTCTGCAGTAGCTCAAAGTCAGGACCACCACCTGGGCAGCCGTTGCCAAGGCTGCCTCGACTGACTATGCCCGACACGGCCCTCTCCTCGCGGGGCAGCGGGGAGGACACTGACATTGCGGGGGACAGAGCAGGGGATGGCGGTGTGAACAAACCTTTAGGAGGGGCTTCGCTGCTGGAAGAGGAGTCGGGGATCGTGGTGGTGGGGCTGTCACCGTTGAGACTGCTGGAGGGTGTGTGTGCATGTGAGGGTTGGTGCTGGTTGGGGTGCGAGGTGGAGGTTTGTGTGTGTGACCCCCAGCGACCCCCGCCGGTGAGGGAGTCGTGCTCAGTCTTGATGCTGGGGCTGCCAGTCAGAGAAGATGGGGTCACTACACTCTTCAGCTGCTGAATCACAGCCCGGCCATTGTGCGCCCTCCCTCCTCTCTCCCCTCTGGTCGGGGTGTCTCCCCCCCTGCTCTGTTTGCCTCCTCCCCCGCCATCTTCCTGTTTCAGTCTGTCACTGTCTCCCCCCTGCTCCCACTCCGTTTCTTCCTCTTCCTCCCCCTCGCTATCACTCGCCAGGTCAGAGGAGGCAGATACGCTCTCCTCTACGTGACGGAGTTCCTCCAGTCTGCGGCGGGTTTCGGGTGGAGCACCCTCGGGTTCGGACCTCAGGAGGCGCTTCCTCCTGTCCTCTGATTGGATGGCGGCGGCAGTGAATTTCTCCCTCCCTTTAGTGTCGGGGTCACTCTTCCCTGCTGGGCCCTTTACTGGCTGTGAACCTGAAGGAGGAGGAAGGAGATTTTTATGATAATGAGCCACAGAGGCAGGTGTTTTTGTGTGTTAGTGGGCATCATGGGAAGGGACTAGTGTGTGTGTGTGTGTGTGTGTGTGTGTGTAGGGTCCTACCTCGGGCCTGAGGGGAGCTGTCGGCGGGAGAGGAGCTAACTCGAAGTCTCTCCGCTCGTACGCCCTCCGGAAGCTGTAGCAGATCCAGGGGAGTGTCGGGCAACTCTGTTCGGCTATGGAGAGGAACGGATGGAGAGATGTGAAAATGGAAAGAGAGGGAGGGATGGAGGAAACACAGTTTACACAAATGCTCATCTAACACTTACCCGGCTTTAAAAAAAACAAAAAAAAAACACTCATGCCGAGCTGATTTCAGTGAATACTTAGAGATGCAAACAACATATAATCAGCCTAATAACAACCTCCGATAGCCGAACCAACTCACACCCTTCTAACCTCAATCCAACACACAGCTAGTTCTATAGACACGTACAGTACACAAGCACAGACACATGCAAACACACACACACACACACACCCCCCCCACACACACACACACACACAGGCAGACCCCGCCCTTCAAGACACACAGAAAACACACACTCTGTGCCCCACTCAGCAGCCCACCTATACACAGTTAAGCCCAGACAAGGAGGAGGCTGTTGGAGAAGTTAATGAGCTCTTGTAATTACAGCACTAATTAACTAAAACACCATTCAGCCTCAAAATTCTGACATCCATTTGTTGTAATTATATAGCTTCAGTCCAATTAGCATTGAAATTCAGCCTCCTCCTCTTGTTTTTGTCTGAACGTCGCTGTGCACACATTTGGTTATGCTCCGCGTTTGTGTACGAGTGTGTGTGTGAGTATATTTGCATCAGGGTGTCAGTGAATAGTGTGTGTGTGTGTGTGTGTGTGTGTGTGTGTGTGTGTACAAGAGGGAAATAAGGGAGGTTACCTGCAGTTGTTTTGTGTGTAGAAAATAAATAAAGCCTTTACCAACAGTAACACTCCACGTAGATTTTAAGGATAATTTAAACTTAAGCCCATTAAAGAAAGTTAAGTCAAATTCTGACAAAATGATACGCTGTGAAAGTTTATTAATATCAGGAATCTGTCATAATATTGAATTACTTTTAAATTCTAGGAATTTGCCATATATTGGCCGTGATGATAATTGGAATAATTGGGAAAATTGTCAGCAATAACATAAAGTTAGATTCACTGCCCGTGCCCGTATTTAGGGCAAAAATATATGAAAGAAAAATGTAGGAATTCACTCAAATTAATTTAAAATCTATAAAACATAAACCTCGAAGATGACAACTCCTTTTTCAATAAACTTTTAGCTGAACTCAGTATTTATATAAAAATTGAACACAAGTATTAACTTTAATAGGGCCTGGTAATGTGCTGCTTTGATGTCACTATTTTGTATTAAGTATCCTCATCAGTTTTCTCACATGTCGGAGAGTGTGAAACTTCCAGTAATCCTGCTGCATTTCATCATGCAGCCCTTCAAAGCGTCTCTGTTCTCAGTGTGGTGCCGGCTCATATAAACTAGGAACATGTCGGTAGTCTGGAGAACAGACTGTGGCTCTGCTGCGGTCGCACTGACCTCAGGACATAGTTGACCCAGATGACGTTGCGTTCGTGGGGGGCTTTGTGGTTGATGGAGACGGTGGCGTTGGACTGGATCCACAGGTAGCCCCCTCTCCTCTGGAGCCAGCGGTAGTAACCAGTCACCACCTGGCCTTTCCTCAGCACTGGGAGGAGAGCGGCGGAAGGTGGAGAGGAGGAGGAGAGAAAATAAGCCCGTTATTGGTTTGGAAGTTCATAGTGGAGGCAGCAGAGGGCGCCTATCCCAACAGGAATGAATGACATTTCATCAGGCTTTCAGAGCCCCCAGTTTCAGACCATGTTTAAAATGAGGGAGGTGGGGATCAGTTTTATCAAAATCATGTATATATACATATATGTATGGATGTAACTCACAGTCCTCATGGCTCTGCCTGAGGTTTTCCAGGTCTTCTACGTGGATGAAGTGATAACAGGTATGTCCCACCACCTCTGCTGGGGTCAGATCCATATACTCAGAGATCCTGGGAGGAAAAGCCACAGCGATTGAAACACAGATTTGTCGGAAGCAGACAAGTCTTCTAAAATCACTAACTGACATTTCCTCTGATATTATTCGTAGACAAAACCCTCACCTGTTCTCACAATACGTGACCTGTAGGTCCATGTTCACTCGGAAGACAAACATTTGGCTCTCCATGCGGACTTCGTTAAGCGTGGAGGGCGGGAGTGTGTGCGCCAGGGCCACCAGACCCAACGGACGACGCACCTGGCGCGTGGAGCCCGGCACGAGTGCGGGGCGGCAGCGGATTCGCCCTGTCACGTGGATCACCTGACAAACAGCAGACAAACAGTATCTACTTACACACGAGGTCATTCATGCAGGACGAAATCAGAATATGGTGGCTTTTGAATTAGTTCATGCGTTGTGAGACAGTTAAACAACTCAGGATGAAGAAAATATAAACACCCAGCAGTGTACATTTCACATCAACGTAAATGCAATGTCATATTCTGGAGCTAAAGAATGCAGCAGCACTGGTGTTAGAGCAGCGAGTGCAGTAAACTGTCTGTTATGTGCAGAGGTCCAGTGTGAAATAAGGTCACAGCCATAAAACACACTGAAAACGACCACCTTGACAATCCTGGCAGCGCTAAACAAAATGACAAGGCTTGTTATTTTACCAGCTGGAAAACAAGAGGGTGAATGCTGCAATATGCACAATACAAGGTGTGTTTTCACGTGATGAGGAATTCAGTACCTTGTATCCAGAAGACTTGACATGCAGGCCTCTTTTGGTGAGCGTGGACTTCATGCGGATGAAGAAGCCGCGGTCGACGGGTTCGTCGGCAGGAGAGTGAGGACTCGACGGAGCTGCTGAAGATTAGAGAAGAGGTAAAACAAACATATGCATCCGGCAAAATTTGAAAATCAGTTATATCTATTTTGTTTGTTTGTTTTTTTTTTTTATTAATGCAAACTGAGAACAGTGAGTGAAATGTAAATAGGATTATTTTTCCTTCAGTTTTCTCTCTCTAGATTTTGACAGTGTAATCTGTACCGGGCTCGGGGGTCCCGGCCAGCGAGGAGGCGGACGCGGAGCTGGAGGCGCTCTCGGGAGCCGTGTGGCAGCCGGCCTCGGCCCTCAGATGTGGCCTGATTCCCAGTCGCTCCGCCATCTCGACGTGGTCCTGCCGGGTGGATGTAGTCAAACACGCTGCTGCCGGTCAGCTCCACCTGAAGAGAGACACGAGCACTAATCAAAAACAGAAGCTTAGAGCACAAATACCTACACATGAGCGAGTGCACACACACACACACACACACACACACACACAAAAAAATCAATAGACGTTATGACAGGAAAATGAAAGCGCTGCTCTGGGTTACAACTCAACAAGGAGTGTGGAGGTTGTAAGACATTCCCACACACACACACGTACACGCACACACACACGCAAATACATTTAAGTCCAGTCTCAGAGGGGCGAGTGACTACAGTATAACACAAATAAAACCTGGGGAGATAAAAATCAATTGTATTTGCTGATTAAAAACAGGTGAACTCCAAGTATCTCCAAAGGTCACATTACTATTCTTCCTCTTATTCCCCGTGTCCCACCCTGCTCCTTCATTCAGTTGCAGTCTATCCCAGCAGCGCAACAGCTCTATATGATCCTATCATCATAATGCATCATAGTCGCATCTCTAATCATTTAAAGGTTATAATGGCGCTGCTCTTGCATGGCATCCATAAAAGCAGCACAATCGGAGCAGGTGTGATTCCATCTGAAGCTGTATAAATGAGCGTGTGTGTGTGTGTGTGTGTGTGTGTGTGAGGGAAAGAAAGAGAGCGAAGGTGGGGAGAGGGAGAGAGAGAGAGAGAGAGAGAGCCTGCATGCTTACACACATGTAGGCAGCTTCTATTACATCTGCGAGCGAGTGTGTGCATGCCTGTGCCAATACCATTCCATCTGATAAAGCCGTGGCTGCAGCAGCCTCACACCCTTGTCTGTAGGACACAGCCATTTATTACCGGATTAGAGCCATTTACTGCAGGCTTTATGGGAGCTTCAGCAGGCCCTCAAGGACATCACAGCCGAGGGAGATGAAGAAGGGGAACGGGGAAGGTGGGAGCGGAGGAATGAGCGCCGTGCACCATGAGTCACAGAGAGGAGGGTAAAGATGGAGGAAACCCCACCGGGCGAGGGAGAATAAGAGAGGGTTCTTAGTCCCAGACACACTGGGCTTAATCTCTCGGGGGATGCCCTGTATTTTTTTTAAATTTTGCCACCTGTAATAAAGACGTTATAAAATACTCGATCTGATCGGCTCCATGTGGTCTTATTTTCCCACATACTGACAAAATGTGTAACCACCAGACTTGGGAAACCGGTGAGAATAGCAATTTTTGGATCCATGTTCCTATTCTGATGGATATTTAGGTATTTTCAAAAACCAATATACATGTTTCAAAGGTATGTTTGTCATTTTTACCTTGATCTGGATGAAACAGTAGAGATCAAAACAATACAGACACATAAGTCAGGTGTGCGCCATTTAAAAAAGGATCTTGTAGATATTGTAGTAATATCACGTACATCACGTACCACTGGACAACACAGTGTTTTAAAGTTTTAAAGGCCAAATCAATTCCAATACTGAACATAAAGAGCACATGACTTTTTTGATCAAAATGCATATCATAGTTTAAAGACAGTAAAATAAAAACTACATTTTCACATTTCTAATTAAAATGCATACTTAGGAAAAAATTGTTTTTCGTATATCTAGGCTTTTTTCCCATCACATAATAAGTTGATAAAGAACTGTCGGCAAACTCTAAATTGCGCACCCAGCGGTTATGCAGTAACATTTGTTTGGTCACCAAGTGACTCTAAGACCAACAGTTACTCTCTTTCAGCTCAGTTTTTGCTCTTTACCAACTCCAGAGGTAAATATCAGGGGTTTTAATACATAAATGCTCAACTAAATGTGTGTGTCTGGGGTAAGGAGCCGAGCAGGAAAGAGGTTTGTCACTGAAAACACTCTTCTGAGGTGGTGGGTGACACTGTGTGAGCTGTAAGAGGGAAGAGAAACAGGAAGGTTTCCGGCTGGACAGTTAAACACTGCTTTGAAACTTGCTATAAAAGGGGAGCTGTGGATTCAAGTGATAGGTTTTTATCTGCGCTGCTGCCTTTCTCAGCCACGTCTCCCTTGAAAATAAGACCTTCCGAGTTGAATAAAGGTTATATAAACGAAAAATAATTCTCTGTAGGTTCGTCACTTTGAGCGACACCCTCCACGTTGTCCTCACACTGTCATAAGAAAGATTTATATTTCTTATAGAAAAGTGATTATATCCACATTAAGTTGTATGAAGTAGCTTTAAGTTTTTACAGTGATTGACCAAAGATGTCATCATCAACTGAAATAGATGGTTTCAAGAAAAAGGACAAAATTAGCAGTTTCCATTTTATTCTATAAAACATCCTTTGGGCCATAATGTCTAAAGCCCTAAAAAATAAATGCAGAGAAGGGGCTACGTGGGAAAAACATCTGAATTTACAGGGAGGTGTTACTTTCTTATCACTCTTCCTTTTAAATGTAATGACTACGTGCTGGATTCATTTGGATTCTGACGTTAAAACGGACTTGTTCATTAATGTTTAAAAATGAGGATGTTTTCATGTCGGCATTAAGAGGCTGGATTTTTGACAAGTAAATGGACTGGGTTTGGTTTCTAAAATCTTATACTGATGATTACACTGAGACATATCTGTCAGTATCATCTATGCTTAAGGTGTCTGTATTTCATAAATAGCAATCTCTCAGCCGAGGGAATTCTTGTCCTTTTTTTAAACAAGGACTAAATTTACCTCTGCTCAGAACACTGGACCGGCCATGTGAAAGAGACACAATCCCCTGGCCCATGTGGTATTGGAAAACAAGGTAGAGAGACAAACAGGTCCTTATGGGCTTTACTGGGCTTAAGACCTATCCGAATAATATCACTCCATCACTGGCAGGAGGGAGGGATTGAAAAAAGATCAGACAGAAATGAGAAGATGAGAAAGAGAAGGAGCGATTGAGAGGATGAGTCAGGCTCAGACATAAAAACAGGTATAGAATGTGGCACGAAGGGAGACGTGAGAAGAGACCGAGATCATTCAAATCTCTCAGAGTATGTGTGTGTGTGTGTGTGTGTGTGTGTGTGTGTGTGTGTGTGTGTGTGTGTGCGCACCTCTGTTTCTCTGTGTATGTGACTAGACTGTCTGTTTTTGTGTCTCCGTGTATCATTGTGTGTCATTGTTTGTGTGAGTAGTTGTCTGTCAGTGCAACCTGTGTGCCTGTGCGCGTGTGAGTGTGTGCGCAGGCAGACATACACGTACATGTATGTATGTCGGTGTGGTGGGGTTTGGGGTGGGGTGGGGTGGGGCAGTGAGCAGGGGGAAGGAGAGACATGATATAAATAATAGCAGGGGGCTTTAATATGTATGAGGCATCCGGGCAGTGGTCCACAACACACTCTCAGCCCTCAGCCCTCACTGACTGATGGGAGAGGAGAGAGGGAGGGAGGGAGGAGGAGGGGGAGGAGGAGGGGGAGGGGGAGGGGTGGCGGGGGCTGCATACTAACCATTCCCAGATCAATTCTCTCCTCCCTCAATCCACCATCCTTCCTCCCTTCTCTTTACCCCATTTATCCCTTTCCTTTCTCCTCCCGGCCCCTATGCTTTCACTTCTCCATCCTTTTCCATCTCTCCTCCCTCCGATTCGTCATCTTTCTTTTCTCTGCCTTTGTCTCCCCCCTTCCACTCCTCCCTCCATCCATCCATCCACACAAACAGCCCCCCCCCCCACACACACACACTTCTTCTGCTACGTGGTGTTCCCAGGTTTATCCCCGTGCTTCTGGTCCGGAGACCCGGTGAGAAGAAAAATGATACCTGCAGGCGCCAGGGGAGTGGGGCGGCGGGCTCTGCCCTTGGTCAAGGTGCCTGACCTGGGCTAAGTCGGCTAAGCAACCCCCCCGTCTGGGGAGCAGCCCAGGGTGTAAGCCAGGGGCAGAGGGGTCAGACGGCAGGGGGGGGTGGGGGACAGGAGACGGCAGGGCAGGGGCGGTCCACAGGGGCGACATGCCCTCTAAACAAACCACCAGTTACACTTTTTGACTCAGAACATCATTTGTTTGTCTGTCCTTCCTCTCTCCCCCGGGCCCGCCCCCGCTCGCCGACAAAGCATACACAAGTGTTTTTGTCCTCCTCTCCATCCCACCTTTCCTTTCTCTCTCTCTCCTTATGTGTTTTTCTTTCTCATCATTTGTTTCCATCAACACACTGTTCACTCCATCTCATATATATCCTCTAACTCACTCTATCTGCCCTTTCTGGCTGTCTCTCATCATAAACTCCCTCCATCCCCGCCCACTCTCATCTTTTCGGGAAGGTAAACGTGGCATTGTGTGTTCAAGGTTTTGAACGTAATCTTTGATCATAAATAATTTCATTAGAATGCTGATGGCTTAGGCCCTGTTTGAGTAGATGTGATGGGTTAGGCCATCTGCTCAGCTGATAAGAACAGCTCTGTTTTATTAGCATCTCCACCAAAGCCTCAGCTGCCTTGTTTACCTAGGCAATCCCAAGGCGAATTTCATTCCTACTGCACATTTAAACTCTATTTACACACTCGCTCCTCTTTACCACTGTCTCTCTTTTCTCTCCCCCTATTTTCTCGCCCTCCTGTAATTGTCTGTCTGGTTCTCTTTACTTCACTCTGTGCCGCCCTTTTTTTCCCCGTCTTCTAGCTTCCATAACTCCATCTTCCTCTTTCGGCTGTTTGTCTTTTCAATATTTTGAACTCGTATTTATTTGATCTCTATTTGTCTGTGCCTATTTTCCATGTGTCTTTGAAAACTGACATAACACTCTTGTCCTTATCTAAGATACATATTAAGTCCATGTCAGTTCACAGAGTAACACCTACAAATTCACATGCCCGTACATTATTGGCTGCTGCATTGAATCATCCTCTCCATATTAACTGTAATGTCAAACATAATTCTGCACCTTCATCCCGGCAAATAGTTGCTGCAGAGATTACATTTGGAGATTTCAAGGACTGCGATCAGGCCGCACTGACTGTTTGTGTTCCCTATGCCATTGGAGAACTTAACACCCCCTGACACCCCCTGTTTGTGACCTCAAGTGGTTTAATGAATGCACCTTCCTGCAGTGATGCAGAGGTGCACTCCAGGACCATGTGACATCAGTGTTGGGTTGTTGTTGCTGGCTTAAAACGTTTGACCAAAGAGGACAAACGTACTTTGCTTCCAGCTCTGTGTTAAGTTGCTCTTTTTTTTTGCAACGTGATGGTGGCGGAGACTGAGGTCTAACATGTTGTTCAATTTGGCTGAAATCTTGTGACTGCAAAGGCTGTAGGAATTGTCTTCACATGACGTCTGTATCACGTCCTGGAAACAAACCACCTCCTTGTTGCCAGGAGGAATCCCTCTGACATGGCTTGGCGAGAAAGCACTGCCCATACTACAGTGTATACACACAGTACATTAGAGTCGTTTCATAGTAAAAAGACTAACTTTGGAAGATAACTAATGTGTCTGCTCTTCATTAAAAGGCATTTTTACTCAAAATGAGTTGTGTATTTTGTTCACCTACTTCCTCCAGCAGGGGTGGGGGACCTATCTGTCCTCGGGCCTGTGTACTGTGTAGATAATTCATGAATATACAAAAAACAAAAAAACAACTCATAATTAAAAAAAACTCTCATGACAGCAATTATTTTTTCCACAAGAAAAGTCTAATGAAGTCCTTCAGGGTGGTCGCTTCTGGCTGTGTGCCTGTCAGGTCACGGTCAGGCTGAAGGAAATGAGAAGCAACTAGCGTGCCTGGTTTTGCAAGGACGGGCTTGAAGTGATGAAATCTCGAGCATCAACACAACTGGAGCCATGCAGTTGTGCTCAGTGGCTGAGTTGTAAGAACAAATGCGGTTGGGTTAAAATAAAGCTCTTCAGTGGAGCTTGTGCGCCCAACAAGCAGCTTTCACCAGACCACATTCTGGCTGAGAAGACGTGATGCAGGCAAGTTCTGTGGTGAGCTCACAGCCAAAAAAGAAGCAGACAGATGAAAATTGTTCTTAAATGTCACACTCTCTCAAAGAGCCGTCACCGAGCAGATAAATATGCAACAAGATATTAAAATAACACACCACCAGTAATCTCCAGCTTTTCTCTCTGGAGTGTGATCAAACAATAAACATAGGAAATACCAACTAAACAGACATTTATGTGCCTAGACTCACTGCAGAGTGTGACGTGAGGGAGGAATGACTCTTTGCAAACCATGTTTAACTCCAGCAAAAGTGAGGATTTGTCATTATCATCATCACCGCGAGACGAGATCTGACATCAGACACCCCGTCAATCAACAGACTTTGAATGAAAGACGTTAGTAATACAGTATTATTACCTGTACCGTGGAGGGAATGTTGTCCCAACTGTTCATAAAGATTGTCCATAGATTAACTACTGAACAGATTACTATGACACTTGGTGGAAGGATTTGCATTATGGGTCAGGGAAGAAACCATTAAATGATGGTGCTGATTCAGATTTCCCACCTCCCACTTTCTTTAACATTGTGAGATCTGAAGTTTTTTTGACATTTCTGCTCGTTTCCAAAGAAATAATTCATGGATCTTGAGGAGAAAAAAGAGGCATATACTAGTTTAGGACGAGGGATAGGAAAAGGGTTCCCTACCACTTTCTTACAGTGCGGTCATGTCAGGGATGAGCTACTACAAACAAACTAGAAAAAAAGCTATATTAATATTATTTATTACTTCATATGCAATCCAGACGAGGGGATGTTTACAGTAACCATCTGCTTTTTTAATGTACATATGGCATGAGAGTATTATACTAAGGGATTCAAAGTGTTAACACTTAGCCTTTGACGCTGCCAAGAGTCGACCCCCAATTACAGCAAATGTGCGCGTTAAAAAATACTAAATTAGTTTTGTTATTGTAGCACTAACTTCTCTCTCTCATGCTGTACCGATTCTTCTTACTTGGAAACATCTCTCTCTTATCACACCTCTCCTCCTTTCCTCCCCCTCTCTTTCTCTCCCCGGCTGTCTCTATCTATCTTCCCATCCCCCTTGGTGTTTTTCCCCCTCCCTACAATCAATGTGGCTTTTAAGATGCCTATCGATTTGTTCCCCCAGACAGGCCCAGTGCGCTGGGGCGACACTTTGATTGCTGGACCAGTAATTACTGTTATTATTTATGCATCTGGGCAAAATGGCAGGACTTAACATTCACAGTACAAGAGGCCACAGGCAATCAACAGAGGTGAGCACCTGGAGAGCAGAGAGAGGGCGGCGGAGAGAGGCAGAGAGAGAGCGGCATCGGCCCCGGGAGAGTTGCACTCCAGAGATGAGCGCGAAGAGTGCAGTCAAAGATATTCACACACACAAACACACACACACACACACACACACACACACACACACACGCACGCACACTCGTGGGACGGGATATGAAAGCGTAAGCAGCAGATAGGCATATGTGTGCAGATGCACTTGTATACAAAGGATTATTCTAGTGTGTGTGTGTGTGTGTGTGTATGTGTGTGTGCAAGTGATGAGGCTGTCTTACCTGCGAGAGTCCCAGGTAGATAGAAACTGTCTCTGAGATGTAGAGGAACCGTCCCTCCTGACTGACCACGAACACAAAGCCATCCAGAGACTGTGCACATAAAAAGAAACACACACAACACAACCATCGACAAACACACACACACACACACACACACACACAAACACACACACACACACATAAAGGCAAACAGAAACAAGACAGACAAATTAGAGCAATTAGTGTGTATCGAACAAATTACAATGAGCTGGAGAACAAACAACCTGTCACCCCTCTGCCTCTCAATTCAAAAAAATGCGCGCACACACACACGCACTCCCACGCATGCAGCCAGACATTTAGACACACACGAACACAAACATACATGAGTAAATAGAGCTTATAGGCCAGAGCTGTTTCAACCAACAGGAATAAACTTAGTCAAAGCTTCGGCCTGCATCTTCACACACACACACACACACACACACACACACGCTTGTAAACACACACCCAGACACCAGTACAGACACAGACAGAACAGGAGTCATCACAGTCTGCAGTGACTCTAATGAGAAGTGAAAGGTATACAGCCAGCCCATTAGAGAGGACTGCTTCAGAGAATAATATTAATCGTCATAACAAGCGTCCTGGAGTGAGCCGACACAGACTCTCTCACTCACACAGACGTACACACGCGTACACACAGACCAGTGTCACTTCGCTCTAGAAGAATGATTGCTATTTTGGCGGCCCAGTGCTTAAAGTGGCAGCGGTAATTTATGCAACTGACACATCCAGTATGCAAATGTGTGGCCTGGGTGCGGGGCGTCGTGTGTCGTGGTGAAGAGAAACCAGCCGCCTGAATGTCGGAGAACTAAAGTGCAATTATCAGGCTATTACGGCGGGAGGACGGCTGGGAGGGGAAGAATCATACAGTTTTTCTGGAGCGTTAATTTGATTTCTATCACCGCCGTTCCCTAAGCCTACCCACCTCCTTTAAAATGCCGGAGGAGAGCAGACATATGTAGCGTTTCTTTGTTTTACCACAAACCCCTCTCACGTCTGAATTCTCAGCCGCTATTCCCTCTGGGTTTTTGTTGTGTGTTTCTAACTGTCTCCTTCCCGTTTCCTACTTAATCCCTCCAACTTTTTTCTTTATCCCCCTCTCCTCTGGCTGCTCCCCCCCCCCCCTCTCCCTCAGCCTGCTCCTGGTCTAAAGTACAATCTGCAGAGTTACCTTCTTCACACTTCCTCTCAGTCTTTGTCTCTACATCCCGCATTTCGTCATCCCTGCAGCCCTCCTGCCCCAGAATCCCCCCTCAGGCTCCATTCATCTGTCAGTGCAAAAGGGGAGGCATTCTTTGGCAGCCGACAATATCGTCCGAGCATCTGAGGTCTATATGATGTGTGTGTGTGTGTGTGTGTGTGTGTGTGTGTGTGTGTGCCCGTGTTTGGAGTTTGACTGGAAGTATAAGTCTTAGATTAAGGGCTGGAAGCTGTTGCAAAATTAGATCAACTCGACAAAATGTAACAACACTTGACAAATGTGCTTCTGTCCCCAAAAATACTTGATCCAACCGTACTGTGATAAATTCTGACAAGCAAAAGTTTCCATACTTTGACCTTTCACATAAACAGAAGTGTTTCTACGTCTCAAGCTACATAAACCACTTAAAAACTCCCTGGACAAACTGATAAAGCAGATGTTTCCTCACAAACCCACAAAAATGAATCAATTAGGTGAAAATACATAATATAAAGCCCATGTAGTGACATGGTATCAGTAGAATTGTTAAAAAGGAAGAAATGGTGTGGCTGCTGAGGTCACTACCTGCAGGAGATGTGCCCCGAGGTGCTGCTCAAACATGTCAGTCGCCAGAGAAAGAGCCGATCGTCTGACTGTGGAGAGACAGAAGAGAAACACACTTCAGACATTAAATGATGATATTTTGAGGATAAAGCAGATTCAAAAAAATTATCAATAGTATTTAACAGCAGACATTCTGATATTTTAATATCAGGAAATGTAAAGGTGTTAATATTGGTTCTGTTCTGTTCTATTAAGGTGTCCCAGTGAGTTGGAAAAGTGGAATTCAGCCATCATTCATTTTATTTTACTTGTGTTTTCCTTAGCGTTTTTCAGACATGCACTGAGCTCCAGACATTTTCATGAAATTCCGGGGAGGTCCTGTGTGCGAGAAAGCAAATGTCTGAGTCATTTTCTGGAACTTTCCCTCCCAGTCACCAAGTAAATATGACCAGAAGATATACATGACGGATGCAAAAAACGAGCTGATGAGGATTTTTTAACTTGGAAAAGACAATGAGATTCCTGAGCTTTTGGTGATAAGTCCAGACGTCGGTGTTGAAGTGCAGCAAACAAAAACACGTGATTTCCACAGCAGAATGTATCCGTTATGTCCTGCTTCCTTCATGATCAGCCCAGACGCCACCCCTCGCCTGAATTATCCTGTTGTGGTGAGCCCGTCTGACCTGGACAATCACCTGCTGCGTTCTTCATATGTGAAAGACAAACTCTTACTGGAGTTCATGTCTGAAAACGGCTCTGCTGCGACAATGTCAAAATATCTTCCATGTTCCAAATGTATGACATTTACAAATTCAGATTTTAATAGCAACTTCAGGTAGTATCTGTCAAAGTAGCACAGTTTGTGGAAGCCACTCATTCCCCCTCACTGTTAGGCAGATCTGTGAGGGATTTTTCCTAAGTTACAAACTAAAATGTAAAAAGAGCTTTGGCCTGGTTCAAATCCCCACTGTGGATTGTGTTGCTTGTTGTTCTCCACCTCTCTCTCCTCTGATTGTCGGCCATCTGTCGATTGTCACGTCGCTAACAGAAGCACGAAATGCCACAAGAAATACGTGTTCGACTCGTTTGTATCCTTTTATTTATATCGGTATAAAATAAAGTAAGAAAAATCACAGGGTGGAAATTCATGTGTTCTGTATCCTTGTAAACTTAAAGGTTTATAAAGTTCACATGAGGTGAACAAACTCAAATAAGCTGCGTACTGTAGCTTTTGGGACATTTACAGTGACCTGCAGGGATATAAAGTTATGTTAATAAACTTGGATGTTAACAGAACTTTGTAAGATTATCCATTATTCACAATGACATGTAAATAAGACTTGTAGAGGTTTGGAATAATGTTGCGTCTCTGTGACGTCTTTAAATCTGAACTTTACTGAAACGTGAAAGTTGAACCAATCATTGCCTGATAAACAGAAGAATCGACCGAAGCGGTCGTGTCTCTAAAACAACTGAGCATAAGGACGGGTGCCATGTGACACACACCACTCAAAACTGCCGCCACACACGCAAACACACACACACACACACACACACACACACACACACACACACACACACACACACACACACACACACACACACACACACACACACACACACACACACACACACACACACACACACTGATGGTGTCTGCATCGCCACTCTTAATGCATCCCAAACACAAGCTATCAGAGCTGCTTCAGTGCCAAAGTGGTGCTGTTTACCAAGGCAATTACAATCCAAATAGAGTTGGAGGTGGTTAGAGGAGAGGAGAGGGGGGGGGTGAAGATAGGTACGAGAGGAGCAGAGAGGGTACGGCTGGGGAAAATGAGAAAACACTAAGGAAGGCGAGAGTGATCACTTTCTCCAAAGCAAACGCGGGCACGCCGGGCTGCAGCGGCGTGGAAGATTAATTTAGCAATCAGCCGTATTTACTGTTTTATGTCAAAAAGAGTATGTGATGGCTCGCGTGTGCACCTGCGAGTGTGTGATTGGAAAAGTGTGCACCATATGTGAGCACTAATCTCACTCCACCAGGACTGCTGCTGAATACAATGTCCCCGCTCCGGCAGAGACAAACTCTGTGTACGTGTGTGTATATACGGAGTGTGTGCGTGTGTGGTTGCACGAGAATATATGAATGTGTACATGTGTGTGAGTCTGCGCGTGTGACTGAGAGGATCCTCGGATATCTCTAAGTGTGTGTGTTGCTGCAAGGCTGAGGGAAATCAATACACGTTATGACAGGAAAATGAAAGCGCTGCTCTGGGTTACAACTGAACACAGAGGGAGGGCCGGAACACACACACACATGCACACACGCACACACAGTCCAGCTGCCTGCCTGTGATGTGGGTTTGGTGAATATAAGAGGGAGGCATTCCATTAGAGCAAAACACACACACACACACACACACACACACACACACACACACACACTTTAGGAATACACACAGCAATGAATTCTCATGTACAGACTACACAGCTGCAACATGCCCCACGATTAAACAACACAAATACCCACACTCACACACACACACACACACACAAGCTCGCTCTCTCTCTCTCTCTCTCACACACACACACACACACACACAAACGCAAACACACAAACACACATAAATACAGAGTTGCCGGACAAAGCCACAGTGGCATTGTGAGATTGGGGTCCCCCTGTGTGACAGAGTGTGAATATAAATAAGGCAAGTCCATTCAGGGCTATGAAAGGGGGTCTGGTGCTGGGACCCTTCAGCCTAGCCAGTCCCTGCCTGGAGGGGGATGGGGAGCCCATCTCGCTCCCTGCCTGCCTGTCAGGGCCCCTCCCAGGGCTGGGATGGAGCTGCATCACTGGGGAGTCTGGAGGAAGCAACCCCCATCATGACCATATGAGAATGAATGGAAGTAAACACACATCCACACGCGCACACACCTACAAAACTGATGTCATTTTGGGATTGCTGCAAGAATGAAAAGCAACACATGGAAGGAGTGTGTGTGCGTGTGTGTGTGTGTGTGTGTGTGTGTGTCCTGGGTTTCGTGCCACAGATCCCTGGAGGTGTGAAGGTGATGGTGGGTGATCAGTAGTGCTGAGTAGTGTCAGCAGGGCGAAGGGATGTGACATGAGGCCAGGAGGGCTGACGGATGAGTCTGCGTGCACACACACACAAGCACAAATACACAGAGGACCATTTATTAATGACTGCCAGGGTACAATAGGGTGGCCAGGAAACCAAAACACTGGGTGTGTGTGTGTGTGTGTGTGTGTGTGTGTGTGTGTGTGTGTGTGTGTGTGTGTGTGTGTGTGTGGTGTGCACATGTGAAGAAAGAGAGTCTCACAGCGGTGTTGGTATCTCACCCCGAGAACAAAGATCCTTCTGTGATGGTGCTTTGAACCCCTACTTTTATGTGTGTTTTTTGTGTGTGCGTTTGTGGACGTTGCTTGATTTTGTTTTTATATTCAAATATTTTCACTTCTGTAGAATAGTACCTAATTATAAATTAAGTTAATGAGTGAAAATAAATCATTGATAGTTTAACAACAAGGTCAGTCAGGACCAGAAACGTTTGTATTGATACGATTTTCCGGAAGTTGACAAACTGACAGCGTAGCCAGATTATCTAAATGTCTTTGGACTTCAAAGAGTAAACGATTGTATCCATGATGTTGGTGTTAATCTGATGTTGGTGTTAATCTGATGTTGGTGTTAATCTGATGTTGGTGTTAATCTGATGTTGGTGTTAATCTGATGTTGGTGTTAATCTGATGTTGGTGTTAATCCCTCATCTGACTGAACAAAAACATTGCATTCTTAATTGTGTTGAGTTTTAGTCATAATTCCTGTGCAAGAGCATAATTGTAAGTTTAGTGCTGCGATACCATCAATCGCAACAGAAAAGGTCAAACGTTCAGAATCTTTGTTGAAATGCTCATTAAAAAAGGCCAAATTTATGAATAATATTATATAATATTGTTTTTCGCTCATGTTTGCCCATTATCAGTTTCCTACTGCAGATATAATGACAAACGTCTTTGCACAATAACACAACCAACTGTTGATCAGGGTAATGGTGTGAAACTGGCGAAATGAGCGTTTGAGAGTCCTTGAGCACATGTATGACACAAAACTAAGACCATTCATAAATACATTGCTCCATAGCACTACGTTTGGTGAAAAACTCCACTGGGTACCTTTGATTTGAGGGTAAACATTGTAAAACAGAGGATATTGGAGGTGGTGGAGAATGTTTGTAAATACACAGTTAGTACCTTCATTCATTAGAAACTAAAGTACTGAGATATACAGTTCAGATTTGGATAGGTACATATTTTCATTGATTGTTTACAACCTGTCTGATTTTCTGATGACTTATTCCATGTTCCAAAAAGAAGCAGTGGAGAAACCCAATAAATAATGACCTTTGCACTTTTTGACTCTGTGCACATGCACATGCATGTGCTGTATACAGACCTAGACGCAGACCTGTGTGTGCACACGAGTACTTGGATTGCTCCTTTCTGTCACACTCTCGTTTCATTAGCTTCCCATGAGTTTGCTGCTGTGAGGTTTAATTTCATTGAGGGAATAGGAGACAGAATGGGACGGGGTGCGATCGGACACGTTAATTATAGTCTGACTCGCAGGTCAATTCCCCGGGTTTCCCCTGCACTCCACCAGAAGAAAAGATAGAAATTTCATTTGAATGATTTTCATTATACCTCTGTCTAATACATAATTTAGTCCCACTTAAGTCCATGAGTTATGGCCACACATACATGAACACACACCCGAATATTCCCAAACCTTCATGCAGACACACACACACACACACTCTTCATTTCCTCCCCCACGGTGTGTCAACCTTTTTAACCAGGTTAAGACGTTGCCATGGGAACCAAACAGATAACAGACGCAGTGAACCCCTCCCTCTCTCAGGTCCCTCCGTCTCTATTGCTGTGTCTCAATTTGCATACGTCCATCCTCACACGTGGCATTTTGAGTGTATGTGTAAGTGCGTTTACACCTGGATGGTGCAGTAGAAAACGGTCAAAAAGTAGAGTGGGAAACAACGTACGCCTCTCAACCTCAACAGTCGCCATCTTTGACTTCGTAGCGCAATGGGAGGGAACACCACCCTCCATCAATAGCGGACGAGAAAAGGGGGACACACGTCATCAGCCCAGTGGTGTAATCTCCACGTCCCAAAAAAGAAGGGGCACACACAAGAAATCAAAATACACATTTTTAAGTCAAGTGAGCAAAGCAGGCGGCAGGTGTTTTGGCGGGCAACAATGGAGGTGACATGTTGCGATCGCCATTTTTGGTAAGTGTGTACCGGCTGTGTTTTGGGCTGTAATGACAGAAGAGACTCAGCACCTCTCTCTGTCTTCTTATCAATCAAGTTAGGCCCTGTCGTCATAGTTTCAGGACAACCGCCGCATCACCTGCCAACTTCTTTACTACCATCCACATGTGACGTCTCAGCTGTACACAGTCACAGAGAGAGAGAGTGACCCTAATCGCAGCATCCTTCTTTGGCGCAATTATCTTCTCACGCTGACATCCATCCATCCCTCCCCCCCTTTCCTTCCATCCCTCCTCCATCTCCCTCTGTCTCCCCTCCATCGCTCCCTCA
Organism: Verasper variegatus; assembly: GCA_026259375.1. Taxonomy (NCBI): domain Eukaryota; kingdom Metazoa; phylum Chordata; class Actinopteri; order Pleuronectiformes; family Pleuronectidae; genus Verasper; species Verasper variegatus. The sequence goes on from CM048047.1 coordinate 15,624,671, forward strand.
CTCCTTTTGCGGTCGAACATAATTTGAGTGCAATTAACTTCCCTTAAAAGCCCCGGCCGCTTTAAACGCTGTGAATTAAAGGGGAGGCAGACGCAGGGAGAGCGCAAGGGAGATGGGGGAGACAGGAGGGAAGTGGCAATGAAAGAAAGATGAAGAAGAGGGGAGAGAGAAAGAGAGAGAAAGAGAGCGGGTGAAGGCAGAATGAAAGTCAATGTCAGTGCTGTGGAGGAGAGAGGTGTGTTTGACCTCACTAACACAGACAGTAAAACACTTCAGCTGGCCCTGTTGCTGGCACTGACTTGTCATTGTACTGTACCTTATAAAAGACTGAGGGGTCTCCAGCTGCTCCACTGCACCTGCTAAAGGCTCAGTCGCTACACATTGGTGGAGATAGAATTCAGGCAACCAAAAACTATTTTGTTTTGACTGTAAATTTTCTTTCCTAATTTACTTCCATGAATAAAACGGAACAGCTTCATTAAAAATTTCACAAACTGTAGAAATGTGAAGTTTACACTGTGGATAAAATGATAACTTGAGCTTGTTTATATCCAGTATGATAACAATATACTGTTTTGCAGTGTATAAGTATTATGTATTATTGATTATAATTGACTTGAGTGTATATATAAGGGTAAATAAAAAAGGTCCCTCTCTGTATATACAGTATCTTGCTTCAAATACAAGCAGTCAGATTATTAAACTGGTTTTAAAGTACAATTTAACAGAGGCTAGACATTTTTTCAACTTGCTGCATGGATCTAGATGAGTACATGTTAGTACATATATAGATGGATGACTTGTCTCCACTTCCTCACACTATCCACTGCAGTTCTGCACACTAGCGATCAGGGATGGAGCCACTTTATCGAAGTCTTGACGATACACCTGCTCGACCAATCGTGAGACGATCTCAGCTGTCAATCATGACCTCTCAACCCGTAATGAAAACCCAACACACTGGTAAAATTAACTCTTGAACAAACATCATTGTTATAAGACAGGAACATCTTTAAGAACAATTTATTTGATGTGTACTCTGACTTTGTCCATGTCCCATCCACTACCATGGAGGAGTCATTTATGACCTATACTGCAGTCATCCACCAGATGACAATGGAGATGCCTTGGCTTCACTTGTGAGGAGCCGTCATGTCGTTCACCTTTGTATAAAGTCTATCATCAGTACACCATGACATCACTGTTGGGTGTGGTCACCCAGAGCAACAGAGCACTTCTGAATAGCAGAGACGAGAAAGCAGTGAAATCACAGCTTTTATCCGGGTGTTGAGTATAAAAGAAAGGTACTGAACTCCAGACATTCTCCTGAAGTTTTCCAGAGGGTCTGTATGTTACTCCAGACATTGTTCCGGATATTTTTTTCTGACAGCCCTAACTACTAAAATAACCATGTGAGAATACAGCTAGTAAGTAAGTGGGCGTGTTGATGATGTTTCTAACATGCGAAGGACGCAAAACTGAAGACAAAGAAAAGAATACAAATGAAAAAGAGGTGTCGTACACGTAGACCAGTGTCGATATGCTGTAAACAAAGTCAAGGGATTTTCACAGTGGAGATTATACATCATGTCCTGCCTCCTGCACGCTCTACCTGAATGTTCCAGAAATGTTCTTGTGAATGTGTTTGACCGGGACTATCTCCTGCTGGATTTGTCGTGTGAATGGCAACTTTTGCTGTGTGTTCTCATGTCCAGTGAAGGACTTGTACCAACATTGCACTCACTCACTCACTCACTCCAAGTTGTCGTTTAGTAAATCTGGCTAAACTGTGTTTTTTGCCCTGCTTTGAGTGAAATTGTGTGTTGTTCTCAAATGTCAGTGATTAATGTGGCGAGTACAATCTTCTCACAACCCGTAGAAGTGAGAGCCAAAGATCCCAAATTACAGATTTGGTCAAAATATAACAGACTGGGAGTGAATAGATAAAACAAAACTGTCCCTCAAAGCAAAATTTACTCAATATAGAGAGGTTTTGAAATATAAATGATTTCAAATAAAAGAGTTCAGTCCCTGAATGCACAGTGCAAATAGGCGCGCACACACACCAAATGGGAATGACCATCGTGGGTCATTTTACTTTTCCTTCTTTCAGCCTTTCCTTTTCGTCCTTCCATAATCTGTCTCTCTCTCCCTCTCTCTCTCCTCCTCCTCCCCCCCCCCCTCTCCTGCTTTCTCAATCTCTCTCTCTGTGAAGGTCATGCAATTGATTTTCCTCTGTCTATTCATTTTTCAAGACTGGCTTTGAAACGTGGGAAGCAGACAAAAGCCACACCGGCCCCTCCCCTACGCTCCATCCCTCTCCTCCACCCTCCACCTTCCTTCCCCTCTCTCCGCCGTCCCTCGCTCGTCCAAAAAACCCTCGGACCAGAGGGAGTGTGGAGGAATGCAACCTCCCCCCACCCTCCTCCATCCACGCTCCTCTCCTTCCTCCCCTCTTTTTCTTCCTTTATTCCTTCTACATTAGTCCCTTCCCCTCCTCTCCATCCTCCTCTCCCTTTCAGCTGGATCTCTGACCACATTCCACTAACGGAATTAAAGTCATGCATCACACTTAAAACCCTGCCAATGCATTGTGGGTAGACTTGTTCAAACTGATGTCCAAATTAGCATCGCATTTTCAGCCTCGGCCCCGCTGCGACTGTGTGACCTGCTTGTAAAAATCTCCAAACATTTAATAAAATACGCACACACATCAGATCCTGACCTCGCCCAGGAAATGCTGAAGATAATTCAGACTGTAACACCGTCCACACCTGGCACGTGCTGCGATTCATTGTGTTTGTCTAATGCCTCACAATTTTCCTGTGACCTTCGCTGCAGCAGTTTTATATATTTACAGTTATGGTCCACAGTGCTTCTCATTTTAGTGTGAGCAGCGTACCTCGCATTCGTCTTTCTACCACACTTCCAGTTCATTCACAGGACAGCAGTGTACCTACTTCTCTACAGAACAGGTATTTTCCATCAAGGCCACGGACAAGCCTGGAACACCGAAGCAAAACAATTCACCATGTGCAGACCGCAGTCAAGGCCGCAGCCGTGTGTGAGCACACTGCTGCATGTGAGCATGCTGCTGCATGTGAGCATGCTGCTGCATGTACAGCAAATCACTCAGACATTCAGATTGTCCAGCGCTGCATGGTGGGAACATCGGTGTGAGGACCAACAAGAGTCTGTGACATTGAACAATGAAAACTGTTGAGTATCAGAAAGTAGAACAGGCAGCTTAATGAGAGGCTTATGTGAAGTGTGTACTTACAGTATGAACTTGAATATTATTATTATTAACATTTTCACTATTATTAACTGGTGCTGCTATTATTAATAGAATCATTACATCTATAAGTATAATTCTTACTATTTTCATAAAAACAACCAGTCTGGTTTAAATATAATGGTTCCTAGTCCCTCTCTTCTCTCCCCCTTCTCTCTCTATGCTCCCCCTTTCCACCCACCTCTCCTCTCTCTCTCCTCTCACCCCAAGCAGTCAAGGGAGAGATGGACTCCCATACCAAAGTTGTGCACAACCGATGGGCACTAACCAAGGAATATATACCATCATGCATTGCACTCGGGGCGGAGACACTAGAGGCGACAGAGCAGCAGGAACAACCCGACCTGTCGCACAAATGTAAATACGAACGTCACAGCACAAACAAGTTTATTTCTACATTTAAAAAGAGTCCAAAAGCATTTCTTTCTTTTGCTGGTGAGCTCACTAGACATCTACATAGAAGTCACTTTATAGTGAAGTAGGGGTTAGTGAATGAATGAGTGATTTCGGACACAGCCCAGTTCTGCTCAAGGTTAAGAGTCTTTTTCTCTCGACAGTCACCAAGTGTTTGATGGTTGTGGGAACTGTTGGGTTTCTCTAAAATATTGTAAGGCCTCTACCTTACTATGTAAAGAGCCTGGAGATTATATAAATTAAATTTGATAGAAAAATAATAATGGCTGAATTCCATTTAGCTTTAAGTATCTTCAGACTCTTTCTGTTCAGCGTAGCACCTCCATTTTTTAAAATTGTGGCACCGTTCTCAACAACAATCCACACAAACATCAGTATGTTTGAACTTTTTCTGGATTAACTACATTTTGGCCCTTCACCAGTATGAATACACTAATGCCCAAAAGCTGCTTCCATTAATATTCAGCACAGAACTGGGAGACGACTTCAATTTTGCCATTCTTTGATCATAACTTCGCTCATTTCAGACTAATTTAGGCAGAATTTGTAGATGGAATCTTGTGTTAAGACACTTTTGCATGAAAAAGCTTGGTATAAAAAAGAATAAAAGTTCCATTCCTAAAAGTAATAATTAATCCTTCAACGATGACAAATGATAGACTGAGAAAGCAATGGTCAGAATATCACCAGATGAGGTGCAAATATTCTTTAGAGTCACACAAACAATAAAACCTACTTTTTCCCAGAATGCAAAACCAAATCCACATGTTCTCATTAGAGAATGTCTGGTAAACACCTCTGCTTATAAACTCCTCAGCCGCACTATCTTCCTCAGTGGTTGGTATTGATTGTTGGTTTGTTCGTCAGCAGGATTATTCAAAAACTACAAAGCGGATTTCCATGAAAGTTGGGTGAAGGATTGGGCACGGGTCAAGAAGAAGCCACTAAACTTTGGTGCAGATCCAGACAAAGTTAACTTTCTTAAATCATATTTTTACAATGTTAGATAGGCCATTTTGTTTTAGATTTCCACCAATTTTCAAGTCATGGATGAAAAGGGAATCAGGCATATTAAAGGCACGGATATCTATGAGTGTGTGTGTGTGTGTGTGTGTGTGTGTGTGTGTGTGTGTGTGTACAACTTGGTGGAGGTATGCGCTCTACTGAGTGACATTCTAGTTATTCAGCTGTTTTTATAATAGATGAGAACATCTAAACTGACTTGAGTGTGTAAAATAAGCGGAGTAGCCCTTTAAGGATTTTAAGATAAATATTGTTTTGACGTCAGTGCTTAAACGTCAATACAGCATCGACACTCAGCTCAACTTATACAATTAAAGTCATTGTATGTTATCAGGAATAAGCAGTGAATATTGTATCAAAGCAAATCACACACGTTACACACAAACATGCTTTTTACATTTGCTTACACTCAAATTAGACAAGATCAGCCATGAAAACACACACACACACACCTCTAATGGTACTGTAGCTGCATCATTTCCCCTCAGTAATAGTAGCAATTAGACAGGCTGTATAATTACACTGTCCTCGTTATATAGTTAATTTCTGTAATTACAAATCGCACCAATAGTTTACTCCCTCTTTGTGTATTATCTTTTACACACACATACACACGCACACACACAAAATCTTTGTATGACTCTATGCACATGTATGTTTACAGGTTTGTGCAGCACGCTCACATACACAGCAGCAGTAATTGCGGTTGCTAATAGAGGAGCAGATAATTGTCCTGGTCTGAACTGAATATTTTGTGGTGTGGGGCGTCTCTGTGGGCGGGAGTAAGTGGGTAGATCAGACTGCTGAGGATTGCTTTTGACTGAAAGAGAGATGAGAGTTGAAACGTGGTTTGAAACGCGGTTTGTGTCCATTGGCAACACACATCAGCATATTTATCTCTGCTGTGTAATTTTCTTATAGGCCCGAGCTGCAGGAATCATCAGCGGAGAAATGATCCATCACAGCCATGTTTAATTTAAGTCTGCATACTTGCACGCTCCAGTTGTTTGTTTCATTTCAGCCGTTCACAAATTCAAACTCAATCGACTACTTTCATGACAACTCAATGAAAGGTTTAAACAATTACAAATACGTCCGACCCGGACTGCAGCCAAGAGTTTTTAAAATATTAAGCTTGTGAGTCTCATCCAACGTAAGAAAAGTTTGACCAGACAGCAGCTAAAGGCCCAAAATGTTTTCATTATTGGGATTGTCATGTAAATTTAATTTTAAATAAATGCTGTTTGCAGACCTCTCCATGTTGCCAGGAATGAAAAAGTGAAGAGAAAAGTGGACTATGATTTTTTTCATGGGCTAAAATCAATCAAATGTAAGTATATTAAAGTCTCAAGTAAACTGCACTCAACCCATAGTATAAATGAAGAGTGTTAACCCTTCAGTTTACTTAAATCCTCAGACAAAGTACATAGGACATGACCCCAGTGTTCTCAGAAGTATCAATGCCATTGTGTCCAACCAACTGTGTTCAGAGACGTTGCAGAACAAATTATAGATGTTACTTAATTCCACATAAGTCAAAGGAAAGATGTGATTAGATGCTAATTCACCCAGGGTGATGCTGAGTGACAAAGACGAATCCACACAAGCTGACAATGTTTCAACTCGAGGGGAGAACGTTGCAGGAATCACAATTCTTTTTACATGCTTCATCAACATACAGAGACAAGAGTAGAAAAGAGAAAGAGACAGTTTCTGGAGTGTATCAGTCTGATGCTGAGCTGAACCCAGAAACACAGACACGCACCCACAACGTAGTTGGTGCATCTACAGCCAATAGATTGGCTCTTTGGGAGATTACGCAAAAATAATTTAATCAAATTTGTGCAAAAAAAAACATTTTGTTCTTTCTTTTAAAAATGTTTCCCTTCACCTCACCTTTGCTGCAGTTGCTTTCACCCTCCATTAAAGGAATCCAGGGTGGGTCCCCCTGGCTGGCAAAGGTGCGCATGTGCAGGTAGCTGATGGTCAGCCGGATGACCGAGGCTTTGTCCAGCTGGCTGGTGATGGCGCCGGGCAGAGGCAACATCTTGGCCAGCTCAAAGAACTCGAAATTCTCTTTCCCCCGCCGTGACCGCGCCGCATTGCGAGATTTCTCCTTGCGCAGGTTCTGCAGACTGTGGACGGGAGGTGAAGTGTATTAACGGTGGACAGGACAAGGGGGGAGAGTGGCGTGAAAGGGGAAAGATAGAAATAAAAATGGAAGAAATATATAAATGTGGGGAGGAGAAGAATGAACAAAGGGCCAGAGAAAATAGTCTGAATCAGCACTGTGTGTATGGGGGGATCAGGTAATGGCCACTTACTGACCACCTGTTGATTGATTCATGCTTTATATAAATGACCTGGGCATCAAACTAGAAAACTCATTTCATAAACACATATGATTATAATAGCTGCTGCAGTTCAAGTGAAACAATCTCCATTCTTACCCATCTCTTGCAGATTGACCTGGTAATTACAGACAAACGCCCTCCTTCTATCTGGCAGAACAGAGTCCTAATAATGCCATTTGCTCTAAAATCTATATGTGAATTTACACAGACACACAATCTCTCACTTTCCCCCTCTCCAACCCCCTTGTTCTCCCCCTCTCCCTCCCTCTCTCTCTCATCTGGTCCTGGGCTAGTGAGCTGAAGCCATGATTGAGGGATCAATAGGAGAGGGAGGGCCAGAGTGACAGAGGGGGGCCGGGGCTCAGGTAGCCTGTCTCTCTGATTGGGTATTGACTCTCCTCAATGAGGCCTGAGTGGTGGAATTATGTTGTCACAGCCACTTCACAGTTTGGAATAAAGTGTGTGTGTGCATGTGCATGTGCATGTGTACGTGAGTGAGAATTAGACCTAGAGGAGAAAGAAGAACTGGCCTCTCTCCCTCATGTCTGTGTTGTTGATTCTCATCCAGAGAAAGACCACATGTAGTGTGTGTGTGTGTGTGTGTGTGTGTGTGTGTGTGTGTGTGTGTGTGTGTGTGTGTGTGTGTGAGCAAAAGTAAGAAAGCAAAGAAAAGCACTGCACAACGTGTTTACAAGTTTATATCTTAATCAGCTACAGAGCCACGATCCCACTGCTGTTCTCTAATAAGGGAAAACAGTGTTTCTCTGGGTGTGTGTGTGTGTGTGCGTATATGTGTGCGAATATGTGTTGCGGTCTCACAACACTGCCAGCCTCTGTAACATCTCATTATTATACTGCCTCGACCCCGGCCACCGAGAACAATCAATACACACACATTGATTCTGCTTAGTTTTTATATCCGCCTGTAAATGACTGGCCATTAATAATTCCAGCCAAATTTAGTTAATCTCCCAGTAAAGGAGGGGGGGGGGATTCGCAGCTGACAGGATTGGCAGTTGAGCAACAAAACAGGTTACATGTAGCACCTTCTGCATTGTGTCTCATTGATGGGAAATCCTTCTCCAGGCTGTCAGTGTGACTGCACGTCTGTGAATACGTGGATTTCACCTTGCAGCGATTAATTCATAGGCATGCATGCAGGCTTATACAGTATCAACCTGTGCGTTTGTGCATGTGTGTGCGTGCCATGTCTCGCGTCTCACCAGGGCAGGGTGGGAGGCTTGGCCAGCAGTCCTTGTAGAAAATCCCACTCCACACTCACACACTTCCCTTCGCTGACGAACGGCATAGTCGCCATCCTTCTCCCAATCACGTGCCGGCGCTGCCGTTAACGAAGGCTCTGATTGGCCGAGGATGTGACAGACTCAGACCTGGAGACCCCCGACAGGGAAGCAGATGAAGAGGAGAAAGAGAAAAAAAAGTTCTTAGAGTAGGAATGAAATTATATTTGACATGCTTCAGTGAGACTTTAATTAGCAAACATCACAATTTATTTAACAATCAGCTTCTTAACATAATAATTCTTAGGCCTGAAGAGTTTCTTTAAATAAAGTTAAACTATAATAGCAATCAATAGATACACCACGATCCAACAGTCCCCCTACGAAACCACATCAACATTCACTAGATCCAGACTTCACTCATAGATATCAATTCAGTGAATCAAGATTCATGAATTATTCTGAGAAATCAATGAAAATGTCCAAAGAAGAAAATCTACACCGGAATTTTATGGGTTTTGTCTCATCCCTCCACAAAACTTCACGGAAATCAGTTTTTGCGTCATCCTGTTACTGTTAAATATACAATCAAAAAATATAATATTTTCTTATAATTGCTTACTTCATCAAGGAAGAAAGAAAGAAAGAAAAAAATAAGAAAGACAGAAACACGGAAATAAAGAAAGACAGAAAGACGTGATAGACGTGAAGTTGATAGAAAGTGATTAGCTACTGTATTGCTGCTCATAAAGTTCAGGGAATGATCTCAGAGTTAAAGACATGAGACAAAACACTGAGCGTCCTCTGAAGTCATTATCGTCTCTAAGGATGAGACACATCATGTCGTCCACCGTCTGTTCTCTTGTGTTTCCTCCACCTTCTGCTCGCCTCGATCACCTCCCTCCTGTAGAGGAAGTTGCCAATATTCGTCCCCGTCCTCGACCCAAGTCCCGCTCCTCACCCGATTCCCACCCTCCTCCTCTTCCCTCCTCCCCTCTGTGCTGTGTTGACATTTAAAGGGCTAGTGTGGCCCCGAGCACCACGGTGTCATGCCCTTGGGCCTGAGATGCCCTCTCTCCCTCTCTCTTACTGCTGCTCGCTCTCTAACTGTCTCTCTTTGGCCCGGCTGGGTCAGCACAATCAAGTCAGTGGAGCTTTGCAGAGAGGGCCAGTAGAAATGGATAATATCTCCAGCTTGAGCATGGTTATGCTGACCTTGGCTAAGAGGGGTCGGCAGAGGCTGGGCAGGATTGGCAGATATCGTTTTCGCAAATCCAAGGCTAAAACAGCTAAATCATTAATTGAATGAAACATTCAGCAACATTATGGCATGAAAACATCTTGGATCAGTTTCAAAATCCAGCAGAGTCGATGAGGGATTCAACAAAAAGAGAACAGTTGTTGAAAGGGGAGAACAGGTCATTCGCGTAATTTTATTCTGATTCAGGCAGAAATAATGAAGCAAAAAGCAAATCAAAAAATTCAGTTTTTTGTTTAAATGGTCCTAGGATCTGTGATAGAGAGACTGATCAGTGGACACAAAGTATGTGGATATACACTGAATATTTACTTTCCCCTTCAACCAGGCAGAACCATAGACTGTATATAAAGATGGACGATGTGTCTCCACTTCCTTTTCACTATCCAGCAATGAAGCTGGATACAAATGTGCATTTGAAACCAGAGTTTACGCAGTTGTGATCGGGGATAGAGTATCGGAGAAGCGATGTCATGTCGATACACTCGCTCGACCAATCAGGAGTTAGTCGCAGCTGTCAATCATGACGTTTCACCCCATTTTTATAGCATCAAATAACTAGTTAAACTAAAGTTACTGGAAAAAATGAGCACTTGAACATTTGTGGGTGTGATGAAAACGACCTAAAAATTACAGAAACCATACTTTGACATTTTATTGTATCCTATGTGTCCCATCCACTAAGATGGAGGAGGCAGGACTTATGACCTATACTGCAGCCAGTCACCATCTTTACATAATTTTTAAGTTATTAAGTTAACAGTGTTCACCAATATATCCAAGATATTCATCCAAAGTCTTAATCACAATGAACTGTCACATTTACCTTGATGAGGATGTATATAAGCTAATGCTAACTTTTTTTGGAGTAATTGCAGCTTGATTAATTAGAGTTTCTAGCACATGATTGATTGTTAGAGTAATTATCTTGTTGCATTATCAATTGTTGCTGTTGTTTATTACATGGGATTCAGAGAATTAAAGTCAGTACGAAAATAATCAACCTGCTTATTTGCTATATCGGGTTAATTTGCCAGCCCCATTTTTCACCTTTCCTCAGGACACTTAGAAACAGCAATAACAATGGGGCTACATACTGGTTTGGTTAGCATCGATATGTTTCGGGCTAAATTTTGCATCGCTGCACCACAGTTACACGCGTCTGCTTCACCCAATATTACTTGAAACGCAGAGTTCTTCTCTGGTATTTGATGGATCGCCGATTTGGACTTTATCGCCACCTACTGGCCCGGCATACTTGTTTGAGCCTTTGTAGTCGTTTCTGTGCTTCGTCTGCACAAAGATATTTTGTAAAACCAAAGATATGTTGATGTGGGGAAATATCCAGTAAAAAAATATTCGCAGTAGTGAAGATAAGGCCTTACATTGACAGAATATTTTGTCCTATATGAAAACCGAGATCTCTTCCCGTCAGCCTGACAGTCCTCCTTTCAGAGACTCCGGTGAAGAGGAGACGGGGTCGAGCACAGAGCAGAGCACCTCTGTCTAACAACTTCACCTCTGTCACCTCTCCTCGCTCACCTGGATAAATGCACTACATGCCAAATTAGACTGTGCACAAGAGGACACAGCGATCAAAAGGAGACACAAATTTTCACACAAACGCACATGCCCGCCTTTTTCTCCCCCATCTCATATCTGTATGTTTATCTCTTAATTGACCCTATCTGCGCTTATCTAATCTCCCCCTCCCATCTTTCCGTCTCCACCTATCTCTCCATCTCTCTCTGCGTCTCCCTCTATCTGGACAGACACCGGGGCGTAATGGACAGGGGCCTCCACAGTAATTATTCAATCAGCCTCATAACCTTGTCGCAGGTTGGAGCGGCCCATTAATGCACTCACCCAAATGGACCCCGCCACTTTGACTGCTAATGCTCGGGCTAGCTAGCAGCACAACAGGCTGAATGTCAGAGGTGTCATGGAGACAGAGAGTCTGACACGTTCCCATCAATGGAACCGAGTCGACTCGTAATGAATGGAAAAGGAAAGTGCGACTTCTGAGAGCGCAGAGGGTAAAAATATAGTGCGCCCACGGCCGTAGAGATCAACCTGCATCAAGTGTGACCGCAGGTGCTGGCGATGTGTTGCTGCAGTGCTACATATTCATAAGTGTGCCGTACTTGTGTGTACGTGAGTGTGTGTTCGGGACCCCGACCCTATAGAGCCGTGCTCTCTTGGCACGGTCTCAACATCAGCACAGAGGAGGGCACTGCGGCGAGCGCTCACAGCCGCTGTTTGCCGTGCGTTCCTCTCTGGCTGCCCGCTTGGCTCCCGCTCTGTTTATTTTCAGCAGGGACATTTAATTAGGGCCTCCAGCTGTCAGAGGTTCGTTAGCGTGCCCCTCCTCTCCCCGAGCCACCCCTCCCCTCGGGGAGTCAGGGGCATCAGGCAAATGAACACATTTAAGTCAAAGAGCACGCAGAGAGACAATAGCCCCGCTGCCATGCCACCACCTCCCCTAGGTAGAGACATGGTTGTTTTATGCCTCATCTCCCCAGCCCCTAGGGCCCAATACGGAGCCTGGCCAAGACTGTGAATGTGGAGGTGGAGGCAGAGGAGCCCTCATAGCCCACTGGAGACAACGTGCATGCTGCGATCGTGCAAAGGTGAAGAGCAGGATGGAGCCTAGCGATGCACAGTTTACAAGAAAAAGAGAACAGCTCCAGGTCTGAGGGTTTTTATGATTTTTTTTGATGTCCTCTAAAGGACTGCAAATCTGACAACGATATATATGACCCTGCATGTAGAAAACCCTTTCCCAGGTTTCTATCCTGTGCATTTGATAAACTAAAGAAATTACAAGGCAGTTTTCTTGCTCTGACATTTTAGGGGGTAGCCTGGTAGCCGGGGGATAAAGATGCATAAACTGTGATCGTATCGTCTCTGAAGTTTACAACATGCAAGCTGCAATTTGTAACACATCATTTCCCCAGCATTCAATGAACATGCACGAGCCCTATATGGCAAACTTTAACAATTTGAGATATTTGCAACGTTTCCATATTTAAAGTTGTAGGGAGGAAAAACATCCCCACAAACTACTATGAGTTTAGCATCAGTTGGTAATTTCCAGGGTTTACTGGGAGTACTGGTTTTACTTAATAAACCCTTGTTAATGACAGTTTACAGAGGGCTCTCCCTCTTTCTCCCTCATCCATCTTTAACTATCACCTACCACAAGTAAAAGTGGAGTACAGGTTCGACAGCGATGTAAGATATTCCTGGGAATAATATTTTATCTAACAGAAGAACAGAGACAGTTCAATATCATGGAAGATGTAGAAAACATGGTCGGTAATAACATGGACAGAATATTTGATGTAGCTAGTTTTCTATCTCGCCTTTCATGTTGTTGAGTAGTTGTAAATGAGCGTCTGGAGCATCCAGGGAGATGAAGTTTGGTATTCTGGTTGGAGGGCTGAAAACTACTTATCATGCATTACGGCCCGGGTTTGGACCTCAGGATTTGGAAGTCAAAAGACTTTTTAATGTACAATTTTTCAGCCGCTGATCAATCGACAGCTGCTGGACATGAAGATCTCTCTGCCTCCTCTCGCTCAGTATTCCACAGTCTGACTCGCTCGGCATTCTGCTTCCGTATCAGAGCGCCGGCTGCGGTTGACCTTGACGACTCTGGATCATTCCCAACCCAAGGTTCTCTCCAACTCTCAAGGGCCTTGGCGTCAGCCCCCGCCCTCGTCCATGCCTCTCCCATCATCCTCAACACCCCCCTCATCTCTCCTAACCCCCTCTTCGCTCCACCCTGGCCCCTGCCTGGGTCATTAATTATCTAATGGAATCAATACAGTGTTAGATTGGACCAGAGTGACCCCACCCGCCCCCAGGTATCTCCGTGTTGATGAGGAGGATGAGGAGGGTTTGGAGACAGTGTAAAGGAATGATGATAACAGCTTGTTTGAGAGATCGAGCAGCGTGCAGTCAGTGCGGACCGTCCCTAAACTGGAAGAATACAGAATAAAGAGATCGGCGATAAATAAATTATTAGAGAGGGGGAGAGGGGGGTTGACAGAGACCGGATGGGGGAAGGAGAGAGCATAAGTAGAGGCGGAGGGAGGGAAATCAGACAGGAGGAGAGAGGGAGAGAGGGAGAAAAATGCTGGACGGATAAAGACGTGGTTGGAAAAGAAAAAGGGAGAGAAAGAGATTTGCTAATGTTCACCCTAGGTAATCAATATCTTTGTCCTCCTCTTTTATTACAGAGAGCTTTGGTGAGCACGCTTTGATGTCCACTCCTCACGGGCGTGAAGCTACACAGAATCCAATCCATGCCTGTCATAATTATCATCTGCCTCGGCCTGAATACATCCACAAAAGAAATGCTCCACTTCACCTGCGCTGTTTTTATTATGAAGTTGAAAGAGCTATTGCACAGAACCTCATATATTTACAGTGTTTACGAGATGAATTACCTATTTTTCTGAGAATTGGTGTCCAGTGATCTTTCTCAAACAGTTTTTTTTACGTCTTGCTCAGTATTAAAAGTGAATAAAAAGTGTAATAACTTGTAGATGGATTCAGACTTTATTGCAAAAGATGGCATTTTCTGAAAAGAGTATAACTCACTAACTTATTTATTGTGACTTCACCTTGATTTTTATTGAAGAGACAGAATATACAAAATGATGTAAACAGAATTGTAATATAAAAAATATACAAATTACACAATTTTAATGATTTCACTTTTTACTATTACCATCTTAAATAATCCTCACCATGTATCAAAACTAGTAAAGTACATTCTGGGGTTGCATTTTAATGGTTTGGGCATATAGCTGATAGAATCAACAGGGTGATAATGTATTTCCACTTCAATAAGAAGAATTGATTAAACTATTTCATCAGAGAAAACTATAAAGAATAACTACAAGTGCAACACATCTGGAAGTATTGATCAATCCAAATAGAAAAAATAAGAAGTTAACTGTCCCTGACCCTTATATCTCTGCTTAAAAGAATAAAATAGGCCAAGACCAAATAATAGCTGCAATCTATTCTGAGGTTAAACACCTCGACCTCTTTGTAAGGCAAGGCTTAAGGTGGAAAGTAGGACTTACAGGGACGTCGATGAAAAATAAAGGAAACTCTTATTTTGAGCACAACAGGAATGCTAATGTGCTTACGTGTTAGCAGAATACTGGTAATAGTCATATATATATATATATATATAGTGTTTCTTATTTAGTTTTTCCAAAATGTGTGTAAGTTATTGGTGAAGAGACAGAGAAGGTGGAACGGAGACAGAAAGTTCGGTCCTCCGACTGCGGAAGAGTCAGCTAAGTGGATGCAGCTCTCTGTATAAGGCTGAAGACAGTAAATCCACTCCTGCAGGCAGAGACCACATCAGCACTGACCTCCAAATAACCACAGGCCAAAAGAACAGCACACAGGGTCACACACTCCCTCCAACACACACTCACACACACCAGTCTGTGCGCAGGATGCCAGGACTTGAAAGCACACTCTCGTTCCAGGCCCCAGCGCAGAGACTGCCACATGTTAATACAGACAAATCAATTAGCATGGTGCAAATGTCAGAGTTCAGAGCGGAGTCAAACTCTTGATAAAAGTTGCAAAAGTTGTGTAGGTGTCTCTCAGCACACTGGGGGAAACGAGGATACTCGCTGGCCTCATGCTGTATGCACACACACAAAGGGCCTGGAGTTTTATTCTTTGTTTGATTTATATTATTATTATTATTATTATTAGTTCTGCTTTACGTCACAGCAGAAACCAGAGAAAAGAAAAGACGTGGTAAAGTGATTGTGAGGGAGATTTGCAGAAAGTGGATGCATATACATTGAGTGCACGTCACTAAGAAACTCCTTGTTGTGTTGGAGTGAGTGACTGAGAGTGTGTGTGTGTGTGTGTGTGTGTGTGTGTGTGTGTGTGCGGGCGCGCACAGGCTGGTGGATCCCTTCAGGCCGGTGTGTGAATGACAGCGGGGGGTTATGTAAGGAGCCACAGCGGGGCCGGAGTGGACAGTCCGACCGGAGATCAGGTCAGCAGAGTGTGACACTAAACACATCTTCCTGACACCACGCTGACACCCTCTGTCACAGACCCACACACTGTCTGTCAACGCTCCTCACACTCACACACGCGCGTGCGTGCACGGCGAGAGCAAGGAGTGTGTGAGCGGCTGTCTGTCAACAGCAGACACTGACCACCTTAGTGTCTGTGTGTGTGTGTGTGTGTGTGTGTGTGTGTGTGTGTGTGTGTGTGTGTGTGTGTGTGTGTGTAAAAGAGCAACAGAGAGAGACAAAAATATCAAGAGAGGAAGAGGAAGGGAAGGAGAGGTCTGTGTCTACCTGAGAACTTGAGTAGAATGAGTCACGTAAAGTGACTGCTGCTAAATGAGTCAGTGAACTTTTCCTTTTTGTCATGTTTGGTGACTTTTGTGCGCCTGAATTTAAGACGTCTACTTAATAACGTGATCACTACGTGAGCACTAAAGAATTTAGCTATAAAACAAACAAGCACATAGTGATGCTCAAGAGATCCAACTACCTTTAATTACACTTCCTTCCTCCGCCTTCGTGTTGTGTGCAGCCTTTGAACGTGACGCTTTCTTGCCAACGATTTTTTTTCTTTTCACTTTTGTGAAAAAATAAATAAAGATCAGGGTCTGTCACACAGTTGCTGTTCGTGTTGGCATGAGCCGCAGCTCCTTAAATCCAAAAGGAGAAACCTGCGTCTGGGTCTAATAAAAAAGGCCTGAAGGCAGGTCACGACCAAAGCATCCTGCACATGCGAGAAGTGAAACGGATGGAGAGGGCTTATTGGCTCAGAGGGCCGGGGTATAAACTGTACCATGCACATGCGATGACACGGTCTGACCCCGTGTCCTGTCAGCGTTTCTGTGCAAACTTAGGACGGCAAAGTAGAAATACTTTAAGAAATACAAAAAAAATAATTATCTGGCATTAAGTTACTTAAAAACTGCCTGAATAAGAATGTGAGTCTAAACAGTAACTCTTTATTATCGTAACGTTTTGATGCCTCGCCCTGACACCTGAAAGAGAGATGCTGTGCTGCAGGTAGTTACTGGGATTGAATTTATCGGAAACACCTGCTTTCTCAGCAGGTGTGTGTGCAAATGATGCGGTTGGTGGTGCAAGAAACACGGCACAATTTATAGCAAACATAGATTTTGGAGTGACGTTCAGGGAGTGCGTGCAAAATAAACAGTCGACACAAACATCTGCACATGGATAGACGCAGATGTGCAAGCAGGAAATCATAGAAAATACGCTTAATATATTTTCTCTTCAACATCCGCACACATACTCGCATATTTTTTCCCATTCATGGGAAAAACTGTCGCACTATTCTAACTGTTTGACTTTTAGTTCAAAAGTCCAAAAACCAATACCTGAAAAATGATGACAAAACAAAACCTGCGGACACTGAAATCTTTATGTGACGGTTTGATGTTGTTATTTACGTTGGAGCAGCAGTGAACACAGTCACAGGCGTCGCCACAGTCATTCTGCCAATTTGGACCACCTGCTGCAAGCACCCTGAAGCCAGCGAACGTTACTAAGCCAGTAAACTGTGACCAATTCCGCCTCTGCAGGTGGAGACGGACACGCAGCCGCTCACTCTCTGCGCCTCTATATGCCCAACTCCAACACGCGCACACACACACACACTATAGGATTTATCAGGAAGTGGAGGTCCATTATTAGTCCGGTCATTCAGCACAGAACATACACGTTTATAATTATTTGTCTTATCTGAAAAAGACTGGAGTGTTCGCAGTGTTTTGTTGGTTTAACTAAACGGATGAAATGCTCAAAGAACTTGTGTAAAAAGCAATAATGATGCCTTCAGGGGAGAACAAACATTCAGTCTGATTATCCGATCAAATGAAACACGTCAATATTCATTGATAGTAAAGCTTTAATCTACACTTTTATGTAGAGGTAAACACGTCAATCTGTGTATTTGTCTGGAATTAAATGTAGATTTAATCTTGCTGCCAAACAGTAATTAAGCGACCAAATCTAAAGTAAATCTCTTCATTCTTAATTACAGTTTGTAATTTATCTTTTAAGGAAAAATATGATTGGACTTTTATATTACTGGTAATTTTATACTTTGCAAATTTAATAAATATGTAACATTACTGTTCTGTCCTAATTAAGAAACAGCGAAAAGTTCACACCACACCCTGACTATTCTATCTCAGGTAAAGTAATTCAGGATTAGATTTTTACAAAATACAATAAAACTTTGTGATTCCATCTCCACTATGATTTGTAAAATGATATGTGAAGCAACAGATTAAAAATGAAGATCAGTGTTAATCTGACAGCAGAAATCTGACTTCAGGTGTCTGAGGAAATCAAAAGAGACTGGCAAAGTGTGTTTACACTCATGCATGTGTGTGAGAGTGTGTGTGTGTGTGTGTGTGTGTGTGTGTGTGTGCTGACCGTAACTTGTCAGATTATCTACTCACCTGACGGACATTTCCAGTGTTCAGTCTGCTGCTGTTGATCTGATCCACTTTGTCTCTCTCCTCTTCTTCCTCTCCTCTTCTCCTCCTCCTCCTCCTCCTCTCCGGTGCCCCGTCTCTGCCCTGGCAGTGTCCCCCTCCACCACCACCACCACCTCCTACTCCACCAGCACCTCAGGCTTAAACACAGCAAACAGACACGGTGTGTGTGAGCCAAGGGGGCTGGGACAGGGGCAGCGTCAATCCCCTCACTTTCACAAAAGCCGTGGCCGCGCTGCCGGACACATCATGGACTCCCGTAGCAAGAGTGTGTGTGTGAAGGAGAGAGAGAGACAGTGAGTGTCCGTGTGTGTGTGTTTGTTTGTGTGTGTGTGTGTGTGAGTGGGGCTAGATGATGTAGCTCTCCTTGGCTCTCAGACTCACTTCACTAACACTCTGCTCCGCTGCCTCTTGGAGATGGACTCGGATTAGGACACAGCCAGTGTGAGAATCTCTTTCTCGCTCTCTCTCTCTCTCTCCCCATCTCTCTCGCTCCCTCTCTCTCCAGCCGACATGCTCCCTCCCACCCTTCCTCTCTCCCGCTCACTCATTCACTCTCCTCGCTGAGCTTCTTTCTTTTCATTTCCTCTTGGGAAAGCCGTGCACACCAGTTGTCTCTGCCTTCAGCTGCTCCCTCTCTCTCTCTCTCTCTCTCTCTCTCTCCCTCTCTCTCTCAGTCACTAGTAAATATAAAAGGCATGCTTGTACAGCCCCTCGCCTCAGTCTCTCTCCGGCTCTCCCTCCCTAACTCGCTGTGTCTCATGCTTTCGTTTACCCCCACCTCTCGGTACCCCCCCTCACTTTCTTTCTCACTGTCAAAGCTGCCTTTCAAATGCTGATTAGCAGCCGGAGCGAGAGAGAGAGGGAGAGCGGAGGAGAGCGAGCGAGAGAGAGAGAGAGAGAGAGAGAGAGAGAGAGAGAGAGAGAGAGAGAGAGAGAGAGAGAGGATGACTGAAACAAGTGAGAGATTCCATCACATCCAAACGTAAACTGTGACTCCTGCCCCCCCCCACACACACATGCACGCACTTGTTTTTGCCACTTAGGAGGACACAGCATTGACTTATAGAAATTCCTGCAGCCTCACCCTCAACTGAAAAAAACCACCTAATGTTTAACCTCGTGGAGAACACATTCCTCATAATTAAATTACATAAATATAACAATTTCAATAACAATTGTTGTATTTTCCTCCCTTTTTTCAGGTTTTTGTTCCTCAGCCTCAGGGAAGTGTCACCAAATCATTTATATGACAGTTTTCTGATCTGTTCAAGGTTCAGAGTTCAATGTTTTTATTAATAAAGGAAACATGGCATCCTTTTAAAACTTCACCAGTCTGCTTCCACTATTAATAACGACAATTGATTGATTGACTGTACAGGTTTAGGAACAACCGGAACACTTACATAAGGAGTAAGGTTAAAATAAGCCAGTTTGGGCCGTCAGCAGGAAATAGAATGTGACCAGCAGTCAAACACATTTTCTGACCGGTCCATATATGCATCTATAACAATGTCACACAACTTCTGACTCTGCTTCTGAGGCACAGAGGATTTGTAATGTCACACAAGGTCCTTGTCAGTGAGGTTAAATATTTAAACAAAATGAAAATATGATGATTTTTCTCAATTATTGTCCTTAAAGTCTTATTCCTACATGTGTAAAAGTACAGAAGTCTAAAGAGCAAAGTAAAGTTAAGCCAAAGATGTCATTATACAGGAAATATGATTAGATTACTATTAATAGCAGAGGTAGAGCAAAGTGTAACTAGAGCCCAACAGATTTTTCCGATATAAATTGGCCGATACAAACCTTTCACAGACATATGTCTATCGATATATTCCCAATATGAAAAATGTGATCTTACAGAAAAAACACAATTGTTGTGGAGTTGAGTTTATTATGATGCATGTGGATGTACTGATAGAAAGTTTTTTTCAAATAATATTAATCGCTTTTCTCTGTAATGTAGTGGAGTAATTATATGAAACAGCATGATGCTAGATTGCTCGAGCTTACTGTCCGACTGGCAGAGTCCCCTTTTCTCAAAAGCACCAAAGATGGTTTAATTCCCACTGTAAGTCAACCAGCTAAGATCTTAAGATGCTTCTGGGAAACGGGGCCAGGATGTTGTTAAAGGATTTCTCCACAAAACAACCCTCTGCCTTTTCATAACATATCTCTACCGTTGAGCCATCCTGTGGTATTAATGCACAGGCGGCAGCTTTCAATTAGGCCCGACTGGTCTTTCAAGTGTAACTTCACCATAAGGTTTTGGCCGGCGTGGGAATTCAAAAAGTGCCTGGGAGCCGGAGCTAAGACACGCCCATCCCACCCCTCCACGCACATACATACCAGTTAGTTTGCTAAAGCTCCGTTATCTAGGTTTTCTAGCTACACGCGACGACTCCAGTGGCAGCAAACATGCACTTTTCGACGGTAATCTCACATGAAGTAAAGGCTTCTCGAATCCGGAGTCTAATGACGCCCAAGACCACGGGCGGTCCCGAGTCAGGCTGAAACAGCAGAGACGATACCACGTCTGAAGAGCGCCGTGGTCCCTCGCTCTCGAGCCGTTTATAAATTTGGTAATAAATGTGATTTTAAAACCAGAATAAATTTATATTACCTGAGAACGGCTTAATAATTTAGTTTACAACTCAAAAACACATTAAAGTTTGCAGCATCACTCTGATCAGACGAAGAAAAACTTGTTTAAACTGGACTTATGGGTTCAATTCTGATAGTGAGACGAGTATTTTCGAGTGTCTACCTTTACTTTAGAATTACTAAATGTTGATGGAAGCCTCTATAAAATTAATGGTCTGCAACATTTAACGGTCCGCAGCCTTCCACTGAAATAGTCTATAAAGTTGCATAAAATAAAAACCCAAGTACAAGTACCTTCAAATAATACCAGTCCTTATGCTTTTTATATTCCACTGTATGAACTGTGTGCACAACCTTTAGAGTCAACATGTGCTCAGACCCACAACCACATAAACACACAGAAAAACAACATATAGATCACAGATCCACACGCACACACATGCAAGCGAATACGTGAACAAATAATCACACTCAGCGACTCACTGAAGTACTCTCTCTCTCCCTCCCTCTCTCTCCCTCCCTCCCTCCCTCCCTCTCTCCTCTGTTCGTTCCCCTTGCCCTCAAACACTACTCAGAATATTGATACATCACTCCCTCCTCCTTTTTCTCTCTCTCTCTCTCCGCCTCTCCCCCTCTCTCTCTCCCTCCATCACTCACTTTCTCTACTGAATACTGATAGGCTGTCTACTCCGTGGTCTGAGTTTCAAATCTCTCTCTCTCTCCCTCATGCTTCCCTCCATCGCTGCACCCGCTACGACAGGAGAAAAAAAAAACACAGCAACATAAAGGAGGAAACAGCAGAAGTTAATGCACTGAGGTAGACATAAATTCACTTAAGTACCATTTCAGATTATGTCAAGCTAAAAATGGGCTTAACATTGTGGAGAGGAGGGGGAAGGGGGGGTGACAGAGGGAGAAAAGTGCCGCTTTTGGTCGGCGGAAACTGGCCGAGCGGCTCGCAGCACCGTGGTGAACAGGCAGTCGGCAACAAAGGGGGAAAGACGTGTGAAAAGTTCAGGCAAATGAAGACGCATTCAGTGTTTTTCTTTTTTTTTCCCCCTCCTGGGTCTGACTCCCACCCTCCCGTCTCATTGTTGGGCATGTCGGCTGTGGCGCGGCCGAGGGGGAGAAGAAGGGAGTGAATGAGGTCGTCAAAGAGTCCCAGCGAGCCCCCTCCACTTCCCACACGCACACGCACACGCACACACACACACACACACACACACACACACACACACACACACTTAAGAGCTTGAAACAACTGAGAGCAGGAGCCGGTGACAATAAGAGAAACAGAAAATGTCCTGCTTTTCTCAATCGGATGGGAAGGTGGAAGGACCTTTCAGGGTATTTGTGTGTTTAAGTGTAAGTGTGTGTCTGCATGGGTAAGAGAGTTTGTGTGTGTGTGTGTGTGAGTGAGTGTGTAGTGTGTCTCGTCTCTTTGGAGGAGGCTTTCTGTCTGCATTAGAAGTGCAGCGCGTCTGAGACACTGGGAGAGGGAGTATGTGATTTTGTCCTCCAAGTCTTCCCCAGGCGTCCTTGAAGAAGACTTGCAGGGAATATCTGACTGCGAGTGTGTGTGTGTGTGTGTGTGTGTGTGTGTGTGTGTGTGTGTGTGTGTGTGTGTGTGTGTGTGTGTGTGAGCGCTCGCAGGCGTGGTTTAGAACCGGAGGCTTGCCTCGCGGAGCAGTATTACAGGTGTTCCCTTCACAACCCAGGGTGCTCGTCGAAGTCACAAAAAACCACAACCTGAGGCTGATGGAGAATTAACGTGATGAAAATGAAAAGTAATTGAATCAAGTGGGTAAATAATAAAAAAAAATCATTAGTCAGTGCTTATGTGTGTTTGTGATGCGTGTGCATCAGCACATGCATGTGGAAGGGCGTGTGACGGCGGTTGCAGGCAGCGAGACGGTCACACCCACGTCTGACCTTGTTTCCCTGCCTGTCTACAGATGCTATTGGTTGCGGTTGGTTCTGTGTATCGACAGAAATCTGCCTTTTCAGAGACTCACTTCAAAAGATTCATTAACAGAAGACATGTTTAAAAACTTTAACACCTTTCAAGTGGAAATAACATATTCAAACTTCCTCAATTGAAAGAAAAGGTTCTGAAAAATGGGAAAAAGTTTTTTCATATCATTAAGATGTTTGACTCCCGATACCCCCCTGACTACTTCAATGAAGATCTAGTGCCAACTTATTTGCTGATCAAGTATTTTATATGGTCTTATTTATGTTCAGCTGCAAACACTAAGTGTAAAATAGAGTGTTTGATATAAACTACATTATATCTCTTGCTGGTATGAACTGGAGAATATGGAATAAATAAGAGGAAGAGAACAAATTTGTCTCATGTGTAAATACTGTGTACGCTTTACCTTCAGCTCCATGAAGTCTGTGAGATGTGCTTATAGCTTGTTACTGGATTTTTTCAGGGACCACAGGTCACTGCTGTTTACTCAAACACACAAAAGCTGAGGTCACTAAACAATACAGGGAACAGCTCGAGTCAGTTTCAGGTTTAAGGACTGATCAGATTTATAACCACAGACTTTCTGTGAAACCTGGCCGACTCCTTCACAGCTAAAACACACTGTGAGTGTGCGGTGAATGAAAATGAAGCCGCTCTGCTGAAATGCTTCCAAAAATAAACCAGACGATATCAGACACATGCACATATTTACATTTGATCTGAAATTGTGTCTGAATCTATGGATCACACAAAGAATAGACACAGGCTATTTTCTATGGACAACATTGTGTCAGTGACATGGCTGTTAGAGGCCACACACCCTGAAACTGCTGTTTAAATGTGATAAATAGAGATAAGATGTTAAAAAGGTAACACTGATAAGAAATTGTGCTGTGTTGCTGAATCTTTTATGAGTCTAGTCTGGGATTTATTTGATACAGAACGAGACTGAGTCACTTGACCAGAATGAATAAGATTGGACCGTGGCATTATGGGTCAGAATTGGATGTAAGGGAGAGATGTGCAGTCCAAAGTAACTTGATTTTGCACTTAGTCTCCAACAGGCGCACTTGGATAGACTCTTAATGGACATTGGGAACTTTTTGGTTCAGACTGCTCAGTTCAGTCAGAGTGTGAAAGGTGACCAGGGTCTAGACCAACGGATCCAAACTTACTCTGACTAAAGTGGGTGGTCTCAGTCTGGAACAAACCATGGTCCAGTCTGTTTGCAGTGTGAACAGTTTATTGGATATGACAATTGCAAGTTGAGACAGCATATAACCAATAGAAGAGTAAAAACAAAGCGGAAGCAGCTCACAGGTCTTTGCCTCGCACGATATAAAGTTTTAACAAGTAGGATGTTCTTTTGTATTGTTACCATAACGATAAATGAGATGCAATGAAATTAACAAAGTCAACCGGTTCATTCATTTTTTTATATGCAAACTGGAAAACTTTTTATCATGCACTTTATTCTGAAATGTTGGCAAAGACAATAGACAACCGGGCCGACACATGGTCACACTATAGTTTAATTTCATTTAATTTTCAACTGAAAGAAAGTTATCAGTTAACTTTGTTGTTCGTTGTATTATTTGTGCAGAAACACAGGGATTTCCAAAGCATCAGTCTACAACGTGAAAATCTATCGCCACAAGATCGGCCGATGTTCTTGTCTCACTGACGCTACGAGAAGTAGAAACTTGACATCTGTGTTTTATAACTCCACCCCTGCAGCCGCCGGCAGATCAAGACAGATCAAGTCCATCCTGAACGCACCTATTGCTTCAGTTTGAAATGTACTAGGAGCTTAAAGTGAGAACAAACAGCTAAAAGATCCATAAATCAGAAGGAGGAGAACCTCAGTCCAAATTTGTTTTAAAAAATATATTGAAAGATATCTTTGCAACGCTGAAATTTGTTTTTTCTGATCTCCTTTTCAATTGACACTGCTACACAGACTCAGTCGCTGTCAGCCTAATATATAAGACTATACAAATCTAGCATAGCAGAACACAACATTTTCTTCACCTTCCCTTACAGCGACTCACAGCCATGATAAGTATGAATGGTTGTTTAAAGATAACTGCCACAGAGGAGATAATATTCCAAATCTATCAGACAATAATTCTTTGAGGCCATGTGGCCATTAAGGAGCCATTTCGCCTTTTGTTGCGTATGCTCCTCCATATTTCATTGAGATGCATATCTGCCTTTCACACTGTCTGCCTGCTCCGCTATTCTCTATTCAACAGTGACCCATTGCTCCCTGCCATACAATCCCTCACCTTTCTGGGCTTAAAAGTAATTACCACTTTAATTTGCTGTCCGCTTTTGTGCATGCCTGAGTGTATCTGTAACTGACTGGGCTGTGTGTGTGCGTGCGTGTGATGTGGGGGGGTGGGGTGGGGGGTTCATGTGTGCATACAGGAGGCAATGGAGTGAATGTGTTCATATAAATGTGATTAAAACTGAAACAGTCAATAAATGATTAGTTCTGATCGAGCTGATAATTAACTGGCAAGTTAACTGCCATTGATCAACCAAAGGTAAAACTAACTTTTCGTTTTAGCATCTGCTGCTTTACTCGTTTATATCTCTGAAGAATTAAATCATTTCAGTTTTGGACCAACAAGCTTTTTACGTTAGGGTCTGTGAAACTTTCTTTTTCATTATAATTTTCGGACATTTTAAAGATCACATTTTT
The DNA here is from genome assembly GCA_026259375.1 of Verasper variegatus. Lineage (NCBI taxonomy): Eukaryota > Metazoa > Chordata > Actinopteri > Pleuronectiformes > Pleuronectidae > Verasper > Verasper variegatus. The sequence goes on from CM048047.1 coordinate 15,650,090, forward strand.
AAATGTACAGTATATGTAACTTTGGCCACTAGGGGTCTCTCAATCAAAACAATGATGAAGACCAATAGTTTGATGATGTTGTAAAGCAGCATGGGATCATGGGAGATTTTGTCTTCACCACCAATGCAGAGAAGAATTTTATTCGAGTGGCCAATACGAACAATGGAGGGAAAAACCAGTCGACTAGCTTACTGGCTAACAGTGTGTTATTCCTTCATCATGCGTTACAGCAGAGACGGACAAGCAGATATGACACAGCTAAAAGGCATCAAAGATAAAACATTTTGGATAATGTAAATGCACAAGTCAAGAAAATATATAACATATATTTACATTTTAATGAAGAATTGTAACATTTTTTTATCTTATTTTAATTCAAAGAACATGAATAAAAATTTACTGAAATTAGAAGCCGCAGTCCCAAATGTGTGTGTGTGCATTTAGTATTTTCATGTTGTTAATGTGACCATTAATGTTACATACATGTTCGTGAATGCTGCATCAGCGTTTGGTCTCTGGAGTACATGCACATGAAATATGTATTCAAAGCCATGTGTGTATGTAAATGTTCGAATGTTTTTTTGTGGGTTTTGTTTATGCATCTTTCAGAAATTGTGTGCATGTTATTTGTGCGCACCTAAAAGTGGAAGTGAATGTGTGTTTTTGTAGTTTTTAAATGTGTATGCGTGTGTGTTTATGGTTATCCTCCCATTGGCCCAATTACTCCAGAATCAAACTCCCTCTGCTTCCCCCGCTTCCCCCCAAAATCCCTCACCCCTCTCACCTCATGGTCCCAGTGGTGGACCCCCCTAACACCCCAACCTTCCACCCCCCCCCGCATCACCAGATTGTCCATTACAATACACCTGACCCCCTCATGAGGACCTCCACCACCTCCTCCTCTCGTCCCTGCAAGTCCTGCGTAGATCTTCGCCAAGTCGTCCCCCCACTTTGTCCATCTCCTCCCGTCATCTTGTCTTTCTCCTCCTTCATTTACCCCTTAAACTCCTCCTTTTGCCCCCCCATATCTCTCCCCCCTCTTCATTGCTCCATTCTTCCCCCTCTGCCCTCCCCAGTCCCAGGTGAGCTGACGACACAAGGAGAGCAGGAACACTTGGCGAATATTAATGGTTTGATCTGAATATTAATAAACCATGCATCTTAATGATCTTTAAAAAAAAACACACACAAAGAGCCACAGCCAAGCACTATATACAGCCAGGCTACGCGTGCACACACAAAGAGAAAGGCCTATATGCGTGCGTACGTGTACACACACACACACACACACACACACACACACACACACACACACACACACACACACACACACACACACACACACACACACACACACACACACACACACACACACACACACACAGCTGAACTATCTGTCCTGCACACTGTAGATTAGTTAAAACAAGCCCTTATCCTCCGACTTGCTGTTTAAATGCTGAGCATCACGTTCAAGACAAATGCGTTGTCGTTTTTTTCCCTCTCAGTAAATGAAGACACCTCTCCTTTCCCACGTCCTTCTCCTCTATCTCCTCCTGTTGCTCTCTTCATTTTCTTTTTATCTCTTTCTACTTGTTTAGTTCGGGCTGCCCTCCTCCCCTCCCTCTATCTCTCACGGTTGCTTCACTAACCCCCCCCCCCCCGCCCGCCACCCCTCCTCACCCCTCTCCCATTCCTCTTTACCCTCTCCCTCCCCGTTCTTTTCTCCCACCCTCTCTCTCACTCTATCACTTTCTCACTAGATTACCCCATCTCTCTCCCTCTCTCCCAGCCTCACCTACTCGATATTCCAGCCTTGTTCTCCTGCAGTCTCCAGCACAACTTTTTGACCCACTTCCTCTCCCCTCCCTGGCCCCCTGATCAAAGCCTGCAGGACGGCATCGCCTTGGGCAGAGGAGAGGGAGAGCGCGAGATGGGGGGATGAAGGGATCCGAGTCGAGAGAAGAGAGGAAGAGACAGATAGAAAAGGGGATAGAGCGGCACGAGAGAGGGAACAGAGAGATCACAAGGACGGGGAAGAGGAGCCAGGTGCCCTCTCAGCCCAAGGACAAAAGCTCTTCCTGGCTGATCACACACACACACAGTGAGTCCTGTCAGCGCCGTCATTCCTGGTCATGTACGTTGTCTGTGACGACGGCGTTGACATTAATGTGGCGCGATACAAAAATATCTTTTTTTTCTTTCCCTGCGACTCAGACCCCCAAAACAGCTCAACTTTACAAGTGATGGCCATTAAAATTCAACAGGATGTTTAATAAATTACACTTTCAGATTACATGTTGTCCCATCTTGTTATTCTGTTTTGCATTCAGGCGTTGCACAGGTGAGCGCGCTGACAATGTGTATCTGTATCTCAGCGGGTGTCAGTCACAGTGTAAACTCTACTTCTTACCAAGTCAATTTTACCATAATGTTTTATTTTCTTAAAACAAGCGATTAAATCATCCTGTTGTGTTTTTTTTTTACTTAGTTTGTTCAGTAAAGCTTAATTTTTCTTTATTTTACAGCAGAAAAAACTTCCTCGTAAGGCACTTGCTCCAAGAAAATTACGACAGTTCATTAGAAAATGATTTGCAGCGACCTCTACTAATTCAAATAAGTGTTTCAGGACTCAGTTATGGACAGGAATGATTTGATAAAGGTGGAATTGTCTCGCAGTGCGCAGCCTTTCCTCTCGGCGGAGTCGTTATAATTTAAAGAGTCTGGGTTTGGGATAGAAGATCTGTCCATCCCTGTGGCCTTGTCGGCTGGGCAGTCAGGGCGGGCAGCGAGGACGGAGGAACACCAGCCCATTTGTACCCAGAGCGAGGTGGCGTGTACGTTAACATTCCCTGCGCATCCCGACAAAGAGCACTAATTATAAATAAATTAGGGACACGACACGGTGTGCCACAGGGGGACCAGCCAGAGCAGTCACAGAATAGAGAGACTGATAGAGAGAGAAGAGGGTGTGTAAAAGAAACAGAAAGGAGGTTGGGGGGGGAGACGGAGGAGGAGAGGAGAAGACAGAGGAGAGCAGACAGGAGAGAGTTGGCAATGACATAGAGGAGCAAGTAGGAGAAGAAAGTAGATAAGAAAATAGAGGAATGGCGCACGGGGAGGCCTGGGGATAGAGGAAGTGAAGGGGAGGGGAGGGTATACAAGGCCTGAATTCTCAAAATATAGCTTGAACAAACATCTACTGCCAAAGACCTGACAAGATTCTCTCTAGATGACACGGGCAGAGCAATATGTTTGAAAAGAGATAGAAAAAGGTGGCAGGGAAATTAACAACCCGAAATGAAACAAAGGGAGGCAGCATCGGAAAATAAATAGACGCGATACAAGATGAACCCTTCAGGAAACACTAAGTAGAAAAAAATTCATCCGCTCCGTATCTGTTAGGAAGCGACTCCCGTTATTTTTAGGATTAAATAATACAAATCAGATTAAATAAATACTACGCAATCATCGTAAGGTGGCGATATCTAGCAAAGTGTTCTACACACACTAGTAGTCAACACTCCCTACCTGTCACTCAAGCTTATCTGAGAGGACTTGTCAACCAAGCAAGTGCATGTCAACAGACTGCCGCATGTGTGTTTCTGTCCGTGCGCACAAGTGTGTGTGTGTGTGTGTGTGTGTGTGTGTGTGTGTGTGTGTGTGTGTGTGTGTGTGTGTTCACTGGCGCACACGTGCTCACGCCCGTGTTTGTTTGTTACACAGTGTGTGTGTGTGTGTGTCTGGAATAAGTGTCTGAGTGGCGCCGGGAGAGCACCACGCCGCTATCTAAATGGATCACACTTCAGAGTGTGCCACCATTTCTCAGAAGCTGCCATCTCCGTGCAGACAGACAGACAGAAACACAGACAGAGTTTTTTTTGGCGGGGGTGGTTCGGGTGGGGTGGGGGGGGTGAGCGGGGCTGAGCCGACTTGCTCCACACTCAAGGTTACGTCCTGCCTGAAGTTGAGAACTGATGACTGTCGCCACAGCAGAAAAATAACCGTCGTCTTTACTCGCGGGGCATTTCTCCGTGTGACGCGCCGTGAATGTGTCTTAAATGATGGAGGGACAAACCTGCCCGCATGATAAAGCCGGGAGACATTAATCGTCTCCGAACAACTGCTTTGTGTCTCTCGCTCGGGCCACGGCTCAGAGCTGATGGGCGGTGGGGGGGGTCAGAGGTCAGCCGACTGTGACACAGACAGAGAGAGGTCGGCCGACTGACCTGCGATCGGCCCCTGACATAGTGACCCCCCCGCTGACACCGCAGGTAGTCATGGCTACTGAGCTGCAGACAAACATGATGACAGAATAAAACTTAAAAGGGGAGGGGGCTGCAGGGAAGAGGTAAAAAAAACAACAATATGTGATTCCACTCATCTCACACACACACCATTAAAATTATCATCACACAATCTCTGCACCTGATTTCCAGAACCAACACCCGCACACGGTTCTGCAAGGTGCAAATAACAGGAAAGCGTCAGGGTCCCCCATTATCAAAGTCCACGGTCGTGTCTATAGTCTCTAAACTTTCTGTGCAAAGGAGAGTTGAAGAAGAAGAAGAAAGGTAAAGAAGGGGGGGGGGGGGGGGGGGGGGGGAGAGGAGCAGCTTGTTGCATTAGCATTCCGGCAGCAGAGAGGCTGTCTGTTTGCCTCTGGCAGCAGCCGAGAGAGGGGGACACTCTCTGCATCCTCACACAGCCCGTCTATCTCTCCCTCTGTCACTGTCTATCTCTCCCTCTGCCTGTCTCTGCCTGTCTCCCTCTCTCGCCGTGCCGCTCTGCCTGTCTGTTACGTTTTCTCGCTCCACTCCGCCACTGCCTGTCACCGTTTTTCTCCACTCTGGACAATTTTCTCCTCGCTCTTTTCGTATCGGCCCATCTTTGAGTGTCATCTTTCCTTCTGCTAATTTTTGTTTTGACCCTCCCCCCCCCCCCCCACACACCCCCCAGTCTCCCCAAGTGACGATGCTATTCGCTCACAGAGAAAACCCAAAGGCTTGAGCCTGAAGGGCCACAGGTGAGTCATGAGGCTGCAGTACATCCTGTAGCATGACGCTGACACTTTTCCTGTGTGTTCACCAGGTTTATCCACATGTGTATCCATTAAATGAATAAATACACATTTAAACATGTGCAATTAAGCACACACTCTCACTTGTGCAGACGCTGTTTCACGTAGCCAGTCACATCTGTTATGATCGCCTCATTAGATCCTTGCGTTACAACCATAAATGTCACAGACAATTTGTGAGGGTTAATCTGAATTAGAATTCAAAATTAAACCGTGTGTGACCACGTCTTCAATGTAAATACAGTCGTACGGGCCGGTGTTGCAGGACGTCAGTTAAGCGCAAAGGCAAATCTCCTCCCCGCTGTTGCCATGGTGACTTTAATAAACACAGCCTTGACCATTCCACGCATGCAGATACATCAAAAGCGATCCATTAAATAGTATCATGTTCACTCTCAATTATTCATTGAATGTATTAAAGGTTGCATTTTTGCATTAATTATTAAACGTAAATCCTGCTGTAAATGAACATAAGAAGGAAAAATGGAGGAGCACGGCCAAAGCAGAGCGTTAAATTGAATCTTCTTCACTCAGACTGTATACGTCGGTCTGAGAAGAAGAAGAAAAAAAAGACGTTCCCTCTCTAGGCTTATCTGTGCTGGAGGATGACAGCATGTGGACAAATGTACTGTGTTGTCCATAAGTAGCGGAGCAGTGATTACATCGTTCTGGTTCTGTTCTCAGAATTGGATCTGAAATGAGGTTCAAGTCTCGACCTTCAGCTTTTAGCCTTCAAGGGTGTTTGAATCCATATTAGATGAAAAGTGGATCGTTGGCATTTTCCTATGTGGGACAGCACAGTGGCAGCAGGACTATAATAAAAAAGCACAATGCTCAGGCTTTTGGAATATTTTTGAGGGGACTGATCCGAACTATCACATCTTTCCTTTTCTGGAGCCCAGACTGAAATCTGAAAACCTCAGAGACAAACAAAAGGAAAGTGGATGCAGGAAAAATTTCCCCTGGTTGTTATAAAATGACTGAGGTCTATGGCCCAGAACTAAATTGTTACATATTACTAATTCTATATTCACATTTAAGACTCCTATCACTCCAAAATGTGGTTTACTTCACATAAAGGTTTAACCTTCATGGAGCAGTTTCCTTTTGTTGTCTGTGTTCACCATCATCTGGGTTAAAGGTGCTTGCTGCAGATGTAAGATCATTTTGATATTGATGGAAGCTGTGTGTCACAGAGATTTAATGAAAACGATTTTTAAAAGCTGCAGTTTTAACTGATTATTTCAAGAAGACTGTTTTCCTTTTGTCTGGGAGGGATCGTTAACTCGTGCTTCTGCCTCCCACTGCGCAACTGTAGGGAAACATTTACAGTTAATTTTACATGAATTTTAACACTTAATTAAGGTTGAACTAGAATCCTAATAAGATAATACACAAGCCATGGCTGAGCAATCCACTCATGATTGTCTAGTCCTAGTAAAAAACTAAAAGATAGTAGTGGTCTGATAACCTTTGTCATTTAGGTTATCAGTCCACTTCTTTCATAACCTCCTTGGCTGATGTTATGAAATTCAAATCCAATTTCACTGAGTTTAACATAGTAGGCTCCTAGAACAGATGTTATTTTACAATAAAAGTAAAAGAAAATAATGTTGTTAAATGATGTAACCCATAAGAATGAATGAAACAAACTAAAAACAGTGCAGAGCCAAACAACATGAATATGGGCACCATCCCACCACATACAGCCTGCACTGTTTGTTCAGGTGTGTGCCCCCATTTGACTTGAATTTCAACTTCTCTAGACCCAGTCTGTCTCTTTCTTTGACACGAAAGACGACAAACATTTTGTCAGCATTTTCTTCCGGATTTTGTGAAAATCCAGCAGTTTACTGTCATCCTCTCCCTGAAAACAATGAGCCAGACTGCAAGACAGTGAATACAGCTTAAAAACACATTCAGACGACAATGCAAACAAAAAAGCCTTAAATGAAAACCTTCAATCATGATGGAAGAAAATCAGCGTATCAGTATGATGAGTACTCACCATAATACTCTGAAGATTACCCTGCTTTATCAAATTTAATTAGATTATAAAGGCTTAGCCTCTGAGTAGCTGCGGGTGAGTAAATCACATGCTGTTCGGGAGCTCCAGCCAAGCCAACTTTGTACTGTAGCCACTGAGACCAAATGCATTCAAACAAATTAATAGTCCATTAAATAAAAGCTAAACTCAGCCAGCTAATAGTGCCTTAAAAGCACATTAGCATTAGCAGAGAACGGACACTCGTTTGTCTCATAGGGCAGCGGGGATGAGTTAGCGGCCATAGTGATTCTTTTCCTTACATATATGGGGCATATCTGTCCCCCCAACAACACTGTGAGTGATGCTTGGACCTCACCCCAACACGATCAATTCCTTGTTTTCTTCTTTCCTCCCCCTTTCTTTCCTCCTCACGCATTGTCACTGAAACTCATCCCTCTCATTTAAAAGCTGCTGCATTTCCCTCATCTCAATTAATCTCACTCTTTCCCTCCGTTTGCCCTTCTTGCTTTTCCTTTCCTCGCATCCCTGCATCCATCTTGTTGCGGTCCTCCCCCTTCCTCTTTCCCCTTTCCCCCCCCAGGCCCAGCCACCACTTTGGTATTCCCAAAGTCATCAGCAATCAGACATCTTCAATGGATTAATTACACCGTCCTCACACGCAGCTCGACTGAGCATCCACGCTCCCCAGCTCCTCAGACCCAGATGCTCCCTCCTCACCTCCGCCCACTGGCAGAGCCTCCAACGCTTTCTTCTCGCCCTCTTTTCATCTCTTTCTTCCACTAAACCTCCACCTTCAACAGACCCCAACCCAACCACCCCGTTCTCTAAAAATGACCACAGCAGTTGTCCTCCTCTTCTCTGGGCCTGCGGAGCCCCGCTAATTGGACATTGATTGGTGGGGCCCTCTCCATGATCTCCCCTGAATATCGGGATCACACTAATTGAAGAATTAAGACTTGAACCAAGGAAAAGGAAGAGGGAGAAAGGCAAATACAGACAAAACGCTTCAGCTTAAAGAAAAGCGATACGGTTCACGCAGGGGTGTAACCAGGCGCACGCACGGGCACTCATGTACAAAATGAGGAAAAGACATAAATCGGTATAGACACTTTGCCACATGGTGGGATTCACGAAATGCTGCACTGATCATTGTTGTCTGATATAGAGTAACTTCAACCAGTGAAGCAGAGGAACAGTTTAACTACCGGCCTCTCTTTATTTTTAGCACAAACACACAGTCTCTTTTTTCACTCCACACACAGAAACACGCACACACCCACTTCACATCAATCATGGATCCCAGACCATAACCCCCAAAAGCGTGAGTGCTGCTTTGAGTCATTCTAAAATCATGATGGATGACAACTTCCCAAAGCAATCCCTCTGCGTGCCAGCATCATTTAACTAAAGGCATCAACCTGCCCCAGCCAATAGCACTCCTCCATTTCCCCAGACTGAGAGCGCCGGACTTCGTCTTTCAAACCCCGCTAACATGATTCGGGAACAAAAATTAAAACAACAGTCCTCCCGAGGTGACGTATGCAGGAAGAATGAGTTTCACCCAAGTTCCTGATCATGAATCCCGTTTCACGAGCGGCGAGGACGAGAGATGAGACGGCGAGGAGGTTAAGCTGACCTCAGGCTCGCGCTTTTCCGAGCAGGCTTACCCCGGAGTGCGAGATGACAAAACATTTAGCCCGATCTCACTCGCAGCTCACTGACAGGCAGAAACAAAAGAACATCCTCGGAGGAATTCAAAATCATTGAATGAATGTCAATTAATTTCACAAGACAGAGTTGAATTGATTAGAATATAAAACAATCTTTCTCGAAAGCAAAAGGGAATTGATGTCCAAGGCCTTCAAACAGCGAGAGTGGGAAGACAGAAAAACGACAAAATGAAAGAAAGACAGATGATGCTGTGTGTGTATGTGTGCATGTGCTTGTGTGCCCAGGTGCCCAATTGTGTGTGTGTGTATGTGTGTGTGAGCTCAGCAGTTGTGTTGCACGCTTGGTTGGCAGGGTGTGTGTAAAGTAATTAACATGATAGGCTCCCTCTCAGCCTGATAGCCTGTTCCCTGCAGCGAGGTCGTTCAGCAGACACCAACAGACACCTGAGCTGTGTCTAAGACACAACCCTGGATCGCAGCTCTAATGCGCGCGCGCACACACACACACACACACACACACACACACACACACACACACACACACACACACACACACACACACACACACACACACACACACACACACATGCACACACACACACACCACTGACAAATGCTTTAAACATACAGCCATCAGCAGGAATGACATGGTACAGTAGAATATTGCATGATAGCTGACAAGCAGTTCATTCGATATGAAACTGGCATTTCTTAATTCAGTCAGTCAATCATACAGACAAAATGCAAAACGATGTATTCAACAGACGTGTGGCAGCAAAACTAACACCACTGTCAAGGCTGCATCATATCAATATATATATATTTTTGAAATAAATAAATCTGAGATGTTTGTCATGCACATCTGGATCTGAACTAGAAAATGCATTCCGATATGTTTATTCTTTGTATAATATTGTAATGTATTAAATAATGTATCTAAAGACAATGTGTCCTGCGGAGGATTTCCAGGTGGAGAAAGTCCACAGAAAGTCCAGAGGCTCTCAATCGGACATTTGAGTTCACACAGGAACGTCCTCCTGAGAAACTGCGGAGGATCTCTGGAGTACGTGTTTGAAAGCAGCTTTATAGTGATGCACCCACATGAACCTGCAGCTTCTCTCGGCCTCATGAGCTTTGCTGCAAGTTCCGGTTCATTGTTTAACTGTACGACCCACAACTTTACTGTTGGTTCGCTAAAATAAAGACACAGTTAGCTTCTACCTTGTGAACAAGGGGAATATTTCGCAGCTCCAGAGTCAAACGTGGTCACGGGGGAAACCATGTACGTATTAGTCGTAACTGAAATTATGTAAATTTTACCAACCTGAAAAGGAAACTGACCGAAACCATAATAGAGACAGAGAGATTGACTGAATGTCATAATAAGGCATTACAGCAATCACAACTTGTTTTCTCTGTTCCAAAGTGCAAAGTCCAAATGAATCAGTCAGACTCCAGTGAGATAGTGAAAAATATAATTACCGTCAGAATGTGCATCGAATTGCTTTAAATTGAAATGTTCACATTTTATCCAAACATGTTTTTAATGAATGATGCATTCAAGAAAGTTAAGGAGTTAAATTGATCCAATCTATGTAGACCAATGTAAAAACCTTTGAGGTATAGACTTGATCAACTAAGAAGACAAACGACTATAAATCTCTTTGTTGGAGGTAATATGAGGTCCTATACGACCACTGGTGGCTGACAATATCCTTCCCTTTTATTCTTTCGTACAATCTATTGTTTCCCTCCTCTTCATCCTTCATCACCCTAAGACCTTCGCTCTGGTCCTCTAATCCTAAACCTGAGACCCCCAAACACCCCCTTCAGCCCCACACATCCCTCATTTGCTCGGGGATTAGAGCGGGGGCACAAAGGTCAGAGTAAGGCCACCACCAGAGACCCTAAAATAGAAGAAATGCACACACACTGGGGACGGCGGCAGCAGGAATACACGGGCAAACACACACACACATTAGCATTGTGTGAACCCTGCACACATGACACTGCTTTAAAAGCGAGGCATTAAGTATTCACATACTGTAGGTGTGTAGGCAGGATCCACATCCCCAGACACGCTCTGAAACAGACACAAATTTGCATGAGCATGTGCAGAACTAAATAAAATGACCTTAACTCTCGAACTCCAAAAAATACAAATAGATATTTGTGCGACTTTATAAAAACAGGACCAAAAAACTTCAGAGTGAAAGAGAGAGAGAAGGAGGGAAGACGGATGATAATTCACAGCAGCTCTGAGGCAGCATGAAACGCACCTTCGCAAAGAAATCTAAGTGAGAAAGAAAGACAGGAGGGAGAGTTAGCGAGAGAAGAAAAGTGATTGTCAGAGAGAGAAGAAACATCACTCTGAAAACTTCTAAAGAAGGCCCTGCTCTGGGTTTTAAATGCTCTCCTCCCTCTATCACTCCCTCTCTCTTCCCACTTTCCTCTCATCCCTTTCATGAATTAAAAGCACGGACGGTCTGTGGGGAGAAGCATAGTTAATTCCGATCAGATCTCCTCCTCCCCCCCCCCACCACCCTCCTCCCCTCCTCCCTGGGCGATGGTTGCCGTGCAGTCTGACAGACGGAGATGGGATCTGACAGTAAACAGGCGTGTGGATGCCCGGCTCGTGATTGACACGTAGGCAGGTCGGCGGGGGCCCGCCCCCCTCCTAATCCTGCCCTGTCAGCTCTAATTGGGGAGGTGGGGCTCCATGTCACCAAGGTGACTGATTGACAGGACCCCAGCTTTGCATAGATATGAGGGAAAGGTGGGGAGGTTCACGCAAGGCATAACACGGTTAACACTACTATACTGCTAATAGAGATATGTGTGTGCATGCGTGTGTGTGTGGGGGGGGGGGTTGTTGTGCACTGAAGCACATTCACAGACGCCCAGATGCAGGTGAACACACTCAAGAACATGGCTGAGCACACAAATAAACCTACAACAATAACCATGAGCAAAATCAACATGCACACAAGACATCTGAGTGCACACACACACTCTCTCTTGACATGCTGTGATGAAGAGCAGAGGGTTGTAAACGCTACAAGCGTTGAGATACCAGACGCAAAGGTCTTCACCATGTCGAGGCCAATGAAAGACAGGGCGGGGGGGGGGTAGACACTTTGCTATGACACCTCCACCCGTGCACACGCAAACGTACGTGCTAATGTGTTGAATGAAAAACTGTGTGTGAGTAAATGTGTTGGGCTGATGCCTTTAAGACACATTCGATGTTCTGTGGGTCTCATCTTAAAGCTGCATCCCGATTAACAAGAAATGCTAAAGCTCGCAACTCAATATCTAAGGTGAAATGTTCACTATACATTCAACATGTGACGTCAGCATGAGGAGATAGAACCAAACACAGACAGTTAAAGCTGATGGGAAAACCAGGGGGTTCATCCTTTGGGCACCATGAATACTTGTACAAAATTGTCCAAACAATATTAGCTGCTGAGAAATGACTGACAGGCCGACATTACGTAATTCCTTCCGTAACCAATTACTAGAAAAGTGGCAACAAGTTCACCCATTGGTTTGTGTGCTGCAGTTTTAAAGCCTCAAGTTTGGCATTTTGTCCGGCGCCATCTTGATTTTCTGAAACCAGAAGGAACCATATTTAACATCACTGCGCCCACTTTCACCAGCAACCTGCACCAACTGGTCTACAGTAGATGTCACACAGTTTCCACGCCCTAATATATACTGAACTGAATCGTATATTTTACTCTAAATAGGACCAATATTTACCTAATGAACATCATGCTGTGTTGAAGAAGAGTTGAAACTAGAGGCTGCAATTATAAACTCTGTACAAAAAAGTTTACGGACGTTGAGAAGTAGCATCATTACTCCATAGATTTCTATCGACTTCTGTTATTGGATGCTATACAAATTGGGTGAAACATCTTGATTGTAAATTGGTCTGAAGGGTATTTCTCACTTCTCTTGTCAAATTGTGAATGTAAAAAAAAAGAAAGATCTAAAAATGATCAATATGTAAAAAACTGAGAAGGAAAAATCCCTGTGGTTAAGTTTCTCAGTCTCACAGATATGTAAAAAGTATGATGAGGGGTCACATGTGGACGTTACTTTATTTTAATGGTTTGGAACCACTGCTGTAAGAGACCATCAAATCATCTGCTCCCAGGCATTTCAACTTGTACAGCTAATTATAAACTGTTAATTGTTGGACAATATAGCCATTATATTTTACGTATGAATTTATTTTAGTGATGGTGTGTGCGTGTGATTGCATGCGTGCACGTGAGTGTGTACGTGCCTGCGTGTGTTCGGTGTGTTTTGATTGACAGCTGCCACTGACCTGTGCCAGTCAGAGTGCCATGCTGCGGGGCGGCAGGGTCGATCGCTACAGAGACGACCTTCGCCCTCATCTGCATCCTGCCTTCATTAGCACAGCCAGGCAAGGAGAATAACAACCCAATAAATTAATAAAGAGAAAGAGGGGAGACGGGGGAGGGATGGAGGGGAAGGAAGGAGAGAGGGGAGGCAGTGGACAAGAAGAGAGCAGGGAGAGCAAGGGTAAATGTGAAAGAGAGCGAGCGAAGGAAGGAGTGAAGCGGGCACGAGGAAAGGGCAGGGAAAGAGAGGAAAGAGCGACGCACTGAAGTATAGAGGGCTGGAAGTAAGGACATGCTGCAAAAAATACAGTGTGTGTGTGCATGTGTGTGTGTGTGTGTGTGTGTGTGTGTGTACTCTAATAGAAAAAAGCTAATGATGTAGAAGTAAAGAGAAGCTAGCCATCACTAGCAATAAAATCCAAATATCGATAAAAGAGAAAACATCTATATTGTGAAAATGCACCAAAGCACAGCTGAACTGAGATATACTGGAAACCGATATGGCCAAAAATATCTCGGGGCCTGATTAGGAAATGTGACTCATGGCCGTGTTTAAACAGAGTATTGATACATTACCATCTGCACTGGTTCTTTAATGCCTGTATGGACAGAGATGCTCTAACTGGTCCACAGACTAACATTTAAACAGGGCGACATGGTCCAGATCTCTTCCTTTCTCCCCGCCTCATTCACGATTGGGTTGAATTTAACATCCCAACTACACAGTAAATGTGATGGTTTAATCATCTACTATTGTACTGGATCCACAGTCGTACCACGGAGGGAAATACCTCTCGAATACCTCCACACTTGCAGTAAAAACACACACGCGCGCGGCAGAGTCCAGGGGAAGCTTGTCGCGTAAATAAATTATGAACGAGTATGTTGCGCGGGATAGACTGTTGGTTGGGAGCTTTCCCAGGAGGACTCAAGTAATGATGCTTTCTCATCTTCTCTGCAGAGTTGTATGGCATACACCGCCTTCCATTACTCCACCGTGATGGACGGAGATATGGTCAATCCTTGTGGCAGGAAATCTGTGCTTTACATTTCTCTATATTTCAAACTTACCTAGTGTTCTGCATAGTTGAGCCGTGTTTCCCAACGTTTGGATTTATCGGACGTGTCCCTGCCGACCTCTCAGATCAGCTCAAATTCCATCACATTGACACAACCAGTCTTTATCAACATGTTTTGAATTTAATTGATTATTTTATAGTATTTATTATAAAAAAATTGGATAATGTGAATAATTGACATGCCTTCAAAGGCACAAAATGTTGAAGCTGAAGTTTCAACCATTGATCTATTACAAGTGCAGTGCCCGCTCTACACATGCCAGTTTGGAACATGGACTGCGTTTAAAGATGGACAACGTGTCTCCACTTCCTCCCACTAAATGAAACTAAAATATCACAGATACAAATGCTGCTATCTGCGCAGTAGTGTTCAAGCCATAGAGCCATGGTAGTGAGTTCCCACTGATAGACATGTACTTTGACTTTTTACTGTCCCATCCACTATAATGGAGGAGGTGGGATTTATGATCTATACAGCACATTTTGGCTTTAATTGTAGTGCGCTGTCATGTCGTCCATCTTGTTATACAGTTTATGAACAAGCCCTTAGCTTTCTCCATAGTGATGCTATAGTTACAACTTCTTTGCACAGTGAAAGTCACCTGCAGTGGACTTGGTGAGGACATGGTGGACACCACAGAGTCCAGAGGCTGAACACCAACTGCTGCACAAAGAGCTGTTCACCTGTTTGTTGAAAAGTTCAGTGAACCTCAACTCAGAAGTCTGAACTAGAGAATCAGTTGCTATTGTCCCGATTGATGTCACTTACATCGATGAGTACCAGTCCCTGCTGCTACAGAGCACTGTTCACCTGTTTATTATTTTGAGGATTTAGGATTTTCGAGATAAGCTTTGAGACCCTAACCCATACATACAGAACTCACATTACAATAAGATAATTGGTGACTATTCTAATAATTTACACTGTTGCTTGCTTGCTACCTACAGTAGTTTTCACACATTCTTAACTTAAGCTGTCAGTGAAGAAGAGGAATAAAACTGCAGAGAGATCAGTTCTGACTGCAACCTGTGTTAGAAAAGACTTTACAGCTTGAAACATCATTGAGATCATGACAGCCACGTCAGTCGGAATCTGAAGAGACAACAACACCTGCAACATGCAGCCTGCTTTAACCACCTAATAACTTGCGTTGCATCGACAGAACCCATCTGTTGAGAAGGCTCTGGTAATGTGCCTGGCCCTGTTTTCTCTGCCTTCCCTCTGACTGAGAAGAGCTGCCTGCTCAGGGTTCAGGAGCGTGAGCGCCAAGGTGCGGGGCCTGCTGTGCTGGGGAGGAAATTCTCAGGGCGATCGATGGGGAGGATTAGGGCCGGCTTTGGGGCTCAGAGGCCTGGATCTGAGCAGTATTCTCAGTGGGGCCCCAGGGAGAGCTGGAGAGGAAAGCTGGTGGGGAGAGAAGAGGAGGGCCAGGGGGAGAGAGAGGAGTGAGGGCTAACCTGGAACTGTCAGGAGGCTGAGAGAGGGTCGGCCAGGCTGGGAATAGAAGAGCTGCCAGGGTCCCAGTTGACAATAGGAATGGCACTGAAATCCTGCCACCCACTCCGATAAACACACAGTGGCCAGTGTGATTGGATAAGCTGCGGAACACAGGGAAAAGAAAAGGATATTCAATTTTGAAAAAAAGAAAGAGAGGAAACAGATTTACAAACACGGATGAAGTTGGTTATTTTGTCTCCTTACACTCTCCGTCTTTTAATTTTCTTCGGGGCAAATCGGTAGTTGTCCTCTAACTTGATGAGTGCAGCGCACAACAAAAGGCTCACTCCGTCTGTGTCTGCCTCTGATGCTCATGATTGGTCAGCCTATTCGCCAGCTCGCCGCTCTCCCCCGGGTACAGACGGTTGGATCCATGATTCATTTTGCAATGAGGAGAGAAAAAAAAAAAAAAAAGAAGGAGAGAGCGCGTGTGAGAGAAGAAACAGCCAAGACCACTGGGAAATTATACGGTGGAGCGGCATGGTGGATCTGGAATTAAACGGCATAATTAATCAAGCAAAAAAACAAGCACGTTGCTCATACATTTATTATTTGCATTTTTTCCACTTCAGAAGATGTAATCAGCAGATATACGTTGGAACCCCTGATCCATGTTGCGGGGACCTGGAGGCCGAGCACCCATTTCGACCACTGACCCTAAAAGCGTAAAGTGGGATCAGTTCTGCTCAAAGCTCTATTATCTCCACACAATGCCCTCTGCCTCCAAAGCAATCTCCACAACAAGCAGAACAAGTCCCACAGAATCATGTGGTGTTCTCTCGGCCCTTTAAATTAGGGTGTCTGCAAAATTGGGTTCACAACTCTCGGCTCTCTGCGGAGTTGTTCTGCATTACGCAGTGTGTGCACTTGACCCAATGAGGAACAAATACTAGTCACTTTCAGAGTAATACAGCAGAAATATCTGAAAATATGATCACATGGATGTAAGAGGTGGACAAAGCCATATAAACACCTCATGAAAACCTGGGTAATAAGTTAACCATTGCACACACGGGCCACAGGGGTCACGTTAGGTTGCATAGCAATTAGCTAGACCAGTGTGGACGACTGTATGTCCGTCATGACAGCCGTTTGGTATAAGCTGAGACTGGTCCACTAATGATGTGCAAGTTGTGCACGGATGAAAATTCATTTACCAGAGCAGCGATAGCCAGGTCTGCTTTGTGCACTCTTATTTTGAAGCTTTTGAAGCTGCTGATTGACGTGCAACATAACAGGACCTGATATTTGTATTTTTTTTTGAATGAGGATTTAGTTACTTGAAAGCATTTCTTCCTATACGAGTGGCCTTTTGATCATTTACTCTGTGATGTTTTTTTTAAAGGTGTCATTATAGAAAGTTAAGTCAGTAAAGGAGAAGCACCCTGAGCTGCTTACTACAACATGAGCAGTTCAGCCAAACACTGGTTCTCCTTTCATACGGGTTCCATTTAACAATGTTTTGTAGATTTGCTGTACACTGAAAAAGTTAAAAAGATTGGACCAACTTAAAAAATTGACTTCAATCTACAACAATTGAATTAGTTATTTCTAATTAAAGTTAACATTTGTTTGAACTAGTGCAGTGGCCTTTCTAAACCTGCCTGTTAGGATTGGGCTACGTGTGTTTGGTCTGTGGTGATGCTGTAGTTGCAGCGTTCTTTCTGAAACGTGTAAACGTGACCTGCAGTGATCGCGCCCCAGCAACTAAGTTGGTCAACACAACTCTGGAGCTGAACCACCGCTGCCGCACAAATAGCTGTTCACCTGTTCAAAGTTCAGTGAAGCTCAACTCAGTTCGCACAACCTTGAATTGGAGGATCAGTTATTGTTGCTGTTGCCGTGATCGGCAATGAGTCCGCCTGTTCATTCAGGTTTATTAGCATTAGACGTACGGTGTGTCCAAATTGAACCAAATTGGTCACTGCACTTCCTCCAGCCCTTAACAATAGACATGCCAATTACGAAGCCAATAAGATGAACAGATTAAGAACAAACTTAATTCATTTGTGTTCGCAGCTAGAGTGTTTGTATAAGTTGGTAAAACATTTTAATAAAAAGCAAAGATTCGAGAACACTTAAGTACCGTAGCCTATGTGTGTGTGTGTGTGTGTGTGTGTGTGTGTGTGTGTGTGTGTGTGTATACCTCGTCTTTCATCGCATGTGCTCTTGGATGGTAAACAAGAGACCTAGAGGACAAACAGTCTTTGCATGAGGCATTAACACGTTTTAACAAGGTCAATTTAAGACTTGTTAAAAACATAATGACAGAAACTTAAGATTCATGTTGAGTACGACAGATATAAAGAAATATCAAAGTAACTGACGATAAGGTGAAGTAGTGTCGTGGAGAATAAACCTCAAACCACCACATTATCTAACAAACTACAGAGATACAGCCTTTCCCCCAGCCAAGCTGAGTGAACTGAGATCAATTCGAACCAAGGTTTTTCTGGACTCTCTAATTGGTCGTATTTGTAGTTTTATTATAATATCATTGAGAAAGAACTAGAGACATTGCAAACTATGCATGCCAGCAAAGATTTCACCGAAAAACAATTTAAAAGGTCAACAGAAGTAAAGTTAAATGAACTAGAATTAGACGTTTTAAGACCCTGCAGAAACCGAGTATCATGAAGTAAATCCTGTACAAGTAGTTCACATACAGTATATCTTCATTTATGCACATCACGTATGCAGTTTCCTAACTTTGATTTATTATTTGTTAGTTGTATGTGTTTTTTCTACTAATCTGTATTATATCTGACTTCCCTGGTCTGTCTTTGTGCTGCTGTGACACTTAGTTTTGCTCCTGGTGATCAATGAAGTCGCATCTTATTATAATAAGAAATTATCTGTGCAGCAGTACTAATAATATATCGATACAAATCTAAATCTTGGTGACACTTGAATTCAGCACTCCATCTCTCACCTGGGTTTCCTGTGCTTCAACCCTCATTAGGCCCATTATGCATGAATACATCCGCCAAACAGAGTAAAAACCCATCCCTTCTCCAGCTGCTCAATAAGGCTTGTTCCTGGAGCGTCGTCATCAATCGAGTTATCAATATGGAAATACCACTGTGACCCAGACATTAATCAATGGGCCCCTCCGGGAGCACCGGGAGGACGGGGAGGGCAGGGGCACCTAAAAATCATCAATGAGACGGATCGGGCCGCAGTCACACTCGGACAGTGCGTATTGATAAGAGCGTTTCCACCTGTGGCGGCGGCCGCGGCGCACAGACAGGCCCGCATCTGAATTCAATAGCCGCCACCGCAGCTGCGAGCTCCAGCCCAAGAAAGACACGGTTGAGCGGAGATACGTGCCTCGACTCATCATCAGACCCAGTCTCTTTCTTTTCCTTTTTTTTTTTTCTCCCATTCCTCCCTCCTCCACATATACAGTACGTCCCCTAAGTGCTGCTCTCCGGCGGGCGTGCAACTTCTCTGGTCATGGCTTTGAACCAAAGGAAGCACTTCACATCTCTAATACTGAGCAACAATGACTTCAAATTAGGACGCTGCCTTGCAAATGTTGAAAGAAAGAAGTAGAGGATCCGGAGGAGGAGAAGAAGAAGTGGATCCAGTAGATGGCGGTAATGCACCTTGACATTGGTCACCACCCGCCAATAAACCAAAGAAAGATGAGAAAGCAATATCTTGTTTTAAATCAGGTTAAGGAAGTGGATTCCATTAGTTAAGTTGTTTTTTTTTAGTTTTACAAAGATACAAGAACAACATTGATGTGCGCTGCTCTTTCCGTCATCTGGCTCCAGAACTTAATGTCATTTTGTTTTGGTCTCGTCCACACTCCATATTCAACGTGTTGAATTCTCCCAGTCTTATTTAAAGATATATTTCTTCTTCTCTTACTCCAACAAAAACAATAATGCAATACTATACAATTGACCTCATTGTGTTATTCGTTTTTATATTTGTATTCTTTATGTTTTGTATATGTTCTTATATTCATACTTGTTATATGTGTTATGAGCCTGATACATTGCTGCTGTCACACGGACATTTCACAGTTTGTGATCAATAAATTAAAGTCTCGGAATCACTAATCTAAATATTGTAATTATACAAATTAAACCAAACTATGTGTTAAAGTAAATGTCAGTTCCGAAAGTAGTGAGGTAAGAGATTTTTGTGGGATGGACTATTTGAACTTTGTGTGACTTTGTCCCCATGTGTTGTGTTGACGTTGTTACAAAGTTAAAAACCAAAGACTTCACCTTAAGTTTGTCTTTACTTACTTTGTGCTCACCCTCTGCCTCACCCCCTGCCCCCCTCCTCTGCCTCACCTTCTCTCCCCCACCACACACCTCTCTGAAGCCAGGTTTCCTGCTCCATCCTCAAACTGTGAGAGGAGGAAGTCGCAGCCTCGACATCAATGAGAGATGTGTTCACCTCAGTGTGAGCTCAGGATTAAACCTTATTCTTCCCTGTCGACATCCACAGTCTTCACCACACGCGCTTCTCTTTACCCGGATACAGCAGAGGAGCGGTGCTTGATGGGTAACTGTGGGACAAGACCGCCCCCCAGTGGCGCGGTCGCGTGTGCACAAGGAAAAGTGCCTTTGGAGAAATGTTTTACTGAGGAAGAAAAAGGGAGTGAAATTGTGTTTTAATTAAATGGCTTCTAATAAATACAAATAAAAACAGAACAGAACTAAATTAAAATTAAAACCAAACAAAGTATTTGAAAATTAAAATGAAATAGAAACAAAAATGAAAATAAAAACTAAACAAAATGAATTAAAACAAAACCAAAAAATAAAAGAGAGAATGACTTTCACCAAGACCCAACAGTCCCCTCATGAAACCACATTTGCATTCACTAGATCCAGATTGTTAATTGGATCTACACCAAATTCCTCGTAAAAATATGTATTTTTCATCAAGATCCATAATTTGTTATTCTCTGAGAAATCAGAGAAAAATGGCCCAAATCGCAATGTTAAAGAAAGTGATCCCTGATCTGAATCTGCACCAAATTGTAACGACTCTCTCCCCGACCCATTCCACATCCTTCCATTAAGTTTCATGATAATTCCTCCAGTAGTTTTTGCGAAATCCACTTAAATATCAGACAAACCATTAATTAACAGTCAGTGTAAATAAGAGACAATGTCAATAATATGTCAAAGCTTTAATAAAAACAAAAATAAAACTCTGAACGGATTCAAAAGACATTGGAGAATGAGTCTGTTAAAGATCAACGTGTGGGTGAATTCCATATAATGTGTTGGCTCTGACAGCAAAGTTTAGTCACCCTCTGTTACAAGGTGAGACCTGGGAGTAACCAGAATGGCTCCAATCCGCAGATCTTAGTGCTTGACAGGACATGAACCAGGTCAATACAGCTGACAGGTATCTGGGTGCGAGGTCATCAGGCGGAATGGAGCTGTATGAACTTGTAATTTGTGCAAATTGACTTCACACTCATGACTTATCCTGACATTCCCGATTGGTTTCATCCCCCGTCCTTGACTTCCAATCAAACCACACTCCACTCGCTCCCTCAAGACACCTCTTAAAGGTTAGAGTTCAAGGGTCGTGTGTCCTGTGTGCACACAGGCCTGCCCTTTTCATTCCCAATCAGCTGCTCTTCTTTTTCCCCACTGCGCCAGAATGGAGAGATGCACCACAAAGGTCATGGAAATAGATTTCCTTTGGTTTGACTCAATGAAAAGGTCAGATGAGGGCACCATGAAATGGCAGCGAGGCCTTCACATCGTCCTCTCAGGGACCCGAGTCCTTACATCACCCTAAAATGGCACGGGATGAGCCCTTCTGTGGGCCGGTCCCTCAGGAAGCGGGATGGTCCCGAAGGCCGGTGTGACCCCGGCTGGTCCCCCTCTGTGGTTAGTGTCCCCACAACAGCGTGAAGAGAGAACAAATTCATGTGACTCAGGGGGATGTAAAGGTAATTTACTCAACTAACAAGAGTGTTACACAAATTGACCTGCAGCTGACAAAGGATTATGGAAATTACTCTTTACCTTCTTTATCATGTGTAAATGTGAAATGTGTGTGTGTCAGTATGGTCTGTCCTTGTGAAGATGTTTTTTTTCACAACCCAAAACATTTTCTGGGTTCATCAGAAGAACAGATTGGTCAATAACTCCAAGGTTTGCAGTACAGATAATGGATGAATGTAAAGTATAAAGAAATCCCAAATGCTTCCTGTCCTTGAGCAAGGCATTGAACCCCAAACGGCTCCCAGTGTACAGTGACCTCTGAAAGATTCTGGACCCCTTCACCTTTTGTAAAGTAACTGTAAAAATTACTAATGTAAATTGTAATTTTTGCAAATAATGACAAAGTGAAAGGATTTTTTTAAAGATTGAAAAACTAAAGTCATTTACAAAAGTATCATACATTATAGAAGCTCATTTGGCAGTAATCACAGGTTCGTGCTCGTGTGAGCAAAAATGACAATTTATTTAACACAATCAAGTCTGAATGATGTCTGTACACATAAGGAGAATAGATGTAATGCATCGAACTGGAGACTTTTATGCTCAAGATTTCATACGTGTTCCACGTGTCAGCAGTAAATCAATGAGACGAGAAAAGCAGGAGTTTAACAAGATTTGATTTATTAACTATGATACAGATCACATAAGGCCTTGCTGTATACACCATTCCCATTTTAGACAAATTACCATACTCAGCAAATAATGACAGTTTTTTTGTTTGTTATCTTTTCATTTTACAGTACTTCTTTTTTTTTTTCATATTTTCTCCCCCCCCCACCCACCCACCCCATCATTTCTTAATATTTTTTTTTTTTATCATCTCTTTAAATAGTGAGAGTGGTGGAGCCCTCTTCCTTTGCTCGGGAAGAAATCATGCACTATACTGGGCTGGTCTCTCAGTCGTTCACAAAGAAATAGTTAAAAAATGCTTTGTATTATTTCATTATTAAAATAAAACATAAAAAGAAACTTTTTTTTTCTATCACCACTGACTAAAGGGCAAAGTGTTAGGACCCCCTAACATACCAATAAACAACCATTTGAATATAGTTTTGCTTGTTTCTCATTTTAAATTAACAGACATCTGTCACCATTGTTGCAAAAAAAAAAAGAAGGAAAGAAAAGCAATGCAGCCACATATTATCTCTGAACCACAGTCACATTTTTTTTTTTTATTCAATTGTTCTTCAAAACTGTCACTTTGCTTCCCATCGCTCCCTTGACCCTTTTTTCCACAGTCTTTGGCTGCCTCACAGTCAGTTCAGTATTAACACATTGATATACACGGGGAACGCCACTGGCCGACGTTCGCACACAAGTACCAGTGGTCACCCCTGCTTCCTCCCTCCGTCTCCCAAATAATGATCCCATTCACCCGTTTGCCGCCGCCCCTCCCCCCCTCCACCTCACTCTGCCCCCCGTCTCTGTCGCACTCTCTCTGAGGCTCAGTGTGTGTAATCTGGACGAGCTAACAGGGTTACACAGCCACCGGGGTAATGACCGCGATGAGAGCTGCATCCTTCACGTCTGTGCCGATCACGCTTGTGGCCGTCTGCCAAGCACAGCATGTTAGCAAGTTAGCTCAAACCCCTTTAAACATTCACCCTTAAACACAGACACACACACAAACACAGACACACAAGGTAAATAGGTAGTGTAGACTGATAAAAGCTCCTTTTAGAGTTCAGTGATTGGTTAAAAGGTTGGTTTTTTTCCTCGTTCCGTCCAGAGAGGAGAATCTGCGGAGACACGCAGCGACGCATTTCAGTGTCAAACAGAATGAGTGACCTTGGTGAGCATCTGCTTCACGTTAACACATGTATGTTCACATGAGCACACTCTTTCTCCAGCTCACGCAAACAACACACACACAAACTTCAACAGTTTAGATGAAGGCTCAGCAATTCTGCTCGAGCCCCATCTCGCTGGTTTCTACGGTAACAGCAGGCCGGGCCGAGGAATTCTGTGATGCTCCACTCCAGTCATGCAGACAGATGAATGGACTGTCTGTTCTGACCCAACTGTCTCACACGGACAGACTAACAGAGAGGGGGGGTGTAGTGGTTACACTCTTGCAAATTATATTTCAAGTCCTCGAGTCTCTTCTCCACAGGCGCAGCGCTGTGTTTTAAAGAGGGTGTGCGCTGATACCTGGAGCGATGGCTGCCAGTTAGTTCCAAGAATAAAAAGCCTCCCACCTGTCTCGGCTTGGGTCTCGCTCCCGGCTCTTACGTTCTGGCCTGTGGTGCTGCATCGTGCCTCAATCTTGTAAGTCATCACCTCCTCAATCTCAGAGGATGAGGAGGAGCCACGCACCGTTTGCAAACGCCTGACTTGCTTTGGCGTCCACGGGGGAAAGTGGACACTGACCAACAAAAAGACAGAGAGGCAATTTCATTCGCTGCATGTCTGACCAACCGCACTGTGGCTGGATGCTTTGTGGCTACAGAGCCTGAATCTATTGAATCTCATCTGATCTGTGCCAAACTTAGAAACTGCTGTTGCTCTTTTATTTACACTCTTACGCTCTGTGAGTTCTAATGTTAATTTATTTCTACCCGAAATAAAAAATGACAATGCATCTTGACAACTGCACCTAATGAGAGAATCTGATGCTACAACAACCACAGTTTGAAAATGGTGCTACGCCCATGCAGTAGAGGAAGTGAGGTTATGGCTGCAATACCCATTTCTTCCTCTAGATGTCAGTGGTGTGCTCCCAGAGAGAGAGAGAGATGGAGAAAGAGAAAGAAAGAAAGAAAGAGAAAGAGAGAGAGAGAGAGAGAGAGAGAGAGAGAGAGAGAGAGAGAGAGAGAGAGAGAGAGAGAGAGAGAGAGAGAGAGAGAGAGAGAGAGAGAGAGAGAGGGAGGGAGGAGTGGACTGACGATATAAAGTGAATGGTGGCTGTCATGTCGCGGCAGCTCCAATTTAAAATGTGCCTTCAAAGTGCTCAGAAAAGTGCTTTTTGAACAAGGTCCTCACTACGAAAACTGCACCGACCGACTCGCACGTCAAACCACCGCAGCTCAAGGGAAGCAACATGACAGGCGAAGTCCGACACTGAAATTATTCCCACTATTCTCCTCATGTAGGGAAATTCAGGTTAAAGAAAAAGGTCATGGATATCAGCTCACACAAATGGATCGTCAGACAGCCAGACGCTTACCCACAAGGCCATTCATTGACAGATGAGGCTCAGGTTCATGTGAATTTTCTCAAATGTAAAAAATACACACACTTGGGAATGTGAATGTAGAAATTAAGAAATCCACTTTTTTAGCTGTTTACTTTGTGTGTTTGTTTAAAAACTCAGGGCATGAGGTCAAAGCTCAAATGGAGAGAGAGCGAGGAAGGAAGGAACCTTCCCAGAATGCCAAGGGTGTAAGAGCACCCATAATCCTTTGCTCCGATTTTGCTGCCCAGCAGATCCTGTTGGTTGAGTTTTTTTTTTTCTGTGCTTGGCATACTGCCTCGACTGAAACTGATTTTGTCCGTGTGTGTGTGTGTGTGTGTTGTGTGTGTGCGTGAGGGGTTGATGGATAGGAATGTGTGAGTCGCAGAGGACAGAACATCCTGTCGGGTGAGTAGTAACACATGTTTCTTGCTAAAGTCTTCTCTGTACAGTGGTGAAATAAACACGTTCACGACTCGCGCTCTGCTACACTCCCAGCCACGGCCTCCAGGTAGGTACAGCAGGTGGGTCCGTTTGCAAAAAAAGAAAAAATAAAGAAAAAATTCCAAATTTCTCAGCACAATCACAGGCTCGGGAATTGAGGAGAATGGTTGTCGGAGGCACACTGGCCCCCTACGTGTATGTGTATGTGTGTATGTGTGGCAATCCCAACATAACAGAGTTCACATTCCCCATTTTGCACTTTACTTCTGAGTCCCTCCCTGAGTCCGTTTAACAGTGACTGGCAACTTCTCCCTCTTCATTAGTGTGTTTGTGTGTTGGTATAAGGCAAGGAGAGACACAATGGGATACAAGTGGCGACGGGGAAGAGAAAGATCATACAGCCACTTCAGAGGCTCTGCAGTGTTCCCCTTTTCGGTCTTGTGTGTGTGTCCATTTTTTCTAAAAGCAACGGAGGCTCGAACTCCTCTTCTTCTCCCAAACATGTAGGTTTCTCCCTGTACATACTGCATCTCACCCAAAGTCTCCCAACTTCTCCTGTCCTCCTTTCAATACGTCCTCTTCAGTTCCTTCCCAAATTTCAAGATATCTTATTTTGAACCTTTACACCTCTCTGAATCCTGTCCTCTTCTTAGTTTTTTTCTTCTTCTCTTTCCCTTGATCCCTGGTTCACAGCGTGTGTTGTTCCGTAGGGGGGTGGTGGGGGTGCAGGGAGGGTGGCAGCAGGGCTGGAATGGGGGACTGAGGAGTAGCAGGCGGGGAGTGGGGTGGGGACTGGTGATGATGGTGGTGGTGGTGATGATGATGATGGAGAGGAGGGCCGTAGTGGGGGATGACAGGAGGGGTGGCGGGGAGGACGTAGGGAGTTGGGGACGGAGTCGGCGAGGATGAGTAGCCTCCAGCCATGCTGGAGTACGCCGAGGTTCCTCCCGAGGAGTACGTAGAGGTGGGGGAGCCAGGGAGGCCATCGGCCAGCGGCTGGTTGTAGAAGAAGTACATGCACTGGTGGATGAAGCTCTCGATCAGTGTCTGGTAGATGCGGGTGGCAGTCAGGGCGTCCATGGTGGTGAAGTCTGGTCTCATCAGTGTGGGCCAGAAACAGATGGACAGGTTCTCACTGGTCATCAGGTTCAACTTGTTGTTCTGACTCACCCTGGTAAACAGAGAAAACAAAAAGAGGAATGAATTGGCCGTAATTCAGTACTTGATTGATTGATCTGATTTTGACAAAACATGATGGTGTCCTCTAAATCTCCAGATAACTAATAGAATCCATTCAGGTGTGTTCTGTAGGGCTGCGGTTAAGAATTGTCATTATTAATTGATTTGCTGATCATTTCGAAATCCTAACTGATCATCATATATGTTGTTTAGTCGGTTTACAAAGATACAAATTAAAGAACAGAAAATCACATTGGAGAAACTGCAACCAGAACAGGCTTAGAGTTCCTGCTAAAAACAATAAGCAAAGTTTTATATTAATGTATTCATTATTATTTGGACTTGTGAAGGAGATGAACAAAGTCAGTAGGGTTCACATCTGAGGACCATGAATGTCTGTACAAAACCATACATCAATCCATCATTGATCTGACTGACCTACACTGCTGTTCCCACAGCAATATGATACTATGGCTAAAAATCCACTTAGGTTCTTGTGCTTATCCTCGATATCTCTGCACACCAAGTTCAGACTTTAATTCTGAAAACAAGATAATGAACTATACTATAGTTAATCTATTACAGTGGTTCACAGTCTTTTCAGCTTGGGACATCTTAAGATGAAGCAATATCTGCCTGAGAGCTAATTAAAGCTGACAGCTCTGTTGTAAACATATTGTGTCAGTAGCTGATTTTACAATGATAAAGGAAAGGCTTTATTAGACAACAGAACAGCATTTTTCCTAGTGACGCATCAGAATCACCTTGGGACCTAATGATGGTCTAACATAACATACAAATCCACATACAAAGGGATATTAAATAACCACTGTATTACCACAGATCATGACTCAACCTCTATTCTGTCTGTGTGCCAGTTTCTATGATGTCACTGCGAGGTCACTTGACCAGCGGTTTAGTCGGCGCGGCTGCCAGGGGCTGCCTCTGACCCGCCGCATTCACTCACTTGAGCAAGTGGCTGGTGACATATTTGAAGACCTCGTAATTCTCCTTGGGGAAGCGGCGCAGAATGTCCTTCATCGTCTGGAAGCGCTGCTCCCTATCGTTGATCTCTGAATGGTGGAGGAGAGAGAGAGAGAGAGAGAGAGATGGTAGGTTAGAGGAAGGAAGAAAAGAGTCTGAAAGTAAAGATTAGGGGGAATCTGAGGAAAAGATGTCAAGGGAGTGAGAATGAAGGGTAAAGGAAAGATGAGAGGGGGATTGGAAGGGCAGTGGCCAAGAGGAGAGTTTGAAGATCACAGTGAGAGGAATTGGATTCACCCCTCAAAAAGGATCTGTACAGGACTCAGTGAGTTTATTTTACAATCGGCAGAGTTTCTCACAACTTGGTGACGAACACACACACACACACATGAACGCACACACACACACACACACTCAAAAGGACCTAATATTACAGTTATCATAAATAAATCAGACAAAGATGTGACACATTCCAGAGGAACATACCAGGCGTCCACCCATCACAGTATCCTACAGCAACACACACACTGGGTGTGTTGAGCCCGATGGCAGCGAGGAGTGAGTCAGAGAAGCTGACGTCACCCACTAACACAGTCCATCCTGTGTGTATGAGAGTGCGAGCGAGGCAGAGAGCAGCAGCAGCAGCAGCAGCGGCGGCGGCAGCGGCGGCGAGAGCAGCAGATGTTCTCCTCCACATCCCAAATGTGATTTACAATCAGGGAATCTGAGTTTGTATTCCCACAATGAGGTCAGTGTGGATCAGAAACAGATTTGAGGCCGAGTGACTTCACACGGGCCCGGTTCCCTCCCGCTGTTCATCCATCATCCGCAATCAAAACTTAACCCAACTTCCTACAGCTCATTCAAAGTAATGTCACCATGACAACATCCACCGAAATCCACACATACCCTGCGTCATCTGAACCTCCCTTATTCCCCACCTCTCAGTCTGGTAACAGTTAAATAAATAAAGCATAAATAATTAAATAAATAAAACAGTAAAAAGCCCAATTTTATATCTTAGAAAGCTTCTTCATCTCTGACTCCACCCCACATTCTTCTTCACTCTGTCCTCTTCTTCCTCTGTTGCGACAGTCTGCAAGAGCTTTATCAGGGCTCTGTCACGGCTGAAGGGTCTCAGTGCGGCCATCACACACACACACCACACACACACACACACACACACACACACACACACACACACACACACACACACACACACACACACACACACACACACCCACACACACACCCACACACACACACACCCACACACACACACACACACACACACACACCTCGGTGAGTATCAACAACCCTTCAGCCCAGGGGTAAATCTCTCCAGCAAGATGCAAGACTGAGCTACGCCTTAAATCTCCATTGCGACAGATTACAGGACACAAAAAGAGCGGCGGTGCAGAGTGCAGCAGTACCGTCATTTATCTAAAATATGACCGTTTTCTTATGACTTCATTCAGAGCCACGTTATCCTGTGCAATCATCCCCGCATCCTCCTCCACCCTATCTTTCTATACTCCCTCCCTCCGGCTCCTCGCCGAGTGGCAAATCCAATTCTCCCCATGGATGGATTTGGATTGCAAGACTTTTAGCTTGTTATGGTAAAGAAAAGTTACAATGAATGGAAAAAAAGTATTTCAGGCAAAATCCAATATGCCTCGGGTTTTAAAAGAAAAACTCTGCCCCGACGACCCTCTTTCCTCCCGCCCCCGCCGTACCAGAGCCCCACAACCTACTGAAGGCCTCCACCAGCTCTCCCTGCATGTGGTAGGGCACCAGAGGGTCCGGCAGCTCTGAGAAGAAGGCCTTCATGGCTCCGGCTACTGTGTTGATGGTGAAGTCCTTCTCCACAAGGTCCAGGTTGTGGTCTGGGAAAAGAAAAGGACG
This sequence comes from Verasper variegatus, assembly GCA_026259375.1. Taxonomy (NCBI): domain Eukaryota; kingdom Metazoa; phylum Chordata; class Actinopteri; order Pleuronectiformes; family Pleuronectidae; genus Verasper; species Verasper variegatus. The sequence continues at coordinate 15,679,472 of CM048047.1, forward strand.
TTTGAATCCCACATCACTGTTACATCCATACATGAATATACAAGAGAGGTGGAGATAATAAACATCTTGTAAACACTTTCCGAAATAAAAGCCACAGAAGCTTTGCTGTATTGTTTACTCTATACCAATGGTACTAAAGTTTTTTTTTATTCTATGTCCCCTCAGGAATTTCAGGACAGAAGTCTGAAACAAAACGCTGCCAATATAATAAAGTTTGAAAGGTACAAAAGAAGAAAACTGTCTCAATACTCATCTATTATCCCTGCTTAGACTTTTATGTCATATCTTCTGGTGTTTTATGTTGTAGTGTGTCTGAACATGGGGACAGCGGTAGGTATTGCTTAGATATCTCTTGGTTTTATGAGACAATATTGCAAATCAATGGAACGGGGTGTTTAAAAAAAAGAAAACAAACTTTTGTAGGATTTATAAATCATTGCTAGAATTACTTTGGTTTGTTAAGTATCGCCTTTTCCCCAATCAGAAACAGTTTGGTTATTGCTTTTACAGAAAATGTGCTTGATCATGATATGGAGAGGTATAATAATGAAAAACTATATTTACAGTGTTTACTTACGGTTTTCACCCATGTTTGTTTCTATATTTGTTTGCCAGATTACAGGATAATTCAAAACTATTAGCCAAGTTCACACGACACACTTTTCAGCCCAATTTTCAAAGTCAGATCGGAGGCAAATCAGTGTTCAACCAGCAGTTGCCCCTTGATATGTGTAAACTCTTCAAAGATGCAATTTGAGAGGCTTTGCAACCAACAGAGTCTCCAACTACATTTCTAGTAGGCTAAATATCAAGTCGGAGACAACTACAGCCAATCAGAGTGCAGGACGGGATATTGTGAATGTACATGTAGTGTTGAGGTGCCGGCTGACTTCTTCCACTGCATTTGTTAGTAATCGGGGAAAACAAGCAATAACCATGCATGTCAGGGACAGGGTAACTCAAACTCAGTGCAGGACGTTCACTGCAGGATTATGCAAAAAATGACTAAACTGATTCCCACCGAACTTGGTCTGGGAGTCTGAGATCATCTTTGCTGATGCATCATCTTTGGATCATTCTCATTAATTAAAGCGGCTAAATAAAAGTAGAACAAACACAAAAGGAAACAGCTCAGAGAACCAAAGACAGCAAAACCACTTGAGCACCGTTCTTGTAGAAAGAGTGTGTGTGTGTGAGCAAGCGGCTTAATTAAAAAAGTAATTTCCTGATAACATTTTGCCTCACAAAGGTAGAATGTGTAGAAAGAGAAAATTAATACAGATAAGGTTTGAGAGTTTCTTTCACAGTCTGAGAGGAGCTCCCACTTTGAGAGCTTCCAAAGTGCAGAGCTTCTGATGCTGCTTCCTCCAGTAACACGTTATCAGAATCTTCAGGGAACTGATGAAGTGCCATCTTCAGTGCGGCTATGAGACACATGCGCTGTAGCTTCACCTGTAATTGTCTTGTCCCGTTGGCCCGAGGCTCAGAATGATTCAGCGCAGCGCTTCAGTTCTGATTACCTGAGCTGGATTTAACCTCAACCAGGCGTGGACGCACACACACATCCACACAGACCATGTTGCTCTGCTATCTATCTTGACAGCGACATGCTTCATTAACCAAACCAATCTGGAGGTAATTAACTGCCCACACCAGACAGACACACACATGGAGACACACATTGTGCGCTTTTGTACATGCACACGCACACTGGAGCAGGTAGATGACTGAGGAGGCAGCTCTGCAGTCTAAAAGGAAGCGAAGGCCAATTCCCCCAGTTGGATTAATGCTCCCTGGTTAATTAAGGAGATCCAGGCTTGTTATAGATAGAACCAGATGTACACACACACTTGTGGCCTTGTATTCACACACACAGCCTGTGAGTGAATGTTTGAAGCAAGGATGAAAAGTATGTGTGAGCCCTGTGAACAGACTCACCCTGGTCAAATTGCCGCTGCATGCTCTCCATCTCTGATTTGTTCCCACTGACCCTGTAGATGCCCTCTGTGCTCAAGCCTGAGGAAGAGAGAGAGAGACAGAGAGAGGGATGTTATTAGCTCAGTGTTTTTTTCCATTTGATTAATTTGCCACGAATATCAGGTATTTATAGTCGCTGGTTATTCTTCTTCTAAAACCCTTTTTTTTTTACAACAAGGTGTATAGATTCCCTCTGAGGGGCTGATAAAGGAGAGCCACTGCAGGCTGCTCTAATGGCCTCTCCCCATATCCCCTACCATCTAAACACAGTATTAGCACTATTTATTAAACCTATAAAGCACTCCTGCAGGCCTGCTAACAGCCCACTAGTGCACTGTGACAAACAGAGGCTACCTTGGTGCCATACACATTAAAAAAGGGAGTGGTGGAGACCGAGTGGCTTTCCTATACAACTTCAGTCATTTACGCTTATTTAGTTAGACATGGCAGAGACATTTAGACAGAGAAAATGCATCCATGTTCACTGCATTGTCACAAAAAGGAGGAAAAGCAGCAACTCTATAATGTCCATGTTTGACTTTTAGTAATAGGCAACTAACAAATTTCTATTTAGAGGTCCAAAATATACTGTAGAGGGCAGCTCAGGCTCCAACACACTGATGGCAGCAGAGCCGAAGGAACTATGTCAGACTTACAACATCTGGAAAAAGCAGATGTAAATCAATATTATACTGAAAACACACAAAGGGAAACTATCACTACGTCGAGAGGTTTACAGATAACTTTGATTCATCTAATCTTGAGTAACAGCAATGAAGAATACTGCAGCAAATTCACAGATCAATAACAGAGGAATGTAACAGGAACTCTTTATTCGTCACCTCAAGGAATGCTGCAGTCAGCTGTTTTTCACATGTTTGTGTTTATCTCACCTCCTGTTTGAAACATGCAGATTTACAGACACTTAAAGTTTCAACAGCAGGTGCAGACAAATCGCATTGATTTGTCTCGACTCTAGGAGGCCTTTTAATTCAGTCTCTGGTCTTTTTGTTGAACTGACAAATACCAATTATCTCAGCTAATATTTCCTCACATCCTGCATCATTTCTAAAACCAGTAGGACCCTACTGTACCTATACAATGTTAGTACATACCCCATCAAATTGAATAAGTGAATTTTGCTGAAGCCGTATTCTGCATTCTTGAGAGTATTTAAACGTTGGCTCCATCCACCGAAGTTTTAGCATTAAAATGCATCAGTATTGTTACGTTTGGGCAATGCTGATGGGTTCTACCAGTGGTGAAGGAAAAATAATGTAAACTGAACAGTTCCATCTTTTGTTGGTGCAAGAAAATAAATCCCTGCTGTTATTTCTTCACTACTGTTGTTTTTTATTCCTTATTAGTATTTTCTGTAACCAAGCAACCAGCTGCAGAGTAGAGAATCTGCTTCCTGTTTATGCCTGCACACACATTCTCTTTGCAGGGGAATGGTCACATGATTTTCAGGTGTATTCGTATGTACAGGAATTATTACTGATATAGAGAAAACATTATTGTGTTTTCCCATTAGTAGTATATCTTAGAAATACATCCATGGAAAACACAAGCAACCAGGTCACAGCAGGACAGTGACTGAAAGGAAAAGCATAATGTATAACAGGAGAGAGTGAATGCTCCCTTCATCTTGGTTCATTAATACTTTTTTTCCAGTTTACAAAAAGATAAGATTTCACCTCCCAACCCTTGATTCCCTCTCCGCACACATTTTGCTGGCAATCGGGGAGACAAAGAGCAATCCAGAGAGGGTGAGGGAGATAGGGAGTGGCAGAAAAAGAGGGAGAGATAGGCAGAGGCAGGGAGGAAATGAGAGAGCTCTCAGTCAAGGCATACAGCATCGATCTCCTCCTTCTACCAATCAATTATCCACAAAAGCTTTTCTAGCCAGACACTAAGAAAACAGGGATGGGACAAATAGGGAGAGGGGAGTAGTGTAGCAGCGGTGGGGGAGAGAGAGTGTGAAGGAGATTGGGGGAAAATAGGACAAGCACCCAAGGATGAGGAGAGATAGTGGGGGAGTGTGAGGACGCATAGGAGTCAGGGTCAGACTGATGAAAGAAGGAATGAGAAAAAATAAAGGGATTAAGATAAGGAGGGGTGTATACAAGGCTAGGAAATGTGCTTGAAACAACAAAATGCATTGAAGACGGAGGTTGTGGAAGAGGGGAAAGAATGAAAGAGCAGCAGAGGAAGAAGCGCCAGAAAGGTGAGCTCTGCGAGGCGGCATCCTCTTCCTCTGGGTTCAAACAAGGCACAGGCACTTCCTGAGGTCAATGTAAATCCGAGCACTTCCTGCAACAAACAAATGTTTCATCTACATCCTCTACTTGCCCTAGCCCTGATGAAAAAACATAACTTAACCAACTATAGTGCAGTTTAGGATAGATCATTACTTTGATCCAATTTGTGCATATATCATCCTATAGTTGTGCACAGACAACTAAAAATGAAGTGGCCAAAACCACACCTGAGAACCTGCTATCACACTAACTACAAGAGAGCGATGAATGCTGTTGCAGTTAGCAGTTGCGCTCCGGTGGCACGTTACTGTACTAACAACACTCCAGCCCAGGCCCCAGCGTTTCTCTGGGTTCTGCAGCCCAGGGGCTGACTTCATAGTTTACCATGGAGACAGGCAGTCGCTGGGTGCTGCCCTTTACGTCGCTATGGAGGCTGCTAAGGCCAGCAGATATGCCGGCACACCCTAACGCACAGTCATCACCCAATAGCAGAGCACACTGAGCCTACCATGCTGGGAGCCGAGGAGAGATAACAGCAGTCACTATATGGATTGATTTTATAGCTGCTTTTCTACAACCTCCAAATGCATGAAAATAACACAAAATAGCAAAGCCACTCCTATTATACTCCAGGACAAAGGGAGAGAGCTACTGAGCATGAATGAAAAAAAGCAACAAAGACGACATTTGAATAGAAAATATAAAAGCAGAAAACAGAAATTAAGAGTTTTTTTTCTCCAGTACGTTTGTGCATGTAGAGCCAGAAAAACAGGACTGCAGGATTGTATATGCTTTCGAATACATTCAAAATGCCAGTCTGGTTTGAGAGAGACATAACATAATCCCTTTTCAGACATGAACTTCAGAAAATTTAGTCTGGACATTCTTCGGACTTTGTCTTTCACATATGAAGAACTCAGCTCAGACGCAAGTTCATGGGAAAGGCGTAGAGACTGGGTAGAGCACGCAGGAAGCATATATGTATATATATTTGTGTCCAATGGTATAATTTTTCAGTGTAAAAGATACATGAACACAGAACTATAAGAGGATTAAAGAATAAAGGTGGGAGACTGCATTTGGGTTTAAGTTAACCATGAGTATTTCTGTTTGAGGTAAAGGGAAAAAGGAAGGATGTAGGTCAAAGCTGCTGATCTAGGGTCAGCCTTATGACGTCACTCATTATCAGCTCACACTAAAGTGACAAACACAGTGTCGGCACTGTGTGGTCTTTTCCTGTGTGTGTCTTTATACGCACAGATTGTAGACGTAGATACGGATAAGTAAAGTCTGACTTACGGCAACTACAATCCAAACTAAATAAGACATTGTAACTCATTTCCCCTTCCAGTCTTAGTAATTCTCTGTATACGTGTGCCATTCTGCTCCAAGTGTAAACAATATGGTTCTGCAAACATTCTCAGTTGATCCGACTTTAAGATGTGTGAGGCTGTAATACTCACACATACTCACAAGAACAAGCTAAACACATAGAAAAGAGATGAGCACAAACGTTAATCCAATTTCCGACGTCGTGCTATTGATCGGACAGAGGGAGCTATCAGGTAGAACATTACCTGGCAACCCCCTGGCTAAAAACACACACACACACACACACACACACACACACACACACACACACACACACACACACACACACACACACACACACACACACACACACACACACACACACACACACACACACACACACACACACACACACATCATCCTGACAAGAGAAAGGGGAGAAAGCAACGAGGGGAGGGGGGTAAACAAAATTACAGTGAATTGAGAGGTGAGGATAGGACCAGGGGAGAAATAGAAATATGGGTTAGGAAGATGATGAGAGTAATCAAAAGTGACAAGTGAAGGTATTTGGAGAGACAGAGAGAGAAGGATGGGCGGATCAGGAGAAACAAGGGCACCATGCAGAGAAAGGAGGGGAGAGGAAACATGGGATTAGGAGGAATACTGAGAGAGTGAGCGAGGGTAAAAAAAAAAAAGTGGAAAACACCTCTGAACGAGCAGCGCATTCATCTTAAGTACGCACACACAGCTTGTATAGACCTGAATTCAACCAGTTTTTCTCCTTCATCCAGAAGTAACTGCTGTGACTGCTCCAGTTAACACGTGAACGGGTGAGGTGAAATCCAATGTGATGCATTGTTATCTAGAGCTGTGCCCCGACACTCCTACACAGAGGAAGGCGGTGGATGTTTTGAATGGCTGCAGTAATCCACAAATACATGGTCTTTTATCAGCACAGAGATTACAATGGAATGCATTGGCACGTCAGTAAGCAACAGCAATGTGTTGACAAACTCACTTTTTTAAACTCAACTCACACCCTGGAGGCTGATTAAGAGAATCTCAAGCAAAGAGTGTGGGCATTTTAATTAAACATTACTTAGATGTATGATAAAGTATTGTAAATCACAATGAGTTACATTTAGGGCAAACAGTCAAACCCAATAACCCTGACATCTTGTAAATAGACTGTATTTATATAGAGCGTCTTTTGTGTTATTGTCACAAACACAGTCGTCATGCAGCGAAATTTGTGGTTCCAAATGCACAAGCCGGGGATCGAACCACGGACATTCTGGTTAGTTGACGACCTATTCAAACTACTAATCCACAGCTGCCCATCCATCAATAACATTGTCCTTTAGCAACCAATAGGGAATTTACATTTCACAGCTATAAATACTTTCTAGTCTGATTCCAGTACTTTGAGACGCAATATTTTTTCAACTAGTCTAAATGATTAATTCAGCATTACTACGAAATAATCTCAAATCATAGACAATTTTTGTTGTTGATGTTGTAACTTAGATTTTTCTAAGTTATCATATTCTGAGAAAATTAAATGTATAAATGGTGAAAATTCCCAAGGGCTCACTTTCTTTTTCTTGCCACTAATGTTGGTCAAATAAAGACGGGACAGATCTTTCAACTTGGTATTAGTTAGTTGGGTTGACTTTATAAGCTGTTCTTGATTTCCAGAGGAGTTTCAAGGAAATTACAAACACTCCATCTAAACAGAACAACAAAATAAACAATACATGAAATATCCAACTAATAAAAACGTTGAGATGTTTAATGTTAGTAGGGTGGGACATTCTGACTACATGAATAAGGGGACGTGAACAAATATCTATACACATGCGTTGTCCCTTGCACTAAGTCGCCTGTGAACAGCTGGTGGCAGTTTGAGAGGCAAGCTGGCAGTCCTGGGGCAGTGGGACACAAGAACAGCCTGGCAGGGGGTCTGGCATCTGGCCAATAAGGTTAGAGGAGACTATGATACCAAATCTGTGTTCCCAGTACTCTCCCGGAGAGGAGAGGAGAGGAGAGGAGAGGAGAGGAGAGGAGAGGAGATATACTTTCACATTATACTTAATGATAAACCTATTTGATTTTTCTTATCACCCCATACATCTGAATATGTCTCTAATGACTCCCTCTCAAGGTAACACAAAATACTCGGTAAGGATTTATGTAATGTGTATATGTAAACAGTAATTAACTAACAAAGATGCATGTGCATTTGTATGTTAACATGCTGTAACATGAGTGGGATTTAAGGAGAACAATATTGTTACAATCTTAGTGGTGAATGTAACAAACCCACCAATATCCCAAGAGGATTCAAATTAAATATATATGAAAAGAGAGTAATTAAAAGAGACAGGTAGCACACATACAAATTCTGAAGAAAAAAAATACATTTAAATGACTGAAAACAACAACCTGTGTTGTGAACAACTGGATACCTTTAAATATACTCAGAGTACACCTCAATATGTAAAGTATAAGGGTTTCTTACCGGTCGTTTCAATGAAGCGGATGCACTTCTCGATGAAGACTGGGATTGGCCTCTCAGGGGAGACCACAGAGGCCAGTGGCACCCCGAAGTAGTTGCTTTCACAGGGTTTTGAGATGGAATGCCTGGGTTTGGCTCGAGGTTTCTGAAAGAGGAAAGTTGACAAGATTGGTCAGAGTCCCTCAGAGGAAATCCAATATTATTTGAGCCTAATTGACATGGACAGGGCTGACGTAAGCAAACATTTCCAAAATGACACTGAGCCCTGGGGGCAGTTTTATTTAAATGACTTGATTTAGAGGGAAAAGATCATGACCTTGTTATAAAATGTTTTATCAACACACACATGCACACACCCATCCCACACATTCCTTCAAACTGATAAGTGACCATACATTCCTGTCTTAAAGCCTGTTGTGTGCGTCAGTGAGAAATATATCAGCTTCTTCATCACTCTGCTCTCTTCATCCTTCCTTTTGCATCACACCACGTTTCTCTTCTGCTTACTCTCTTCTGCTTACTCTCTACTGCGCTGCAGCTCTCAGATAATCAAACTCTCTTACTCGTTTTTTAATCACTTTTTAACTCCTGTTAAGAGACCTCCAATACACTCCTGCAACATCCTCTGCCTGTATGGCTGAAGCATCAGCAGTAATTGTACTGTGCTCTAATGGTCTTCGGTGGGACTGTTTTGACGGCCCCTAAGGCCTGCATCTCTAGTAAGTCTGTCAGCCCCCCCTGAGGCACTGTCCTGGCAGGCTGGGTGGTGAGGCAAGGATGCATGGTTGGCTGCTTACATGGAGTGTGGGTGCAGAGCAGGCCTGAGAGACAGACACAGGAGAAGGAGCAGGAGTGCTCATTAGAGAGAGAGGGAGCCCAGCGTGCCCTCTGCTCCATTTACTGGCCTTGCTCCCCTCCACCAAACATGCTGGATACCACGTATACACATTCTCGCTTACGGCGTTACTCACGGAAACAACCAGGGGAACGCTAATTGAGACTGGGGTGATCAACGAGGGCTCACCTGGGCTATTGTCTGAATATTAAGAGAAACTATTCTGTTTTTTTATCTTCTTATTCAACTGGCTCAAAATAGCCAAGCTATTATCTTCCATTCAGTTTTTACCCGACAGATACATATACAGCCCTATGTTATCTGCTAGTATGTGCTTGTTAGAGATTTATCATTATCACTGCATATGTATGACAATAACCAAAAAAGACCTAGCTAGGCAGGAAACATATTATAATACCTATACTGTCCAAAATCTTACGTATATTTGTATTTTGCTCTCAATTCTATTCAAGCCACTTCTCAAAACAATAACATTTACTCTATATTTACTCTTACTTTCAACTGCATGTCACAAGAATAAGGTCCCGTGTTGACTCCGCTGAGCTTGTTTAGTCATTAAAAACTTTGTACTGTTATTATGTAATGATCTTGGTTATTCTATAAACCCAGCTTTATGATGCATGCGCCTCTGCTCTAATGTACTGCTCTGCAAGGATATGAGGCCTAAACAAATGTAAAATTGTAGACACAAGAGAGAATAGAGGTATACAGAGAATAGCACCATACTCTGGTTTCTGGGGATTCACAGACTTTGATCAGTTCAACGTAAATGTGAAAGAATCCTACTGTGGAATCGTCTCATCAAAAAGACGTTGTGTATGTGTGGAGTAAATCATACAAATCTCATGAGGTCAAAAGAGCTTTACTCATTTCTGAGAAGGTGGGTATCGAAAGCAATCATTTGTGTTGTAGTGGTAACTAAATTAAAAGTAGGTTGTTATTGCAGTTTGGATAGAAAATGGTGATGCCCATGAAGTGAGAGTTACACCGAAGGAGAACAGGCACATCACAAATCAGCAACGAGGAAAACTGTACGTAACAGCTTAGCAGTCGCTGCTGTTGGTACGACTGAAGGAAGAAATGCCCTCAAACAAGCAGCAATTCAAGACCTAGCAAAGCATCTCAGGGGAGGAAACTCTGCATTTGGTTTCTGGACTTCAGGCAGTCGTTGACTACAAAGGATTTTGTTCTAAGTACGAAAGTTCATAATTTTAATTAGGGATATTACTCAGTCTCTTTCTGAATCTCTTGGTTTTAGCTCCAGTCTCTTTAAGGTGCCCCTTTAGATAACTGCGCAGTCCGATCTGATTGGGCAACTGGCACACTCCCACTTTACCGGGTTTGTTCACGGGCTGTGCCAGACTAGTTGCAAGGTGTGTATTACTATTAAATACCTTTATACATGTATTAATTTGTCTCATTACTTTTGACCCTAAATCTGAGAGTCTACTGTGATAATAGTGTTGACGTACAAAGGCATAATTACTAAAACTGATTTGGATTTGACTGTAGACTTTAGTGTCACAGTTGAGCTGGTCTCCTTCCTCCAATCATTGATCAGGTTGATTGATTCAAAACTTTCCAAGAGGAGATCAGACTGTGTAAGCTGTGTGATTTGGGCGTAGGGGAAAATGAGTTACGTTTTCTTTTGTACTGTACAAATTTGGATAATTCAATATGAGCTAATCTTCCCTGAAATGACTCCACAAAATCCCTGAAATAATCTGGTGCAAACTCTTATGAGATAGATTATTTTATTAGTATTTATTTTAATCTCTCCAGCACTTCAGTAATGTGGATTTGTCCACCATTTATGACACCAGAGAACAGCTGTCTGAAGATTTGATTATGAGAGGTGCTTCTCTATTTTTGGACTCTCTGCTGTTTAAATATGTGAGCACGGCTCACTGCATTCATTCATGTCTTCATTCATATCTTCACCCAGACTTATCCTTTATACAAGTTAATTATGCAAAAAGATAATATTGGTCATTTTATTAATATTGTTACTTCTATTGGCCTGTTTTCCTATAATAAGATCTGGAAAAAGGGCAGAGTCACCACTACTACTACTGAGACATGACTCAGCAACACTGACTGGTCTACTGGAAGTGTTGACACTTAATTCAACGAAAGTCCCTGTGCTGAAATATGTGGGTAAAATAATTGCAAACTTTCCCTGGAAATCAGTTCCTGTTACTTCTCATTCATCTTTACATTATGACCCCACGTGAGCAAATTCCTGCCTGGAACTTTTCACAAATCACTGCCAGCTACCTCCGCCACTGTTCTGCCCAATCCCTCTGTGACACTCCCCCTCTGAACATACAGAAGATGTCACACTTATAAGTTTTTAGCTGTGTACATAGTGGACAGAGTATTTAACTGAATGAAAGGGGCAGTAATAATAGAAATTATGTGACTAGACTCCCTGGCAGCTTGAGTTTTTAGCTCCAAGTAGCAGCTCATAATCTATTTGTGTCTCATCACACTGACTGTGTTTTGCCCCCATCTCACTTTAGCAGAGCGTCTTTATGCTCGCCCCTTCTCTCCTCCACCCACTCTTCTCTCTCACTGTCGTCTACCCCTGCAGTTTTGCCTTCTGGCCACTCCTTTTTAGCTGCTGACTGAGACAGGATATGTTGCCAGCGCTGAGAAGACAAAACAGACCTCGACCACAAAAGACAAACAGAACATATCCTTAATAATAGCATACAGCCACCATGGTGAGCGTTTACATACACTGTACGCTGTGGGATGCTGAAAAACAAACCCACAAATGTAAAAAAACAAAAAGTCATCAATTCAATGGAAAACTCTTATCTCTCTCTCTCTCCTGAATCTATATTTGTTGTCTCCCTCACTACCATTTCTTGCACGAGGACACTAGACTGGAGCTATAGGTGACTGAGGAATTTGAAGCATTCCTCTAGCTGGCTGAGGAGGTTTAAAAAAAAAAAAAAAAAAAAAAAAAAAAAGCTGCAGGAGAGAGAGGAAACATTTCCGGACTCTCGCTGAGGGAGGGCGGGCTGGACAAAGACACGGTTGGTCATTGCCTGTGGTAAAGTGTTTTTTAAAATTGGTTCGGGCTGAGCGGCAAAAAATCATAACAATTATCACAATATAATTGTCTTCAATAGCAATATAACAAAAGCTTAGTATATATCAAAATAATGCTTGTGTATTGTGCAAGCAATGAGAGCTCTTGAATAAATATAAACTTGAAAGCAATAATGATTCGACACCGAAATAATTAAAGATATCTAGTTAAATGAACAAATCTATAATAAAATGTTTGGCCCAATCACCCAGCCCTATCTAGTTTAGTCTTTAGTCTAGTGTGGCTAACTGACCTGAACCCACCCGTCAGAAACCTAACAAGTAGCATTGATCGCGTTGGTTTGGCTTTGTACTTGATTTTTCATGCTGCAAATGCCTGTAATCCAGCCAAACATTGGCTTCAGGTCGAGTTCGAACACAAAAATGTCTGTTGGGTTTGGGTCAAGCTCGGTTAATTTTCTCTTTTCTCTGTGACAGGTTTGGACAGAAAATTGTGGCCTGAGCCGCACTCTAATCTAGTTTCAATTATTTGTTCCTACCTGTCATGACAGTAATTGGTTGACAAGGCACAAAGGCTCCAGCCAGAAAAGTGTTCACACTGCATAACATCCAAGGATCCACTATTAAACCAAATGAAACTCTGACTTTGAATTAAATCTGGTCGATTACACGCCAGCAACGGGAGCGGCTGATTCTATCACCGGGTCACCACTACTATACATTTCCCTCAGATGTTCAAAACTCAATAACACATCATCCTGAGGGGATTTCAAGGTGCAGCAGATTGGAAATGGGCTCTTATCTTTGAAATGGCTGCTTAGAAAAACAGGTGATGGAACTTGATCACTTTCTTACAACCACAATTAAGCCATAATGGCCTGTAATGTGAATATCCAGATCTCAGACCTGCTGTAGGGCACAAATCAGAGGCTCTAATTAGAGTAATGCTGAGAGCACTGATCTAAATTCTGCTGGCTTTAATTTTCCTGGGGATTTGTTTATGAGACAAGTAGGTTTATAATGTGTCATGTGATACTTAATTGATCCCTCTTTCGAGTTGGGTTGAGGGTTGGGTAAAAGTCAGTAAAACTGGAGATTGTATGAGGCATGGGGCTTGGACTGTGATGTGCACTTCATTGGTAGTTTGTCTGACTGATGAACTACCTGATGCCTGGTGTTTGAGTGATCCTGGCACACCTTCTTCAGAAAGACAAATGGCACTGAGTAAACTGTGAACAAAGTCAGTTTGTGCATAAAGGAGAGCACGCAGTTGAAGCAGTTAAGAGCTACGTGAGATGACAGCCTTCATGCAGGTACTTGGACATCACAGCTGAGTTTGTGAAAACATTAATCATCCTCCTCCTGTTCCACCCTACTGACAGCCACAGTAATTATCACAGACGCACATGCACAACGAAGACAACTGTAACTCCTATTCAACTGGCACCTCTGGCATGAACAGCATGCCAAGCTGATAAGCCCAACGGTGTAAGGTCGAAAGTATCGCCGCAAGACGTGTGAGGGACAGAAATGAACACGAGAGGGACAGACTAGAAAATAATTGAAGTTGGTGGGGGGGAGCCTTCTGCAGAAAAATAGAAAGGAAAGACAGATATGAGGAGAACATAATAGGGAGAGAGACAGAGTGTGACAAGAATATGAAAAGAGGAGAAAAGTGTGAATCGGTAAGAGGGGAGGACAAACACTATGAATATGAAAGAAAGGATGAAAAGAAAGCCAAGCTGTGACAGAGTAGAAATTGGGAGGCACGTACTTCACTGCAGTGCAACAACAGTGAACAGTAAAAAACACTGCTCTCACTAGATGATGCTGATGTTGATCACTAATGGCACATTAACTGAGTCCTTTAGCATTTATGTTGTCAAGCACGGGCCATTGAGACAAGAAGCCATATACAAGTAAGGATGAAGGCAAGTTGATTACAGAATCACGTTGTGTAAATTACAAGTAGAGTGGGGTATTTCACAACGCCTGTTTTTCAAATTTTATGCTCCGTACTACTATAATGTCATGAAATGCAGGGATGTGTAGAGAGACATGACATTAGGTTTAATGTATTGTTATGTCCCACTATAATAAGAATTGTAAGATGGATGTTGATGCTTTCAAAACATTATTATTTCCAGCTCTCATATACTGGAAAACCAGATGCAATCAAGCAGACATACACAAGCTCAATAAAATCGTACAGTGACTATGGCCCAGTCCCAATCATTTAGAGTTCTGTCTTCTGGTGTAAAAGTTTGGTGACTGAAGTTTCTTTCCCTCTGATGATCTGGCTAGTTAAGAGGGCTCCTGCAGAGCAGTCAGGGGAAACCAAGGAAGACATGCTTTCAGAGGAAAGTCATGTTTTCCCTGAGCTATACTGAACTGATCAGTTATTGATCAAACTTTGTAGTTAACATTGTAATCCACCAAAGCAAACAAGTGTTGAATCTCAGCCCCCCAATTATACAGGGGATTATGGACATTTTATCTATTCTGTCCATAACAAATTACCTATGTAAACATAACAACAACGTTGTTTATTGCTGAGGTAGTCATTGAAAATGACTTAATCAAAATTACCACTTGGGCAGTGGGATAGTTCCTGGGTAAATATGCAACATCTTAAAACAACATTTGCTAACGGCTGTTCAGACAATATAAATATTTGGAAGCGATCAACACTAACCTTCGTATTTCTGCGCAGGCTCTTGAGGATATTCCTTCTTTTAGGGTCCTCAATCTCCTCAATGGAGTTGTCCTTTTGGGCTCCTCCGTCATCCTGGCTAGCCTTGGGTGGACCCCCCATCTCATCATCACTGCCTATAGAGAAGCTTGTCCTGAAACTGCTGAACTTGCCAAGTCGTTTGGATCTGTCTCTGTAAAGCTTAGGTTTTACCCCGATAGGCAGACAACTTTCTCCTGCGTTCCAGTGAGCTACTGTCCGCCTCACTGTCGGAACCATTCCCTCCAGCGCTCCCGTTGGAGTGACCTTTGCTGGCGTTACGGATGGTGATAATTTTGCCCTGTGTGCTGTCATGAGGGACAGAGTAAATATTCTCCTCTTCTGTGAGTCGAGGTTTGCTCACAGCATCCATGGGCTCAGCATAGTCGGAAGGGTCATAGCCACCATCGCTACCTGGAGCCCAGGTGACAGCTTGGGGCAAAGAGCGGCGGTTGGTACCACCTTGCTGGTCCATGAAGGGGCTGAGGTTAACCTTACGGACAGGCTTGGGCTTCACTTGAGGAGGAATCTTGTTGTTAAGCTTGCTCTCAAAGGTGCTAAGCTCAGAAATGACAGAGAAGGTATCACTTGAATCCAGATCTGGCAGCTTGAAGCTCCCAAGGTGAGAACTCAGGCTACCATCCTCCCTCAGTGTGGGGTAAAGGGGTGATGGGTCGATGTCATCCTCAGAGTCCATAAGAATGTTAACTGGACTAGGAGAGCCACAGCGAGGGCTTATGCTGTCATTGGTACATGCCTCAGCCACATGATCATACATGTGTGTGGCCTCAACAATAGTGTGCTTCTCAACCACATCCTTGAGGAAGGGCTGGAAAAGGTCTATCTTATGAAGGCCCCCTACCACCCCACCATGTCCACATATTACTGTATTAAACCTGGCCTCAATTTCATGGGCAAGTTCATCTCCCTGACTGACCTGCTCCTTAGCTGACTCTGAGTCTGACAACTCCATCTGACTCTCTCCTACGGCTAGCAACTGGACTGGGATGATGTCTTGGACCTCACACAGGAAAGCACATAATGTCTCCATAGAGGCCTTGCGGCGAGCAGAGTAAACTGCAATATAGCCATGGACCAGCCTGGTCTTGCGGAGGGAGAATGTGGAATGGAAAGAGAGTAGTGACAGTTCAATATTCTGCCTCTGACCTCCTATACTGAGATCCAGCAGAATGGAGGTGCCACTGCTAAGAGAAGAGGCAGGACGACAATGCTGGGGCAACAGGAAGGGAGCAAGCAGCTGGTCTAGGTCGTATGTGTCTCCGCACATCAGGCACATAACTATCCTCAAGTCTGCCTCTAGACCTGGCTGGGACTGTGAATCTCTGAAGGCAGAGGATGGAGGGGGCAAGGGAGGGGAACTGCTCCCTATGCCTCTCCTTAAATCTAAGAGACCCTTTAGCATCTGGTTGATCTGCCTCTCGCTTACATTGCGTGTGTAGCCCATACCTGGAGAGGCAGGGTCTAGGTATGTACACTGCAGCTTTCCAGCCACCTGCTGTCCCTGTTGGATAAGAGTCTGAGCTGTCTCACCCCCAATATCCCCTATGGACCCCACACCCCGCTTGGTGACCAGAATGAGGGACAGCGGGAGTTGTGCTAAGCTGTTTTCCCTTTCCCTTCTGCTTATAGTTGACTCTCTAAGCTTCTCTATACTCTCAACAACATACGAGAGGGATTCTTTTGAGTTGTACAAACACAGGCAACCATGGGGTGTGAAAGTTGGTGTGTGGAAGGAATTGACTGGCAGACGTACATTGCCCTCAATAGGACGAAGGGCTAACTCATACATCTTGCCATCTAACACGTACCGGTCATCACTGCTGCACAAGGCCCTTATCTCATTTGCCATCTCTCTGGCTAGCCCATCTTTTCCTAGGATGACAAGATTTATCCGTTCAGCTCTACCCCCTTCCAGTCTTGAAGTGTCTGATGATGGGTAGCGGGTAGGGAATCTGGAGGCCAGAATTTGCTCTAACTTGCTGTCCACACAGTGGGGGCTGTTGGGACAGGTGTCCTTTGTGGGGTGGTAGACAAAGTGGATATGTTTCAATACCAGAGCATCCCTTTCTGCCTGTAGTTTCTGCAGGGCTTTAAACCTTTGCTCTTCACCCAACACCTCCTGAATGGCTCCCATTTTCTCTTTACTTGGCTTTGCATCCACTTCAAGCTCATAAAAGAGCTCAGAATATTCGAGAAGCAGTTCCTGAAAGTCCTCTTTGGCTCGGTCAATGATTTCCTTCTGGTGTTTGTTGTAGATATCCAGATACTCCGCCTCATCCAGCCACTGGTAAAAGTCTTCATTCATGATGAAGCTTCGGGCCTCCTCCCATGGTTTCCCTGGTGTGATGAAAGGAGAGATACTTAACTTCTCCTTGAACTCCCATCTCATCTCAGCCCGTTTTCGCTCATTCCTTAGCTGCTCCAGGTGAGTCTCATAGATATTTTCAGCTGCAGGGGTCTCCAGAAGGTCCTGGGGGATTCGATCATCCTCTATGTTATCAATGTGTGGTGTGGTCTCCCAAGGGGTGTCATCTAGCACGATAAACCATTGGGAGAAATCTCTCTTTGTCTCAAGGACTTTCTGAACTCCAGACCAGCTGAGGTGGTCTATCTCATCCAACTCTGGTAGCAGCACAGACAGGGCCTGTGGTAGAGTAGTTAGATAGGCCTTCCTACGTTTCTCTATATGGTCTTGCTTGAGTCTATGCACATGCTGTTGGAAAAGCTTCTTGGCTTTAGCTGTCCCCTCAAGGAAAATGTAGTCCTTGTACTCAGGGGCAGACTGCATGCGACCACTGACAGTCGGCCATGTCTCATTGTGGTTTTTCACAATTCTGTTCACCAGCCACTCATAGCGGTCTTTGGCTGAGGCAATTTGTTGACTCTGCTGTTTTAATGCCTCAAAGTAAGGAATAATTTTGGGCTTTCCCCTACCCTTATCTATTAGCTGAACCAGTGTAAGAAAAGCTGAGTCAACATTGACATTAGAGCGTGCTGATGTTTCTACCACCGGCAGGTTCTTCTTGGCAAGGGCGAAGGTGTGTGAGTCTTTAATATAGCGCTCAACTCCTTCATCACATTTGGTAAGAACCAGTACCACTGGTTTCTTCGTCTTGGCTAGCTGGTTGTACAGGTTAGTGACAAACTTCATCTGGTCCTCAAAGCTACGGTTCATCCCCCTGCTAACATCCACACAGAGTAAGAAGCCATCCACCATAAGCTTGCCTTCAGGCATCTGTTTCTGCTCAAAGTCCTGCTCCAGCCCCAGCTGATCTGTGCAAAAGTACATCAGCTTCTCAGCTGAGGCCAGCTTGCTGGAAGCTGCCCTCTTGATGTAAGGCTGGAGCGCTGTGCTTCGGTGCGGCTGGAAAGTCTGATCATCAATGAACTCGGTCTGCTCCACAACATTCATACGGCATTCTGGCCCCTCCTCCATTGTCCGCCCAGCCTCTCCCCAGAACAGGAAGTGGTCATTGTTCACCACACGGCCCCCAAAGTCACTTGTGCTGAGGACAGAGGTGTGGTCTAGGTAGAAGTCATCTGCACTTGGCCGGACAAAGCGGTTACACAGGCAGGACTTGCCCACACCACACTGGCCCTTCTCCTTCTCCGTGCCGGACAGCCCGATTGCGACCAGGTTGTAGATGGGTGCCCGGACATCTTGCTTTTTGGCCATCATCATCGCTGGCAGAGGCTCATCCTGCCATGCTGGCCGCTAGCTCTAGGGTGATGGGAAGGCTGCCAAGGAAGGTGGGTTTCCATGCAAAGGGAGCTCACTGGACTGGGGTTTGGACCTGTATGATAGAAATACAAAGAGAGAGAGATAATTAATGTAAAGATTTACAGAAAAAACATTCCATTCCACTGACAGGCTTTATTATTAGAGAGCTATTGTGTCTTTCATCTAGGCTCCTACTGTGTGGCTATGTGCGGTTAATGATGTTTAATCTGTGATCCTATTTCTCCACTGAATGTTTCCTGAAAAGATTGAGGTCAGTGGCAAAGCAGCTGGAATGCTGCAGATTACTAAACACAGCTGTAGCTTCGAAAAAGGCAATTTTTCCCCATTTAACTCATTCAATTTTTATACCGTCACAACTGCACTGCTCGCAATGGAGCCTTCCACATTTCACCCGCATGTTCGCTTTGACTTGATATGTGTTTTGGCTTATTAATTGATATCTAACAGTATATTTGTCTCACTGCCAGCAGCAGCAGAATAAAGTTGTGTAGGTTTTTCCGCTATCACAGAAAATAGACATATGAATGTGCACACACACACACACACACACACCACCACTTTGAAAACAGGCACACTAAGCTCCCTGCACCCCAAAAGAGAGAGACACACAGGAAGATGAAAGAGATAAGTGTTCCAGAGCTAAAGTTACTAATTGGCCAACTAGGGAAAGCCATCTGCATTTTAAAAGGCTGCACTGCCTGTTGGCTGACTCGTCTCTATCAAAAAGATGGTGTCCTATGTTCCTCACCAAATAGCACACTGCTAACAGATCATAGTTGGCTGATGAGCCCTAAATAATAAACATATTTACCTATAGGAGTTTCAAATATTTGGTGTGCTGTCAAGAAATAGCCCTTTCCCCCAAGAGGACACATATAGATTAATTTGACCAGTTTCAATATAATTTATTACATTAGTGATAAATATACCTAAATATGAATTAACGAGAGAGAAGATGGGGGTGTGTGAGATGATGGATTTATGGAATGGCGCTGTTTGACAGCATATTTTCTGAGGAACAAAAACCTCCTGATTTGGTAAGACAACCAGCATACAGAATTGCAGTACGAGACCGCCCCCCTCCATGTCCAAACTGGCGTTAATATAGTAAATCAGACATTAAAACCACTAGCAATTATGATGTGCAAAGATGAACTTCAAAGTCCGACACTGCTTCACCAGAGGGGACGACAATAAAATAGAAACACATTACACTGGAACACGCTGTGGATAAAAATCAACCCCACAACTAACAAATTATCAAAAACTGCATACAGAGTATATGCCTGTGTCTTGTTTCTGAGTGCAACTAATCAAAGTTCAAAGCTGACAGTTAGAGCAAAGCCTTGAAACATTGAGTCTAAAGCAAATTCCAATAAGATTATAAATTAACACTACAGAGGCAAGACCTCCTTAGTGCTTCACCAGGTGTAAAACCAAGTGGCAGCTGAAAAAAGGGAATCAATATCAAAAAGAATGTCTTGTGTGTCTTGTGTTTGTAGAGGAAACTTGCATGAAAAATGTATCAGGGTGCACACAGACCCAGTCCCTGCAGTTATAAGGTGCGGTGTGCTCAGCTACACTTGCTGGTCGACGCAAATAGGTATGCGGCCTGAGGATTATGGTTAATTCAAGGTCTTCTCTTTCTGGAGTCTCCTGTCAGTATTTTCACAGTAAATGTCTGTCTTAACTTCATCGTCAGGAAATAGTTTAGGTAGTGCTGTAAATACAGCCTTGACCGGATGAGAAGGACTGCAGGTGTGGAATCTAAAGAGCTCAAGTCAGCAGGTTAAAAGCGCACCCGTGTCCTGACCTCGTCATGTTCACATTACAGCGCAGACGGCCTCAACTGCAATCAGCCACAGAAAAAAAACATGACCTGCTGCCCTTGGATATGGTCCACTGGCTAAACAGAACATGCACCCAGCCTGCTAATCATCATTTTTTTTTATGTATCGCATCTGCATGATCCTCTCCTGAGCTACCCAGCGACCACATTCACAGACATAAAACTGAAAGGTTACATTCCAAATACATTACATATGAAGTCCACTGATAATCAGTACTGGTTCCTTATCATCTGCTGTCATTTTAATTCACTGCTAATGCAATAATGTGTGGCAGATGTCCCTTACTGCATACTAAACTGTGTCCAACGTTTCTGTTTGGAGGTGAAAATGGATTTCAGGTGGGATTGTGTGCTCAGCCATTGCAAAGGTTGCTGCGGACTGTATCTCTGTGGAGCGAACTGTTGAGACATGCTTGAAATAGCTGCCTACTGAGCTGACAGAGGGTGTTACATTAACAGATAAGTATGAAAGCCATGGAATAGACCCACATCAGCACAAATGACCTATATGAGCTCACACTTGCATACATGCATGTGCACACACACACACACATATACATATATATATATATACATATATATATACATACATACACATACATATACATACATATAGAGAGAGCCTCAGATTTTATCATATCTATCTTGTTGATCACTGTGTTATGTGTGAAATAGGTCATGTTCGTGACCAGTTGTGAGAGTGTCTGGATTAAATAAAGTCGAGCACTCGCAAAGTCCCTCTGGTGCAAGAGGCTCAACACTCACACAGATGCATTGCTAGCATCTGCTTCAATTACCCCACCTATATTTCTTTTCTAAGAATGTTCATACGTGTGCACTGTGTATGTGAATCTACAAGCTCATACACATTTAGTGACACTCAACTAACACAGTACTGCAGTAGAGAGTGGGTTAGGATTGTGTGTATGTCACAAAGGGCTGTAGGACTTTTGCAATAACCTCAAAGGGAATGGCGAATAAAGGAGACATATTGCACTTATCTGTTTTTCTGCTCTGTCCCATAGTGACATGTCAGTGCAGGAAGCTAAGAATTCAATCATAAGTGACGTGGGGATGCAATGGTTTAGAACACAGCAGAAGATGACAATGGAGGAAAATAAAACGCCTCATGAGACCGGCTGATGTACCCAAACTGAGACACATGTGACATTACAAGCACATTTCAGCTTGTTTCAACAGTCCGTCTACAGGCGGTCTAAGTGCAGCATTTCAAACACAATAGATCTAGTCATTTAGGGAATACATTTCCTCTTTCAGCAGACCTATAAAGACCTATATGCCTGTGCTCTAGCTTTGGTGCAGCAGTCCAGTTGCAGTCTCCCAGTTCGCCCTGAGGCATGGTGTCTGCTGCGCATGTCCAGCCACATACCATTGTCTCGAGGCCGAAGGCTGTTTAGGGCTGAGGCAGAGATAGCTTAGGGCCTGCGTTGCATCTGCCTCTGACCCTGAAACATGAGGGTAAGCAGAAAAGGAGAAGGAGAGAGAAAGGGAGGAGGTGAAGGAGATGCAGGAAGGAGTGGAAGGCACTGGGGGAGGAGACAGGGGGGGAAGTTAGTGCAAACTGAGAGAATGGGGGTATTTAAAATAATGGGTATGAGGGGAAGGGGAGAGAGGTCAGTGGCCTGGGTCATGTGAGCTGCACATTGCAATCCCCTCAGGCAAGAGGGCCAGGGCGTGGTGAGGCCTGGATGAGTTGGCCTGATGAAAAGATAGGATGCATGTGTAGGGCAAAGGAGTGCAGCCTGAAGCTAACGCTGGGGTGGCAGTGCGTGAAGTTCATCATAACACGTGCTACAAAGGGCAGCAGGGAAGAGGCTGTGTTCACTGGCCATGAAGAGAGAGACCATGTAGCTTTCACGCGGTGGCTGCATTCCTTTCGTTACAAAGTTAAGAAGAGTTAGCAAGGGAGCATTGCCCACGAGTTTAAAGTAACTGTCAGTCAGGCCTGTTTTGATATACCCCCCAAAAAATCCTCATTGCTTTGAAACTGGAGCCTAACTGAAGAGTGCACTCGGACCGACACAATATGAATATAATAGTGAATAATACAGAAGTTTTCATAATATAAGATGGAGCACATATCCATTAATCCATTACACCGCTTATACTTTGAGGGTCACCAGCCTATCACAGGGCCAGTATACAGAAGGGCCAGTATACAGAGACAAACAACCATTCACACTCAAATTCACTTTACAACAAGTATGTCTTAGGGGAGAAGTGGGAGTACTAAGAGAAAAACCCATGGAAACACAGAGAGAGATACAAACTCGACAAAGAAAGACCCCCGCCAAACCTCTAATTTTCTTGCTGTGAGTAAACAGTGCTAACCCACCCCCACTTTTGAGATGTTCTTTGTAGTTTTCTTTGTCAAAAGTATCAAATATTTCTTACTGACTGACCAAGTTCCTACTGAAAACGGCTAAACAAGAATAAACAAGCTGGCTTGCACCGTTCCCCAGCAAGCACTCTGGTTATATTATATTATACACTCAGGAAGGCTGGGACTTGACAGAAACAAAGGTCATGAAATAGTCATGAAAGAGTGGTGATGATGATGACAGAAAGGCAACAGGGAAAATCTCTCTCCCCCTGTTCACTAAGATACAAGACAGAGTGGCCATCCTATTGCTTCAGACCAGAAAAATGTATTCCCTCTCTTTATCACTCCTTCAGCCATATGTTAATCTACAGCCAGTTGTGCGTCCGCTTAGCCCTTTTGTCTCTCTCAGCTTTGACCTGCAACATTGTTTGTTCCGTCAAACGGCATCTCCATCACTCGCTCCCACGCTCCTTCTTCCCTCCCATATTCACACCCTCTCTGGAGACGTGTTGTCCATTAGTAAGAAACTGGGGTTGTGGGCAGAGGACTGACGTGTGGGTGGGTGGACTCAGTCCTTACACTGACCCCACTTCCTGATGAGATGGGCTCTCTCCATGGACAAGGGTTTGGAAGGATGAAAACAGACAGTAAAGAGGGCGTGGGTGCTGATGAAAATGGGTCCAAAACAACAAAATGCTAATTAACAGTGCATAACCAGAGACGCAAACATAAACTTTAACAATTACTAAATGTACAATATGTTACTTCGGCCGCTTTACTCATATTGCACAGCAAACGCCAATGAATAATTGTGAACCATTACGACTGACCAATACAAACAGTGAAAGGACTGGCTAACTGACTTGTAGTGTGTTTTTCCTTTGTTATATGTTGGAGTTATAGCAGAGATGGACAAAGCCACGGATAAAGCAGACATGACACATTTTACACATGAACAAAACATATACACAGATCGTGTCGTTTTTAGACATTTTAATATGGAATTGTTACATGATATAACTTTAAACATGTATCCATATGTAAGTGGGTGCACACACCACATCTTACATACTGAAGTGCTCTGTGGTTCAGTATATCTTCTGAAACACAAGTCATTTGTCTCTTTCACAAGGGCAGCAAATCTCTCACCAAACAGGAAATATAAATTTCCTTGCCATTTCCATCCACTGTATGTGAGCAGACACCGGCAGAAAACATAAACACTGCAATCAAACCATCGCTAATGTGTTTCACATGCGGCCAGGCACACAAAAAATACACAAAATACACTGCCAAAGCCACACAAGCAAATCCAATAATAAATTATTCTTACGAGAAGAAAACACAGAGTAAACCACAAGAGCTTAGGACAGTCTGAATCAATCCACCTACATTTACCGTAAAACACAATTTTGGAAATCTGCTGTTGCAGAAGTAGTCTTTGATATCAGAGTTTCACTCAAACCAATTAAATCCCTTGTCCGTTGACCCCATCGTCTATTTGAATTATTATAGACGTAAAACCCATTTGGTTCATTTCTGCATGTCAGCGGTAGCACTCACATTCATCTAATGAACAATTCCAATTTGTACAATATCAAGTTATTAATACTTAGTCAGTTGCTTCAATTATAACCTGAAAGTGTCGGTGCTGCAGCAGAGCAAAGACGTCTGATCATGTGCCGACTGGAGGAGAGACGACCGACACGGTTCAGGATTTGGTGTCAAAGTGAATGGTACGGATTTATCCTGAAGCCCAAAAGGGAACCGGATGACATTAATGAGGTAATTGGCAAATGTTGTCTGATGAAGGCTGCAGCATCTGGAGGGAATTCTCTCACACACACACACACACACACCTTGAAGTGCACCACAACAGTAAAGCCTGACCGCAGCAAAGTCTAAAGAAAAAGATCAGAGTAAGCGCTCTGTTGATATTAAACCATCAAATGTCTTTTCTTAGCATCCTTTTACTGACATGCATTTATATTAATGCGGCAACAACACATCCATCACATATCCAGGTCCTGATCCATGAAGAACTGGTCACTTATGACACTCTGTGGATTAGCTGCAGCTATTTGCATATTTCTATTTTCAAGATCACAAGTGGCGCTGCCTGTGCATTAGCATGATCCGATGGCATGGTGATGTATCCACATGAAATAAACCTAAGACGCAAATCACAAATCCCCCACTGCTGTTTTATCACAATTTACATACTGACTCACGTGCACATGCACTGCTGACAGAAAGACACATATTTAATACAGGCATGAGGTAAATTATGCTACATCTTCCACTTCTGCACAACTTTACCTACAATACCCACTACTCAGTCCACATTTATCGCTATTTTTTTGTATTATATCATTATTAGTATTATCATTGTCATTAGCTGTAATATTATATTAATGACAACAAAAAGGTAACACTGCTGCCGGCTCTCAGCTTCACGTTCACTTCCTCCCTCCACCTTGCACTGCGGAGATAGAGGGCTAGCTGCTAATAGACCCCCTGAGGAGAGAAGCAAATGGGCAGACAGAGGGAGGAAGGATGCAGGATAGGAGCAGAAAAAAAAGGGCACAAGCTGGACAAAGACGTAAACAAAAACTCAACAATTGAGAATTTACAATATCAGTCGAAGAATAAGACAGAGGGCAGAGGGGGCTATATACAGTGTAATTTGAAATTCAAGACTGTAACTGAACACTTCAAGACAAAGGAGGGAGCAAAGTCCAATAAAGAAGTGATCTTGAAAGACTGGACAGTCTATTTAGGGAGTGGAAGGAGAGAGAGCAGGGAGGGCAGGAGAGGGAGTGTGTCACTGCGGTTTAACCTCTTCAACTGCAGCAGAAGGCCTCACTGATAGCACAGCTAAATATACTGTGCTGGAAACATGGACAATGACAGCTATAAATTTGAACGGTGACCACATGAATCCGCTCACACGCGCACAAATACGAACGCAAATACTCACAGCGCCGTGCCTTTGCCACTGAAAAGGTCACTTCTTTGCAAAGCTGACAGCAAGTGAGTGAAAAGTGAGAGAACACAGT
Source organism: Verasper variegatus (assembly GCA_026259375.1). Lineage (NCBI taxonomy): Eukaryota > Metazoa > Chordata > Actinopteri > Pleuronectiformes > Pleuronectidae > Verasper > Verasper variegatus. The sequence continues at coordinate 15,705,201 of CM048047.1, forward strand.
GTGTCTGCGTCGCCGGCTCTGTGACCTTCACATAACACTGCTTAGATGTTTTAATTTTACTAAAAACAACTATAAAGAAAAAGAAAAAACTTATACTAAATATATAGGACTTGAATTAAGATGATAAACATGTAAGCAATAATGCACATCTTTTCTTCGTTGTTTATTCTATAAGATTAACGTTTTCATATCTGGACATGTAAATGCTGATACCAAGGAGGCTCACACCAGTCGATATTGTCAGCCAACCGATAAATCAGTCAGGCTCTTGTGAAAATCATCTTTAGTTGCAGAAAAGCTGGATGCTTAGCGCCTGGACTGACAGAGGATATGGGAACCGAACACTAAGATCTGTGCATTCTCGACACACACTGTTGTACACAGAAACATTTGCTCCTGAATGTCCCTGTTCAACAGGCTACACAACAACATGGACATCAACAACTGTTGCTTTACATGCAAGGTCAGACAAACAGACAAGCCTGTGTTTTCTCTTTGGCACAGAAGCTCATGTGTGGGCCTCGACTCTGCCTCCTTCTTAATTCCCTCTGCCAGAACTGCCTCGCTCCTCGTTTCTTTCACTGCCTCTGGCCCTTGTCTGATTCTCCCAATATTTCCCATCCTTGCTCCCCCTCAGCTGTCTCCTCCTGCAGTAGTACCTAACCTCGCAGGCCAGCCCCTGTCAGAGTAGCAGACTGTCTGCTGGTGATGTTACACGCACATCTGATCCGCGTTCCCCCCGCCAGAAGGCTTGTCAGCATCAGCACAACTGTGTGCACACACTCCGACATCCAATACAGTTGTCCTGTTCTCCAACCCAAACAAACAGCCACAACACAGACAGATTTAGACTGTACGCAAATGTGTCCAATACACTCAACGGGACAGGGTATTAAATGCAGATGGGGCATGAACACGCACACACGCACACACACACACACACACACACACACACACACACACACACACACACACACACACACACACACACACACACACACACACACACACACACACACACACACACACACACACACACACACACACACACACCTGGTTGGTGGTAATATATGACAGCATTTTGCTTCCTCTTTGTTAAGTAGGAGAGGGGGGAGGTAGGTGGGTCTTGCAGCCAGCTGCTAAACCTCCACCTGAAGGAGCCGCCAATTGTACCAGCTAGTGTAACTAGTTTGGCATAGTGTGTGTGTGTGTGTGTGTGTGTGTGTGTGTGTGTGTGTGTGTGTGTGTGTATGTGTAACATTCATCTTTCAATACCAGGGGCCAGATATCATTTGAAGAATATATTTCCCCTAGTTTTTCGAGCAAAACAAAAATTCTACATTTGTCTTTGTCGAAATATATCCACGTCTTGGTGCATTAGCATAAATGGGAAATTGCATCCAGTGCATCCTTTCTGTTTACAAATGAAATCAGACATGAGTGCAGGAATGATTGCCTCAATAAAAGAGCCCTTAAACCACAGAAGGGATTGTTGAAGGAGTAGAAGAACTGGACAGTTGCAGAACAGAAGTCTGTCCTCTTTAGGTGCCATAAATGACTCTCACCTCTGGGTAAAAAGGCTTAATATAGTCAGGATATATCTTGATAAAACAAATATTGCAGCTCTATGTGTCTTAGATTTCCAATAACTCGACTCAGTGACTCACATTTATTCAAAGCCACAATTACCCTCAGAAGGAAAAGTATCCACATAAAATAAGATGATTCGTGAGTGACAGACCAACTGCAAACATTACCTTTAATTTAAGTGTCATTATTAACCCATTTTCAGTGGAGTGGCTGTAGAGTGAGTTCCTAATAGATGTGCAGGGTGTGTTTTCCAGATGGTGAACGGGACGGGAAAGCTGTGCACACTCTCAGATAATGCTGCCGCCACTACAGCTCCGGTTTTATCACTTTATCAACCGCTGTGAAGATTCTAACTGCCAGACTAAACTCTCGGCACAGTCTTGACTGCAACAACTACTTGACTGCAGTTTCCCAGTGTCCATTGTTTAGACTAACTAAGACAAAGTTTCCACTGTGCAGCATATGGGCTGCATTCACCTGTGTCAATTACACCCCCTGCATTCTGCTTTAGCTGGGTAGTGGAAGGATAGGGTGGAAAGACCAGTGCAAAAATGGCCACTAAATCTAAATTGGCAAATTATACGCAGCCATATTTTGAGATGCATATGGTGGCCCATTAGCTGGTAAAGGTTTTTATTTAGCCTCACTACACTCTCAAAACAAAAACAAATATGATTAAGCATAATCAGCCATAGTCTATATCTTAGGTGTACATTGTTATATATTAAATAGAGACATTAATAAAATTGCAGCACCCTCTGAAAATCATCAGACCAGACAGAATCCACTAAAAACACTGGATTCAGAAATGTGTAGCAGCCATGACTTTAACACCTGAATATTTTCTCTCTGAAGTTTAAACATTTTTTCTTGACTCAGAATATGAAGATAATGCTGCTTAACTCCCTCCATCTGGACTTGTAACCTGCAGCCTCTGAATATAATCAGGCGTTATGATCTCTACAGGGAGATCTTACATTAACCAGGGATGAACCAAACTGTTACTAGGTGACAGATGGTCTTTACACACACACACACACACACACACACACACACACACAAAAACGGCTGTCATATACACCTACACCATATGCTCCCAACGTAGATACGGCACGTTCACATCTCACACGTACACATGCCCTCCAACTCGCCTCCTCACAGCTTGAATTGAAGAAGTTCAAACAAATTGTGTTTTTTAAAAGTCTTTTTTTCCCTACCCTCTTCTCTGCCAAGATAAATGTTCATGCACTGCTGATTCTTGAGGCCAATTAAATCTGAAAATGACAGAAATGAAAGGAACATGGATTGGCCAAAAGGGAAATGCAAGATAATATAAAGCAGAATACTGGAAAGTGTAAGCTCAGAAACCTAAAGCGCTGGCTATGAAATCGGCGAGCGCCAGCAGCTACGGTAGATCACTGCAAGGCCGTGAATGTCACGCTGTGTGCTGTCTGTTCTTGTCATGTTCTCATGTGTGGTGTCTAAGTGCTAATGGGCTGGACCGGGGCCACAGCATCATCATAGCATCATCGCACCCTGCCAGTAGCGCAAGAAGACAAACTAGTCAATAGGTGCCACTTTCACTTGCATCTCAAGTCAATCTTCTTAATCCTTCCCAGCTCGGTGGAAGGCTAATAAAGCAAGCAGCAGTAATAAAAAGGTACACGTCTGGACACTGCACTTGCCAACCAGTTCTGACAGCCTCTCTGATAGTTTAGGACACAAGCCAGATTCAAACAATAGCTGCAGACACAACAGTCCACTAAAATTGTTTTGCAATTATTTTTTTCATTGAACTGGACATTTTGTTCCCGCAAACTGATCGACTAAGCTGGTAATGGTGGTGAAGAACACCTTGTCGTAATAAAATTGATTTGGAAAACTACAAAATGCTTTCTGAAGGCTTGTATTGTTTGTAGACACCAGGACAAAGCTGTATTGTTCATTTTGAGAAGAAATAATTTTTCCATCGATAAATGCAGCCTTTCAAAAACTTGGATGCCCCTAACTTTTAAAGAGAAGCGAAATAAAAGCCTGTTGCTTGTGGATGTATTGCCAGGGACAGACACGTGTGTGTGTGTGTGTGTGTGTGGAATCATAATTGAGGCAATAAACCCCCCGTTCAGACCTAATATTAACATCTGTCCTGAGTGATCCACACAGTGCTAAGTACAGGTTTGAATGCACCCAAACACGTCCTCAATGGGTCCTGAGATCTGATCACTCAGACCACATTCAGAGGGGGTCACATTCTTTGCGCTGTGTGAATGCAAATGAGACCTGGGCCACATATGGACCACCTACTCAGCTGAAGTCCTCTGACCCGATACAGTTTCATAACGAACCAAACTTATTTTTACACTCTCTGCGTTTGTGGTCACCGCCACAATAGTATAATTAACCACCACATAATGATTGATACTTTCCGAAAATCAGCCCCTACCGACTCACACACATAAACATCATCATCAGACTCATCTGTAACCTCAGACTGGGTTAAAACAACATGTATGTGAGTAATTGTATAAAGAGCGGGGAAGTAAGATCCTATCACAAATGGTCACGAGACACATTCAGGATCCATTTTCATACCAGGTGTGATCAGACAAAGTTACCACTGTCCACTTGTGATCAGATCTCTCAGGACGGTTGTATATACTGTACCAGGTCTGAGCAGGGCTGAAGGGTTTTCATCAACCTGAGGTGAGTAGGGGAAGGAGAGAGTTAGCTTTGGGGGAGGAGAGGAGGTGGTTAACACAAGCCGCTTCTGGTAAGTGCTTAGCACTTGCGGTTGGCTAATGGTACACAGACAGAGCTACTTTACGATCGCTCATCTGCACTTCTTGCTGCCACCCTGACAAGCCTCAACATAAAAGAAATAAGCCCCTCTTAAAAGGATAGACAACCACTTTCCCTGCTCCTTTGCCCTTTATCTTCCCCGCAGTCGTCTCCCACTGCACTTCAAATTCCTGTCATTTTACTCATTTCACTTTTTGCTCGATCCGTCATAATGTCAACCACCCATACTGCTCGCCATCTAAGAGCACAGTAGCATCATACTACATGTCCTAGGAGCAGGATAACCTTACGAAGGGAGACAAGTGCTTGACAAACAAACACTAAATTACCCACGGAGGGAGCTAAAAGAAAGGTAACATGGCGCGCTTTAACAACGGATGACACAAGGGGGAGGGAAAAAACTGAAGAGCCTCAGAATGAAGTGGAGGACCGCTGCCAGAGACGGGTGAGTCACGGCCGAGAGAAGAAAAAGAGCTAATGATACAATTGAAAACACCTGAACTTGCCACAGTGTCAATTAAAGATAATGACTTTTTACTCGTTGCCACAGAAACCAACTGTTGGCACAAAGGCAGATGGCTGCAGAGACCCCCCCCCCCCCCCTACCACTTTCAGTTTTTTTCAAAAGCTTCACTCTCTTTCTGCCCTCCCACGAGCAACACCAAAGTGCAATTCATGCAGGGGCAATAGAGAGCCAAACAAATAAACCATTTCCATGCTTTAATAACTCTGAACTAAAATACCCCCGGCTTTGTCTCTACGGTGACAAAATATCAGATTCGAGTTCAGAGGTGAATGAGCGAGATGGAAAAGTGGTGGGTTAGGGCAACTACGGAAAGTCTCCTGCGGTCTAACGTAGCTCACAAGCTGTAGCACAGCATCTATATGCAAACACGTCACCTTTTAGCACTGCGCTAGCTGTTCTCGTGTGTGTTCATGTGGGAGTGTCACCTCTGAGCTCCTTCTACAGTCTGAGTGGAGGAGGCTGACAGGCTCTAGGGCAGCTAGTCCAGGGGTTATAGGGGTTATGCTTGGTCATCCATTTTAAATCAGTCTCCAGACAGACACTAGAGCGCCATTACAGCTCAAGACTTTGCTGCTCTGAGCGGATCGGCCTGCAGCTGCAGCAGTATTAGGGGCCAAGGCCGAGCTCTGCCTGCGGAGGCTCACTTACTGCAGCCGTCTCCACTGTCCAGTTGGTTCTTCCTATACATAGCAGTGGTCTGATATTAGCAAAATGACATAAAAACACAGGGGCCAGGGTATTGTGTAATTGCTGTGTTATTCTGGTAAAGACATTGCAATACTGTATTCGGGGTTATCACACTTACAAGATTTATGTTCCCACAATAAGTCTAAATGTAGTAATATAATTTGACCATGAGCAGCACACCGAGAGCACTAAGTGGAAGAAAATGACAAAAAGATGGATGACATGACAGCTCTCAAGAATATCCTATCCTATCTTTGTACAGGGTAGATGTGTTGTCCATCTTAATGAAGTTATTGATGGAAGACGACATAGTTACACTTGTTCAATGCAGAGGACACATTGCCACTGTCCACATTGTCATTATTGTGCTAAAATATCTGTTTTGAACGGAACAACATGTAAGACCTAACTGTATAACTACAGCATTAGGGCCCATGAAGCTAATGCACCCATTGAGCTGCAGAGACTATATATAATTTACATGTCAGTAACAAATTCTGAATGTGTCAGTGGGACTATGTTTTTGAACTTTGAACAGAGTCAGGCTAACTGCTTCCCCATGCTACCATTCTTTATGCTAATCAGAGCAAATGGCCCTCTGGCTCCAGCTCCATAGTTATGATTGATACCCCATATCAATCATCTCTCTGCAAGAAAGCAAATAAGGGTAATTTTCGAAAATGTCAAGCTATTGATTTAATACTGCATATATTGTATATGTCTTCCTGGCGTAGAAAGTGTTGGCCCCTCCAAGAGACCTTTGCCTGTGTTGAGAGTGGCAGTTAGAGGCAATGAACTGGCTAGAAGTCAGGATCTGTTACGAAAGGTTGCAGAGATTTGCAAACTATAAGAGAAGTGTGTAGCTATATTCTGCAACGCTGTAAACACCGATATAGTCATATAGGAAACTAAAAATCAATCTTGACCTCTGTTGACCTTATCCTCCTCCTTGTTTCTTAAAGTTACACATGTGCTATGCTATGTATTTATTATGTAAATTATGATTATTATTCCTCAAACTCGTTTCTAAGTTCTGTTCCCTCTCTAGGCCCGAAGGAAGAAAAAGTCTCAGGAAAAGCCAGGGGGTGAGAATTACATCATTCTTTCTGCTTAAACAGGAAAGGAACCAGGTTGGATTTTATTGCCGTTCTTCTGGCTCCAATCCAAGTGTTAACCCCCCACGACACACACATAAATAAATTCCTATACTAAGTAATGATGCCAAAACTCCTCCACCCATCCCGGTTTCTCCCTCTGATTGGCACTGTTGCTCCACACTACATCATATCCCAGGGTTCTCATATGAGCCAACTGGCCAATCACGTTACCCGATATGGTTCCATATTCTCCAGGAAGGCAGAATAAGGATATCAGGATGAAAAACTGTGCTGGAATTCATGCTGCGTTTTAGTCTGATATTCCCTCTCTTAAAAAATAGACTGCTTAAACCAAACTTACATTTTGTGCTTCATTACGGTATTTTAAGCCCCCATGTAGCATTTATAATAGGGTTTGGCTGATGGATGATGCCATCGTTAATCAACGATAACCGACAGCCCAGACTATAATTGTAGAGTCTACTATAACAGTAGAAAAAATAATTTATTACTTGTTTATGGATGCACTTTTCGGGGTACTAGAAAATATATTATTTAACTCTTTGCTGTCAACAAGTGCGTAATCATGGTGGAATTGTCATATAACATTAATATTATAAGTCTTGACCTCACTTTATTAGGTTCCTAGTGTGTTATGAGTTGGTGGTGCCATTTTAATAGAATATAGTAGAATTGAACTGTTGATGAATGCATCAATAAGGATTTAAATGAGTCCTTATATCTGCTGAAAAGTATGTTATTGTGTGCTTTAGTTTTTTTGTATTGTATGTTCCAAAATAAAGTCATTAACAGGAATAAAAATGTATCCTGTTTGCATGATTGTGATGACCCCACATGACTTGGAGAAATGAAAGCAAATATATTCCTGTCAAAACTTTCCACTTTTCAGCCCTGGACCAGTTTTACTGCAGCCTGTGCACTTGAGTGTTTCAGATGCAGCACCAAACGCTCTTCCTGCTGACGTCATGTTAGATAACCTCACAAAGACACACAAACACACACACGGCTGGCCGTACCTTCCTTAAGCCTTTCTAATCCCTGATCTCAGACAAAGGAGGGGTCTTACACACGCTACCTGTCTACCCCCTGAAGATGCAAGACCATCTACTGACGAGCCGCAGGCTAAGGTCATTACTGTGATTTTGGTGTGAAGGTAAAGAGGGATTATTTTACCCACATCCACTCAACACACATCAGGGGACTAAAGGTTCTCTCTTTTGTGTTTATCCCTTGCTCTTTTTCTAACAAATCTCTCCAGCTCACGTTTCTCCTTTTTCTTTTTCCTCTCCTGTCTCCATGGGGATTTGAGCGGAGAGGAAGAGGTTGAAGGAGGGAGTAGAGGAGCTATGAGCCAGTCAACAAGTTTTTTTTATATCAAGAGATAAAGGAAGTATGTGAGAGCTCAACAGGCACAGTGACCAGATGACCTTGAGTGGACTCTTTCATAGAAAGCCAATGTATATAGCAGGGGGGACACGGCTAAACATTTAAACAAGATACAATCTTGGAAGGGTGGGGGGACCGGAAAGAAAGGAATAAATGAATTAAAGCCAGATAAAGCCGTGTTCCCATTGCACTCTGGAGACTCGCTGCCATGGTAGTGGAAAGGGTAGTGAGGAAGAAAAGGCACTTGGAACGAAAGAAAGTGGTGAGCCGAGGCACAAAATAAAACAGTTTACTACAGCTATTCACAACTTTATAAGAGAAAAAAGTTATTTTAGATTTGTCAGTATAGCAGCCACTTTTCAATTTACACACCAAATTGATTTAAGGCAATGTACTCAGATATTGGCGTCCAATAACCTTTAAAATCCTTCAGTGGCTGTGGCACATGGCGATAGCAGCAGACTGCTCCTGGCTCCCATCCCACAATCCACTCTGATGTTTAGGTTTTCAAGTGAGGCTCTTGCCTCAATAGAAACAACCTATGACAGAGGCTTAATCAAATTCCTGGCACTATCAGGAAGCATGATAATGATTGATCAGAATTAAACGAGATGAATTCCAAGACAAATGATGCACAGAGGAGGGGCGAGAACAATTTAAACACAAGCTGACATTGTTCAGAATAGTAAATATTGCCCTGTTAAAATAAATCTACTGTTCATCCTCGACTGCCTATTAAACCCTATCCCTTCATCTCCCCATTAACTGGTCTGTCAGGCTTGTCTGTTTGCTGGGCTGCTCTACACAATGACATGTTTACCTCCACTCAGATTCCCATTTAGATCCCTGAAGAAGCAGAAGGAGGTGAGAGCAGGTGTGTGTGTGTGTGTGTGTGTGTGTGTGTGTGTGTGTGTGTGTGTGTGTGTGTGTCCCCGACAATAAAGCCTTGCTGTAATTTTGCTATCAACACATGTCTGTTAATGGTTTTCAAAGTAAACAGTGGGTTGGTTTAGTCTAACTCCTGTGCCAGAATATTATCACTAAGAATAAAATAAGCTAAAATGAATAGGGTCATAAAAACAACAGTGGTTTAACGGAATAAGATGACAAGTATCCTGCTTGCAGTGTGTATAGGTGGTATAGGTGTGACGTAGGCACACAGGCTACAATCAAACCATGCAAATTACCTGGCGCCACATCAATCAAGCAAACCTCCCCTTGTTCCAATGACACCAGTACAAATCCAAGGGCAGTAAGAGGATGTTGAGGGACCTGGAGCATAGTGAGGCCTTACAGCATAAGCACACTAAATCTGGGGATTGGATGTTGCAGGGATGCAGTGGTGCATTGCAAAGCCAGCGAGTCATCCCTGTTGAGTATTTGGTCATGTTTGATAGGCTTTTTCAGACACGAAGTGTGGATAATGCCTGGAAAATTGGGTGTGGGCATGTTATGGAGTTTACCATTCAATTATCAAGAGTGCAGCAGGACAATGTCCAGGTCAGATGCATTCACACAGCAGGAAAATCTCCAGAACATTCAGATGAGGGGCGGTGCCTTGGTGGAGCATGAAGGAGGCAGGACATGAGATTCCCCTGCATAAACCATGTCTTTCCAAATGTCACCTCTTTTTCCTCTTGATATAATAGTATTCTTTTAATTAGTTCTTGTTTTAAGTTTTGGAAACACAACATACCAACTCGCTTGATGGAATTTCATGCCGTCTTCTCATATGGGCTCAATTGGACATTTTCCGAGTTTAATGCATATCTGAACACAATGCATTAAGTGCCCTATAACCAAAAAAGCTGCTGAAGTCTGTTTCATAGAATCCAACATCAAACTTTTGAGGTCTACACTGGTCAGTAACATCTCCATTATAACAAGACAGAAGGTCAATGTGTTTCTGAGATCAGTTGGAAAAGCCTGAAAGCCGATCTCATGCATCTACAGTGATAAGAGTCTGACTGACCTGGAAGAACATTTAAAACCTTCCCACCACAACTACACACTCAGAATGATGCCTCCCAGACAGTGAAACAAAGCATTAATGTGCAGACATGCTATACTCTAATCGACTCTCCTGGAAATTAGCCCAGTTTATCAGAACACAGTTTACTGTATAGCACCGTTGGTATATGGCTCTGCATCCAATGTCAGTGACATTACAGACAGCTGTCTATATTCCATACAATACAAAATGAATTCAACAGCTCTGACCAGACTACCTTATAGCAGAGAAAAAGTCGACGCATTCAATACAGGAAAATATTTTATTAAGTATTGATGTGGTGACAAATGTCTGATCAATACAGGGACATATCACTTATAGGGCATTGTCACACCTTAAAGTCTGGAGCAAGGTTTGTGTGATTGTTACATTGTTCACATTTGATGCAATTTGTTGTGGCTTCACATTGGAATTTAGGGAGCGCACTAATATTTGACATACGTACGTCCTGTTGTCACCTACACAGGCTGTGTCTACATACTTGACATGGATAGGTTTGCAGACGGGTGTGTATCTGACATCTGTGTGTATTCAATTCTGCTTTTGTTTTCACTAACATTTGTGAATTAAGTGCATAGAATAAATTTGTCTGTTTGAACGGATAAAATGAATGAACCAGTTCACTCTGTTACTTCTGTTGCCACTATAATATTATTATGGTAATACCACCAGCAATAAGAACACCCTCGTTGTTCAAACATTATATCGTCAGAGGACTACAAGCAATCCTACAAGCCTCTTCCGCTTCTTATTTTTTCTTCTGTTGTTTGATGCTGTCTCAACTTCTAGCAATTGGTCCAAAAGTCCCAACTATCCAAAAGCAAATGCCATAAGCCATGGTTCAGTTTGATCTGAGACACACTTTTTTAGTCAGGGTCAATTTTGGTCTGTTACTCCACGCTGTGCTCAAGACACTTTTCGCTAAAAAGCCCATAGTTCCACATCAAACAAGGTATAGTGAAAGTGCCCTTAGAAGACAATCCAATACCTTCTTACACTCCAGAATGACCTGCTTCCACATCCACTGAACAACGCAAATCCAAAATCGTATTCATCTGTATAAAGCACAGAACTTTAGAGGAATTCAATTCTCTACTCTCCATGAATAAGAGTGTGTGTGTGATGTGGTGCCTGTGTGTGTAGTACGTATACTCTCCATGTCTTCTAAGAGAGGTCCCAGTGGGACCAGTATCCATGTATAGACCAGCATGAAAAAAAGAGCCCTCCACATTCAGCTATGGGTTTTCTCATATCACACACTATCAGTAAACCATACAGCCGGTCTACTGGAAGGCAAATTTATGCACACACATCACCGTATCATGAATGTGTCTGCAGGCAAATTATTCCGCTTCTGCTTTGACAGCATTTTCTCAGAGCCCTCGACTCACACACTGACACATCTCCAAGCAGACACAGGAGACATCCTATCCTGCTGGCTGAAAGCCAAATACACACACTCCATAATTATCCATGCGAGGTGTGTGTGGTGCAATCACACGTCACACACACACACACACAGGTGCATGTCTGCATTTTGAAGACAAGGATGTGGAGGTTTACACAAGGTTTATGAATGTGGTTTGAAGATCCTACGTGTTGACACAATGTTTATACACGTGTATGGCACATGATCATAACTGACCAAGATTTATTTAATTCAAGCCCCACACACACACACACCAAACATGCAGCACTTGTGGTATAATAGGAGAACATGCAGCATAAAGACAGCACAAAGAGCTGGACCTGACTGGTGACAACACTCTCATTCATCACCATGCCCCTGGAGACTCTACATCCCTTCACAGTGACAGCAGAGCACACACACACACACACACACACACACACACACACACACACACACACACACACACACACACACACACACACACACACACACACACACACACACACACACACACACACACACACACACACACACACACACACACGTGTTACCAAGAGCACAAACGCACAGCACAACAGCCCATGTCAGCATCACCAGCAATCGAAAAGGGTTACTTGTTCTTGTGTTTGTGCCTTCGTGCGTATGTGTGTGTGTTAGTGTGAATTTGTGTGTGTGCTTGCACGCTCTCGTATCCACATATATTATTCATCTGCATGCGAGCACATGAACGAAGAGTCTCTGGTAGGAGAGATAAAGGGCTTCTTTATTTCAGTCTTTCGCTCGTGTGTGAATGAATGTGTGCATGTGTGTTCTCTTCCAATCATCTATTAAAAAGACCATTGGTAAAAGGGAGGACTGGAAACGTATAGAGCTCCACTAAAGGAAGCAAACATTTCTAGGACAAGGAAAAATAAAGAGGATGAGGAAGAAAAGAAGGATCAATTATCGGATAGAGAAATAAGAGAAAGTGACAAAAGAAAGGCAATGAATGAGGGACTGAGGCTCGTAGATTGCAAAGGAGGAGCTTGGGGGGGACTTGCTGTTGTCATATTTTCATTTTAGTGCACAACCTTGAATTTACCAAGAGAACATTTGCAGAATTCAGACACAAAGTGCCAGAAAACATTACAGATCCGCCCTCCTTTTCCAGCCCACAGTATTCAGCATTCATCCACCCCATCAGCACTAACAAGCCAACACTGTCAACGCTCACAGTGGGCTTTATTCCATCGACAACGCAGTCTGCTTCCACAAAACCAAACATACACGCTGGCACCGGCATACAGAATTACACATAAAAACATTGCAAGAACAAAAAACCCAGAGAGAACAAAAATCATTCTTTTTGAAATGAAAAGCCAAATTTTCTGGGCTCTCTCATCCTCCTCATCTCTCTGTGCCTAGATAAAACACAGAGTCTAGTCATCAGATGGGCAACAGACAGAGGATGGGATGAACACGCTTCAGAAAGCAGGAGAGGGTTTATGTTTAAAGCTGTATTGTAGGTGTTGAGGAGCATTCCCATGATTCCAACTGCATGTATCCATATCTGCATGAGAAGAGGGATTAAAGCCTAGTTTCATCCAGGGACCTGCAGGGACAATGCAGCAGGTCTGAAGGAGTCATTGATTTTACATTGAAAGATTGCAACTTTTAAATCACAAGATCTGCGATTGTAATTATAAAATGGCACAATTAGAAGTATCTTAACAAGCTGATGTAATCGAAAGTTTGAGCCAACAACTGTTGATTTCAGCTGGCGATAATGACAATTGTTATTGGCAAATTCACTCAGCTGTAGCTAATGAATGCTAATGAAGTTAGCTCATGATAGACCGTAAAGGCTCCCTGCTTGGCTGCATGCATCTTTACTGGGTTGTTGAGGATATAAGAACTGTGTAATTTTGATGTAGAAGACATCAAGAGAAGGGGAATTGTATTTGTAATAGACCAGCTGAGTTTTTTAACATTTAATTGGTCTAAAATCAAAGACACATCCCCAGTTTCTCCCATTGTCCAAAAATGAAGCCAAAATATCCCTGACACGGGGTGCAGCCATCTTGAGAATTTGCGCAATACTGATCGTGGTGTGGAGCCGCTGTATCAGGGTCTCATAGAAACACATGTCCGACCAATCGCTAGTATGTCTCAGCTGTCAATCATGATGCTCCACCCCAATTTTACAGCATCAAATAACTAACTAACACCAAACTTACTGATGAGAACAACCTAAAATCATTGACAAAATTCATTGAAGATTTATTTTGTTTAGTTTGTCCTAAACTGCTTCCAGCCGTGAGAGGGTGATCAAGATTATTTGGCTTCACTTTTTCAGAGTTGTCTTTTTGTCCATCTTTATGTACAGTCTATGTGTAAGACAGGAAGAAAGCTGCTAGCTAGACAGTTGTTGGGTGTAATTGGCGGACAGCTGGATGAGAGAGCTGTCGGGTTGTATTTAAGAAGATCCAGTTTTTTAGGCTTTTCAGTTTAAAGATTTAAAGCTATGAAGCAGCTAGCTTGCCCTGTCAAGTCAAAGAAATCAATGTTAAAGCAGCTACAGTGCCGAGCTGTTACCTGTAGCAGTGGGCGTAACCTGTTATTATCATAACTGGCGAACTACGCCGCTTGAAAATATCCACATTGCTGAAAAATGTTTAGTACTATATCACTTACATGTGTTACTTGATTATATTCATGTTAACAAGACAGGTTTATGGTGATGTGACTGACTGGTGATCTGGTTTCTTTAGCAACCACACCCACAACCTACAGGAGCTGCAGTATGACTGTGAGAGCGATCAATGTGTCATCTAAAGGAACTCTATGGCCCTGGTCCCAGAGGTTTACAAAATAACTACATGTTGTGTATGTATGTGCAGACACTGAAGGAGAAACTACCGCACAGAGCTTCTATATTTTACGAGAAAACCTATTAAAGCCCATCATGCATGTATTAAAGTGGTGCAGTGCAGGGATTTGTAGTGTCTGAGTATTAACATGTTTCCAGCTCAAAATCTCAGGCTGCTATCTCGTGGACTGAAACAAAAGAGGGTAGTAACTGTGTGTATGCACTTCCATAGGCAGAAAGACGCACACACACGCAAGTGCACACACAAATACCCACAATAGAAAGTCGGTCAATGAATGGGAGGGGGCCGGCAGACTAGCAGGTGCTGTGTTGGTGGAAGATATTGCTTCTGTCCACCTCAGCATTTCTAACACTCACAGTTATCTTTCCTCTCCACAGGAGGAGGTCATTTCTTTTCACTTTTCTCCTGTGCATCATCATCCTCTCCTGAATTCTGCTTTCCCCTTCTTGCTCCTGCCGCTTTCTCCCATCTCATTCATCTTCTCCCCACCTATCCTTTTATATCCTTCCTCCTTTTCCCTTTTTTTTTCCACAGCGTTCTCCTGCTTTTCTTTTTCCACTCCACCCTTCTCCCATCCATCCCCTCCTTCCTCGCCGTCTCCTGCGCTCTCAGCGGAACAGTCCATTCAGCAACAAAACAAAGCTGCCTACAGCATCACACACTGGCTAATCAAGCGAGACCAGAATGCAGCAGCCCTTAGATCCACTAAACAGCACCATGATACTGGGCAGCGCTGGGACTCCGGTACAGCCGGGGGGGGGTTGTCACGTAAGGATGAGAGGAAGCGGGAGACATGGCCATGACAATATTACCTGATAAGTGTTTGCGGCTGATAAGAGCCAAAAGTAATTTTCATAGCAAAGCTGCAGGATGTGTTTAGATGTGCCTCACCTAAATTTATGTAAATATGTACTATCAAGCAAAACATAGTTAAAGCAATGAATTGGACAGTACAAAAGGATAAAAGGTAAAGGCGAGGCAGACAGGAGGGCTGGAGGAGGGCATGGAGGAGAGGCAGAAAGATAATGGGGTGAAGAAAATTCCCTGACAGACCATCACTAGTGAGGAATCGCATTCATGACGATGATGAAACCCAACAATGGTCCGTTGCAATCTCCTCCTGGACTGAGGATGAGCGTTTTACAAAAAAGCAATGCCTGCCACTCCTCTGTGAAGGAAAATAACTGCTGTTCGGCTTCAGGGAAAAATCAAAACATGACAAAGAAAGCTGGTCCTGCAAGATGCAGAGATAGGAGAGATATGTAAACACAGCAACAAGAGAGGGGGCAACATCAAGAGCTGGGATGCGAACAAAGCATTACTGTAAGCTGGCAAAAAGTTGAAATCACTCATCCACCTATACAGATAAATATTCATACACATGAATGTGCCAGTGCACAGATTGATCTCATGGAGGGATTAGAGGACAGGAGTGTGTTGGTGACATGACAAACTTGTCCTGCAGTAGGAAGAGTGAGGGCCTGAGAACAGGGGCGGGGAAGAGGGTGGAAGCAGAGTGTTCAACTACAGCACATTCTGCCAAATATCTTGCGATAACACACACCACTTCCCCCTGGTTTGGCTAGTCTGGCTTCAACCTTTTGATTTTTAATCATGGTGAGCCATTAGTGCCAAAACCTCAGCTGCCATTATAGTATTTTCTTTGTTTATTTGATGTGCCTCACTGTTTGAGGAACCTAATCACAGAACTGTGAGTTAAGATGTGGAAGTTTCCAATAGGCACATGCCACGTGAAGGTATGACACAATGAAATATCTAAAGCTCGCCATAACCTTAAATAGAATAATATTTTCCTGATTTATGTGTGTTAAGGGGGTGATGGAATGACAAGAGCTCAGAATTGTGCACCTACAGCACGATTTGGAGTTGTATCATGTCGTCCAGTATCATGATACGAGAGAGTAGACGTTTTTAAATCGCAATTTCAGTCTTGGTTTCTGAATCTTTACAGCCCTATTGTTTGATCATTGTACAGATATATTTATTCATATTCATCACCATGCGACTAAAGCCTATTTTGAGTTCCTAGTTTGCAATTTGAGTAAACTGTCAAACTGCAGAGAATTGCATTAACTGCCGTCAAAGCACAAATAGCCATTATTAGACTAAAACTTTTGTGAGATTTGAAAAAGCAATTTATAAAACATGTGCTTTAGACCTTTAATATGTTGATTTAACATTGGGCAGAGCAAGGCTAGCTGTTTCCTTCTGTTTCTACTTTCAAGCTAAGCTAATTGGCCGTTTCATGTTTAAGGGACACATGTGAGTGGCATTGATCTCTTCATCTTTTCTCCGAAGAAAGCTAATTAGCATATTTTCCACAATATCAAAGTGTGCAGTGAAAAGTTAAATCCTACATTTTCTAAATGAGTTTCATTTTGGATTAATGATTTTCTAAGGGCAGTGATAATAGCTTCAGGGGTTTGAGGGTTGTAATGCAGGCAGGACAGAAGGTTTGGGAGTGATGGAAGGGATATCGGGGGAAACAGTGGTATGACAGGGAAGAAGATATGGGAGAGTGTGCTGTGAGGAGGAGAAAGTGTGATGGCAGGTAGCAGAGAGGAGAGCGTGTAGTGATGAGACGGAGAGGTGCATGAGATGGTGTAGAGGAGAGTGTGATGGCAGGATGGGATTTGAGTCTTTTAACTTCATTAGTTCTGCCTCAGTCTGGGGTCTGTAGATTATGTCTAATTAAGCAGCTTAACATGGCTTAAAAAGCACCACACAGAAAGCACAAGAGCCTTATCTTTCAACCTGCTCAAACGATTCTCCGCTTCTGCTTTTCTTCCCGTGGCAGACGAACATAAATTCCCTTTGCATGGCCTTTATGCAAGAGAGATTAGAGGCTCTGACATTGGCGCGAGCTGGATAGCTAGCAGCCGCAGCGATAGCGGTGTGGGCTATGGAGGGAGAGCCTGTGTGGCAAGCGGTGGCGGAGGCAGAGGGGGAGGCAGATGCTTCCTTTCAGACTGCAGGCGGAGAGAGTCAATAAAGAAGGGTGGGGCTCAACACAAGTTCTACTGTTCTTCTAATCATTATTGGTACACCGGCAAAAACTAGGCCATACAGTCTGCTCATTATCAGAGTGTAACAAGACGCCACCAACCAGTGAATCTCAAGTAATGCTCTAAAATTAAAAGGTGATTAGTTGCTCAACAGCTGTATGAGCCAAAGAGGGTTGATAGGCACAGCAGTGTTAACATCATATCCTGGTTTATAAAGCTGGATAAAACGCTCATCCCGGCTTTGAGAAACCTGGACAGGCTCACTGCTGTACGATGACATCAAGTTGATGTTTCCGACCGTTGCCATGAGTCGTCAGCTAGAAAAGTCCTGTAAAGTCCCAAAAATTTGGTCCGGAGTTTACACAGAATCTGCTTTTCACACAACCCAGCGGGAAGTTCTCTGCACAGACGCGCTCACAACAGCGACAAATCCTCTGCATTATTGAGGCGAGAGATGGATCACATGATTTTCTTGACAACACACAGACACCGGTGTCGGCTCTTATCACCACGAAGTCCTTCGAACGTCTTTGTCTGTGTCTTGTACATGTGTGTCACCGCGTTTTCACCGGGAGATCATTTTGCGTCTGTTGGGCGTTAGAAGCGCCATCATTACCCCCGCTCCTTTTGGCGAATCCTGTGGAGGAATTATCTGTTGTGTTCTCAAATAGAATTCTTCTTAATTTCCCCGGTACAAAGATAATCCAGAGCCCCTCACTCTGACAATTAAGTTCAGTGAATATCTGAAAACAGCTTTAGTGACGCCCCAAAGATCGATCCCACCACTGTTTGAATCATCAAACTGCACCACCTAAAATTATTAGAATCCTAACTCATGTTGCAATAAACAACAGGGGCTTGTTTTGAATGTATTTTGTCTAATATGACCAAAACCAACAGTGAAAACTTGGATATTGCAATGGCTGAAGAGTATGCAAAAAATCATATTGGTATTATCTTGAAATATATTTTTGTTATGACATGAGTCACATTTTAAGTGGAAACTTGACTTTTTGCCTTTGTTTTTCATTAAAAGAAATTGTCAAATTATGAATCAGAGCAAATCGCTAACACTAACCATTATTTGGGTCGGCTGTGGCTTAGGACCCGTCCACAAACTTGAAGGTCGGCATGTTCGATCCCCACCACCGCCTGTCTGCATTTTCCTTTGGCAAGATAATACACTTAAATTGCCCCTGACGGCTGTACCAACAGTGTATGAATGGTTTGTGATAGCGCTGTATGAATGTGACTTCTACTGCAAAGCGCTTCGAGTGGTTGATAAGACCTACAGAAATACATTTGTATTTACTTCTGCAGAATAGAAATTGTAGCATCATCACTTTAGCATCACAATGCTTCATGTATTAAAAGGGGGTCGTGACACATTTTTACCTACGCTGCACTTTTACTTTAATACTTTAATTATTCAGCTCATTATAAAAAACCTTTACCAATCAACAATATTTCTGCTGGTCTGGGTTAAATGCTGAAAAACCTCATCACAACAGCACAGCACTAGAACACACTTCAAATGAAGTGTGTGTTTGTGTGCGTTTCCGTTCCACCTCTTACTACACACCACCTATTAATTATGGAGCTGGAGTACCATCACAGTGACAGCCACATTGTGTGACGTCAGAAATGCTTGGCTGCCGTATGTCAGCGCAGAGCGACTACGCTGGCTGTTATACAAGACTGAGGAGGAGTTATCATGAGTAACTGTAACAAAACACAGGAGGTCACAGGGAATTTGGCTCCATGACAAGGCAACATCCACCCCACCTCAGGGAAGTGTGTACCCAGACAGAGAGCTACACACAAACACCCCTCTTTTTCACTATCTATCTTACTTAACTTTCTTTCCTTCTACCTCAGTCAAGCTGGTCAGCAAAAATAAAACCACGTGCAGAAAAACGAATTCCCTCTGACCCAGAAACACTATGCAGGATGTACAAAATTGCATCCTGTGTAATTTCAGGTTGGGCAAAGTAAAATGGCTGCCCTCAAAACAGGTCCATCTTGTTAACATGCACACACACACCAGGGGATACTGGAAAATGCACACACACACAAATGTTAATGAGTAGCCTAAGAGCGAAAGCCACAGAGATTCTCATTCTGACACCAACTCATCATATTCACTACAGGTGCGACGCCCATAGGCTGAGAAAAAAAGGTTACAAAAAAGGAATTAAAGAATGAGAGGAAAGGGGGGGGTGGAGTAGAGGACAATGGTTTGAGAGAAGGGAAGAGCCAGGTAGAGATAAAGAGATAAAGTCAAAGCCTGACTGATCTAGTGAAGAGAAAGAGAGTGCAGGACTTGGAACGGAGGGAGAGATGAAGAGAGAGCTGCTATCTGATAGAAGGGATTTTGCCTTCCCTGGAACAGTAATTTACTAAAGCCATTCTACAGAGGCCCATCAGTGGTGATCTGCTGGCAGATTAGGCGACAAAATCTCATCCCTCGCTCTCCCTCCAGCCAATCAGCGACAGGCGGCGAGCGAAGGGGCAGATGATGAGGGGAGGACAGAGGAGGGGAGGGACAAAATTTCCTGTCTCAGTCTGTTGAATTTAGGAAGGCCACATACACAAACACATGCACGCAGAGCACATACAGGAGATTGGATTGGAGTCGAAGTGATCACTGTTGCATTTTCCCACCCTCAGGATACAGCAGCTAACTCTGTTTGGTCGCAAGAGCTGGGGATTTGTCATTTATAATCAGTTTTCTGCTTGTTTCCCCTGCACTCACTTGTCCTCTTTGCAGTTTGTATCCTGCCCCAAAGGTCTTTGCAGCATTCCTCAGTTGTATTGGTCCAGTCACTCTACCCCGCTCCTCCCTCTCTGACTCTCTTGCCACTTTTCCTCTAACATGGGACGGGTTCTGTTCCAGTTTGTGCAGCAAATGTATTCAGCCGTTTGGCCAAATTTCTACCAAAAATAAAATGGTTTGGAAACCAAAAGGACTGTTCCCAATTGGAGACCCACAAAATCTGGTTCCAGAGCAAACCGCACTGATGTCTGTGAAAGAGGGGATGAAGAAGGGAACAATGGAGGAAGTATGTGAGGAGTTGACAAAAAAAAAAAAAAGAGAGAGAGTAGTGGTCTGCAGACAAACAGAGTATCTGTTAAAAGAGCACATAGACTCAGGTAATCCGTGTGATCCACCATCTTGTGCCGGATTGATTTATTGGCCGATATGAGCCAATATGAATAATGGATTAAATAATGAATTTAAGTATTTTTGTACCATTCTTTATATTATCCGTTCAGTTTTTGTCCTGTTGTTGCCCCTGGCTGAATGTCTATTTCAATGTAAGTATACAGAGAGAAATGTAAAACTGAAGTCAGATTTATTGTATGTGTACATGCTTGGCCAATAAATATAGTTCTGATTCGGAATCAATGTCAATTTTTTTAATATACATATAATTTCTTACTTTCCAATATCAACATTGGCATCGTCCTGAAAAATCCTTTGTATACAGGCTCTTCTTGCTACTTCTGTTCACTTTCTTTGTGCACTGTGCAATGCCCTGTGTTAATGACAAATCCTCAATTACAATGGTAACATGGTGGAAACACAGGTTGCTTCACTGGGTAGCACCAAGACTCTGGGAATCCTGAACAGATCCAGTTTAAAAACCAGAGCAAATTTAGTGGAAAAAGGATTTTAGTGGAAAAAGGATATCAGTGTGTCTGATTCCAACCCATCCCTCTTTCCAATTCCCTCTCTCCATGCACTGCAGAGGTCTGTCAAGTCTGCCCCAGCTGTGCAAGCAGTGAGAACTGTTTGCCATGGCACATCATCGGCGAGCCCCAGGAGCACCGCCCCACATGCTCACAGGGCTCTCACAACCGCTGCACAAGTGTTTAGCATACGATGTTAAACATAACAGAACGAGTCGACAACCCAGCGTGTGCCAGGCTGCTAGAACAAGCTTTGCTTGAAGAAGTGGCAAACTTCCACAGCATGAAACGCAAATCTCAACCTAACGAATTCCTGATTACTATTGAAATTAGCAAAAACAAGTACGTTCTGCAGAATCATTTTATTTTAAATATATCATACAGTTCCAGTTGCTTGCACACAGTCATGAATGAGCTCCTCTTAGCGAAAGAGGAGAGAGAACATCGACATCCTGTGTCTCCCCTCCTTAGCAGTGACATGTGAAGAAAACAAACAAAGTCCAAATAACAGTGAGCTGTTCCTTTCCTCTCTGTGCCATCACTGCTTCCCCTCTCCCCCCTTGGAACGGCTGACATCACCCACCCATGTCTCCTGTCAACTATGACCTCTGGAGGAGCGGGCGGAGGGGAAAGGAGGAAAAGGAAAAGGCAAGGCCTGAGATGTAAGCTGCGCTCTGTGGTCTAAAAGCCGCATGTGAACACTCTCCAGAGTTGCACAATTTCCTAGAATCTGATCCAATAAGTCCAAACAGCAGGGACAGAGAGGGGGTATATTTACATGGAGAATTATTGTGGATGGGAGTCTCTGTAATATACGAGTATGTTGAAACAGGGCTTGCTTAAGGTCTGACAGTGTGCTCGTGCGTAATGCCTGATTAATGGTTCATGGACAGGTTAAACTAGTCTCAGGCACTTGTTTGGTTGGTTCCACGAAGTAGCACAAAAACAAGAGGTGCCATGCAATCAAACAAGCATGACTCAAAACGATCTGACCGGTTTAGGTCAACACCTAAGCTGATGGCTCTCATATACTCTTAGATTTATCTTGCAATTCTTGTCCAATTTTATCAACTCTTGTTTTTCCTTCTTTCTTCCCTCTTCTCCTCTTGATCTTCTTGACATGTGCATTCATATTCTCACAATGTATGCCCAGCAGGTGACAGATAAAATGGAAGCATCAACAATCCTTATAATGTTAACTTTTGTTTTTGTCATTTTATGGCTGACATTTGACAGGAAACTGATAAAGGCAAAGTAATTGACAATTACTTCTGTCACAGTGATGGTGACTGTTCATTTCAGAGATTACAATGAGAGTGGAAAACACAATTTCAATCACCGGTCCCGAACATGACGAGACTCACTGCTGGCTTTGTTTAAAATCATTATTTTAAAGGTTGACGTTTGTTTCATTGTGCATTTCACCAAATCAAAATCACATCAATCACAAAGAGGTTGTTTACAACATTCCATCACCATGTCTATTTGTTGTGTATTGCAGCATATGAAAGAAGAACCAGCACGAGGGAATAAGGTTTTACAACAGTCAATATGCATTTTACAAACTGCAATCTAAGGTCATGCGGAAACTATGCAGTCAGGGCAGAACTGGGCTTGTGGTTAAAAGTAAAAAACAGTTCCAGTTTTAAGCAGTAAAACAACAGTGTACAATGTAATGTAAAATATAAACCTGATAGATGCAGGTTTTTTATTCTCTGTGATGATACTTAATGTTAAAAAACATTACCATGAGTACTCTCTCACAATACGTCACTAGAGAATTAGAATAAATTTCCAAAAGCAAATTTAATTACATATTTTTGATTGTGCTTATAAGAAGCAGTGGTAGAGTTTTATCTGTAATCATGGAGGTGGCAGATGAAGAGACCCCAATAACAGTTCTAGACTTTGAGTTTGTTGTCATGTTGAAAAGTATTTTGTCCACGCTACAGAATCTGCCACTACAGGCTGAGGATTCTCATCGATCAGATCTCAACAACAACTGAAAACAAAAGAAACATTCCCCAACAGTATTTTCCACAATTACTGTAAGATGAATACGCCATTAGTCATTCAGAGTCACTAGTGATTAACCACCTGCCTTTCGGAGCAACTGCATGACTGAAAAGAAAAACAAGCAGGCAGAGACATACGCTGACAGATTCTCTCACATGCAGGAGCAACAGACTATTATGACGGACAGTTTATCTTTACAGTGTGGGGTTCACTTAGAATCTGCAGATTATTCTTCTTGATTAATCAAACCATCTTTTAGTGTTTAAATTGTCAGCGAACAGTAAAAAACATTATTAGAGTCCAAGCGGACATCTTGAAATGTCTTTGTTGAACTCATAAATCTATCTAAGTATAACAAATTTTCAAGGTACACTCCACCTAACTCAAGTAAGCTTGGTCACTATTGAGTGGAGCTTGACTTATTCTGGAGACAAAAACTCACTTTGAGCATTATTGTTTAAATCTATCTCTCTTCAAAAATGTAAATAATTTTATCATTATTTGAAAAAGTATATTCTACCTTTCACTTTAAAAGCTCACACCCTCCTGTACAAATGCTAATCCAAATGTAAAGAGGTACATGCTGCCACCACTCTCTGTAATATACAGACTCCTCACCTTTCAGTGAAACACTGTGACCTAACTAACACATTAACGTCTAATAAGTCATCTAGACTGATGACAAGTGAATACATGAACTGTGCAGACAAATGGTCTGACAAATAAACACACCAAGCTGGGATTCACCTTTCTCCCGTCTCAATGTTCTCTCTGGCAGTCACATGAATTTAAGCTGCAACAGGCCCGGCTCGTCCTGACCTGACAAACTGCATTCCCAACGACCTTTTCCCTCATTGTGCAAAAAGGCCTGCATTCTCCTCTCTCCAACAACTGTGACTAACACGAGCCGTGGTGTGGAGAAGGCTGTCCTTACTCTATCTCCGAACAACCCTCCAACCCAAAAACAACCCCTACTAATGTTTACATTCTTCAGCCATGTTTCCCTTGTTTTTATCTTCACAACTTATGACATACATGGAAGTCGACAACAAAGGAAGAGGCAGGAATCGAGCTGCCAGAATTTTGTGGCCCTTACAACCAGCAATGATATATTAGTGTAAAAGCATCATTACAAATAGAAACAGCAACAAAAACTATAGTTAGGGTTTTCAATCTGAAAAATATCCGACTATCTCACGTTTGAACCCCATGAACGGTAACTTCAATAAGATAATCTCATCCTGTTTGGACGATTTCACACGACCTCAACTCCACTTGTATTCCCTGTAAAACTTGCTACAACATGATCTGCGAGAGATTGTCTCTGACAGTCTGCACAACACTGTTTCGGTCAGCTGATCTTAGATAACTGCAAACTATGAAATACAGTTTTGGAGTTGAAAATGAAATGAGTGAGACACCAGCCCTCATCAGGAATGCTACAAAATGGTGGATCCTCAGGAGCTGCTGCAGCACTGCAACAGGAAATGAACTCTGACATAAGAGCTATGGACCTTGGGGCCCCTACTGCATCCTGGGAAATTATGGCACTGAGAAGAGAAATGACCCATGTCACCCCCGTGAAAACCCAAGATTTTTTTTCAACATTCATGGCGGCATTTTCTAATTGCCGCTAGATTCGTGCATTAAAAGGTGATTCATCACTATTTAGCGCAAATAAATGTGCTGTTTGCTCAACAGTACCAATCGCAGTAATGAGGTCGAAACCAGGCCAATGCAGGGACTGGCAGAAATCACGGTCTGTCTTTCATTCATGCAGATGGGCTGGACAGTCAGTAACAAAAGAAAAACAGAGATAGACCGTGTGAGCAGTAATAGGAATGAAAGTGAGTGTTATCATCCTCAGAAAGCATTACACAGTACTACGCAGACTGCTTTGGGTGTGCCTCCTCAATCGCTTAAATCCATCTTTCCCCCTGACGCCGCCGTTAGTCACCGCTCTCTGTTTTATGGCCAGTTTCCAAGCCGTTAGACAATAGTATGGACATAATTAGCTAAGTGGTGGCTAGATGACAGGCAGTGGCGCTGCAATCGATAACGGCATGCACAGCCATCTGCAGGGGTTGAGCTGTGCTTACTCATCAGCCCTGGGCTTGCACAAGCCCTCGCTCAGGCCAGAAAGTGGGAGTGGGCCAGATAAAGGCTGTGAAGGTGTCTGGGGCTCGCGGCCGGTGATAACGAATGGCTATGAACAGCCACCTTATCTTCTCACCTTAAAGAGGATATGATGTCCACTGTCACACAGCTGCCTAATGGCCAGAACCACTCTGACATTTATGTTGTAAGGATGAGGAAGGGTCAGCCACTGTTGTTCTCATTGTGTGTGTTGTGTGTGTGTGTGTGTGTGTGTGTGGCAGTGTCCAACATTTTCAGGCCATTTCAGTGCCCTCATGACAACAGTTATCCATTTCCACATTCCAAACTTTCAAAGTGGAGTTGCATCAACCATGAATACTAATCACTAACAACCAGGTAATGATTTGCAAATGTTAAAGTGCCTGGGGCAGGCTCCAAGTTAAGAATACCTAATCAAAACATTGTAAGACAAAAAAACGCCCCTTGTCCAAATACAAGGGTTTTGTGTTCCTGTTTGTGTGGGATAGAGACAGCGTCAGCACATGTTCACTGGGGAGATGCCAAAGGGCATCACAGTGGCGGCCAGATCCCCCTGAAGTGGCATCTGAGACAAATTTCTAGTGACAAGGTGATGCCCTTCCTGTGTCCTTTACCACAGCTGACAATAACATTACACTCGCAGAAAGTTTGGAGGAAACAGAAACATTTCAGAGATAATGTGCAAAAGAGAAGAAAGAGACAAAGAGGCAGAGGGGAAGCAGAAGGGATCGATAGAGCTTATCGGAGGAGTTTGAGGAGGGTGAGAAAAACTTGAGGTCAAACGAGGATCTTTCAAAGACTTCTGGTTGCGCAGGCCTTTTCCTCCGCTCTCCATTTCTGTCACTCTCCTTTTGCTCTGACGCTCATCAGTCTGTGATTAAACCTGCCAACTTTAATAAGAGGACGTTGGAAGCAGCACACCTCCGTGCCTCCCACTCTCCACCTCTCTCTGTCTGAGTGCTGCAGGTGTACGAAGACACCTCCAATAAAGTTGTCAGAACACCAGACAGAAGCAACATGTTCGAGACACTGAGATAAACAGACAACACACTGGGATAGAAGACTTAACTAATCCTTATGCTCCTGCAGTGTCGATTTGCAATAACATTCACATACTTAATACCTGATTGTATATTGACATGGTGCAAATTCACACCCAAAGAGATAGTGAAGATTTACAGTGTCAAAGTCAACGGGAAGTCAAGTGTTTTGCTTACAAGACATCGACACTGGCATCAACCCTTATCAGCACAAGCTCTCTTATCTCAAAGTCTTTCTAAGTTGACATCTTCATCTGCTTATTCTATGAGCATGGCTCCTCTTTTTCATCCTCAGATATTTGTGTAGTTATAGTTTTGCGTCCGTGGCATGTTATAAGCGTCATTAATTGATATACCCACACATTTCCCTGCTGTATTCTCACATGGGCTCACTCACATTGGGGAGCAAGAAACGTTCTAAGTAACTATTGTCTGCAGTGAGTAAGTGTTTAAAATTGACTAGTTTATTCAGATCAGGTGGAGACACTGGGTATTATGCTGATTATTAGAAAATACTAGACAGGTACATTGGGGTTCAAGGAACCATAAAATCAAAGGGTGATATGGAGGAAAAGGTCATTGCTGAAAATGGCTTAAATAGCAAGTTTTAATAGGCAGGGATGTCCTTCTACAGGCAACACTGCCCAGATCAGCTTCAGCCTTGAACTGGGGCATCAAGGCTGAAACTAATTTCCCGCAATCATTTTGCGTTGCATTCACAAGCACTGACGTTTCGTGAAATTATTTGACGAATTGTAATATTTGAAAAGAAATGTTTCTAAAAGGCATTGGGTAGTTTATTCTGTCCAAGGTGGGTATTTCTGATTATAAATTGAAGTCCATTGTTGCCCTCCTCTGACTCTTCTCTTCACCTTTGACCCATCAGCCCTCCTCTTCTCCTCACCCTATTCACTCCTCCTGCAGCCTCCCATTTCCCCCCCCCATGCAACTACGCATAGGTGGACTTCCTACAGGAAACTCAGGGGTGCCATGAGGGAGAATCTCCAGAGAAAAAGTCAAACAATGACACGCGGGGGCTTCTCCTCTTGACTGCAGCGTAATTTTGGCGGTGAAGCCTGGGACCTTGCAGATGAGATTAGGGTAGGTCAGCTCGACAGGTTGAGGCAGAGATGAAAACTAAGCGTTGGGTTAGTGTGGGAAATGTGTGAGTGTGTGTATGTGTCCGCAGACGACAAACATGCTCAGAGTTATATCCTTCAATACGTGTGTAGGTGGAATTCAGGGCAGTCTCTTTGTCTCTGAGGGTGAGAGGTTTCCATCGTCTATAGCCTCTAAAAATCCCAAGTTTAGCAAAAAACACTGACTCACTCGAAAACAATCAGAAGCCATTAGGGCCCTTCACATGATAATGTAATGGCGTGCTGTATGTAATGATGCAGAACAAGCCTCCCTTATCACGCTTGTCCCCGACAACAAAACTCACAAAACAAGGAGACACAGAGGGGTAAGAAGCATGGGGGCACTGCATGTAGGTGGTGCAAACAAGTCCAACCTACTGAACTCCGGGCAGTGGCCTCATTTCATTGGCAGCGACTCAATCATAACATCTTATCTACGGACGTGCTGAGTCATGGAATTCTGCTGTGGCCAATAGCCAAGAAGCAGGGTTACTTATGGCTGTCATTGATTGGTCGATCCCTGAGCACAGAGCTGAAAGGGCACATACCAGGAACACAGCCTGAAGCAGAAACTGGCAGCAGTTTGCTTGCGTTTTACTTTACTCTCTCATTCTTCACAGTTCTTTTTTTTTCTCTTACCCTCCAACTGACTACACACTTTGTTGTGTCACTCTCTCGTTGCTCCAAGTTCTAGTTTCTCCCAGTTTCTCCCCTCGTGTCCTCCCTCTCTACGACCCCTCTGTCCCTCTGTTGTGTAATTGTATCTGGAATAGCAAAGCAGGGCCGCTCACACACACAGAGGTCACCATTCCTCTGTGGCTTACATCCTGGTCCTTTATCTCCATGGTCACCATGCTTCCAAACAGCTCCCAGCCGCCCATGTCTTTTTTTTTCCACATAGAAACATGATAGCTAGTTTTAAGTATATTAACATCCCCCATTCCATCCATTGATCATATCTAAAGTCATTACTTCCCACTCGCATTATGCATTAATAATGCATTTGCATTGGAAAAGCAATACCATAATAAAGTGGGATTGGGATGTGGAGCAAATGCAGTCTTTGTTGCTGATTGATTTCATAGGTGACGCATTTGTTATAAAAGGGCCAACGCACAGGATACTATTTCATCTTCATGTCACTCAAACATTCACTACTGCTGATCTGGGGTCAGCTCCCTTATACATAAATTGGCCATTCAGGATACAGTTAAACTGCCTGTAAAACAGTGTGGGGGCACACTACATAGGCTTTTATACCAAGCTGCCCCCATCTGCAAAATCTGTAATGAGCAAAGGGAGCTGAAACAGTGGGGAGAGAAGAGAACCTCAGTTCAACTGAGGCAGGCACACTTTCTAATGGAAATTCAGATACAATCATCCCAGAATGCACTTCTCTCTGCCTAATAATCGGCCACCAGAACAAGGCAGCCATTGAGAGGAGAGTGACTGTAATCTGGTCCACCAAACTCCAAAGCTGCCCGCTATAATTAGCTCCTTTCTCCATCAAACACAGGCTCACACTGACTCACAAGCAAACCTCTCCTGTAGAACAAGAGAGAGAGGAGATTTGGCGCATTTTCGGACGAGCAGGGAAATTTCCCATCCTCTGCAGATACACAGAGTCGCCCCACGTTGACAGGTATCACTGTGAAATCTGCAAATGAGCAGGTGAGAGGCCATCGTTTCATTCAGCAGCACAATGGTTTGTGGACATAAAAGCCTGAGTTGACATGGAAATATTGCGGCATGGGGGGAGTTATCAAATTAAGTGGTATTACAAGTCAGACACATATTGTTCTTTATTAAAAATAATATGCTCACAGCAGGACTTAGTGACTGAGAGCTTGTTTAAGACTAAAAAGCTCAAGACATTTTCAGCTTCTTATTTGATTATTGGTCCAGTTTTAAAAAGGTCAAACGAGGAGTCAGAATTAGACACAATATGAAGAAAGAATCCCTCCACTGTGGTCAGTTCTGAAAACTGTTTATCCGTCAACATTATATGGGACAGTCTCACGTTCTGTGTCCTCATCAAAAGGATGTATCCGCATCTCTGACCTACATCCTGACCAGCAAAGCCCGCCTCTAATCCCAAGAACATGTTCTAGTCCCAGGGATTCACAACACAATCCGCAGCCCAGAGGCAGGCAGGCGGACATACAGACAGACAGGATTGAGTATGCTGGTAGCTAGCCTGCTGCCTGGGCAAATGGCATGGCTATTACAGGAAGAAGAGGCTTCCTGGAGAGGTGTGACTGCGCTGCAAAGGGCCCAATCAAACAGAGAACAGAAGTGCTGACAGCTGCTAATACATTTACCTAAGAGCAAAGAGACTGGCACACCAATGAAAATGTGCATACGTCTGTGTTTTCCTCTTTTTTAGCATGGTACTCTTGATGAGGTTGATTAAGCTCAAAGGGTTAGAAACTCAACCAGAGCTGATGCAGAATTATGAGTCGACTCAGGCTCAGCTTACATGCGTCTATAGCGATTATATTACAAGTGGACAGCTCAGTATAGTACTGGTGTGAATGCCCCCACGAAGATCATCCGACTACATTCGGAGTCGGCCTGAGACGCCTGGGGCCACATTCCTTTAGCAGGGTGTACACAACTAGTCCTGGGTTCCCCTGAAGGACCACCTGAACTCATGTAAATGGAGGCATATATTCATATGTGCACCAATAGCGACATCAGATATTAAAGTTCGACAACAGGCAGAAATTCTCTATATTTTTTTAGAAAAGCTCATATAAAAACACAAGTGGATCAAGCAAGTTGGGTGATTCTGTCCAGGGTGAACCCCGCCTCTCACCCAATGTCCGCTGGGATTGCTTCCCTCAAAAGGACAAGTGGCATTGATAACGGATGGACACCAAATAATATACCTGGTCTGCACTGCTTTAATTTCTTCTTCTTTTAATTTCTAAAGTACGAGACAGTGAAAGTGCATTTCCGCTTCCCTGTGGTTAAATACAACACATTTAATCTTTGCAAACAGGAACGATGTACATGTTTATGAGAATATAAAGCAGGGCTTTGAGATCACATGTGGTCATTGGAGACACGCATTCTCCAAAACCAACTCCCTCCCAGTAGGCATGTTCATTCTAGGTGGACCTTGATGGTTTGAAACAACATACAAACCAAAATATAGTGTCCTGAAAATCTCCCGTCTTGTTGTCAGTGACACAGCAGTACAGCCATCTTGCTGTGCACCTCTGCATTCAGGCCATATCAAAAACTGACACTGATGTTTACCCACTTGTGTCACCCTCTGAAATTGTTCCCAATCAATATTAAATCAATAATCCAGAGGCAGGTGGACAGATCACTTTAGAAATAAAAGTACTGAAGTGTAGGGGAAGGACTGATGAAAAGGGAGTGGCTGACGGGGCAGTGACCACTTTGCAGAGGCAGTGAAATAAGGCGGTGACACGCCGGTGACTAGTTCTGGCACAAAAACACCCCACAGATTATTGGTTGTGGTAAATGCAAACACCAGGTGCCTTTTATCAGCCTATCAGCAGCATAGAGAGGGAGACATGCATCATCCGGAGAGTCATGGTAAATATTCCCAACCTGGGATATTTAACTGGTGGAGAAACAGCTACACATTCAATCCAGAGAGATTTTAGTCCCTTTTTTTTGTGGTTGACAGGTACAGTTGAAGGAAAAGGGAACAGGGGAGAGTTTCAGGGCGTATGCACATTAGGTGAGTGTGTCACCAGTGGACATGCAGCTTTGAGGTTTGCAAATTCAGTAGGTTTGAGAGCTCCGGTTTTGACCTACAATCTGATGACGGCTACCAAAGTGTAGGCAGGCAGTTCAAATGAATGGTTTAAAACTTCTCAAAAAACCTCCGGTGTGATGCATTTATTCATCCACGAGGTGATTGGCACATTGATGAACAAGCAAAGCATGCAGTTGCTTGACAGATGGTGAGAGAATCCAACACAAACATCCTATTTCCCCTCTGCTAACTCCACAGAGTCCTCCTATTTTTTTTTTTTTTTTAAAAAAGGTATACGGTGCAGCTTCTCAAGACCCGATCACACCAATGCATTCCAGGTGATGTTGTGCAAACAATTTTAATGTTTGGACAAGATCCATTTTTATGACCTCCCTTTTTTTCCTCCTCTGGAAACTTGTCATTTAAACAAGAAACATTAGGAGCAGCTGTATTCGTTCGTTTCTTTGAAATCCACCCATGCATTGTTATTTTTAATGATCATTATTATTATTATTATTATTATTAATACTTTTAAGGGCTTCAAATCACACCAGCCCTCAATGGTGGGGTGGGGGGGGGGGGGTGGGCTGAGGTTGACTCCCAGTTTTCTTGTCCAACCCATGCAGCAAAAGTAAAGGGAAATAAAGGCCTTAAAACGCCTTTTAAAACACAGTTATGCTCTTAAAAATGGTCCCTTCACGTGTGTGAGCCTGTGTGTCGTAAAGGGGAGAGTGTGGTCTACATACCATAGCATTCCTCCCTCTCCAGATCCCGTCCACTCCTTTTCTTCCTCTGCGACTCACGGGCCGGTGAAAGACTTTTCTTTTTTCTTTTAAATAGAAGAGACAAAAAACCTCTCACGTCGATTCTTCTCCTCCTCCTCTTTCTCTTTCTGTCTCTGTCACTACCAGTAAACACGCTGCGTGTCCACCGCTGCTCCTTCTCGTCAGCCTGAAGTTTTCACATGCACATTATCTCTTCGTGGGTCTCGGGGGGAGAAAAACAACTAAAACCTCGCCAGGAGGAGAGCGAGAAACACGAAGCTGCTGTTCAAACTCCAGTCTTTACACCGAAGAGGGGAAGGGGGAGGAGAGGAGCCGCTGCTGCTGGCTGCTTTTTCCTCCTCGCTCCGCCACCACGTTGTTTTGACCAATTATTATTTCCTTTGTTGTGTGAAGAAATAAAGGGTCCGTGTGGAAACGCAGCGTCCCGTCGTCACTCCGCTCGCACGTCCGATTCCCAGCTGAACCACCGCTCGCTCCGCACCGAGCTGCTGCCGCACGTTCAGACCCCGACAGGCCCAAAGTGTGACGGTGTGTACAAGTCTCTGCTGCTTTTTTTCAGCTTCCCAATAATGGCGGACCTTCTCCCGAATCCAGCATCTCCCCTCCGATTCACCCAGGGAGAGAGAGAGAGCGAGTGAGGGAGAGAGACACTGAGAGAGTGAGGGAAAAAGAGAGAGAGAGCGAGAGCGAGGGAGAGAGACAATGAAAGAGAGTGAGGGAGAGAGAGAGAGACACTGAGAGAGTGAGGGAAAAAGAGAGAGAGAGCGAGGGAGAGAGACACTGAGAGAGTGAGGGAAAAAGAGAGAGAGAGCGAGAGCGAGGGAGAGAGACAATGAAAGAGAGTGAGGGAGAGAGAGAGAGACACTGAGAGAGTGAGGGAAAAAGAGAGAGAGAGCGAGGGAGAGAGACACTGAGAGAGTGAGGGAAAAAGAGAGAGAGAGCGAGAGCGAGGGAGAGAGACAATGAAAGAGAGTGAGGGAGAGAGAGAGAGACACTGAGAGAGTGAGGGAAAAAGAGAGAGAGAGCGAGGGAGAGAGACACTGAGAGAGTGAGGGAAAAAGAGAGAGAGCGAGAGCGAGGGAGAGAGACAATGAAAGAGAGTGAGGGAGAGAGAGAGAGAGACACTGAGAGAGTGAGGGGAAAAAGAGAGAGAGAGAGAGAGAGGGAGAGAGACACTGAGAATGAGTGAGTGAGAGAGAGAGAGAGAGAGAGACTGTGAGGGAGGGAGAGAGAGAGAGTCTCCCAGTGGTTCATGGACACAATTACAACACACACAGTTTATATGTATATACAAAATTATAGAAATGTTTATTTAAAAAACTGTATACATCAAAACAATAGACAATCATTGGAGGTCAGGGGCTGATCCATAAAGAGTAAAGTATACAAAAACCAACAATGATGGGAGGAATTAGGACAGAGGTGAGGGAAGTAAATAAATCAATATGTGATGCACCACAATAGCTTAAAGTATCACAAATGTAAATAGTCAACTTTCCCCTTAACTAGCTACAACAACATAAAACCGCTGCTGGCATCAGTACAAATAACAATCCAATAAGTATTTTTAGTAAGTAAATTTGGCTACCAATGCATTTGCTCTTCTATTTTAGTAAAAAGAACAGGGGGTATTGGATAAAGGATTTACTTCTGTCACTACTGATGATAACATATGTACATGATGTTTGATGGTTTGTATGATATGATACAAAAACATGAAATAGATGCTACAACAATTTAAATAAAAGTTCTGCCTCCTCAAAGCTCTTGTTGCATTGTTTTTATTGGTGGACATTTACCTCATGATGAGCAACTGCAGAGCTCAGTTTACTGGATGTTTTATGTGCTGCTACATCATAGATGTCAAACTGCTCTGGTCTTGTCTGTTGCCACACTGTTTACAAGCTGAAACAAGGGAATCTCATCATGTTTGTAATTAATTAATTAGAGTTTTGGTCCATTTGCAATCTTTGCCCCGTGCCTTCCACTCCACTTCCTCTCACAAGTAATTTCCATTCCCCCCCGTACGAACTCAAACATTAGTCACTGACTTACACGTTTTCATCTTCCGCGGCTGCATCACGTGGAATAGATTTGTTGTGCGTCACCCGAAAAATGCCTTTCGGGCAGCACAAAGGTAAAATAGTTCATAGCTTTGCAGGGAAAATCAATCATCTCAAAGGTTAGTCCTAATTATACAGTGTGTTTTGTGCACTGAGTCATCCACTTGGTAAAAGAGTTGCTGTGAAGTTCTCTGTCCGTCGAAGAGTTCAGCCACTCAGTGATGAGCAATTTAAACTCCTGAGGTAGATGTCACACTTTTTTGGGGTTGTTTTTTCAGGAAGACAATGCAAATACTTGCACATACTTGGAGGAACGTCTGCCGTGTTGTATAAGACAACTGGCTGTACTAACAGCTCAAACAGATGTTCAGCGTCTTACACTGGGGCTTTCTCCTGGAATGCTCCTCTTTCTATTTCTTATGAACTTCCTCGGACATGCACTTCCAATCCATTACTCCGAGGGCTGGGTGAAAAGAAAACAAATACTTCATAATACTGAAAAACCAAATAAACTATTTTGTAGTGAAATGTGTCTCTTTAGGGGAAATACTACACCCTAGAAACAATTTGAACATTATGTCAGAGGCGTTAAAGATGAAGTCAAAGTGAAAGCTGCTAAACCTCCTCGGCTGTTGAATTGAAAACCAAAACCATAAGTAATAACATTTGTGAATATAATTGGTGTTATTACAACATGAGTAGTGCAATTATGATGTATAATGTTCTACGTGTCCTTTGACAGGCTGAAATGTGATCCACCTTTAAACGCACAGCCAGGCAGGGTTCAAGGTGCGCTGCCCACCATTTGAGTCCACATGCTTCTGTCCAATCACATTGGTTCCCTGTGTTCTCAGCAATATTTGCATGACCCCAATCACACAGAGCGAGATTAGCAGGGGTCAAAGTTTCTGTTGAATAATCTGCCTCTGTTTTACGTCCCTTTCCCCAGTTGGCTAAACACGGGACAGGCCCCCATCATAAAACTTTTATTTTTTCGTACGGTTCATTTACGACACACACTGCTTATTTGTTCTATTTCATTCTCATATAAAGATCACCATAGGGTTGGACACACCAGAATGAAAACACAGCTGCGACCATTATGTGGAAGAAAAACTCCACACTTACCATTTACTCAATGGTTGGTTTCCCCTTTCATTTTATTCCCTTTTTCCCTATCCTACCTCAGCCCTCTCTGTATTTGCAGCTAAAATATTTCTGGGTCCCAAGGGCAGGCACATTCCTCCACTCACAGTTGTGCAATCCCTGACAATCACAATCCCCCCCCCCCCCCTCTGACTCCCTAAAAGCCCTGAACGCTCGGAGAGGCGAGCTGTCCAAGCTGTCTGGGCGATGTTCTGTGGTGAGTTGGCTGCCCGACCAGACCAGTAAACAAACTCTGAGCCCTGACTCGGCAGAAAACAACCCACAGATAATGTAACCTCAACAGGATGGAAATACATAGTGATACTTTTTTAAAATTTATTTCGGAGTGTGTATGGAAATAACTTTGAGGGGTGTCAGATGTGTGGAACATGAAACAACACACATTTTGAGAAGTTTTTAATAATAAAAAATAACAATAACAACAACAACAACAACAACAACAATAATAATATTAATAATAACGCTCTTATTATTATTGTTGTTGTTGTTATGTTATTAGTTTTATATGTGCAACATTAAAAATGCTCAAAGACACTTTATAAAGGTTGAAAAAATACAAAGCAAATGAAAGCAAATAAACAAAATTCGTATTCTTACATGATATGATATTATATTATTATATTATATTATATTATATTATATTACATTACATTACATTATATAATATGATATGATATGATATGATATTATATTATATTTGACATGGTAAATACAGTTTGTTTGACGTAATGAATCTTTATGATACTTATTTAATGATTCCGATTTAGTAATAAAAAGGATACGTTATTCATTAGTAAGTATTAATATTATTAGTGTTTTGTTACTGCACATTAAATGTTTCTACGGCAGAAAACTGCAAGTTACGACCTTTTTTTTGCTTCTCATGTGATCCACAGCGCGAGGGGCCGCTGGTGTTTGTAGTTTCAAATGACTCTCTGTATGTTGTAAACGCGACAGGAGGAACTACATCCCCCAACATGCGGCGCAATTCAGCGTAGTTTGGCTCTTCCTGTTAGCTCGGGGAAGATAGCGGACGAGCGGTCGAAGAAAATACTGATGTTTTTATCTGAAATCGTGGAATAATTGTTCAGGAACGAGCTGCCGTGGAGTTTCCAACGTCCATCTTCTGGAGACGAAAATGGTGAATATGTCTGAGACGAACACGGGTCCATTATCTTCTCATCCCATTAGCGTGTTAGCGTTGGCTGCTCATTCAGGCAGTAGGACACGTTAGCGACAGCTAGTTAGTAAGTTAGCTAACTTGTCATCGCAGAGTAAGGCCACATATGTGAAGTCACGATGATTTACCTCGCACACTAACCTCTAGTTGGCTGACGTATATCACACATCATTTAGTTTTACTCTCTCTAGTGTCTCGTTCAATTCTCATGTCCAGATACACGGGTGCGGTTCAGGGAACGCTAGCTGTCACGTTAGCTTAAGCTAACAGGTATTTTTCTCCACAGCTAAAAAAGCTGCACAGTTTAACGAGAGGCTCCCAGTATTAGTTAGCAGGATATAAAAGGTGTTTATCACTATGTTGTTAACAGGCGATGCTCGTGGGCAACAGAGGAGCGGTCGACGGGGTCTCTGTGTGTCAGAGCTCGACGTGAAAGACGAAGCTACTCAGATATTGTAGATAAATAGATTATTAACACCACAAATTCAAAATGCCAAACCACAAGTCAAAGTACTGCATTGAAAAACACTGACGCTAAATTGTGTAATCAAGATCAGTACTTAACCCTTTTGTATGAAAAGTGACTCAAACAATGATGTGAATATTTAACAAGTAATTATTCCTGCTCCACTTGTATACAATGTTGGGTAGATAAATGTGCTGTAGTAAAATGTACAATATTTCCTTCTGAAATGCAGTTGAATAGAAGAGTGTGAAAATACTTACAGAGCAAAGTACCTTTTGAGTACAGTGCTTGAGTGGATGTACTTAGTAACATTTCCCTGATGGCCAGATCCCATTGACACATATTTCAGAAAACTACTCCCGTTCTAATTTCATTTGTCTTTCTGTTTTTCTTTTCTTTTATCACATAGATCCGCTTCATCCTCATTCAGAACCGAGCAGGGAAGACGCGACTGGCCAAATGGTACATGCAGTTTGACGATGATGAGAAACAGAAGTTGATTGAGGAAGTTCACGCTGTGGTAACTGTCAGGGATGCCAAACACACCAACTTTGTGGAGGTATGGGATCAGTCAGTATCTTCTGTATACATGTGTGGTTCTTTATTTTTGTGGGGGGTTCGGGGACATGCCCAGATTTCCTACTTTGTTTAGTAGAACCAGACCTTTCTTCAATGGCCACAGTGTAATGACTGAAACCACACTGTCGTTAAAAATCTCAGTCGTGGCTACTTCACAGTAAAATAATTGAGTGACTCATGTGTGTCCCACATTACAAGCTTTTTCCACAAGCTACTTAAACAAATCATAAAGCAGTTTTAACAATTTCTAAAGCGATTTGAGAAAAGAACTCTGAAAATCTGTGGGTCGTATTCAAGACAATGACACTTCATCAGTTTCATGATGCAATATGTTCCAAGTAATTATAGATATACTGAGTGTGTATTATCTCAAAGTTTGGAAGCTTAAGCCCAAGTTAAGCTGCTGCTGTTGTCATAATATGAGAGACAAAAATGTTGAGAGCTTTTATCTCTGTTGTTCTCACAGTTCAGGAACTTCAAGATCATTTACCGGCGTTATGCTGGCCTGTACTTCTGTATTTGTGTGGACGTGACGGATAACAACCTGGCATACCTCGAGGGAATCCACAATTTTGTAGAGGTAACACTCAAACACATGATGTATAGATTTAGGAAGTGAACTATGATGATTTAGTTCTCATGGTTCGGTTGTTTTCTGGAATGTCTGTCGATGATTTCTTTCAAGATGTTCTGTCCTCTTCTGTCTTGCTTCTCCTCATTAAACCTGAACGCTTGTGAGATACATGGGGCTGCAATCAAATTTGAATTATTTTATATTCAGGATTTAAGTGTACTAGTGATACACCTCACATTAGAAAACAATTGCTCTCCACACTGACTTCAGGATATGGATTATCAGCTTGTTGCAAGTAAAACAAATGAGTCACAGTTAAACATTCAGCATGACCGTTCATGTCAGTGCAAATTACCAAACACAGAGGTAGCTTCATTAAAGGGATAGTTCACCCAAAAATGAAAATTCCCTCATTATCTACTTACCACAATGCCGATGGAAGGGTGGGTGTGGGGTCATCCAAGTTTCCATAAGCCCCGACATTCAAATTCGACTTGAAACAGCCTCATTTACACCATGTTTTTAGCCTAAATGGCTGCTGTGATCCACACGTGAATGCGGCTCCAGATGAGGCAGTGGTATCCCCAGAGACTCATAGAGCAAAATGTGTCTGCGTAGATAATTACATTACGTGTGTAAAGAAACGAGTTTGCCCACGTTCGGAGAAAAAAAATGTGCGAAGAGCGATAATTGTGGCTGTGAGCTTAAGTTGAACAAAACTTTCAAAAATGGTATAACACCCTTTTCCACGTGCTGATGTCAGCCTGTGTAGCTTCTGAACAGTCTGTCCATTCATTTCTTCATGGAAATTCAACACAAAATATTTTAGAGACATATTACTGAGAAAAGCATATTTCTATCATCTGCTGATTGAGCTGCACATTGTAACGTATGAATTATAGTTACTATTATAAACAGTGTGGTACAATTAACATGCTAAAGGAGTCAGCGTAACAAAATATCAGGAGGCAATTTTAACCTTCGAAGAATATATAGAGGGACTCATTTATTCTAAATCGTAGTTATGTGAAGGCATTAGACAGCTCAAGTCCGGTCTTATTACTGAGTTGAAGTGCTGTTTAACTGCTTTTTCTCTTTCTAATCATATTCACTTTAATAAATCAAATAGTAGCAGCTCAAACTGACCCTGGAGTACGATCGACTGTTTGTGCAGGACAGAACAAACAGTAGTTTTCTATCCAGAGCCGTCAGGAGTGAAGGTCATTGGATGTAATGTTTGACTATAAAGGAATGCATGCACACGCACTCTGAAGCACACAGCCGTCTTCATTTCCACTTTTTAAACTTGTTGTGCACGGCCACGTACCCGACGAGCAACAACCCATTCAAAAATGAATCCTGTTGAATTTTTTTTTTTTTCCATCATATTTTTTTCTCTACGCCCAAGTTAATACAAAACGAGATGAAGTGCACGTCAGCTCGCTACGAGACGTCACACTGCTCATTTGAACAGTCACTGATGCTAATTTGAAACAAGGGGTCTGTAATTCGGTCACGCTCCATGACAATATATCAATGCTTCAAAATAATTGCACATGGAAACTAGATGAGGACCACATTAATTTTAATTTGGTGTGTTTTATATGGATGTGCTTGTACTGGAAATTAGCTTATTACATGGTTGTTAAGTGGCTTCTGCTGCTTCCATAGCGTCAGTATATTTCTGCACCAATGGGTCACATAAACACATTATTACCGTATTAATATATATATATTTTTTCAAATGTATTCTTAGATTATCTCTTTGCTGTTATCTGATGAATTACTGTTCTCGTCTTTCCTGTAAGGTGCTGAATGAGTATTTTCACAACGTGTGTGAACTGGACCTGGTGTTCAACTTCTACAAGGTAAGAAAACGAAAATACTATCTTTTACCTTGTGAGATTCTCAAACGATTTAATCAACACCTTGATCAAGCAGAAGGAGCAGAGGACATTTCTTTCATCACAATACCATGGCAACCAATTAAGTACTTACAACTAGAAATAACTCACCGAGTGAAATCCATCTAAACGATTATCCTCTATATTTCTCATAGAAAGAAACACTAAGCAGCTAACACCTCCGAATGCCCTCCCCCCCAGCTGCCGCCAGTGTTGTTACTAATTAGCGAAAGCATCTGAACATCCGCCCACGTGTTAGCACAAAGCAATTTGATGCAGTGTTACAACCAGAAGTGAAAATTGTTTAACATAAAACCGCTCTCTTTCTCTTCTACTGACGTTTTCCTGTTTCAAAGGCTTAGTTACTCACTTCTCTCATTATAGTTAAGTTCTAGTTATACAATTAGTTTGGGCCTGAGCACCTTGTAACACCGGTAACATCGACTGTAGTGTCAACCCCACCCTCGAAGTTTTCACCATTGTTTCTTAGTATTTACTGTATTGGTATGTAGTCGTATGGATGTAGCCGGATCTATCCAGTCAGAGTTAGTAGTTAGTATGTGTGCTAATGTTACTCAGTGTGTTTTGTCACCCACTGGTTATTTTGACATTTTGATGACACAGCAGTGGAGTTCTCATGCTGACCACAGGCCAGGTGATGACTGGACAACGTAAACATCATTTTCCAGAAACCTCAACAGTTTCATGTGTAGAGCAGGAGATAATGTCCCTCTGGTTTTTAGGTTTCAACATGTGGTTTGTGGTATCTGTGCTCTGTTTTCGTCCTTAATTGCCACAATCCTGTCATTTCCTTCCCTGCCCTCTAACGCACCTCTTCTCTCTCTGTGTTTTTAAGGTGTACACAGTGGTGGATGAGATGTTCCTCGCAGGAGAGATCAGGGAGACCAGTCAGACCAAGGTCCTCAAGCAGCTCCTCATGCTGCAGTCGCTCGAGTAGAAACCAGACAACCGTCCTTCCTACCTGCTCGGCATTCTGCTGCCCTGGGACCTGAACCAACCTCCTGTCTCTCTGGAAAGGATCCCCCATCATTGTCTTTCAGAACTTCAGGAGGATTTTAGAAATAGAAATACACAATATTGTTTACATATGATATATAATGTAGAAGTTTGGTAAATCTCTTTGTTATGGCAGTCTATGGCTACATCCATACTACTACGTTTTCTTTTGAAAAGCATCAATTCTGCTACGGATCAGCTGGAGTTCACACTAACAACAATTCACACTAGAGACGCTAAAACTGAGAAGTTAGGACACGTTCCTGGCTTTGTTTTAGCTCGAAAACTGCAGGGCTGGGGTTTAGTCTGGATGGGTATGAACAGAGATGTTTGGAAAAGGTGGTGTAGAATGATTGGGTCTCACAATGTATCCTTCGCTTATTCGTCAGGCTCCTATCGTGTTTTTCCTGCAAATACTGGAACGCACGTGTCAGTGTACTTAAGTGGTCAAGAGATATGTTTTCACGCATGGTAGTATAAGATTAAAACTGATATGGATACGCTTGTGGGGGACAGGTCGTTTAAGTTTCAAAGTGGCATTTTCAAACAGAATCGTAGTATTATGGATGCAGCCTCTGTGTTAAAATACTCTGTGTTGTACTCTTGATGAAGTCACTCGATACAAAGGCTGTACATTTCAACATGTTGACATTTCGTACACCATTTCAGTTACAGTCAGCTTTATATTGGGTTCCCTTGTCCTAACGCCAGAGGCTGCAGAAATGAGTAATTTCATGTTGTTAGTAATTGCATTCATCTCTATTGAGTGTGGAAACACTGACGTAAATCCATCAGTGACACTGCTCTCCCCTCCTCCTCCTCCTCCTCCTCTCCTCCCTTTATTAACCTCAACTTTCATTTAATGGCACTAACAGAACTAACAAGCACCTGTATGTGTATAAAGACGGCCTGTAATGATCGGATGTTTGCATTGAGAACTTGAAAAATTGAAAACCACCTGGCAGCCGTCTCTATGAAACCACGCGAGCAAAGACCTGGCAAGTGTTGTGGTGTTGGACTCACCAAGGCTGCTCTGCATTTTATATCTGTACAAGCAAACTCCCAACTAGAAAAGGCCCTTTAAAGCAGTTGACCCAGCGCGGCAAGTTCCTATTTGACTGGAGTGTACTTAGGACGAGTACCATTGTGACTGTGTTATGACAACCTGGTGTTCTCACGGCTGATGAGAAACGCAGTTAGTTATGTTAACTCAAGATGGCGTCTGTAGTCCTCTTATATGGTGCTCGTTGGTCACACTTAAAACGCAAATGCACTCAGACGGAATAAGACCTGGGCATAGAGGATATTTTACACAAAGCAGTGCTGTGACGCTCGCTGCGAATGGTTTGTGCGTACGTGCGTGTGTTGAGTTGTGTTGAATATTGTCATTGTCATTCCAGTAAAACTCTTGAGTCTGAGCATTATTTACATGTTTAAGATCCATGCAACAAACTGTTTTTTAAATTTCCTCAAGAACTTGAATTTGACAAAAAAAAAAAAAGGCCAAAACTTTGCTGGACTTAGATGTTGATGAAATTCCTTTTCATACTCTGATTTAACCAGATCCACTCAGAGAGGCGGTTTCAAACATCATTGTTGTTTAACTCATTTTTTTTATTTTATGGTTATATCTGGCATTATAACAGAAACATGTTCTGCTTCCCTTCTCGTCCACATGTGAGTTTATTGGTGGAAAATGTGTGTGTATGTATTGTCTCCAATTCAACTACCCACATCAATATGTCCCATTATATGTAAATAATAAAACAGATGAAGTGATACATGAGCATCGACTGTTTCTGATCAATCTCTATGAAAAGGACATTTGCCTAAAATTTGATCCTGACATTGTCCAACATAATAAATAAAATTATAAAATCAGGTACTATTTATTCTCATACATATACTTTTTTTAACCATATGTTAGCTTGATAAGTATTCAGTATGTATTATCTGTTAACAAAACATGGAAACAATTGGCTGCACCAATGGGCTCTGAGGTGCCTCGGTCTTGAACGCCACTAACTGGTGACTTGCCTGTTCAGTACCTTAGCACCATCTAGTGGCCAAACATCTTCCACAGCAAATACAATGTAGTTATGAGGTCATCCTGACAGCTTGTCTCGGATCGATAAATCAGTCAATATATCCACATCAGCTACATTAAGCCACTCTAGCTGTTACTGCATCGACCCTGAAACATAAATCCAGACAATTGGACACAGAGGTCATTTACTCTTCATCACTCGAGTCCTGTGATATCCTAACATCGCCCTGACTGCCTCCCACAAGAAATGACTTGCCTGAAGAATGGAGGTTGAGCCGAATGAATCATGTACACGGATTCAACTGTTAAACCTACAGGTCTGTTAACTCAGCAGCGCAATCAACCCGATGCGAGATAACTTGTTGCTAAACTAGAATTACCGCCCTGTGGTTGTGTGCCTCAGCCAAACAGTGCAGTTTCAGTCTACACACATTCTTTCCAGTCACCGTGACCTTTGACCACTGAAATTTAATCAGTTAATCTTTTCGTCCAAGTGACAACTGGTCAAACAGACATTAAAGTATCATGTTCAAGGGGCCATAAACAATAACCGTGAGGCGACTTTAACCTTTGACGACCTACATGCTCTTAGCTCATCCGAGATTGGACGTGAACAGTTGAATTCAATTTGAAAGAATTCTCCGGAGGGGCTCCACAAAAAAGGTTTGTGTGAGGTCACGGTGACCTTTGACCTCCAAAATCCTAAATGTCCAAATTAATGTTTGTACCAAATTTGAAGAAATTCCCACAAGGCCCCAAAAACCACAATGTCTCTGGCCGTTGCACAGGAATGAAAAACCTAAGATTCATAAACACTCGTGATTGGAATGAACTTTAACCAACTGAGCATTTTAACAGGAAGTTAACATTAACATGCAGAAGACAGGTGTTACTGAAAAAAACAAGCAGTTTACTGGGAATTGCATAATCATTATAATCAATGAGCAACACTCACCCACAAGACAAATCGTATTTACAGCACAGGTTACTAGAGATGTACAGTAGTAT
This sequence comes from Verasper variegatus, assembly GCA_026259375.1. Lineage (NCBI taxonomy): Eukaryota > Metazoa > Chordata > Actinopteri > Pleuronectiformes > Pleuronectidae > Verasper > Verasper variegatus. The sequence continues at coordinate 15,749,175 of CM048047.1, forward strand.
TAAGGTTGATTACACAACATTCGTTACTAAGCAACAACTGCGTTGGATTGCATTCATCACTGGATTGAAGAGGTGAGAAAATGAAGTTTATCATATGGCTAGTTTGATCAGCTCTTACTGACTGTACAAAGAATACATACAAATGAATGCAGGCTCACTCTGGTTCTACAGTGTTTAACCATTCAGATGTTGTGACTGTGAGTGATCAGAGATGTTGCTGACGTCCTCCTGCAGCTCAGGAAGTCAACATCCTTTCATCGTTACCCCCACATCAGCAGCAAGTGAAAAACAAACTCGCCTCGTGACAGTAGAAAAAAAAACAATCAAATCTAATTAAGACTTTCAGTTGTTATTTAGTAAGAAATGATAACATCTACAATTAAAATCTTTATTACAGTTCAAGTCAAATAAAATGTACAATTCTATAGTTACAGCATACAAACAAAATATGAAAATTCGAAAGTAAAAGTGCACTTGCAGAAGGAGACAAACTATCACACTATGCCAATATTTTATGATTTTTCCCCCCTGACCATCTGTCTCTTGATATCCAATAATATCTCATGTCGCTCCTCGGCGTGCTGGCTCACAGGAGCTTAAACACATATGGTTCTCTTTTAACATTCATTTCGGTATTTCACTTTGGGACCACCGCCTCCGCGCTGTCCCCCAGAAACAATTTTAAACTATGCCAGTCCTGACTGGCAGGCAGATGTGACGTTGGCCACTAGAGGCCTTTCCATAAAAACCCACTGGCGCCCCAAGCTAGCTGGTCAGCAGTGGATCCTATGATGGGGGTAACCGTCCTCCATCCACAGGAGTGAGGGTGTCCAGACACGGTGTAATCATGGGGGATGGCTCTGACTCTGTGGATGAGTCCATTAGCCTCGGCTCTGATTGAAGGGGAGGTGGACGTGCAATCCACTTTCAACCCACCAGCTGCGAAGCTGATGACTGAGGATGGTGCATGCAGCCCAAACCCGGCTTCCAGCACGGACCTGCACGATGTCCGTAAGAAAGCAGCGACTAAGGTTGGAATTACGTGGGCTGAAGTTTGCAGGCAGTTTTTGTTATGATATCCATTCAGCTGGGTCAGTGTGACCTGCTCTCAGTGGTGCAGACAGAAGCAGTGCAGTTTTGGTTATTAACTCACAACCTCATATTCCCAGCAGCGCCACAATCCAGACCATCAGTGTTATACAGAAAGAGGAAACTGTGTTTGAGAGGGGAATTTCCCAGGTTCTCTTTGGGGCAACGCAGGGCCGGCTCTCAGGTTGGTTCAACAAACATTTTGCAACAGAGCTGCTTCCGTGCTCAATAATCAGAAGTGAAAACTACTCAGAGGGTTAAATCCAGGTTCCTGACATTTATCAAGGCAAACTTACAGCCATGCATGATTCAACAGCGTTGAGCTGCTGTGAGGGAACTGGGTGGGCAGCAGAAAAGTTTCCCCAAACATGGCACTGAGGCAAAACCAACTGTGGTTTCCTGTGACGTCCCTCATGCAGTATGTGCATGTAGAACAGTGTGAATCAAAGGGAGGTCATGGAGAGAGAAAAATCGCAGCAGGAGGAGAAACAGTTTTAGTTTTGCAGAGACTGATGCGATTGGTTTGTCTTTCACTGTGATCGGAGCAGAGACACTGAGACTTGAACATGGTGTGAATTTGATGATATATCTACAGATTTTGGGAACTTTGGGATAAAATAAAGAGCATTTGTTCTCTTTTTTTGTGCTTTCAACCTGAACCACAGGCTTCTCTATGTGAATGTAGAATGGTGTGACGGGACCAGTTCCTATCACACTTTAGAGACATGGAGACTGGGAATAATATACTGTAGATCCACAATATCAAGTATATTACTAAGGCCAATACTCTACATTAAAACAATGCATTTTAAGGCAAACACAAAAAAAGACTACACATCAGAGTGACTAACCTGGGTTCACTTTAAAAATCTGAAATAACTGATGAGCTGCCTCAGTCTTAAGATCAGATAAAAGGTATTAACAGCCAAAACCTCGGAAACCTTCGTAAAGATTTGAATAACATCTGGTTTAAATTTCTACATGATAATTCTAGTCCAAAATCTGTCTATGTTTAGACTCTTTATATCTCAGTCACTATCAACACAACTCGGAACTTATAAGTACAGTGAACATAATGGCAAATAAAAACTGAAATATCATATCAAATAAAAAGTCAAAAGCGTCGACCGAACGAATCATGAGTCCTACCAGACCGTCTGAACAATGAACAGGTGCAACTCAATTTACAGATAATAACTTACAAACAATGACGTGCAAACGCAGAAAGCATGAAATTGTTACTCAAACCAGGATGAAAAAAATAAACACAGAAGAACAGCAGGGCAGCCCATACACACAACCCTCGACTTGTCCTTGTCTGGTCAGTGACTTGAGAAAGTGATTTTTGAAGAAGAGGATTCCCCGTCTTTACGATCGCAGTGTGTTCATAATGAGGGGTTTCCCTGTCCAGACACAGGTGCAATGCTGACCCCCTCAGGTAAGATGTAGGGACTCTTACCAGAGGTCAGGGGTCAGGGGTTGCAGTGATCTCCACGATCATTTGTCCAGGTGATCCAAGGTGTGTGAGTCCGTGGAGAGAGGGACGACACACCAAAAAACACCTGGAGCTGAGATGTGAGAAGAGAAAGGAGATGAATAAAGTAAAAAAGAAACTACAGATGAATTTGAATGTACCACCGCTACAGCCTGATTCAAGAACACACCACTGACCTATAGGGGATGCCCCGTCGCCGTCAGCCTGTAGGTGAGCGTGGGGTCTCGATCCCTAGCAATTACACTGCTGCTTATTCTGTGTGGTGGTGCCTCTCGGCTGCCGCAGCTGCCTCAACGACGCGTCTCCATACTGGATACCTGAACCCATCCTCTCTGGGTCTAACTCACCTTCGAAATAAATGAAAACTGTTGGCAACGCAGACATGTGTAGAGCGATACACTGGACTAAAGGTCCTAACAGCTTCATTTACTCATGCACAAAGATCAAAAGTAAACACGTCTGCAAACTTGCACACGGAGGCTCAACCTCCTTATCAAACAAAGTGTACCTGATTCTATCTTGTTGAGGATGATGCGAGCGCACTTCAGAAAACCCTCCTCCACATTCTCCCCTGTCAGAGCACTGGTCTCGAGAAAAATCAGCTCTTCATAGACATGAAAATACAAGAAACGATGAAAATGAGAAAAGAGTCACAATCGGTAAGCATACATGAAAATAGGGCTGGGCAAGTAACCGAAAATGTGTAACCTCTAACCGAGTCTGCCCCATAATATAATCGTTCATTAATCCTAATTGAGGTAAAAGTTTGAAATAATCGTGATATTGATTTGAAAGTCGCCAAGACCTACATGAAAAGCAATCAATCAAAAAAAGAGACAAAGTTAAAGTGTGTGATGAATTTGACATCACTTACCGTTCTCCTGAGCAAAGCGCGAGGCCTCTAAGAAGGTCACCTCTCTGTCTGCATCCAGGTCTTTCTTGTTGCCGCACAGGATAATAACAATGTTGGGACTCGCCAGTGTCCGTGCATCTGTCAGCCAGTTGGTCAGGGCATTATATGTCTCCCGGCTGTAAGACAGGAGGACAGATGGACACAATGGTGTTTACTGCTGAGGGTAAAGCATCACCCTGTTATATGTTAAACTCAATCATTTTTCTTTAATCTGCACAGACTCCTTTTTATTAATAATTAGCATTCTTGCTAGAATCTGGCACGTTAACAGTGTTTTTATACTGATGTTCATTAACATGCTGTCTCTATCAAATACATAAATAAACACACGTGTGAATATGTTTGCCTCCATAAACACACCATGTTGTATAAACAGAAGTCCTGGCCTGTTGGAGACTCTCAAGGCTTTAGAGCACTCATTACTTTGAGTGGGAGATATTTCAGTTCATTAAATAAGTGCTAGTAATGTACTTTTACTTTCCTTCCTCAAACCATATCCTCATATAAACACATGAGGACTTACCATCAGCAGGTTATTTCCATCTCAGATGTATCACAAGGGCTAAAGTTACTGTTTGCTAGTTGAAAAATATAGGATCTTTCGTTGTTTGAAATTAAAGCTGAACAAAAAGCAACAACCGCAACAATAACATGTTTAACTTAAGAAATAAAACAAACTTCATGTTTGGTTTGTGTATAATGGCAAATGAAGAGGATGTGTATTAATGACTTTTAAAGACTGACTTAATAACTTGGTCATACACAATCAAATACAACTTCATAATACACAGTTATAATGTAAATATTTAGTAAGAAGGATAAAGAGTTCGCCTTCTGAAAGAGAAAACTAATCTGTTTCCCTGGCTGCCAAGACAAGCCAAAATGCAGCAACTACATATTCGATCAAGACCAGAATATAAATCTAAATAGGTAAGCATTGCAATGTGTAATTGTTTTTAAAGTACATTCAAATTAAGCAAAACAAAGGCTGGTTAAAGAGAGCTTAACAAAGCCAGCTCTGCTTAAAGCTAACAACAAACAACTTAATTATCTAGGGGCTGGGCAGCATCGATCAGCAGAGTAGTCTCTTGTATACACATGATTTCATGTGATTGATCTACTTTCAAATTCAAAAATGTAATTTACTTCATCAAAGTAGCTCCAGAGCACAAAAGGACAAGAAAGCTTGAGAAGAAACAGTGTTTGCAGATGCTGCTTTTTCACTTTGTCCTTAAGATACAGTTTTGTCAAATGTTTTTTTAAGTATCAGTTGTACAATTTGCCTTCAAACTTCGAACCTTTTTAACTTTCCTGTTACAACCTTTGTTGGACAGAGTTGACAGTGATCACAATGATCATGGAAACTTCTTTGTACTGACGCCACTGATCACCATGGAGACAGGACCCTGGTGTCCGTGGTAACGCAAGGCCGGTAAGCTGAATGGTGTGGGTCAGTGGAGTTTTGTTTATCAGCTGCTTTCACTAACAGATTAAGAATGACACGCGGTCCTCGTCCACACACTGATGAGACCAAGCAGCTCAGTCACAATCCACTTCACATTGTGACGGCTTAATGTTACCTTGTATGTGTTCTTGGTTCTGGGGTGCCAGCCAGGGAGAACCCTGACAATAATTTATCTAAATTAAACTATGCCAACACAAAGGAGGTGTGAACCATAACCCACGTTACTCCCACACAACCAAAAGAAAACCTATCAATAGAAAAATCCCAACAACAAAAATAGCTGTCTTTCAGCCCCTAAACATGACAAAACACCACAGGAGATGCACCGTTCTTGTCCATGAGTTTCTTTTATTTTTCCAATGAAAGAGACGAAAAAACTAGGTCCATGCGAGAAAAAAACCTAAAACCAAACGCCAACAAAAAGACTCCACTTCAGGATATGTCCAAGAAAAAACTAAATATGGAAAAAACCCAGATAATCGAGAAGACGCCTCTATATTACAGCTCCTGTCACACTGCCCTCCATGCCCATCACCTCCAGTAAAGACACTACAGTCTCACAAACACACACAATATTACATTCCTATCTCTCTGCATCACTGCATTCGCTCCATCTCGATATCACAACCGCTCTAATGCAACTGTAAGCTAGTGAAATACAGACCAGTGAGTACATTCTGGTGCATATTCATTGTATGTATAGTAACTGAATTGTACAATTTCTGGAGATTGTATGGACAGATGACACAGACTGAAATAATACTGTATGTGTTCATACACACACATTATAAATAGAAAACTATTGACAGTTAATAGTGGGTAAGTAAATTTCCATTTTGAGTTTAAACCAGATTCAATTACAGCTTAAAATGTAATTTTGTCTTTTTTAGTAGTAGTTTGAATTCTGTAACACAAAAGGTATAATTTGTGCATAGGCAGAGGGACCGTTGGGTTAATGCCTGACACTGGGTGTGCCCAACGCACTGATATTGGCACATATAACGACAACAACCACACAACTTCCTGCTCGGGCCACACAACAGAGCCGGCTCTCTTGCTAACGTGCCATGCTAGCAGTCAATACAATGCTAAAGGTAGGTACATGGTACACAACCGGATGAACACACAACAGGTTCACCAGCTGCCTCTTTTAGTATTTGATGTCAGGCAGGACCTGTAGTAGCATTAACACGATTTGATTGGCTGCTGCCTATGTTGTCGCATGAGGATGAGCAAGCAGCACAATGTAGAATGGCAACACAGAACATTTCCCCATTTAAAGTGAATGAGCAGTGTTTCAGTTGAAGCCTCCAGTGTGTATGTGTGAGTGCTAAGTATAAGCGCAGTGATTGTTTTACCTGGTAATGTCATAGACCAGGAGTGCTCCAGCTGCTCCTCTGTAGTAACTGCGAGTTACAGAACTGAGGAGGAAAAAAACAGACAATTTGGTTGATAATCATTCATCTATAATATCAATGAAATATGGCTCAGAATTTTCAATAGGAAACTAGAGTCATTACCGGAATCGTTCCTGTCCAGCAGTGTCCCATATCTGCAGCTTAACCGTCTTTCCACCAACATTCACCACTCTGGATCCAAACTCCACGCCGATGGTGTGGTTGGAGTCCTGTTTAACTGAAACAGGGACGCAGCGAGAAGAGTGTGACAAATTCTATAATGTGAACTAACAGTTAAACAGAAAAATAAAGCAATTCTCCAGGTTTTTCTTTCCCTGAGCATTATCATGTGGTTAAAAAACACCTTTGCAACAGGTGCAATGGGGACTTTCAACTCTGCTCTTTGTACCTTACTTGTGATCTGTAATATGTTGGTGTGTTGTGCTTGTGTAAAAGATTAAGCAGTTTGATCTTCAGACATATCACATCCACGTTGGACACAAGAGGGAGATCGAGATGAGATTAACACTGTCAACCCCCCCTCTCTCTGCACTGACAGCACTGGAACCCAACACCCCTTTAATCAAATTAATACAAGCATGTGTGTGTGTGTGTGTGTGTGTGTGTGTGTGTGTGTGTGTGTGTGTGTGTGTGTGTGTGTGTGTGTGTGTGTGTGAGTGTGTGTGTGTGTGAGTGTGTGTGTGTGTGTGTGAGTGTGTGTGTGTGTGAGTACTCTGTGTGCTCATAAAGAATAACGTTGGAGCTTGACACGACTACCAGTAAATATCACTTTTCATTTTGTTTATTTTCCTACCTGCAGGTGAAAAAGAAACCAGTTTTACTTGTGAGTCATCTTCAGTGTCAACTTACTTACTTTTAATAGATAATTGAAAAGAACAACTGATCCCAAACGTAATCAGTCTCATGAAATCCTCCTTAGATATTATATTCTCCCTTATATTTTCAGTTTTCATTAGAAATGTCATCAGCACGCCTACTCGCTTGCTGTGAATTTTGCAGACATTTTCCTGCTGTATTCTCACACAGGCTCACTTGGACATTTTCAGGACATTTCACTAGGGGGCTGACAGGAAAGGTTCAGGGAAACTTCCGGAGCAACTGACTTTTGTATTTTATTGATGTATTATAACTGTGATTGTCAAGCACCTTGTATTGTTACTTTGCAGTTTGCAAAATTAAACCAAGTCAGAGGGGAGTAGATGTACACCACTTTTGTAAACCATTGTTTGTTGTTTTTTTTGACTGCACTTGAAAGAAAAATTAACGTAAGTCATGTAACGCTCCCTATAGGAACATTTAGTGAGTATCTTCTCTTTAGATTGTCTTAGTCCAGAACAGTCGAAAGCAGAGAACTGTGGTGTCATGTGTTTTATTCTGCTGGCTCAATAATCATCTACTTTGGTTTGATTCATTATGGAAGTCAATGAATAACTTTCTCAGGAGGAACTAAATTCCACAGAGTCTAACCCCACAGGAGCGCGAGAGGCTTTATGTGATATGGGAATCGGTGACACTAATTACATGACCATTTCTGTGTTATAACACTGTAATTAATTCACTCTTATCCAACCCTGAAGCGACTAATTGGCTTTAAAGAAGGACAACTTACACTTGTTCTCAATGAACTGGTGCAGGAGGCAGGATTTCCCAGTCCCAGCACTGCCAATCACCAGGAACTTAAACAGGAAGTCTGAAAGCAGAGGAGAGGAGAAAGAGATCAATGTAACACTAAGCCTGCTGCTCTTCGCACTTCCATCCTCAGAGACAATCCTTCAGATTTCCTCTTAATCCCATTGAGCTGCTACTTTCACAGTATTCAACAACCTTAAATTAGCCTACAAATCGCAAAGCCTGGCATGTAATCACCATAACAGGCTACTTCTGATTCTAATTTAATATGCTTGTTTGTCTGAGGTGAAAAAAGCAAATGTGTTTGAAGCCGTGAAGAAGCAACAGCACTTGTCAAAACATGTCATTAGAGCAAAGCCACGGCTGTGGAGCTATTAAACTTGGTTTCGGGTAAATGACTCATCCAGGGATTGAATGACCTCAGCCAGCTGGTTGTACAGATGTTGTTGTTTTGGTGAGTCGGCAGACACCATTGACGCATAAGATGCAGAATGACCCAGGACCCTGACATGCAAGGCCAGCACAGGCAGCCTTTGTGTGCTGTGACCAAAGTTTGTGCAAAGGGCATTAACGTGTGTAGATCCATGAGATATGAAACAATGACGATGTTCAGACCTGGAATTTACATCCATCCTGACTGATTCCATCAAATGCCTCCTCAATGTGTCTTGAGATCTGATTACTCAGTCCACATTTGGAGGTGGTCTTTTCTCTGTGTGAACTAAAATGTGTCCTCCTGCACCGCATTAGAGACAGCCTACTCAAATGATGTCATCGGCACAGTCTGAGGTACATCCTCATTCATGCGACAACAGGCTACAACAACACTAAAGAATACAGAGGTTAGAACTACAACAACAGATGACTCGAAGATGGATTGTATTTGATGGGGTACTCAAAGACCTAAAAAAAAAAAAAATCAATAAAATGAAACGGCAACAAAATAATAAGTAGAAAAATGTCCATACCATAATGCCATGAGGAAATTTTGTCCAAGCCATGGAAGATAAAGTGCAGTGATGAATTATGCTCACTGTGTTCAAAAGGTGTCACCTTTGTGCAAAAGTCATCGTTAACACAGCTTATTTCTAAGCAATACAATATTTTTGTAATGTTTTTTTTTTTGTTGTATTTGAGAGCATTGTGTTTTTCTGCTCTATGCAGAATACATAGAAGAATATAAGAGAATCTAGTAATGGTGGTGTTTTTCCAAAGAATATGAGAGAAAAACAAACAAAGATTGCACTACATTACAACTTTCCCTCTGCGCTTCAGTTGGAATATGAAGGTGTAGTGTGTACTCTTTGGTTGAAGCTTAAGTGCAGGCTCTACGTGCAGAAGTGCTGGTATAGCAAATGATTAGTGTAGAGATTAGCCATGTGAACATCCTGTGAATATTCAGCTTCACACAAGGTTAACAGAAAGAGTCACTGCGGCAAAAAGAACGTAGAGGTGGAAGAGATAGATTTTCATTTCCTGTGTGACATTTACCCTAATCAAGCCAGGGCTTTTGGAGCCACCTCCATCTGCCAACACACACAACCGCTGGCTCCGTTTATGGTGCACCTTTGTTTGTTGATGCGGGTGTTTTCTCAAGCAACACAAGCCAGAGGACACATTCATGGTAATGAAACAGCTCCAGCAAAGCACCAGCACTTACAAGCACTTACAGTTTTCTCCTGCAACAATCTCAAATGCACATTGTCAACGGCCATGACAGTAGGACTGACAGATCAGATTCAAAGGCTAACAGATCTGTATTAAGATTCTACCTCAGCTTTTTCAGCATCTTCCCAGACATTACATATTCCCACGCGAGATCTGCAGACAACAATCAAGCTGTCAATATGTCAAAGCAATGAGGAGCGAGGAATGCAGCACTGCCCTCTCAAAAGCAGCCTTTAAGGCTATTGAATTTTTGTTTTAAAAACACGTCGATATCACATAACCCCTGAGAGAACCGACTAACACTGTTATCTGCATTCACTTACACTGTGACAACATTTAACACACTCAGGCCAGAATTATTTTTCATGTTTCCTCTACAGACAAAGTACACAGAGTAATTACTACGGCAACTAACATTAAGTCATTGTCAATGAATCTCCTGATTATTTCCTCAAATAATCACTTGCTATTAAAATGACAGCAAATTGTGAAAAGGGTATTCTGTGCAGTGTCCAAGGGGCAAATAGGGGATATATCCGGGTTACTTTCATATATCACAAAGAAAGAGTTAATCCTCTAATTTAAGAAACATGGGATTCATTCCCTAATTCTTGCAGCAGCAGTATTCATGTACTTTTTTTTATTTTACTATTTCCACCACTGTCCGTGTTAGAGAAGAGACAGCACAGGAGACTGAGACAGAAATCAATAAAGGGCTATTACCGCTTCCATCAGAGCTGGCATTTTACACATATTCTACCCACTGGGAGGAAGTTTCATGCAAGGAGCGAAGGAGACAGGGAACAAGTGGAAACAGAGAGTGCAACAGAGCAGGAGAATTCTTTAAACCAGAGTCAGAATAGTCTTTTCTAGAGCCATTAAAGGCCGGCTGATGTTATTGCCAGATTATTGCCCAAAGACGTATCAAAATCAAGAAATATGTTGCAAGTTGATGACGTGCTCCAACACGTTAATAACATTCAGCGCTGTTTGCAGTGGAGTGTGCATCACAGCTGAGCAGATGGTGGTGCAGAGTCCAACAGTAAGATGCACACTTGTGAAATTAATTGCTGGAAACTAAATAAACAATGACCTCTATCTCGATCATACATGTATATACCATCTGTGCATAATGCATTAGAGATGTTCTGATAGCAGTACCAGCATCGGAAATGCCTGCAATACTGTCAAAAATAGGCATCGACACAAATCTATGTTCTGATCTAATACCACATTTTCTATAGTATATTAATTTCATATAGATAAAACTGCAATACTCTTTATCTGGGAATCACTGCCCACAGCACTGCCAAGTACTGTTATTAGAATGGAGAAGAAGGGATTCCCAGGGGTGCAGTGTCAGCCACAGCTGGCTAAAATGTCAGCAATTTGAAAATATCCCATGCCTGGAAGTCTCACAAGCAACACGACGACGTGTTGTTTGCAAGAAATCAGTTTCAAGGGGTGGCCCTAGTGTTTCCAATTACAAATGTAGCAATTGGCCATAAAATAACGATACAAGTATTTTTAATGGTACAAGTATTTTTTAAAATGCATATTGGTATTGAATTGGTACTCGGTGTCAGACGATATTTAAAGTCCAGTCTAGAATCCCTATTAGGAGGGGAGAAACATATATATATATATACACACATGTAAATAAAAATATATTCCTGAAGTCTATATAAGAAAAGGTTTTCTCACAACAATCGGTATCAATATCGACCTCGATAATCGAGTATTGATTGTGTTTTACTAATTTCTTCTGTCAGTGCTCGTAGACTATGGATGTATTTACAAGAACATACTATACACAATACATCCATGTCACAGACAGGCGCAGCCATGTCTTCATTTGCTTATAAGGCAAATGATCTGTAGTGAAAGGAGAAGTCAAATGACAGGGGATCGGACTGACACCTCACAGCTGCTGCTCCACAGGTAACTCGGGGCTGATAATATGTGCCTCCATCAAACAGGCCCTGCAGCTGATATCCACCCTTTAAAAGCAAACAATCTCCCAGCCCTGCAAGGTCACTGCTCCAGCTCCAGCTCCAGGTCCCCGGTCCCCTCGGGGCCGCAGCCACGTCCTTCACGTGTCAACATGTTATCGCAGAGTGTGAAGTTTGAAACAACTTTTACCTGGGGAACCGTCTCACCGTCGGCTTGCTCTTGTTTATCACCGTTTGAGGAAGCAGCCCGCTCCGCCATTGTATGCCAGGGGTGTCTGTTTTACCACAAGCTGAACGCGGGCACCACAACAGTGTATTTAAACGGACTGTCAGCAGGGAGATGTCGTTCAATCGCCATTAAAAGACGCAGACGCGATGAGGCGGCAGGTTAGCTAGGTGCTAACCCGAGCTAACCGTGCAGCCCGCTAACTAGCAGCGTCGCTAAGAGCCGAGCACAGAGCAGCTAGCGAGCTTTGAATTACAGCACAACCCCACACGTACCGTACGTCTCAGACATGTCGACCCTCGCTGTGCGGAAGACTCAGTCCGACCCGTGGAGCTGTTCTCTCGGTTGTGTGACAGCGGTGCGCTCGCTGGGCTCACACCTCTCCCGGGTGTTTATCTATCTACGACGCCTGAGGTTTCCTCGTTAGCTTCCTCCAGAAACACTGACTGCGTCACACGTCATCCGCCGTCGGCCGTGACGCGCGGGTGCTGGTGGTCATCGCACTGTTATTGTGCCGTAAACGAGTGTTTATTCAACTGATCTATATCCACTTCAAATGTTTAGATGATGAAAACAAGTGCAACGATCAACCATTTTACTTATTTCACCATTGTAGCCATTCAGTAAATGTCTGGTAGGATTCTAAATGTTGTGTAAATCTTATCTCAGTCTTAAATTTGTTCTTACACATGTTTACTATGAGACTGACTTCATCATAAACTCAATGATTCTGTTTGGTTCGTTTCACATCCATAGGAACAGAATGGCAAACAGTAGCCCTACTTTCACAGGATTTCTTTAATTTCAAGAATATATCAAAGCTTTAAAGAATATATCAAGACTTTACACAATGTATCAAGACTCTATAACGTATAGACTCCAAAAAGAGAAACTGACCAACTTACCATCAAATGAAATTGTTTCTCCTCCCCACCCCGTCCCCCCTGTATATTTAGACAAATTGTGTGTACTGTTTCATTTCATTGTGTGTGTGTGTGTGTGTGTGTGTGTGTGTGTGTGTGTGTGTGTGTGTGTGTGCGTGTGCGCGTGTGTGTGTGTGCACCAATAAGCCAGGAGGTGGCAGGCAAACATAGAGAGACGTGAGGACTGAATTTTCTAGAGACAGCTTCATGTGTAGACTTAAACCTTTTCAGATGCTGAAGCCTGAACGTGACATAACATGATCCTGTATTTTCTAGGACACTGTTCATTTTGTTATGTTGCACAATTGTATTTCTGTTATGGATACATATTAACACAAAACAGATATTAGAACATTCACATGTAGCATCCCAATCTGTGGTGAAGGGAGTTATGCATACATGTGGTGTCTTTGGCATGGAAATAATTTCTCAAACCAACGTCTTTTGAGGTTTTAGAGGAGAAAAGAATCTCTTCTCTTGTTCTACTTTGCTTATTCATTCATCACCTTTCCATACTTTCACACACACACACACACACACACACACACACTCACTCACTCAGAGCCCACGAGGTGGAGAGCAGGGCCGCCCAAGGGCAACAGGTGATAAATTACAGAGCCTTCCACTCTGCTACTATCTCTCGGAGTTCGTCCCTGGCTTTGTTCTGCTTTGGCAGATCCCCCCCCCCCCATCCATCCACTCCAGCCATGTTAAAAGCTCTTTTCATAAGATTAAAGGCAGAAGGAAACACAAGGCTCAGCGTCGTGTGGGGGCACGGATGTTTTCCTAAGGTGGGCTACAAGAAACGCCGGCCTCAAAGGTGTGCGAGCAGACAAAAAGAGAAAAGCTCTTCCGTTAGGTGGGCGTCTGATTGTTTCTTTGTCCTACTTCTTGTCCTCTTGTTCCTGAGCAGGTGTCTTCTGCAGGGAAAACAAGGTGCGTGTCTGCCACTGTTGCGTGGGATGTTTTGGGGATTTTGACCTTGGACTGAACAGTTTAGACCAGCAGCAGAGAGAGAGAGAGAGAGAGAGAGAGAGAGAGGCCCCCCCGCTGGATTCACGTGTACTTTTAGAAAGATATCTCAAATGGAAAATACCTATGGAGGTAGGGAGGGAGGGGGAGGTGCATAGAAAACAGTGATCAGACGCTTTCATGTCCCGTCAACCTCAGGTCAAAAGAAATGATGAGCACATAGGGGAAGCCCCGCATAAACCCAACAACATTCACAGTGTTTACAACAAACATTGAGTCATTTTCCACAGGATCATTTGAGTGAATCATCATTTGACACAGATGAGCTCTGCGGTCGGCCGGTGGCATCACTGCAAACATAAAGGTGTATGTTACATCATGACTCACTGCCCGTACAGTTAGAACACAGGGGTTCTAGACAACCTGCTGTTTTATACACAGAAACAAAGGGATTCAACAAAGCAACGGCTATTAAGACACGTGATGAATATGGCCTCATTAATGAGTTGAAACAAGCACAAGAATTTCATGAAGGCTGAGGGTATTCACTTGAGCTGACAGACGTTGCTGATAGAGGCCAAGCGAGTGCGGCAACACGCGACCTTTGAAAAATCACAAATTTAAAAGCCAACGGTCAGACGCCTGCAGACAGACGGTCATGTGTTGGAGTGGAGGACGACCTGTGCGGCTCTGATTCGGACTGAGAGGCTGTATTTATGTGCATACCGACTCCGCACAGTTAGTGCTTGTGCAACTGTTTGTTTGCACGCCAGGGTATTGACTTTAATTTCTACCTCAGCACACTGTGCTTCACTCAGCCAACCCCGAGCAGACTGCTGCACATTAGATCAGAGACCCCCAGGTTATTTGAATGATTCTATGTAAAGTGAACAGGACCCCTCACGTTAACAAACTGCAAGTGTGTAGAGCATCTTGTTAAGTCACATCACTGAGGGCTGTGTATGGTAGAGAAAGGTCTGGTATCACGTTCCTCTCAGCTGTTCATAGTTCACCTCTCTTTCATCTTTCCATTATCGAGAGTTGTAATGTAGTGGGTCCAATACAGGCAGCTGTAAATAGACTACAGTAGCACTTTTTATCTATTAGAAAATAAAACCATAAAGGAAGGACAACTTTATGACGCCCATGTCATACTTTGAACACAGTTTCATTATTATTATCTCCATGAACGAGGTCATGTTATCATCCCGTCTGTTTGTTTATTTCAAAACTCAATAAAATGTTAGTGCAGATCAGGATTCGGAGGAGGATCCAGGAGTGTTTCATCACTTTCTTTTACATTGTGAGATGCAGCGTTTCTCAACTTTTTCATTAATTTCCCAGAGGTGGTTCTTGAGGGAAAATATCTGACATATTTAGGGGACTGATATTACTGTGCAAGTTAGTGCAGCTTGATTGAATTTAGGGATGAATGGATTTCTATCAAAGTTCGTGGACGGATGAGACACAGGCTGAGAAAGGAGGTATTACATTTTGGCACAGATCTGGACAAAGGAGCGGATCCAGGATTTGTTTCCCCACTTTCTTCAACATTGTTTTTTCGCCGATTGTTTGGTTCATAATTCATAGATCTTGATGAAAAAAATCTGGCATATTTGGTGAACTGATGTCTATGATTGTGTGCAATTCGGTGCATCTTGATTGCATCTACAGAGACTGTGTGACTGGCTTGGAGGAGGTATGCAGAGTGTTGTGTCATTTATTTCTTTGTAGTGCATTTCTTGATATTTCCTTCTCTTTGGGAAATTTACTTTTTGTATAACATGGATATCTTGAGAAGATTTCTTTGCTTTGTTAGTTCAGGTTATTTTTGTGTTCTTTTTAGGTTTATTGGGTCCTTCCACCGATATTTCTGTGAGTGAGCATAAGTCAAAGTCGAGACGTGGTCATCAGAGGTCAGGGGTTAAGAGCATGAACAGGAGCGGCTGTGTCAGTGGAAAGAATCCTGCTGACCTCTTCAGTGGCAGATCACTATCTTTACCCCAGCAGCTTCCTCCATACATCTTCTACTACCAGAGCACAGAGTCACCTCTCTTCACCTCCACACCAACAACTCCTTCCACCTCTCGTGCAGCCACACCACCGCCTGGAGGAGCACAGGATGTTGTCTGTGGTCAGGAGGAAGGTCTCGCCTTGTTTACTTCTCAGCTGCAACTTTTGTTTTTCCACTTGGAAGTAAAATGAATTAGCTTTCGCCAAAACCCACTGTGCCACTTTTTCGAACAGAGATTAAGCCTTGTCTAAAACAAAAGGCTTTTTCCCCCGACATTTTGATAAACAAAAAAGGGAATAATACAATTATTACCTCTGCAGAAGTGGTTGTGTTGTAATTTGTGGTTTGTTTGTGTAGCACTCTGTTAGTTAGCAGGGATTACACAAAAATTACCAGACACATTATCACGAAATGTGGTGAAAGGATGTGGTATGAGTCAGAAAAAACACAATACATTTTAATGTGGATCTGGATCAGGGGATGGATCCAGGATTTCTTTTTCGCTTTCTGTAACTTTGCATGATAGGGCGTTTTTCAACATTTTTAATGATTTCACAGAGAATAATTTATGGATCTTGATGAAAAACGCTGGCAGGGGACTGTTATTTATGAGTGTGTGCAATTTGGTGCATATCCAAATAACTATCTGGATCTAGTGAATTGAATTGGTTTCTCAAGGCGCCTGTTGGTCCTTCATGGAGGTATATGCTCAACTGAGTGTCATTCCAGTTATTCCTTGAATTCCATTTAGCTGCTTCGGTTTCAGGGTTCTGATATTTTATTCTGGCTCAGTGCGACACTATCATGACTGACTGGGACACTTGAATACAGCAGAACCATTAGTGACACATGTGCTTTTTAATACAAGTCAAAATATGTTTGTTTTTGTCATATGAAAATACAACCTGAATTAAAAAGATCACTGTAGAAGACACTGTAGAAGTGTGTGTTACATTCTGAAAGGAGACAACTCTACTTTGTTGTTGTTCCTGTTGTTCAGGGCGTATGTATTTCAACCAAATCAAATTCTTATTTTCACATGTTGCATAAGACAGTTGCATAAAACCTTGGGATCATCAGCCAGTGGCTGTTGCTGAAATAAAAGAGAGAGAGAGAAAAAAATATTTCGATCAGCAACATGCTCTGATGCGTTCTGTGTTCTCCTTGGCTCCATTCAAAATAATCAATCACAGTCCTCTGCCTCATGTTATGACACATATTGACATATGGAAGGTCTTATCATCCTCTCTCGCTGCATGCCTGCTGGATGTAACATGTTGAGGAATCTCTGCATGATGTCATTCACAATGTGTGGAATTCATACAGATCTGCTGTGAAGATCATCTTGCAGTTCGTCCTTGGGGTAAAAAGTGAAGAGGTAGCCAGAGGCGCCACATTTCCTATAGCGGACTGTCAGTGCTTGTTCTCTTTTCAGCTCCAGCCCCACAAAACAACCAAGAAGCCATCGTTTTTTCATTCAGGGGTTTATTCTGCAAATCTCATTGTTGGCTCCTTTTCAAAACACACTTAACTGAAAAGGCCCCTCCAGAAAACATCAAGCCTTTCAGAGACACGCCAGACTGCACGTACACAAAGGCCGATGTTTGCCGGAGAAGAAAAGGCTCCGTTCTTTACATTGTATCTGTGTGTGTGTGTGCTGAAGTCAGGAAATACCTGTGACCCACAAAGTCTCTTTCCCTAATATCTATCACTCCAGAAAACATTTATAGAACAACAACTACCACAAACACAACACAGCCTAAATTATTAGTCACTCAATCTGTGTCTGTGATGTTATCTTCTCCCTCCCCTGACTTGCTTTTCTTTGCCATCTCAGAGGTTATCTCTCATGTTCTCAGAGTCACAAAGGGCTCATATACCTCCCTCAGGCACAAACATATGCCAAACCCTTCTCTATATTTCCCCTTCCTGTCACAGCTGTCAGGAAGCCAGGGAATTCATCCTCTCTCCATACACATATAATCCTGTAATTATTTGATTCTCACACTTTGTTGTGCAAAGACAACTTGCCTCATTTACATCAAGTCTACGGATTACTGTTATGTCTGTGCAGCAAATGCAGATGTTTTACAAATCCCTGTCTGGAAGGATCATTCTTTAATGATGAGACATCTAAATGAAGCCATGTTTGGCAAAACAGAACCTAAACTGATGTTGATTTATTAAATGGAGCTCAGGTCACCAGGCAGAATCTAGGTCGGTGGAACTTGTCTGTAATGAAACTCAGAGTGTGTGAACAGGAGACCCTCTCTGAGACGTGGGGTTCATTTGTACGCTCCTGCCCGCTCATGCACGCCCTTATTAGCCGGCCCTGCGGCGATGTGTCACGCTGCCTTCCAGCGGGGTCGTGTTTACCATGTTCATGAGAAGAGTTCATATGAACGCCCTCTTCTTGACAACGTCAGACCTGGACTTTTTCTGAAAACGTGGAGTTCTCGAGTTTGCGGCGTGTTGGCTCACGTTTTCAGAAATGGCGAAGGCCATTAAGGTTCATGTTTCAAAGGTTACTATGTTGTAATTTTTTGTGAGGAATCTTCTGTCATTATGCCTTTACATTTCCTGCATGACATTACCCACATACTAACAAACATATCTTTCTCATTTGTTCGCCTTTGTGGCTTCATGACGTCAACAGTCTCATTGACCTTAGTGTCCATGTTGCCATTGAACTATCAGTGGTCTTCACACAACTTAACCACTCCCACACTGAGCGTACAATGTTCACCACATCCCACATCATGACTACAAGTTCACGTGTTCCATTTGAAGGTAGCGTGAGTGACAGAAAACAGTCAGTCCCCTGGGGATGACGTCACTGGCCATGATGGATGACATCACTGAACACAACACCTCAATGTCCACAAATCAAAGAGGTGTCTGTGCACATCCTGTCTGTGTCTCAAAGAGTTTCAATCATGTCACTGGAAGTAGTTTCGCCTGTTATTGAATTATTTTCAAACTCTCTTGTAAACTATGTGGTTTTGCATCTGTAAAAAATCAATAAAAAACTATCGCACAGAGAAATTGTATCTATTCAAAACCTAATTATTTCTTAAAAGGTAACAGATAAGTGTGTTAGTCAGCCAAAGTGCCATTGAAATGCAGGTATCGGCTTCTAAAATGAGAGAATTTGCTGCTTGAACCTAATTTGTGACATTTTAATATCTTTGAGTTTTAGCCTGCTGTTAAGAAAAGGCACACAATCACTTGGGTTCTGGGATATTTTGAAAGACATATACTTTATAGCCTAATAAATAAAAATATCACTCAAAAAAGAACAATTGATTTGAACAAGATCCCTCCATTTAATAAGAGCATGTGTAAACTGTGAAGCGATGCTGTCAAAAGCCTGAACATGCTCACGTGTCCTAATTCCACCTCCCAATCCCTCCTCTCTATTTGTAACAGCAGAGAGGGTCATTGACCTCGGTGAGGCGGGTTAATCTTTGGCTAATGGGGACACCCTGGGGCCCAGGTGTGTAACACCTGTGCTTTGGTGGGACCGCTCACCTTCATCACCTCCTCACCACTCTGCTCCCCCCGCCCTGCTGGCCTCCTTTGAGCTCCTCTAAAGAGTTTGTGTTTAGAGGGATGAGACCACATCCCTTCACAAAGCTCCAAACACAAAGTCAGGCCTCATGCTGACGTTTCTTCTCACGCAGAGAAATGATATATGACACAGTGTATTGTGTTTCTTTATTTGTCACTAAACTTATAGTAGATGATTTGATGACCATATATATGGTTCCATAAACTGTGCATTTCCTATTTTCAGTGACACATCCATACACTTTTGCCCATTTTAACAAACTCTGGACATTTTCCTGAAATGATCCACACAGTAGGAAGGAACCTTTGAAGGAACTTTTTTGTTCTTTTAAAGGTCAAGTGTATAGGGACATATAGAGATCTATGAACAGAGATGGAAGAAAATATTCATATATATTTTTCAGAAGGTGAAGATGAGGGGTATTCAAGTTGGTTGTAATTTACAACTTCACTGCAAGATGCCACAAAATCCTACAAACGGAACCTTTATCTTGATATATGTCAAAATCTGTAGCAAAATGTCCTGTAGCTATAAGTGGAATGATTGACTGTTTGTGCTTTAAGTCTATAATGGTCCAGCCCCCACCCCCCCCCCACGGGAATACATACTTGTGTCTTAGTAATTATCTATTTGCTGTTTGAAGTCATTTTGTATCTCTTTGTAGTTGTTTTCTGTCTCTTAGGTCATTTCCTTGGCTCGTTATTTTGTACAGTCAAAACCCCTTTTGTCCCAAAAGATTCTTTGATTGACTTTCTAACAAGAAATGTTAAAGAGTTATTTCAAACAGAAGCGTGGATCCAAAAGTCTCTTATCCCCTCTGGCCCCAGGGTTTCTTCCTGGTGAGCCCACACAAGATCACGCTTGTTTCAAAAATCGACCAATTAACAAAATGTGAATCAGCTCATACGTAAATTGTAAATCACAGTGTCACGAGGCTAAAATCTTAGGTTAGATTGATGTGATTCTGTAGATTTTTTAGTTCAGTTCAACATTTGCGGATGACATTTCTGCCTGGACCTGAAGTCTTTTCTTTTTCAAGCAGCCTAAACAAACTTGTATAATAGCATGGTTCACTTCTCCAGGGTCAGCCCGGGATAAGAAGCACCTTATTGTGGTGACGTGGTGGTGATGATGAGTTCCCCTGTGTTTTAAAGGAGTGCAGCTGCAGCTCTCTGTCCTCATTTCCTCTCACTTGTCATTGCTCCTCGCCTCAAATGATGGGGTCTGTGCAAACAAAGCGGTCTCTCATTTCCAGCAGGAGTGTGCCTCTGTTGTTTGCTCAACCTTCTCTCTTCAACCACCTTTTCTCTCTCTCTCTCTTTCGCCCTCGTGTCCCCGCTGCAAACATTAGCCTCAGACTTGTCATCTTGGCTTAATTAAAAGGGGTGAACTTGGCTAAACGTGTCCACCCCCGCTTCGCTCGCTCTTTAGCTACTCCATCACTGTTTTTCATAAAGGCTCGTTTCCTTGGAGGGTCGGGGGCTTGACTTGACTGCCTCAAAAGGACTTTCAGTTAATAAAGTTGAACCCTGGCCCCGCAGTGGGGCCTTTAAAAGGGCCACACCGCTCAGAGTGGCTCGACTCCAGGGGCCAGAATGGTGGCTGAGCAGGACACAAAGGAGAGGAGAGATTATCTTTTGTGGAAGTGACAAGTTTTGAGGCTGAGTTGGGGGGTCAGGGGTCCTTTTGAGCTAACCTAGGAAAGTAGCAATTTAGCCGATCCCCTCTTAAGTTACCATGACAACTATTTATTTTTCTCAAACGCTCACAAGCGTAAACACGCATCACAGTGGATTATAATCCACTCAATCCTGCCCTGATTTTAGCTCTTTGCAAAACTTTCTGGGTTTCACACGCTTAATTTTCTAACCTGTTTATCACTTGAGACATAAGCACACCCTGAGGCTATGTACAGGGACCCCACCCCCACCTGAACACCCACTCCCCTTTCTCCAGGCCCCCCTCACCCTCGAGGCAGAAACAAATAACCTCCTCTGGGATTTCTCAGCAGGAGCCTGCAGTGGTGCAGAGCCTCCGGTCGTGTTCTCGTGTCGGGCAGCTGAGGAGAGGAAGAACCTTTTGGTGTTTCCTCTGCTCAATGTGCGACTTTGCTTCTCTACAGTCAACAATATGAGAAGCACATGGCCGACATGTGGCGTTTACCTCACAAGATGCGTTTTCAATGAACGCACAAATATTAAATGTAATATTGATCAGATGCCAAGAACAGACAAACATCACCCTGATGTTGTGATTGTGGAGAAAAGCTGTGTAACTAATAGCAACAGAGTTTACAGCATACGAGGCTGATTAACCTTCATTCAACTCAGAAAAGTTGCTCAGGTGGAAAATGTTCGTCAGGTGGAGACGGCCTTGTTCTTGATGTGTGGATGAATGGATTTAGGAGGAGAAATATTTGGGGCTTGTTTGTCTGTAGTCAAGCTGAATCAGCTCCTTCTATTCTTGACTCAGAGCTGCAAGTGGCTGCCGGCCAGGACAGGCAACCCCAGTGACCTCACTTCCTTTACCTACGAGACACACACTCACTCACACATATTCGTATAACACCGCTTTCCAGACATCCATATACACTAAAGGCCTTATTGCATGTTCTCATCGCTATGCATTCACGTGTGTGTGTGTGTGTGTGTGTGTGTTTGAGTGTATGTGCATGTGTGTGTGTGAAAAGCTCTTTCATTTCCTCTGTAATCTCTTAATCATGAAGCCCACCTGGGGGCTGCAGCCTCTGTTTGCACAGCAATCACTTTCCACGATGTCACTTCCCCTCTCAGAATCCCCCCCCCCCCCCCCCCCACACACACACACAGTACCTACGTAAGCACATAACCTATAAATCTGTTTATTTCTTCCTCCTACATTTAACCTGCAAACGTTTTTGTCGATATTGTATTCAGCTGATTTAGTCCACTCCAGTGATAACAATTACAAACAACTATACAGTAAGTAATTACATGATGATGTGTGATTTCATTTCGGGGAGACAGTTGGGAGTTATTGACCAAAGTTCAAGCCGCACAAAAGACCAGCACACGTGACTGAGGCGAGTGTCGTATTCCATCTTGCTATTTTTAAGTGTTTGTTCTTGAGGGTTTTCAACAGGCAGGAGGACAGGGAGAGGAACTCAGGAAGTTTACTCTGAGCTTCCACAGATTGTGCTTCGCTCTGGGTTTTATCTTGATACAACTCAACAGGACAATTGGTCGCAAGATCTAAAGAAAAATGGAAGAAGGAAGGAGCCTTGCAAAAGGTTCACTGACATTTAAAGCAGGGTTTCCGCAGGTTTCAACAAGTTAGACTTAAAGATGTTTTAAAAACCTTAAGATCTTTGTGAAACACAACAGATTAATCCCAGAATTAATTATGCACGTCCTCATAATTGAAGATGAGGTGAAGCAGCCTAGTTTAGAATAGACGTCACTATATCTCTCAAACTACAGGCAGAGACCACATGGAAACACTGTTAAAGGGAGAGTTTTACAATTTGTTCAACATTTTCTTATAAAAAAAAATATCTTGTCAAAGTGTGTAACTATATTCATTCTTTCCCTTTTTTCACCCAAATGGCACCCCACCACGACATCGCCCATTGGTTTGTGAGCCTGACTGAGAGCCCAAGAACACTGCACGCTCACCTTCACCTGTGACCTGCACCCAATGGACGATAGCTGTCAATCACATGCCAAATGCATACTAGTGCTTTATCTATTTTACTTCAAATGGGACCATAACCTACAAAATGAACATCAGGCAAAGGTTTACTGACATTAAAAATCCATTGAATCAAGTCATTTTCTCATAGACTTCTATAGAAAATGACTTCCTTTTGAAACCAGTGGAGTCGCCCTATTGGTAATTTGAGAGAAGGCACTTCTCTGCATTGACTTTACTTTCCGATCTCGGAGTCTAAGTTCATTATTATTTACAGTCTGAGGTAAAGTTATAAAACGTAACACACTCACTCTGGGACTTGTTTTACTTTTCTTTATTTTTCTCACTATGACGATCTTGGAAACATTCATAGATTTAATCTCAACACATATTCCTTGACATGTTAGGAAAAAGTGATGAAATACTGTAAATGAATGGCTTCACCTGAGGGCTGCTCTCCTGTAAACAGACCTGCAGAAGTGGAGGAGTGGCGTTTCTTTCCATAAATACTCCTATTGTGTGTGTGTGTGAAATGAGAAGCCAATCAATCAACACACATGGATTTGGAATGAGGGCATGTGTTTTTCTGTGATGTTTATAGGTATACTTGAGTCTACACACACACACACACACACACCTGTGAAGAGAGACAGTATTCTGAGGTTTAATTATCTGCTGGAGGGCAGAAAGTACCCTCCCATACAATTACAGTAATGAGCACCCTGTAGATATACAACAGCGACTTGTCAACGTTTTTAAAGGTTATATGTTGGGAAAAAACCTACATAATGCTGCTTGTCCTGTCACTCTGACATCACTGTGCCTCATTCCTATTGTATATCCTAAAAACAAGTTTGACATTATCTCTGGATGAAGCTGCAGTTCATCCACCTACTTCTGTGTGATAATATGTGCTGCATGGGTAAACAATGGTGCCTCTCGTTGTTACAGCACCGGCATGGAAACACACGTGGAAGTCACAACATAAACATACAACAGTCACATCTCATAGTATTACTCACGCTCAATGTCCTGTTTACTACTGGTATATTTATTACATTATGTTTTCACCCCCGTCCATTGTCAGAAAAACTAAATAACTACCAAAAACAAAACTTGGTGCAGGGATGTGACCTGAGCACAGAAAGAGCCCATTAAACTTTGGTGTGGGGTCAATCCAGGAATTTCACTTTCTATAATGTTACTGAATTTCCAGGAATAATTCATGGATCTTGATGGAAACAATCAGGCATGTTGAAGGGACTGATTTCTATGTTTGTTTAAATTTGCTGTGGATCCGAACAGAAATCCAGATCTAGTAGATTTAAATGTGCGGCCAGGTGTGGATACAGATCCAGGATTTCCTTTTTTTCACTTTCTTTAACATTAACAAGGCATTTTCATTTTTCATTTTTCAGGGAATAATTCACAAAGCTTATGATACAATTAATTTTCATGAGTGTGTAGCACGGTTTGTCCTTGGTGGAGGTATGTACTGAACTGAGGACCTTTCTAGTTTTCTATATATTGTATAGTTTGTATATAAACTTTATAGAGGCCACACTCTGAATTGAAATCCAAAAAATGAAGCCTTGTAATTATTTCTGTTTAGTAAGACACTGTAAGCTTTTGATTTAGGTTTAAACTCTACAGTTTTTCCTGCTAATTAAATGGATTTGATCACATTATATATTCTAGTAATATAAACATATTAGGCCTAGTGCTGTGGTATTGTTAATAAAATCCCATTTCATACTTACACTGCATGGATTTCAGAGTGGGTGAGTTTTTGTGGGGGTGTTCTGTATTAACCATTGTTGACTCCAGCTTGAGACTATTTGTGGTTTTTAGAAATATGTCAAAGGTGTCCTCACGTCATCTCCGCTCACTGTCTGAAGCGGTAATTATCACAGATTTTCCAGTACTGCTCTGACGTTGCCGGCCAGCCATGCTTGTTATCCTCCGCTGGACAGAATCAAGGCCATCATTTCTTAAGTACACAGCAATTTGCCAGTAAAATAACCAGCTTCTACTCGCCATTCAAATAAATCACTTTAAGCTCCTCCGACACGGCACTGGCTAGACAGTCCCTAATAAATGCTTCAAGTTAACGCACAGCTCAGCAAGGGATCTGTGTTGCCACACACATCAGACACATTTATACACATAAGCACATGGGCAGAGACAAGTACACACACAGTCTTCCCCCATCATCCTGTATGGCGTCTCCCTTGATCCCCTCGGCCTAAACCAGTCTGCTTCTCCTCCCTCTCAACCCAAACAAGCTCACGTTTGGAGAAGAAATTGCTCCAATAAATCAAAATTGAAACCGACACCAGCACCACGCCTGCGTTGCTGTGTCCCACTGACCCCAGGAGCCCCATTAACCAGCACCAGTAGGGCCCGCGGAGGAAACGGAGCAGCCTCAACTCCTTCCTCACAACACACGGCGCAGCACGTTTCCCACACACTGTCGGGGTTCACCTCTGACCCCCGACCCCATGCGGCAGGGGGGTGGACTGGGTTGGGATGGGTTTTGGGGGGGACCACCCAGTCAGGGCTCTTAGGGGGCCCCCTGGGGATGGGAAGGCCGAGGGGTGTGGGGCTAAGGCTTTAGGGGACGGCAGTACAGCAGGTTAGGGAAGGGTAAGAAGATCAGAGACATGTATTTGGAGGTGAGGGGTTGAGCGGAGGATGGGAAAGAAACAGTGAAAGAAGAGGTGAAAGGGGCTTTAAAATTTGTGAATGGGTGTTGGGGGGCGGGGGCCAGAGGACGAAGAGACAAACACAGGTTAAACAATGACATCTGGGGAAATGCTCGTCCTGAAGCTTATATCTCTCTCGCCACACCTGATGATGAGGGTCTTTCATGATTTGTGTGATTTCTCCGCTCTTATCTGAGAGATGAAGAGCTTCACTGACTGATGTCAGTTACAGTTGGTGCTGCGGGGCGAAGTGACAACATTAGTACAGAGGTGAGTGGGACTGATGGAGTGAAGATAGACTCATTCTGTCCTTTGGTTGTAAATCTCTCTTTATCACCCACCGAATAATGGTCTCCGGGGGGTTCACAGAGGCAGAGAGTGGCCCAATAAAGCTGCCACATTGTGCCAACACTTCATCAGGCTGTGGGGCTTTACTGGTGTTATCGAATGGTTAGTACAGTTGCTGTCATTCACATTTCACTGTTATTTTTTTGTCGTCACGCAAAGAAACCCTCAAATTCCGCCATATTGGTTTCCTGACATCAGCTTTTTCTCATGCTATCGACAAGGTTTGATTTTCTGTGACAGAGTATTAGGGCCACTAAATCATAACATTACAAGAATCAAATAATAATTTAGGCTATGTGTCATTGTCTAGAAACAATTATATTGGTAATCAGGATTTTGAATTCCAAAAGGAGTGGAACATTCTCTTTGTTGCTTATTTACTTGAAATGTTTCCTTTTCCTCATTAAATCAAAACTTATCAAAACATTATAACTTATTTGTCATTAAATTGCAACTTTATTCTTGTAATGTTATGACTTTTTGTTAATATGTTCATATTTTTTGACATATCGATCGCTGTTATTTCTTGAGAAAAATGTCGAAACACACCTAAATTCGCAATGATGAAGAATTGTTAAAAATTCCTGGATCAAGTTTCAAGAAAATTGGTTCAGTAGTTTTTTGTGTTATCCTTCTGACAGACGCAAGACAACAGCGACGACAGCAACCTTAGAAATAATTGCTAACTGTTTGATAATGCTCAGTCCCGTTTCACCAGCTCCTGCAACACAGCTACTGTCATGTTGTCCTGACTGTGTGTGTGTGTGTCATGCTGTGTGTCAGGTCAGCGGTGGAGTGAGCATAACAGATAACATGAGCAGAGGGGGGGAGAGGGGAGAGGAAAAAGGCAAACAAGGTAATGAAGAAAGAGTGACAGTGGAAACAGAGCAACAAAGAGTGTGAACACAAAGAGATTGGACAGGGCCGCAGCAGGAATGTGCCGGCAGGTAGAGCAGGGGCCCAGGAAGCTGCTGGGAGACATGGGAACATTTAGAGGGTGGAACAATAGTGGCGGTGTGTGTGTGTGTGTGTGTGTGTGTGTGTGTGTGGTTGGGTTAGGAGTTGGAGCGTAGCAGAGCTCAGGGGTAGATCGGTTTACCCACCAGCACCACTTACCTGCTCAGCACAACACTCACACTGGGCCCAGGCCTCAAAGGGAGTCACATCAATGGCTGCTATTCATATCAGCACAGGAATGTGTACGTACATTTGTGTGTGTGTGTCTGCACAGACGTGAGCTGTTGATTAATTGACATATAGATAAGGTGTGGAGGAAATCTCGCAGACTTTAGTCAGTTGCGTTCTAAAACAAACACTGATGTTTAAATGACGTGTGTGGTTTTTACAAACTCCAGGTAAAACTCCATCAAACCCTCTGCTCTTTAATTTCTCCAAATCACAGCGTGGATTAACACGTCTCCTGGCACAGGCACAAAGAGAAGATTATGTAAGAATGTGTTGTGGAGTTCTTCATCACACACAAACACAACATTTAAACTTGTGGGTAATGATGCTCATATACAGCTGTGCCCTGCGAGCGAGACGCTTCAGCCAATAATGCGAGGGGATTTGTTTTCCGGGATTTTCTTGAAGAAACAAAGGGGATTTTGGTGAACAACAGAAAGATATTATGTTTCTAATATCTGTCAGATTTGAAAGCAGAGCTGATTCAGATTTTCTTGTATGAGGGCAGCTGTTACTATACAACTAGTTTACTCTAGTTTCAAAATCCCCCTAAAGAAATCTATTTTTCTGCTTTGTGTCTTGTGCTCGTAAAACTCTCCAGATCGTTAAAAAACAGAGAACTAAGATTTCAGAAAGTGACATAATCAAATAATGTGTTGAGGAGTTGAATGTGTTGAGCTGCTTGTATTTTCTTTTTTATACTTCTTTATTCCTTTATTCGACTGCGTTTCAAATGGAGGCGCTATCAACTTTGCAGATTAAGATTGTCCGAGGATCATAATTTTTCACATTATAAAATATGATGCATTGATTCAAATACCCACAATATATTTGCCCAATACCTACAGATTCCTGATTGATTATTACCTAATCATGCATGCTCTTGTTGATAAATGGAATCCAAACATCTTACGGAGATCCTTCCCAGAAAAGCAGCAGATCAATCAGCTGTTATATACTGTTTGATGTTTTGGTGTCCATGCACTTTTGGCCATGTCTGTATTTTCTCTATGGCCTATAACAGAAGGAACTGCACATGTTCTCTTCTTCTGATTGAGATAAATTGAGACACTGTGTGTGTGTGTTGTGTGTGTGTGTGTGTGTGTGTGTGTGTGTGTGTGTGTGTGTGTGTGTGTGTGTGTGTGTGTGTGTGTGTGATGTGCATCCAATGTGGCAGATGTTTGAGAGTAACTTGAACTGAGCTCCAGTTTTCTCCCAAGCCACAGACGACATGAGTCACAGTGACAAAAACAAGTGACCCACGGCAGCTGGGGGGACGTGGTATGTGTGTGTGTGTGTGTGTGTTTTTTTCTTTCTTCATATATGTGCACGTGTAAGTGTGTTGCATACATGTGTGACATATGATAGTGCACGGGGCAGATGCCTGACACAGAGAGAGCCAGTTGTCTGGGATTCCCACGCTACATCTGAGGAGGATAAGGGATCGATCAGCGTTTAGTTTGAGTCTTGGCTTTCCTCCGAATCCTTCGATCAGGTGCAAGGAGCTCAAGAAATCTGAGTATCACAGTTGCACAAATGGAAAATCAATGCACTCCTCTCCTCATAAGTCAATGTGAAATGTCAGGATTTGAATTGGATGATCAGTCATGACCAGAACGAGATGCAGCAAAATAGTAGGTGGTCTCTGACGCACCGCAGTGCTGAATCATCCTGTCCTGAGCACCCTGCTCCAACACAAACATCCAGTTACACCCCTGCGTCTGTCTCCCTGTTTGTGTGACACAGCCGTCAACACGTGCTTGTGTTTGTGTTTCCGCGAATGCAGCGCTTGCTTGTCCCGTAAGAGGAGGTCACATTGCAAACAGGACAGTGGTGACGCAGTCTTTATAGTCCAAACAGAGCATGGAAAGGACAGATTTGTTGAGATTATGTTGGGGGGGGGGGGGGGGGGGGGGGGTCAAAGGGACAGTGGGACAGTGAACACAAGAATCATTATCATTACAAATCTGAAAAACTTACAGGCAGTATATTTTTCTCTAGAGGACAGATACAGACTTTATTTGTCCCCCGAGGGCAATTCTATTGATATATATTAATTCTACATATTTGGCCCTGCGATAAACTAGAGACCTGTCCAGGGCGTATGCTCGTAATGTCAGCTGGGATTGGCTCCTGCCCCTGCGTGACATTCAAAGCATTAGCGGTATGAATGATGGATGGATAATATACACTGTGATTTATCAGCCTCCCATTGGCAGCTCCTCTGTCTGTCATCATATCTAAATCAGAGACTGTGTTTAACGATGAACATGACTGCTCCCCAAAAGTGAAGCTAAAGAGTCTGGATCACCACCTTGTGGATGGCTGCAGTATAGGTCGTAAACCCAGCCTCCTCCATGTTAGTGGATGGGACATGGACCAAACTAAAAAGTCCAAGTACACGTCAAATACATTTTCCTGTGGGACCTTGTAACGCCGCTCCATTCCTGATCGCTTCTGTGTAGACTTTGGCTCCGAATGTGCAAGATGAATAAACGTGAGCTCACTGATTCTTCTGGTTTCCAGGCTAACTATTTTGTAGCAGTAACAGTAAATACAGCCGGACATTTCCCACTTTGATCTCTTCTCACTTTAGACAGAAGTGATATAAAAACTGCCGCAGACACAGAAAGTGTTGATATGACTTCACCCTGCTGCCACCGGGACCTCTGGCATAAACGAGATAAGAGCACAGAGAATAATGTGTTCAGTCAGATGTACAGTTTGTCCTATATAGACATAAATCTGATATTTGGCATGAACACCGATATGTGGTTTAATCCCTGAGCTGTGGGATGAAGGGTTTAAAGGAGTCTCTGCTCTCAGCATTGTGACATGTCCCTTATTTACCCAGCAGGGGTGTTTAATCTCTCTCCAGCCACCCCTTGCTCACACTGTCCTCTCCTCAAGAGAGTTGGGTGACAAATGTGAAAGAGTGACGACTTGTGTAAAGCTCGTCCAGACTGAGCTGGGCTAAATTTGAAAGTTTAGTCTGCAGCAGGATCAGCAGTCGACATGACACCCGGACTCTTCCCCCATTCTTTTTTGGAGTCTCGTTTTTTTTTATTGTACTGTAACGTCAGATGTGTCGTAAACCAGTGATTTGAGTCGGGTTACCAGCAGCCACCTGTCAGGCATTCAGGAGCCTCAATCAAATCACAATTTTTTTTACCTGTTCACCTCAGAAAAGAAAGAAAAGTAAATTCTCCGATGAACAGATTACGTACAAAGTCAATGCAATGACACGAATAGGCACTTTAATTTGATTAACTTGCACCAGACGACTCGAGTGGCACGACACGATAGAGGCAAAGACACAAAGTTCCCGGTGGACCTTTGGGATATCAAACATAGAACTGCTGACCTTTTACATTAGCTATACATGTCAATGAGATTTGGACTCAAAGTATTGGACAGTGGGACATCAAACCTACTTCCACACCTCCACACACCAAAGCCTATAGTGGGTGGGATTGTTTGAGTATCTGTTTAGTGCATGATGAGAGACAGGCTTTCTTTAACAAACATATTATTTTTGAAGTGTACTAAGGCCGTTAGTGTTGAAGCAGACACTGATCACCTCACACCTCCTTGGGTCGCCCCAGTGTCACTGTGGTTATTCTTGACAGCAGTCTCACACACACACACACACACACACACACACACACACACACACACACACATAATATTTACGGTCCAGGTAATTTGTCCCTACTCAGGTTGAGTTGAAAGTTGAAATGTGTGTGCTGCACGTGTGTGTGTGAGTGTGTGTATATTGTGTGTGTCAGTGGGCTTAAATAAACATAAATGAGCATTGACAGGGATTCCAGAGCTGCCTTTATGTCATGGTCCCATGATCACACTGACACACAAGCCTCTCTGCTCTTATCTTTACCACTGGAAGGAAGGGGCTCCCTCTCTCCCATGGAACAAAGTCCACTGGGTTTACCACCATAACTCTTCAGAGGGAGAGAGAGTATGTGTGTGTGTGAGAGAGAGTGCTCTGACTTCCAGTAAATTACCATAGAGCGCTTCACAGCAGCAGCAGCTATGGTAGGCAGGTGTCCTTTGTTCGGCCTAATCCTCACAAACCTCTTAATGAGAGACTCTGACGTCAGAGCTGCTGAGGCACTGTCAAGGCTGAAGTGTTTATTTCACAGCATTTCACTCTGGGGACAGTTTTTACAGCCTGTATCTGTTTCACTAACACAAGATTTATGCTCAGTTCTCTCTCCCCCGCTCACTGCTCTTCTCAACACCCAACTTTCCACACTGTTTTTTTAACTCTATCTCACCTCCCTCCCTTATCTGTCCTCTCTGCCTCCTCTCCTTCGCCTCCCCCCCTTGTATCCGATCCTCCTCTACCTCTCTGTCACACCCCTTTTCCCCCTCGAGCTCTGGGTGTCTTGCACCACTGTGCACATCATTTACTTTTTCTGCATCCCCCTTGTTATGTCATACCCTCAGTCTGTAGCTCCGGGGCTTCCGTCAGTCAGCAGGCCATAAAGCAGCACTCATCCGACCCGGCCCTCTTTCCATCTGCTCATGGGCACACACGGTCATCACGCAGTTTTTTTTCTGACCTGTTTTCGATATGTTGTTGGAGTAGTAAGTTGTAAGTGGAGTCTAATGTCGGGTAAAGAGATGAGGCCTCATTTGCATCAGCCAGCAAGTTTTGAATTGGCCGTTGGCTTTATATAACGCAGCAGCGTCATCCAGCAGCTTGTCAGCTCTGTTTAGCTCACTGTATTTATGTTTTGCAGGTTGTTCCTGGAGCCTGATTCACTCTCGAGCTTGCAGAGTCCGAAGCAGCTGTGAACGCTGTTAATAGATGAAGGAAAGATAGTGAGGACGTTGACATTATGTGAAAAATGATGTACAAATGTTAAAAACACGTAGAGCACTGTATGTACAGCAAGTCTGCTTTTGTCTGAAAAAAGTGTGGGTTGTTTTCCCATCAGTCAGTCCATTGTTCACTTGAGTGTGTGTGTGTGTGGATGAAGTTTGGGGTGGGTTATATAACGGGGGTGATGGAAGGACAGAGTAACGCATAAGGGAAGACTGAACGCCGTCTTTCCATGCAGCGACATGTTTGGATGAGAGAATGCCGCCTGTTGTTTATCTTGCTCCACAAGTCATCAGTAAAGCTCTTTGACAGAGACACAGATACGCTGTGTGTCGTTCGTCAACCTGACGCTCACTCCTACCACTGACCCCTGCACCCAGGGCGCGTCCCACTTCCATTAAACAAGACAAAATGTCCATTCTCAAACCCGCACATACTGAGAATAATATTTTTTGTAAATAGCGTCCCACCCGTAACACGTGGGAGGGTCCTGTTTTTCTACGTTTTTTTGTTCCACAAACTCTCACATGTTCCACTGCCTGCCTGTATAATTTTAGATAAGAGATTATGAGCCAGTTTGGCTGAATAGAGACACATTGTTAGTCACACAGACCTGGCTGGAGCGGCAGACAGTTACTGATGACAACACCGTTTAAACAGATGTCAGGTGCCACTTGGACTCAGGTTTTCCACGCAGGCAGAACTCCAGCTCGACAATAACTCACTCAGTGGCAACGTGATACTAATGACAACAATCAGGTTACTATGGCATTTGATACCGTGATGTACAATCTGACTTCATGCATGACTCTGCCTGTAGAGTTATAAATGGCCAAGTGACAGGCCGTGGAAGCATGCACTCATGTTTTCATGCGCCGTCATTTGGAGTATACTGACTGTGCAACATTTCTACTGTGTGCGGCCAGTCGCTGATTTCAGCCTGCGGGTCCAGAGTGATTCTATCTATAGGCCCACAAGACATCTGCAGCAGCTGACCAAAGCAGTCACCAGGCAAACGTTCATTTTAGGGAGCAGACAGATGCACAGAATGGCAGGATGTCCAAATGAGGGAGAAGGAGTAGACGGGATATTGTTCTGACTGTGGGAGACATGAGACGTGTGGAGAGGTAAAAACCTACTGTTAAGGCAAACAGGGAAATGAATGAGATGGAGAAAGAGCCGCAAATTAGATAATTCAATATAATTAGGGTGACGACAATGACAGGAGGTGTGTGGAACTTTTTGTTAAGAAATGCCCAGTGATAAATAAAGGAACATTTTAATTAAAGGGGGGTGAAGCAGCACAGTAAACAAACATAAAGCACTACTGAAGCAATCCTCACAATAACATTCATAACATTAATATAGTATGTATATAGATGTATAAATATATATATGGAGTATATATCATTTTAATATATATCTAGTATTGGAAACTTTGCCTGATAAACGAAGATAATGGTGAGTTGGCAGTGAAAACATAGAAGAGACTGGAGAGATGAAAAGAAAGAGAAAAGAAACGGGAAGATAAGAAGAAAGAGAAAGAACTGAACATTAATGGAGAACGATGGATGGATTTTGTGATGGCCAGGAATGCTGTGAATGATGTGTGATTACAGAACAGTTGTTCATGCTGGGTTGAAACAGGCAGAGTTGTGTGTGAGCTGGGATTGGCGACCGGCCTCGGGGACCTTTCCCTGCGCTTCACTCCAGCAAGTGACAAGCATCCAGCCAGTGTGTGTGACAGCAGAGGAAAACACTGTACAACTGCATCGTGAACAGTGTGTTCCTGTTGTCGCTGCTGCGGTGAGGAGGAATGTGCATTTGTAGGGTTTCAGTGCTTGAAGAGAAGGAAGATGTACAAGTTACTGTACTGAGCCTCAGTCAGTCTGGGAAACATGCAGATGTTTAATCCAGTTTTCTAATCCAGGGCTCAGACGCCAGGACATGTAGTTTTCATTTTAAGGATCACACAGGACATGGAAGTAGATTCTGTGTCAGTGAACCAGGTCCGCGGTAGATGGATCATCTCCAACTCACACATGTCCTGGTCTTTGTCGGGGACATGTAAACACATAATCCTCTCTCAGACGTGCACGATGAGCCGAGGATAAGACAAAACAAATGAAAATGCTGACAATGAAATACTATAAAGTACATTCTAAAAGCTATAATAACAATCAAAACCATATTGAAAAATAGTACAACAAACAGAAGGAATAAAGGTCAATTAAATGGGACACGAAGATGATACATATCCAATGTCTGAGTTTGTTGCTCCAGACATTTTCCAGCTCCCTCATAAAATGTCTGGAAACTGTCAGAGTGGTAAGGATACAGCAGGGACGTGGGTGTGTTGATGACGTTTCAAATGATAGACGCAAAACCGAAGAAAACAAACAGAATACAAATATCTCAGGATGAAAAAGAGGAGCCACACACATAGACGACGCAGATGAAGAGGTTAAGACGACAAGATTCGAGAGCTTTTGACAATAAGGGCCGACGTCGTTGTTGATGTGATGTAAACAGAAACATGTGACTTCCACAGTGGAATTTATACATCATGTCCGACTCCTGCTGCTCTACCCCCTCACCTGATTGTTGTAAACATGTCTGACTTGGACAATAACCTGCTGCGTTCTTCATATGTGAAAGGCAAATCTCAGAAAATGTCCAGACCCCATTATAGAGACATTTTACAGAGTTAATGTCTGAAAACCACTATAGAAACCCAAAAGCACAATGAACACACTGGTTGACAGAGAGAGTGGTTGTTCCTCCTTGTCCTCCCTTGGCCCCGTAGCTCTGAGACGCCATGGTTCTATATTTCAAAGGCCAAGGTCAGAGCGGCCCGCATTCACCAGGAAGTTACAGAGTAATGAGAGCAATTAGGAGGCTGCTGCAAGGAGGTATTCAATCTCTATCCTCCTCCGTCTCACCCTCTCTGTCTCCATCCCTCGCTCAAATCCCACCAGGGATAAAGCCCCACTTTGTCCTCGGAAATGATTCCACATTTTTACTAAAACCCTAAAAACAATAAATACAGCTTCTCCTTGAAGTTTGGCTGTTGGCTGTGGTTGTCATGTGACTCTTTTCCCACAGCCGGGCAAAATGGCACTGCTCTCCATTCACTCTCATTTTTACTCACATCACACTCCCTCACTGTGGGCTCTGCTCCATCTCTCCCTCCCCTCGGTCTCTCCCAGACCTTACCTCCCTCTGTCCTTGTCTCTCTGTGGTTCACTCCCATCGGCTTGGTGTCCCATGTGAGAGATCACACACACACGCACGCATGCATGCACGCACGCACGCATGCACGCACACACGCACACACACACACACACACACACACACACACACACACAGACCATTAACAGCCATGTGTGTTCACAGTGAGATAATTCATTGAGACAATGAACTTCAGTCACTTCATCAACCACAAGTAAAATACTAACAAAGCAGTACATGGACTTCTATTCAAATATTTCTACCGTAGTAAAAAGTACCTAAGTGTTGTAAGCAAAATATACTTAAAGTATTAAAATTAAAAGATGATCAAAATGATCACTGTAATTTTATTTTCACTGGATATGAATATAATCTATAAATTACTTTATTGATTCGTCAGGGGAAAACAATCATCAACATTTTCTTTTGCAATTTATTGCCAGGAAATTGATCCGGACAAAAACCAAAGAGTAAAATTAACAATGTTGGGGAATTAGCCATTGACTTTATGATCCAGTTATTATCCAATTATGTTCAGGTTTGGTTAGGTGTTGGGTTGATGTAACTTCCTGAAGTCGTGTCGTCTCAGTGAACTGGTCAGCAGAGCCCCTAATGGAGAGGGGATCAATTCAATCCCATTTAAAGCCTTAAAAAAGGTAGCAACAAATTATCCCTGAATATCACTTGCAGACTAATTACACTGTTAAAAATTATGTAGACAATGCACAACATAATGAACCCATAAGTAATACAGGAACACGAATACAGTGAGGTTTAATGTTGATAAATTCTTTGATAATCCTACTTTCCTACTAAAGCGCTTTGGGTGGTCATCAAAACTAGAAAAGCGCTACATAAATAAAAAAAGTAACACATATAAATACTATTCTCAATATTCGTTCAAATCCTTATCTGCAAAGTAACAATAATTGTCAGATAAATGTAGGGGATTAAAAGGTACAATTCTTCCCTATGTAAAGGCAATAGAATAGAAGAAAATAAAAATGTATTAAAACCTGTTTAACTCAACACAACTTCACTAATACCAGAGTAAACGTGATCGCTTCCACAACCCTTCCACAACTGTCCTCAATTCATCCTGGAGCTTCAGCTGCATAAGCTGTAAAAAGTGAATTAAACTGGACTCTCCTTACAAACTAAACCAGAGAACTAAAAAGAACACAATATTGGCATCTGGACCTAAACTAATCCAGGGAACTGGTAATTCTGCCATTACCAGACCAACACACGGGGTTATCTAGCTGTATGGACTCCTGCAGCAGGTCTTTGTCCTCATTCTTCTGGTGGTGAAAGCAGCTTTACTGCTGACACACACCAGACCACGTTCCCAACATGTCCCGACCCTCTCCCTGTTCACAACAACTCAGCTCTTCCTGATCGTTTGTTGGCTGATGCTCTGCAGCCCCACAAAGAAAAGGATCAACAATCCAACCTGAAATGCAACGGGACAAAAACATCTCCGTCAAAGGCATCAAAGCCGTTTTCTGAGCTGAATAGAAAAGCATGGATGTGGGTTTGACAACACGTCGGTGGTGCACTCCGAGGAAAGCCGTGGCTAAATAGAGAGACAAAGGCAAATGGATGGTGTGGATTTGCATTCACCAGTGGCATCACAAAGAGAGTTTGTTCTTATAAACTTTACTGGCAGTGACTGGCTACATTCATAACGTGGAGGATGGGAAAGGGCAAAGAGTGGGTGGAAGACGACACTGAAAAGAATAGAAAACAATGTGAGGGTGAGAGTAAAGGTTACAAAACACAAAGATGATGAAAGTTTATTAGGAAACAAAAGTATGTCAAAACCTACTATACAGTTTAGATCTGTTCCACATGAAGTTACTCTGTTCTCACGGATACAGTATTTAATAAAGTTAAAGTCCTGGTGAAGTTGTTTTCATCTGTTTCTCTGTTTTCAGACAACGGATCAGGTATGAAATAATCACTCATGGCCCATTAAGACAACATGCTCCAAGCATGCTGCTCTGCTCGAATCACATCCTGATTCTATGGCCGCAACATTTGCCTGACAAATTCACTGCACGAGGCGATTTGGTTTCATTTGCTTGTAAATCGATCGAGAGAGAAAGTTTGCATCTCTGTCAGCTGAGGAGCTGTCGATTGAATGAGGCATAAGAGTTTCGGAAAATGCCTGGACGTAGTTGTTCATTCATGGATCTTGATGAAAGAAATCTGGTATATTTAGGAGACTGGTAATAGTGAGTGTGTGCAATTTGGTGCAGATCTGACTAAAAATCTTGACGTAGTGAATTTAAATGTGGTTTCATGAAGATTGTTGGCCCTGGGTGGAGATGTACGTGACTAGTGTCTCACTTGAACATTTTCAAGGCCCAAAGAGGTTAAACGACAAAGCAAAGAATGGAGCGCACAATTATATATGTAAACCATCTCATTATGTGATTCATGAACCCATCAGGTTTATCATGTGACCCAGCAGAAGGTCTCGACCCCCAGGTTAGCAATCCCTGACATAAGACACAGACAGGCTGGAACTAGAGAAAATGTTGCGTTCATGCAAAAAAAAACCTGACACATTATAAAACTAATCAATCGATTGTTGAAAAAAGTTACTGATTATGTTTTTGACACTTAACTAATCAATTACTTTAGACAAGATACGAAGTGAAATAAACACTGATCCTTCTTTTCACTTATCTGAACCTCTTACATCTTATTGTCAGTTTGTGCCTTCACCCTGACGCTCTCAGATCAGGCTGGTCCAGACACCTAGTCTGGACAGTGTCTGGGGTCAAGGCCCTCCTACAGAGCTCCTCTTATAGGGCACATCCTGTCCGAAGGGGGAGAGAGAGCGGGCTCCTCTTACCGTGGGAGGAGGGAGGCTGGAGGTCAGAGGTCAGGGCTGCTTTCTCAAGTTTCAAAAGCTTGTTGGGAGCTGAGGTCACAGGGTCACGCTGGGCATTTCAGCTCTAGTTAGGGCTGCTGCGTCTTTGTGAATCCCAGTAATGGCTTCCGCAATCAAACAAAAAAAATTAAAAAATGGAAGCATTTATATCCTCTGGTGATGATTGTCAAACTGCTGTTTTGGACAATCAGGTGATCTGTCTCTGGGGGCTCCTTACCTGCTGTGCAGAGCCGAACACACCAACAGAGTGGCTTCAGTGTGCGTTGTGTTGTTGCTGTGGAATTACAGAGCAATCAATCATGGAGGGCAGCTCTCCTTTTGACTTCAGTGGACAAACACAGTCTCAGTGTGAGTTCACTGTTGGGAATAAAATGGGTCTGGCAGATTCAGGAGTGTGCACACGTGCATTTGCGGTTTTGCTGGTGGTGATGGAGGATGGATTGATTATTACCATTGTAGTTTAAAGAAGTGTGACAAGGAAGAATAGGACAACTGAGAGTGACAAAGGGTTTAGATGAGTGAGCTCCAAAAAAATTGAAAAAACCATAAAAAACATTTGTGAACTGGACGAAGCGCCTGTCTCTGCCCATGCCCCTTGAATTCAATCAAGCTGCACCAAATTTCACACACTCATATCAGACCTCTAACTCTGTCTTTTCATCAAGATTCATGAATGTTTTCCTGGGAATTTTGTGAAAATGTCAAAAACCAATGATAAAAAGGAAAAAACGGTCCAGTAGTTTTTGCATAATTTTGCTAACAAACAGAAATTAAAACATAACCTCTTGAAGAAACTTGGAGCTGGAGAGTAAACAAAAAGAAATGGAAAAGAAAGGGAGTGTGATGGCGGAGAGGGAAGGTAACAGTCACACTGGGGCCCCAAAGAATAAGTCTTTGTTTTCCGTGTTCGATTGGGGAAGTGGATGCAGATATTCAGAAGTGGGATGAAGTGCAACATTAGAAAAGAGAGCAGCGTGGGGGGGTTAAAGACGGAGGTGCGTGTGGGTGTGGAAGAAACAAAAGAGGACAGAGGAACGACTGCCAAGTGTGAGGAGGATAAAGAGGGTGAGAGAGAGTGCACGAGTACACAAATCAAAGAGCCTGCAACAATGTGCAAAAAGAAAAAGAGGGGAGGACATGGAAGTGCGTCAAAAGCACAAGTTGAATCTTGCTGTGATGTAAATGTGCTCCACTGCACAGGGACAGCGAAGTGGAACGCGTCTGCAGGTGTTATCTCAGTTACCGATAAAGAGGCTTATGCACAGCGTGGCGTGAGGCGAGGAGCCGGGTCTCATAGGGAGAGAAGGGACGGGCTTACATAACTGTCCCTGTTACTGTCAACAGCTGGCTTGGTCTGGGCTTATACTGCGTTTAAAGCCTCAACGGGGTCCAGATCCAGATTTCATGTGTCCTCCAGATTTCAATGCGTCCACCGGTTAAGTAGCCTGCAATCGAGTGGAGAGGACAGATGTGGTTCTGTTTCCTGTAATGATGAGTCTGCTCGGTCTGAGCAGGAGAGCATATGTGTTGATCTGGAGCCAAGAACTGAGTCTGAGACACGCACAGCCACTTGCACTGATCCACTTAGTCATTTCAAACAGTTTGAAACAAATAGCAAGGCAATAAAACACTTCTCATTTTCAGGTTATTAAAATGTATGAACCGTGCATCTTCACTGCATCGATAAAAGATGAAGAAATGAGGATTCAAGGAAACCTGAGGAAAGGATTCAAGGAAACCTGCAATAAAGAACAAGAGTTTCCACCATATATTGAGTTTCAGCTACAAACAGTTCCAACACATAAAAAAAATACAATTGTGGTCTAGACCAACACATACAAGCG
Organism: Verasper variegatus; assembly: GCA_026259375.1. NCBI lineage: Eukaryota > Metazoa > Chordata > Actinopteri > Pleuronectiformes > Pleuronectidae > Verasper > Verasper variegatus. The sequence goes on from CM048047.1 coordinate 15,789,240, forward strand.
TTTCCTGATTGGACACTGCTACGGTTAGGGATTGGTTAGGTTTAGGCAGAATACACGTGTGGTTAGGATCAGAGGAAGATCGTGGTTTGGGTTATAATTACTGCTACTACCACTAGGGTCAAGGTTAAGGAAACATTAAGGTTTGGTTTTAAATTACTTTCATTGAGGTTAGAAGACCATTATCATCATGGTTACACAAAACCGGTGTCATGGTCCAAAGGTAAATGTTGGATGGTGTTAAATGAAAAGAGGATCAGAGATGTTAATATAATTCACCCTGAGGGCAACAAATGTATTTGAACCACAAACTGTAAATCAAGATGGACGCCCCGTCTCCACTTCTTTCTATTTTCCAGAACTAAGGCCAAAATGTCCCTGAGGCAAGCGCTGCAATTTTGCTCCAATGCTTTCATTTTTAGCCAGACTCTGTGCAGTAGTGATCGTGTTGTTGAGCTGCAGTATCGAGGTCCAGCCGCTACATGTGCTCGACCAAACGAGAGTCAGTCTCAGCATTTCTTTCTCTCATGCACACTTTACGGCTCGATTACAATGTCGCACAATTTCCTCGTTTGCACCTGATGCACAAAAGTCGGAATCCTACAGCCGCTACATGGTTTGGGGATTTGAAATACCTGGAGTCTCACTGTTTCTCTGAATCACAAGGCTCAGTCAGTCTCGCATGTGTGGAACAAAATGATCCACCTTTACGTTCACAACAAGGAACACTCTGGTCCATGTGTCCTGTTGAGCTGAGGCCTCTCATGAGTCACAGGGGCAAGTAAATAATCAGCTCCGACATTATCACTCACCGCTGAACCTGTGGACTGATTTCATTGCTGTTTGTTTACTTTAGGAATAAAATTGTACTTTTGTTGATAATGCGAGTCCTGTGCGGATGTTTGAAAGTTCCCAGTCAGTGTGAGTGATCGATATTAAAACCTATGAGTCACTCAGGTGTTATCTAAGGTGCTTTTGTCCTTTGTAAATCAGTCAACCCGAAGGCTATTGGATATGCAGTCCAAATAGTGGTAATCCACGCAATACATGAAGGCCAGTGGAAAACAGGGCCTAAATGAGGGTGTAGGGATAAAAGAACACACACACACACACACACACACACACACACAAACACACACACACACCCTGAACCCTTATCTGTTCCGTGTGAGGGATCAAAGCATCTCCGGCTGTCAGCAATCAAACTGAGGATGGAGGGAACACCAACAGAATCAACTGATAAACAGAGAGCAAGTGATAACGGCAGCAGAGAGAGGGGTCGGGGGAGGAAGAGAAAAGAAAACATTCACATATGTCCCAGAGTAAATGAGGTCACTACAGCCATGAGCCATTGCTACACAGAGAACAATGCACGTCTCAGGAGGCCAATCAGATAACATCAGCCAAGTGGGCTGCAGCTGTGAGCCAATCACAGTCTCCGTCAGTGACATCAGACGTACAGTTGGATTCAAACCGTAGAGAATATGATCTGCCGAGGGAAGAAAAACTTTTGAAAAAAAGAAATCACATCCTTATTGAGTTAGACCCTGCAGCCTCTACTCCTGTGCTCCAGTTTCATCAGCGATATCGCTTTCTATAGAGTCAGAGACGGACTGCTTTTCATGCCCTAGATTCAACTTGGCACTAAATGGTGAAAGCGAGTAAAGTGCCGGCAACTTGAGACGTTACGCAAGCAGCAGATGCTCTCTCCTTATCAACATCTGGTTAGTGTCTGCTGAAATCCAGAGAGTATAAATCCCAAAATATTTACAGCTCAAGCCTCAGAGACAACATGTGATGTTCTGACATAAGTGGAGCTAATTATTAATAGCAATCCTCAGAGGAGTGGAGTTTCCATTGTGCTGCAGAGGTGCAGATAAGGAGCAGATATGGAGCCACGTCTGTCATCTCAATCCATCTGAAACAGCTCAATTATCATGTCAGCTGTGTGCTCAACCATAAACAGTGAAGTTACACAACCTCCTTCCTTGTTTACCTCTTTAAAAACAATATATTGTAAAAGGTACATGTGACAAGCTCACACATGTATGTGTGTGTATTCGTGCATGAAGCAGTAAATGGGATGAGTCATTGGCATGTTTGTTTAATCCTCTATACTTTCACAACTTGAGGGGCACTCAGAGAACATACCTCCCCCACAGGTCCCCTTATGAAACCACATTTTAATGAATTATATCTGGATTTTCCTTTGGATCTGCACGAAATTGCATATGGTCCTAAATAGAATTCCCCTAAACGTGTGTGTTTCATCATGATCCATGAATTATTCGCTGAGAAATCAATGAAAAAAGTTGCAAAACACCCAATTTGCTGGAGAAAGTAAAAAAACAAAATCCTTCACATGCCCCCTGATCCAGAACCAAATTTAATAGATTCTCTACTGACCCATAACGTATACTTCCAACATATTTTGTAATAATCTATCCAGCTGTTTTTACATAATCTTGCTACAGAGGGACAAACAAACAAACGCAGATGGAAGGATAACCCCCTTGGCCGAGGAAACTTGTTGGATCAAAGAGAAAAGTGACATTTTCTGACTAAAACAAGGCCAATGTTTTACATGCTACATTAAAGGAGGAACATAATGCTCATATTCAGGTTCATAAAGGTTTACATGCTCTAATGTTGAGAGAACATCACTTTCCTCATACTGTCCATTATTGCAGCTCCTCATTTCAGCCTCTGTCTGAAATGGTTGGTTTTAAGTTCCTGTCTCTTTAAGGTCCCCCTGCCCAATAGTCTGCTCTGATTGGCCAGCTGGACCACTAGGTTTTGATTGCTAAACTGCCTCCAGTGCATTTGAGAAATTCCTGCCATAACTTTACCTGCCGTTCTTGAGGAGCGTGCAAGACTGGCTGCTATAGCATGCATCAGAAGTATCGGCTGCAATACTCACGAGGCGTTTCAGGAGAGTAACTTAGCATAACTTTAACATACTAGAGGAAAGAAAAACTGAATAAGCATAATATGTCTCCTTTAAAAGCCAGCCAAACTATATATTATATAATAAGTTATATAAGAGTGGTACTGAAGCCGACATTTCTAATTTCGACTAATACCGATTATGTGATGACTGCAACAAGAACAGAGATTACCTCTGAATGACGGCAAAGGTCATACACGGGACGGCAGTCGGCTATGCAAAGGTTTCAGGGAATGCAGTGGGAGATATCACAAAATACCAAAACAAGAAGCAAAAAGTCAAAAACCAGAACAAGGTAGCAAACTTACAGGGCAGAGGCCGTGTCGGAAACACAAATACTGTGGTCGTCTACAGTGAACCCTGGACAGCTCGACATGACGCAGCTACAGAGACAATCTGTCTGGGATGTCGTGCGTGAGCAGGTGTATTTATATATACTGGGTGATCTGTGATAAGGTGCAGGTGAGATGAGTACAATGACGGGAAACTGAACAATGGGAGGACGTGAAGCTGGAGTCCATGAACAGAGTGAGTGAAAAACACAATAAAACAGGAAGTGAGAGTTCAGTCCAGACAGCGATGAACTCACCACAGACGACCAGGAGATCACACGGTATTCAAGGAGGAGCCAGAACAAGAACATTTAGATTCCACATCCATTTGTTCAGAATCGCAGAAAACATCCAGTTTAAAAACATGCCTCCATACTGCTGCTGTGGTGTCAGATATCTGGCTGAGATAGTGGGGAGATAATGAGTGAACTTTCATTTTTGTGTGAACTATCCCTTTAAATAAGTACGATTTATCATCTGAGAGCATGAATATCTCTGTCCACTCTACTTATTCAATGGCAGTCCAAGCCAGATATATTTTTAGTGTGTGTCTCTGAAAATAAGGACACACAATGAAAGACAAGCACATCCAGACAGACTAAAACATAAGCAAGGCTCCAGGCCACTAAGAATAGCAGGAAACTGAGGGGAAACGGACAAAGGACTGAGGTACATCAGGTTGACAAATGGCAAGATTGTTAGTGCAAATAATTCGCTTTACCCTGTAATTTATTGTGACTTTAACAGACACCTCTTCCTTAAGGCTACAGCTAAACCAGCTACAATACACATAAAAACAACGCACATGTGCAAGTGCAACGATATAAAGATGTGCACGTCCAAACAGTGTGCCTGCAGGAAAGACACGTGTTCCACAGAACACAGGACAGATGCTCTGAAGGCAGAGATAGGCCTCTGCATAGCAAAACAATGAGTTGCTCAAAGAGACCCCGCTGACCCAGAGACAGAGCGACTCAATTAGCTTCATGTAATGAGACAGCACTGTGGGGGGTGTTTACATAAGCTTATTAAAACATAATCCCGCGAGCAACGCCATACTGTAGCATGCAATAAGTGTGTTAGCTAACAGCTGGTACAATGTTTTTATTCACAAGTCCACATGAACATCAAGGCAGATACTATCTTTTAGGGATAAAACCAGACTTCACTCTTAAGATCTCTCTTTACGTTACAAACATTTTCGAACTGTTTTCCTTCACTTTTCACAAATGACTGCATGTGCTTAACCTTTCATTTAGTTTTACTTTTTACTTTAATACAGAATTCATTCAAAGCAGATGAGCGCAAGAGTGTCAGGAGAATTTGGAAACATGACTTAAAAGTGACCTTGTGGCAACCGTTGTTTGAACAGCAGATACTTGACGTCACATGATATACTCCCTACATGTTTCTGGAAACCTGGTGAATACAGGTCCCGATGCTTGAGGGAAGCAGGCTCATTAGTTCCCTGTGGTGGCCATCTAATCACAATCTTTCTCTGTCCATTTGTCTCTTCTCTGAAAACAGCGACCTGATGCTAGAAATCATTGGTTAAAGCGGCAGGTGAACTAAAACAGTAACGTTTCTTGGCTGTAAAAAAAACAAAACACACACAGAGAAGACACTGAAACTGAGGCTCAGTGAGTTTGGTGATAATCAGATTTTTTTTTAGAGAGATCACTTCGCTTGCCGTGTTAGGAATCATTTGACGTCACCATTTTTTTTTTATAAATAACACAGAGAAAAAGATATGAGATCACACCCGAGAATAGATATCAAAGCAGACCTACAGTGATGCCCAAATGCACTCAGGATTTATTTTAGAACTCGTCACAAGGCCATGATTCATCTTTACTCTATTCTCGCCTCTCAGTAAACCGATGGGTCATAATCACATTGAGGTCCTAACACATTTCACAGGATCCAGTCTACATAGGAGAGGAAGGGCACTACTGTTGTAAGGGGAAAGGACGAGGTCTTAAAAATTCTTTGAAAGCTAATTTTTCTCAAGAATAACGAGCTGCACTAAATTACTGCTTAAATCTATGTCGTTTAATCAGGGCCTCAGACGTATTGCATCGCATTACAAGAGCTTGGGCAGCAGCTAATCCTAAAGACAATGTACAAAGTAGTCCCTTCGCACCCCACAGACCCGCTTGACATGATTTATGTTCCCTGGTAATCCCGCCCAATGGGCTGAGCTCCAGCGTTGGTAATTATCTGAGGGGGGGGGGGGGGGGGCAAGAAATCCTTCAGCAACTTTAAGACATCAAAACTGATTATGGAGCAGCTCTTTCATGTGGAGTCAGAGTTCAGTTGTTACCTAAATGATTCTCAGAAGTTACGTAAGGTGGAGGGTTTACAGGACTGAAAAGTTCAACGACCATTTGAGTTTAAACAGGCTTCGGTTGACACGGCCACCCATTTCACACCATTATCTCACCGAGCATTCATTTAAGAAGGTTCTCTTCAGCCTTGATCCATCCGGGGCTGTAGCTGCCGGGGATACTTTTTAACAGTCTGAGGAGTTCGCATGACAGGAAGGAGAGTTTATAATATTCTACAATAACACACACGTTACACATGCTGCTTTTATTTTAGCCAGATTGAGTGTTCATGTGGTGTTATGCTAAGAAGCTGCTGGATCTAACTTCATGTTGAATGGACAAATTCTATGAAAGTGGCATTAAGAGTATTTCAGATAAAAGTGTTAACCACTACAATACCAGCCTGCATGTAAAGAATACCGTAAAAAAAAAAAAAAACACTTACACAATACGGTGAGATCAAAATGTACAAAAAAATTTGAGGCATTGACTTGAAAAAGTTATTTAAAAGACCTTATTCAGTCGTGCTTTCGGGATTTAGACTCATGACCTCAACATTTCTACAGTGCTAGTTTTTTTTTAGAGCTGCAGACCTGGAGAGAGACTGAGCAGCTCCATGGGCAAAGTAGAAGCATCTGATTGAACCACAAAGGTCGTGTAAACGTTGGTCTGTTGCCTCAATAACCACAAAATGGCTCCAATGTATAAAGAGTAGTTAGATTACCGCAGGATCTACACACACTCTCCATGGTCTTAAAGGGTTTGATAATGTTGGCACATTGATGTGTTTTATATTTACATATGGTTACACAAATACCCCATATATCTTTAGTCAGAACTGAGCTCTTCTGTTTTATGTGTAACCTATAATATAAATTCTACCTCAGAGACAGTATTGCTACTTGGATTAAGTAGTTTGAATAAGTACAGAGAGACTTGCTCATGGACAAAGACTCTCTCCATGAAATTTGAGAGCGGCGACGACCTCGTCCCTTTTAAATCTCCTGATTCATGACTGACGGCTCCAAATTCTTGCCGCAGACAATAACCTGTACTTCTGGCTGACAGGTAGATATTATAGTCTAACCCACAAACCGCAAAGCTAAATCAGAGGACGTCTCGCAAGATGGCTGGCTTGCCAAGACTCAACAATGGGTTATTTCCTGCTAAAATATTGGTGGAAAGTGGAGCCACCTCGACTATCATAATTAGACCTCGTTGGCACCGCTCCTTAAGTAGGTTCAGCCACTCTGAGGCTGGACAACGTGCTGATCTGCAGTCTGCCAGACGACACAAACTCCCTTTCAGCTGCCTGCCCTATCATTAGTGCTTCTAAACAAGCACAGGATACCTAGCTGACTCTCATTTTCGGCCCATTGTTGTATACTGCGGTGTAGACACATAGCTATGAATAGAAGGAAAAGCCTATTTTAGGCAATTACAATCATATGATCCTGCATAGTTAGAAGTCTTGGTGCCGACAAAACCTCGGAGGCGAAATCTTTGAAGTCGCATTTAACTCTTTACCAACTTTATAAAAATGTAGTTTTTGGATTACAAGAGTCAATACTATTTGTAGGTTTAACTTTAGTGTCTTTTTTGTATTGTACAATACCTTTTATCCTGTATTATAAATTAACTGGAGCAAAATATAGAGTATAATAATTCTAAGGAGGCATTTGTGAGCATGCCATAGGATGACGAATATATTTATGTGCAACAGCCATCCGATCACCTTTGAAGTATTCTTTGAAAGAGCCTGCCCCTTCTGCTTATCAGTTTCCAAAAAGCCCTTCCAGATGTGATAAGTGATCATGTGATCTGTCACAACACCTATTCCTTCTCTCATAACCTTTGACCTTAGACAATGCATGAATAAGCCCCCCTCCTCTCTTATCTTCATATCCTCTACAGTGTGACAGTCGTGTGTACAATCTCCATGGAAGCATCAACAGTAAAACAAAAGCAGGTTAAATATTTCACATTTTATTTTGTTCCGCTCATACAGCTCAACAAAACCATTTCACGCCAGAATCAGACACCAACTGAGACGCTCACACCGTTAAAAGTACCGTTTAGAGTCGGACAGCTCAGGTGACATTACAAAACATCTTAAGTGATTACTATGTAACATACATAATGACATATCGTGTGTTTTCATACATCTGCTCTGTATCGCTGTTGATCGCTTATCGGCCCAGAAGGAACAGATAAGTAGACAGAGCTGAGTCGACGGGCTTCTGAAAAATAAGAAGCAAAACATAAGAGTCAGTCTCTTTGGTGATTTCACCTGGTTCACTTTATGATTAGGGAAACAAAGACAGATCATGATCTGTTTAAGGCGCCGACTACAAGGACACGAAAGACCCTGTGATCATCTAAACCAGTGGTGTGTAGTGCGGATCGGCCAAGTCGGATTTATGTCACAAGCAGCACAAGTTTCCACACCACCGGTACAAAGGCCATTGCATGGCAAGACTTCAGTGATATGTTTGGACTGTGTGATAAGGACAATGTACAGCGGCACTACTCAACATATTGAAACCAAAAGGCCTGAAAATGAAGAAACTGTTTTCAGTCAAAGTGACCTGAAGTGTTTAAAAGCTACAGCAGACACGTGTTCCACGCTGCAGGTTGTGTATTGGTGAGGAGCTTACAGACCTCTGACTGGGTGGTTGACCAACAGTGTGACAGCTGAATCAACATGTGGCACAGACACAAGCCGGTGGGGAGAAACCCCGTGCACTAGCTCGTAGTTCAACGTGAACGGACAGACTGATGTGAGAGCTCCCAAACAAGTTCCACCGTTCAAACCAGTCGTTCCTCAAGAACTCATCGATTTCACATAAATTCATACTTGTGTACATTTGATTGTAATTCAACAGTGAATGAGTTCAAAATAATTCAGATCTGATTCTTACCAAACTGTCATTGAAGTTTTACTTGGATTATGAAAATGTGCACTTAAATTTTTGTGTATCTCTGATTAAAGCTGAGCATCTATCAGAAGTGTTTGGTGCGGGATTACAGTGTAGAACATAAAGTAATATACTTTTTTTAAAGTAAGGCGTCAAATCAGAATAAAAAGGAGGAGTATACTTTTAGTACATAACATCGCCGCCTGAACACCTCCCCTCCACGTCCAGCTCACATTTCTTTTGGACAAGATCAGTACGATGTGCAGTCCATGTGCCGTAAATGTTTATTAGCTCCATAATTTTTGGTTGAGCGCTGGTCACAGTCATATTTAACAGTTGAGTCTGGCTCTGAGCAGCAGACAGTGGTTACAGCCTCATGGTCTCTGTCTTTCAGGCATCTACTGGATTTTAATGGTCAGGGTGAAACCATGCCAGACCTGAAACCACTCTGCAGCTCAGAGAGGCGCGCTCCGCCTCTGTTGATCTGTCACATCTGGGGTCGTCCAGTTGTATGTAAAAAATAGTTTGTACATCCATGTTAGCCCCTCCAGACAAGTCAGCAGTTCCAGTTTTGTTTCGGTCACAGGAAAATGAATCTCCTCTGTCCCTATTGGACGCACACGTACTTTTTCCACCAGGACTTGGAGAGCATCTTCATCTTATCAGCTGTGCTGCGGACCTTCCTCTCCCGTCGGGCTCTCCTGTCAGAGTGACGCAGCCCAACGGCGATGGCCGCGTCAAACACCTCCTTCAGATTCTTTTGCGTCAGTGCTGAACACTCAATGTACGTCACAGCCCCTACTTTTTCCGCCAGCGCTCTGGCGTCTTCCTCCTGCACCGGCAACTCCCTCCGCCTCGCCAGCTCGATCAGAACCTTAACGTCCTGCCGCAGGTCGCACTGCGTTCCCACGAGGATGACGGGCGTGAGAGGGCAGCGGCGTCGGATCTCGGGCACCCACTTCTCCCAGACGTTCTGAAAGGAAGCAGGGCTGACCACGCTGAAGCACAGAAGCAAGGCATCGGTCCGACTGTAGCAAAAGTGCCGGAGTTTGTCAAACTCGTCCTGATGGAGACAGAAACAGAAAGTTAGAAATGTGGAGATGTTCCAGGTCTTGATATTTTCCATTTGGCTCTGATCAAAGTCTTTCCTTTGTGATTAATTTTGTCCCTCGACTTCTCATCCAGACAGACCACACACACAACCCACTGTCAGTAGTCACCTCACTGGTCAACACACTCAAGCACCAGGACACCACAGCAAAAACAACTGGGCCAGAAATTGTTTGATGCCAAACGGTCTAAACAGTGTTTATATTGGGCTAATACACATCATACAAAGCCCTAACCCTCTATTTATATCATCTACAGCAAATGTCTTAAATTAACAGTTTGGAGCCACACAGCTTTAAAGAACAAGGGCCTCCCACATCCTTGGGTACACAGATTAAAGCTGGCTCTCCTCTCTTAACTCTTTCCTACCCAGAGCACATCTCCTGATCCCTACACAATGCCCTGTGCCAACACCTTTTTAATTCAAAAAACACAACTCAAATCTGCAGAAACAACTGGTTCCTCAAACCGTCAACATGTGGAAAACTGTTGAGGCTCAACAAACGCCGTGGACATTTCCCCACACAAACTTTGGCTTTGCTCTGTGATCCCATGACGTCGATCCATCTGCAGCACGTACAGACGTATCAACATCTCTGCGTACGGAGCAGCTTTGTTTATCAGCTCTGGCGGCAGCTGTTATCGTCTTTCTCCAGACGTTCTCCATCTTTTCTGTGTTGCCTCACTCGCTCTAGCGCTCTCTACCTCTCTCTCTGTCATCTTTTCTTTCTTTTTTGGCACACCCCGACCTATTTCTGGCACAAGCTCCACTCTTATGAAATTGCATCAGTACACTAAGTGTTTGTGGACTTTTATCCGCCCATATTTGCCCAAGCTTGTCGGAGTGTGGGTGTCGGAGTGTGTGTGTGTGTGTGTGTGTGTGTGTGTGTGAGTTCAGCTTTAACACTGTGTGCAGCTTGCAACATGCTGTGAGGTTTTACATGTATTATGGGCTTGTACAAATGCCTCGTTCCACTTTACTGCCAAAATGTCTTTGATTGTGCGTAGAACTGGCAGTTCCTTCGCAGCGTTTGTGAATGTCAAATATGCTGCTGCTCCCGGGGGCAGGGCTCCATTAAGTTGGATATCTAACCACCCATGCCCCAGAGCAATTCTCACACAACTTTCACAAGCTGTTCATTTCAAAATTGCCCCACCAATGTAATGAGTCAATAAATTTGCCTGGCAAGTTGGACATAAACAGTGGCAACAGAAAGAAACAGTTTTTTCTATAACACCTCCAGTCCTGTCTCCACCAAGAGATACTGGCGACATTACTACGACACAAGAGCAGCTGCAGTTGGGCCGATTGATAATAAAAAATTCAAAAAAAAAATCACTACAGATTCAACTTTTTCCATTAAATCAAATTCTTTGTTTAAAAAGACTGCATTTGTAAAGCGTTTTTCTAGTCTCAGCGAACATTCAACGTCTTATTCCCCCATTTACACATACAGTACATTTATACAATTTGGGATTTAGTATGTAGACCAACATGTGGACTGGACGAGCCGGGGATCGAACCACCAGCATTCCAATTAAAAGACAACCCCCCTCATCTCCTGAGCCACAGCCGCCCATTCAACCCAATTAAATATCCACAAACTGTTGAAATGACCCTCAAATACCCGTGTTTTATCAAATATTGGTTGTTTGATTTTAAAATGTATAAAAACTGAGAAATTCAACACGTGAGAAGTTGGAAGAGGCAAAGGTTTGGAATGTATTGCTTAATAAAACGTCTAAAAGATGAATAAACGGTACAAAACTTCATAAGAACTCATCCAACAGTGTTTGACGTATTTCAGTGTCAGCCAGAGATATGGATGATACACTGTCATTGATAAAACGTGACATTTACTGTATGTGGAGCAAAGGTTGAGAGACATGTGGGCCATACACAGTGTGCGTGTGCGTGTGTGTGTGTGATAACTCACCTGTCCTGCAGTGTCACACAGCTGTAGTCTCACCGGGTTTCCATCCACCTGAACCACAGCTGTTGACATAGAAACAGACAGAGAGAGAAAACATTAGACTCTTAACTCTGTGCATCAGCCTCCACCTGTCCCTTCAGTAGTTAACACACTACACACACACACACACACACACACACACACACACACACACACCCACCCACCACAATCTTCTCTGGAGTAAACAAAAGCCAGCCAGTTGCAAACACAAAGACCCCCTGCTCTGCTCCTGCAGCGCACAGACGGCCCGCTCCGTCTCGCCCACCCACTCTGCCAGTTACTGTCGAGACCATAAGACTTTACTGTTGCCGAGCTTTGTTCTCTGTTGTGTTTTGACCGAGGCCCATTCCGAGGCTGACTAACAGATGAGTTTAAGGGGGAAAAAAAGAAGAAGCAGATTTTGTTTGCCCTGTGACTCTCTTCCAATCAGCCTCACTTCCAGATTGGAGAAGTGGATGAGTCACCTTCCAGCCGGTTTCATTATAGGGCCATTTATTCTCTGCTGCACAATGCAGAGCAGCAGGCACATGGAAACATTTACAATACGCCTGGAGTGGTCGGTCATAGCACCTGATCAAAGAGCCTGCTGGAACTGTTCATGTAAGAAGACAGGCATCGTGGCACAATGCTTTTACAAAAGAAAGAGAAAGAGCAGGAGGAGAGGAAAGGAAGAAAGGAAAGAGAGAAATAGAGAGAGAGAGAGAAAGCGAGAGCTGTCAGTGTGTAATCAGCTCCTAATCCCTGACATATGATAGCTCTTTGATTTCCAGGACCAAAACTCCCCTCTCATCGTCCCCTCTCCCAGCCTCCCCGCTCCTCTGCGTCTCTGCCACCTGTGGCATTGCGTAAGTGCTCAGAAGTCAGCTTTCTCAAGAGGACACACTGATCCCGGGCACAGAGAGATGACATCACCAGCAAGGGCCCCAACTGCACAATCACTCTCTGTCAGGCCACGGCGAAAGACAATCTCTGCCTCAGAGCCACTGCGACAGATGTGCCCATTCCAGTGCAGAGGAGAGGGCTCGCGGGTCAAGGCTGACAACAATAGACCGAGTTGTGCAATCCAAAACCCCTGAACCAGAGACCGGCCTGTATGGGAGGGTTGAGCCAGGGTTTGTCTGAGGGTGGTGTGTGTGTGTGTGTGTGTGTTCCCAGTGAGTGTTTTACAGGATTTGTTTTTGGAGTTTCCTGGATTTCAGTGTAACGTCAGAGAATCAACTAAGATTAATGACACAAACACTGAGGTATGCAGGAGACGATGCCAAGTAATGTTTCCTAAATTCGAGATAAGAATAACCATCTATCATCTGTGTGGTGCAGTGGCATCACATCTTATACTCTTCTCTCATACATCCTGTAGAGTCTCTCAAGAGTTTTCCAAAGAGATATGATCATGAAGCAAAGAAGGTGATCAACAGGTCACAGGTGTATTTTCTCTTCGTGCCAGCTCTGATCAGTTTAAAACACGTGTCCCCATTGGAAGGATTTTCTTCACTCTTCCTATGTTTCATGGAACAAAACCTGCTGGGACTAGTGAGACCGTTTGGAAAAGTGGAGCCATGCCAAATGGAAACCGTGGCTACATCCAGGGAGGATAACCTCGCTGTCCATCAACACTGATGTGAGAGAGATAGTATAGGAAACACAAACAAATCTATAACAGTGGAATAATAGGAGGGGTTGGCAGAATGGACGGGTGCAGCCAAAGCATGAGTTATTCTTTAACTCGTGTCAGTGGGAACTGAGTCAGGCAGGTAGGAATACAGTGATTTACCGCTGAAAAACGTGTTTCTACACTACATGTGGCTCTGCTTGCAATTAAATCATATGCGTAAAATACAGAAAAATAGCGGTAGATTGAGACTATTTACCAGAGAAGTCATCAAACGCAGTGGGGACATATTTGGTCGGGTATCCGTTCGTCGTGTAGCTGACCACCAGGCTGGTTTTGCCCACCGCTCCATCGCCGAGCAGGACGCACTTCAGCAACCGCTCCTGCGCCTGCCCCGGCCGGGCGGGCTGGTTGTGCGGGGGCACCGGAGGGGCCATGGCCTTTCCGTAATCCATGGAGAGCGGCGGAGGTGACATTCAATCGGCCAGTGCTTCACCGGCGGAGGAAGCACCCACCATGAGACCCAGGCTCCTTCTCTGGCGCGAGTGCGGCCAAATGTTGCTCGTGCGTAAAGCTGCTCCTCTCGCAGTGCGCGCTGTCAAATCCAGGGACTCCTATCACCATCCCGACCTAAACCCGACTACAACCCCGAGCTGTGCGCTTCTGAGGGCGGATCCAAACGGGGATATATCCACACATTGATTTGACTAATCCCACCCACTTCACCTCCCAGAGGAGGAGGGCTGGACACAGGTTGAAGTTTGGAAATGAGTGCCAAACAGTTTTTCTTGTATTTTACACTATGTGCTTTACTCTTTAGAGAAACCATATTGCTATAAAAATGATATTGTTAACTTTATCATTGCCTGTTATTTGTATTATTTTATATTATTTATCTGCTCAGTTCAGTGTGTTGGACCTTGTGCCAACGAGTCCAGACGTTCCTCACCAGACAGGAGGAGACAACCTTGACGTCCATTTTAAACGTGACACATAAAGTACTGAAATTTCCAACCCAGTCAGACCACCTGACCTACTTTATTCTGTAGCCAGCTGAGTCTGGGCGATGCAGCCAAACTGTAGCTGCAGCACAGTAAGATATCAGATCACAGCTCAGCCACGAGATGTTTGTATGAGACTGATTCAAACTTAACTTTCCACCTGATTGGGTCGTTTTTCAAACTGACCAGTGACCAGCGAGATGCTTGTTTCTCAGAACTAAAAGAAAAGCCAGACTCAGTTAACAGCTGGGAAATGGGAAGGCGGCGATGTCTTGACTGTTGTCGCCCCCTTATGGATAAGAGGAAGAGCAAAGAGTGAGGAAGTGAGGCCTGTGAAGGGCCCACAATCCACTGCTCCACAGGTTTCATGTGGAAATGCATATGTGTGACCTTTACTTTAAATCTGAGTATGTAAACACACACATAAAATACCATTTGACCCCAGTTGTATCTTTGCAATAACTCGTTCCTTAATGGTGGGAAATACATTTTCCTGATATGACCCCACATCATGAGGAAAATGATATTCCCTGCTCTTTTTATATAACATAAAAGTCTGTGTTTTTTTGGACCTGATTACATTTTTCCTGAAACCTACAGGCGCCATCTTTGGGCAATGTAGGCTAATTGAATTATAGATTTCACTTATGTGCCTTTAATGTGGGGATTTCAAAAAGAATGTAGTTCCAGTTCCAGCTCAGCTCATCAGGTGAGATACGATAAAGTCCTTAATTTCAGTCAAGTTGCTTTTACACTCATTGAGCACTTTATTAGGAACACCACGTTAATAATGGGCAGGGCCTCCCATTGCTCTGAAAACAGCCTCAGTTCATCCACAAATTGCTGGAGATTTTCCTTCATTTTCCTTTCAGATTCTGCTTCATGTTGAATTGATCACATCAGATAATTCCCAGAGATCTGACAGACGCATGCTCATGTTACCAATCTCCTGTTTTACCATCATAGAGGTGTCTGATTCACATCTGGGTCTGTGGAGGCCTCTGAAGTTCACTGAACTGTTCATGAAGCCGATGACTTTTTCAGTTATAGCTCATTCTCCTCAAGCTTCAACGTGTCGATGTGTTTTTCTGCTCCAGTTGAAACGAGCGGTTCTCTGAGTGACTGTGACCTTTCTGTCAGCTCCAACAAGTTTGGACGTTCTCCTCTGACCCCTGTCATTCATCAACAAGGTGTTTCTGTCCGTAGAAGTGCAGCTCAGTGGAGTTTTTTCCATTTGTGATAAAACTGTAAAGACAGCTTTGTGTGACACCAACAATCAAGTCACAATCAAAGTCATTTATCCTTATTTCAATGATTAATGTGAACCTTAACAGGAGCTCCTGACCTGTATCTACGATTCAATGCATTGCACTGCTGCTACATGATTGGCTGATTGGATTCCTTCCTCAATCCTGCATCAGCACTTTACAAATGCGAAGCAATAATTACCACTTGTATTTTGTATTTTTGTGTATTTTTAAGCACAGGACATCCTGCTCTAATTACACAAGTCTTTACTGTATTTAATTTTATTCTGTATTTATTCTGTATTTTACATCAACAGAATTTATGGGGAGGGGGTTATGTGTTTTGTTTCTTTTCTTGTTATGAGTTATGTTGTGATTTTTGTCTCATCATGGGCAAATTCCAAATAACTGCGTTGTGTGGCAATAAAGTATAGATTCTAATGAATAAATAGATTTACAGGTATTTCTATCAATGTGCTTGTTGACTGTATCTATCAATCTAAAAAAATAAACTCACACTATCCTTGTTTTATCTTTTCAGCGTGTTTATTTGTCCAAGATTAAAACTCTAGTTATTTTAAAGAATACAAAAAATAGTCAGGCTACTGCTATAATGTGTGTAAAGACTTTGATTTTGATTGATTTTAAATAGTTAAATAATTCGTGAGTGTCAAATCTGCTGCTGCTCCCAGGGGCAGGGCTCCATTAGGTTGGATATCAAACCACCAATGCCCCAGAGAAATTCAAACACAAGCTGTTCATTTCATAATTGCTCCACCAATATAATGAGTCAATAAATTTGCCTGACAGGTTCGACCTGAACAGTGGAGACAGAAAGAAATATATCACCTCCAGTCCTGTCTCCACCAAGAGATACTGTGTCTACCTGTTTGAGACAAAGCCCAGGAACTCTGTTAATCCTAACCCGGCAGCAAAAGGAAACATTACTGTGACACAATAGCAGCTGCATTAGGTCGAATAATAATAAAAAATGTTTCCATTAAATCTAATTCTTTGTTTAAATTGACTGCATTTATAAAGCACTTTTCTAGTCTCAGCAAACACTACAAGTCCTATTCGCCCCTTTACACATACAGTACATTTATACAGTGCAACTATCTTGTGTGCTTTTTGATTGATTTGAAATGTTAAGTGTTTGGATTTAATTTCATTCACAAAAGCAATACAAAAAACATGGCGATCTAGAATTAGTTCTTCTTCTACTCTGATAAAAACAGCCGTTCTGTTGAAATATGATTTCACGAGACAAGTGACAGAAAGTCAGTGAATGGACCCTTTCTATGTGCCAAGCTGTGTGGGTAGACAAGGGAATTTAATGTCATCGCTATCTTCATTCACATCACTGAAGTTCCCTTAGGAAGAAAGACAAAAAACATGATTTGTATTAGTAGGGAAATCTGCTGTGCGTGCAGCTACTGTAGGTCCAACACTTAGCAGCACATGTCACGTGTTAGGATGTCATTGATCACGTCTGCTAACATAACAAGGCTTTCACTGCAGGACACGGGGGAATCGAACAATAATAACAAGGCATTAGAACAAATACATTTTGGAGAGAGCATTAAAAGCAACCGCTAAAAAGGGAAACATATAGCCTGAATTACTTTTATTAATCCTAAAATTGATCTACTTACAATTCTGTATAAGATACCCTCGTCGTGTACTTTCACACAAGTATTGTACACGTACAAAAAAACAGCGTTGTCAGGGAGTCGATGTGCAGGTGAATGTGAGACGTGGTTTGTTATGGGAGGGGAAGTTGCTGTCAGCAGCTGTAAATACTGTGAATCACATCATGCTCTGGAACCTGCAGTTAAAAAGGCACCTGCTGTGTTTCACTCCCACATTCCTTCACACGTTTTCCTCCGAGGCTGCAGATCAACACGTCAAGAGGAACAGCCATCTGACTTTTTAAACACACACACAACAAAAATCTATTTACTCGGCGACCGTCAATGCTCCGTCAGTGATGAGCCTCCTGTCATGTCACCTGATACCATGTTTAAGTTTTGAACTTGTGAAAAGAACTCACTCGTCTTTCTAAGTGTTCATGCTTCAACTTTCACTTCACACTTTGCACTCAGTGTCAGTGAGAACAACAGAGCGTAGCAGTGACCACCCACTTTCAGAAAGGGCTCTGGTTCCAGAAGTAAATTTCTAATTTGTTTTGTCCATTGACGTTTCAGTAAATCTCTACTGAGAAGAGTTTTAAGCCTAAAACCAGGCCGACCAGCTACGAGATGAATCGTGACCATAAAACATTTGATTAGGAGCAAAAAATAATATTGGAAAACTGAATCAAATAAGGGTTCAAGATCCCATAAACTATTGCAAATTACTCCCCCCGCGACGTCCTGTGCGCGTCTTCTTGAATTTATTCGTGTAGTAGTGATTTTCCACTTTCCACATTTCCATGGTAATAGAAAGCTCAACCAATCAGGGAAGTTGCTATTACACCGGAGGATTGTGGGTAGTGTAGGTACTTCTTTTTGACGAATAAAACACTAAGACATGTTTTTCTTGTAGTTGATATCATAGGAATCTGTGGCTATTATGGTTGATCATTACAATCTCTAGTCAGAAAATTACTTCCGTAACCACACTGTTGAGCTCTACAGACCAGATTCACACGACGACCATTTCCCCCTGACTTCACACTGGTTATGAAAACATTGTTACGAACAGAATAATAGTGTTTTTATTTCACTGCTTCCCACCCCGAGAATGAGGTCAGAGGAAAATGGCCGCCTGTGTGAATACGGTCAATGAAGAAATGTGAGAAAACACGACCAAGTGAAAAGGAAAATGATCACGTGAATGAAAGTGAATGTTGGTGCGGATAAGAAGAAACTGAAAGTTTTAGAAAATAAAGAAGAAATGCGACTTTAATTGCTCGTAGGTAATATTTCAGCAAGCGGTATGTCAGGAATTCCACGCACACAAACACATTCATACTTGCATACACACATTTAAACTGTCATGAGAATGAATATGCATCTACAAAAGTACATGTGCCGACACATGCATTCTTATTTGCCAGTTCTATGCTGCCATGAATAATAATGACCTGTTATTTTATCTGAACCCTTGAAAACTGACGTTCCTTTTCTCAGGCGTCAGTGTGGGAACTCCCTGTTTCTGGTCTTAGTGCCTCATTTGGACTAAAGCTCAATCTAAGACACTTATTAGTCATTTTTACATTTTAAAAATGAGTGTTTCCAAAGATGGTCACACAGGACGAGCTGTATCGTCTCTGACATCAGCAGCGAAAGTCTCATCCAGGATTCATTCACCTTGATTTCACCTTGATTCATTTTAACCCAACCCCAACCTACGACCCCATAACTTAAATACAGTTAGAGTATAAAGTACCATGCTCATCATCATCGTCCTTTTAAGTAACATCCCTTCCCCCAGTCTCTGGAGCTCTGTTCTCTGAGCACAGACTGCTGGGTAAGACATCTGAGTGACAGCCTGTAACTCTGGGTGCTGTTCTGAAAGTTCTTGTTCATCAGTGTTTACTGGAAATTGGGTTTGGCGCCACCAGGTGTTGGGTCGGGAGGAGGGCCACCGCCTTGGGCAAGTCTTACAAAGCTGTGGAGGAGAAAGAGAGGAGAGTTCAGCGCTCAAAACATTTAGGGATCGTCCAAATACCCACATCGTGACTTCAGCTGTACACTAAATATATATGTGATTGTTGACAAGTGTTCCTGCAGAATCAGGAAGGAGGCAAATTTGATCACCTAAATTAGCTAGTTTTGTTGTGTTATTTATGAATATATTCCATTCCTGACCATATGTCAACCTGGTTCCAGACGTCCAGCTCAAAACCCACATGTGTGATTTGTCCAGTGATTGAAATTAATGAATGAGCAGAGGAAGACACCATTATCTACAGTAGGACTCCGTGCTTTCAAATAGTTTAATGTCTCTATTAAATGCATTGCTTTATTTTTCTCTCACAACTACAAGTGTGGGTTTTCAGACAGATCCTGTTGATGGCACCGTTTCACCAGAAGATGGAGCCATACTCACATGTCCTTGATGTTGTCAATTTTAGCCTGGATATTTGCGAAGAACTTGTCCACTTTCTCCTGTGAACAACAGAAACGGCCCAAAATTCAGTTCAATTCAATTCAAAACAGAGTGCAAATTCCCCAAAATAAATGAAGGACTAATTAAAGTTATGATAAAAATAAGTGACAGAGGTATCACCTGGCGTTGTCTGTAGAAAAGTGGCAGAGAAAAGAGAGCAATCACACCTGGAGGAGAAAGAAAAGTAGAGAAGTTGAAAATGATATCGAGACTCAGTGGGTTAACAGATTGCAGATTTACAGCAGGTAATGTGTTCCTTACAGATGATGAACACAGTAAGGCCATTGCACAGGGCTCCCAGGAACGTCACGAGGTACATCAGGACCAGGAACTATAGGACCAAGAAAAACAGAAACAGAGACACGGCTGCAGAGAGTTAGTTTAACTCCCATTGATGATCCGTCCAAAGATCAAGAAAACGCTGCAGCCCTGCGACATGTGGTTCTCATTCTTTCAGGAAGCAGTAAATCAAGCTTCGTGTTCCTCATGTAACTGCACTGTGTCATACAGGTCTCATACAACACTCAATAAAAAGATCCACACTGACTTCATTTACTTTTTGATGATGGAAAGTTGCTCCAAGTGTACGACTCCCAATATAGTTTTATATCAGGGGCTGGGTGTGTGTGGGGGATCCAGTGTTGCCCAGATATGGGACACCCCTGTCTCTGATGTAAAGAGACCCCAGGTCATCCCAGGCGTTTCTGTGCACAGCGTCCAGTGTGTCATGGTACATACCGGACAGGTCAGGGGCCTGAGCTTCAGGGGCTCACTTACCTCACACTGACTCAACATTCACAGTCAACATTCAAACTCAGTCTGTCTGCTCAAAAACTGCTGCTTCTCATTACTGTGAATATATTAAAGGGCAAATGCTGCAATATGATGTGCAGTCATTTATATGATATTGTATAAATATCCATATATTTAGAATTGTATGTCAAATTCTACATCACATTTCAAATTAACTTAACGACACATGTAATATTGGAATATCTACATGTTGGAGACAAGAGGATCCTTCAGATGTTTCACATATATGAGATACTGACTCTGCAAAGTTCCAAAATACGTTTTCCACATATCGCTGCAGTCCTACTTTTCTTGTAATTGAATAGAATTAATGATTGCTTGACATTTAAACAGTTTTTTAAAATACTTTTTTCTGGCAAAGCACTGTCACTTTTTTAGTGCTATATAAAGCTTATTATTATTATGGACACAGACTTTAATCTTACATATATATATATATGTATATACAAATGTGGTAGAAATGTCATCAATATGAACTCAAAATTACATCATAGTGTTTTAACCTTACTAAACAATAAGATTAGATACTCTCTCATGCCAATAACTGTATAGAATAGTATAGATTTACTACTTTATAAGAGTATATTGCTATCTTGTTTACAAAATGTAGACATTGAATATAATGGTCCGCATCATGGCATTACGATAATTTGTACAACTTGCCATTCAATTTATTTCAAAATGGTACTGCTACAATTAATGGCTGCCTCTAAACCACCTGAACTACAGCCTTAATGCGATTGAAAATAAAATTGTGCAGTTGTCACAACAACACAAGTTATTTGACAATTACAGAACTGTAGGAATTACATTTTAGGGACATAACATTAAGGATTGTCTAAAGGCAAACAAAACAAAAACATAAATAAAAAGGGTGAATGATGTTTGTACCAATTAAAATTAATTTTAAAAGATTTCTTCCCCCCATGATTACTTTCCCCATGATCACCCAAAATATGTTACTGACACTGACAGGCAGTGATGTTGTCATTATTAAGGAGCAGAGTCTTCAGCTCTGAGTTTGTGTACTGAGAGAGACGGTTGGCATGGCAATGATGGAGGGAGGAAGATGACAGATGATGGAGAGAAATAAAAGAAAGCAGAGACAGACTGATGCTTGAGTTAATGAAGGGGAGAGGCTCTGGACGGAGGGAGGCAAATCTTTAAGGACAGATGATTAAGCGAGTAAACAACTGCAGCCTGCACACACAAACTAACACACACACGGACACACACTGGCTTGGCTCACCTTGAGGGAGTCAAAAAGGTTTCCCACAAAAACGAGTCTCTTCAGAGTGTCGACAGCCGACAGCGTCATGACAATGGCTTTCTGCATATAGAGTTCAGCCTGTTCTCCACTGAAACTGATGTCCAGGTCCAGGTACTGACCTGGGAGAAAAACGAGACGACAAAGAGGCTGAAAAAGATTGAAGTATAGAAGATAAACGCAGACATTTTTTCTCCTGCCTCTCGGTAGAATTGATTTCACATTCTTCCTTTAGTGTTTAACAATCAATGATGTTTAACGACACAGTGATTCATGATCATTTGCTGCAATCCTTCAAACCCAAAGACAAATCTCATCCTGTAGCTGCTTCAGTTTCCAAAGGTCAAAGAACCAAAGCCTTTTTTAATTGTGCTGGGTCACCACCAGCTTTTTATAATCCCTTTAGTTAGTTCTAAAGTTGTCTAGTTATTAAGGAGCACAACAAAAACTATTTATATAGCACTTTTTAAAGAGCTACAAAGCTACAAACATAGAAAGTGAAAATAGAGATTCCTCGATCAGCCGCCTGATCCCGTTTCTGCAACACAATTGAATGGGTTCTTCCCTTAAAAGTTCATGGGAATCGATTTTGTAGTTTCTGTAAAATCCTGCTAATTAACAAACACAGACAAAGGCTCAAATGTTTTGAGCATTGATTTAAAGTGGGATAGAGAATCCATGTCTGATCTCCTCAGGAAAAGCAAAGTCACCAAGAACAGTGCATTTTAAAATGAGCTGGACTGAAAGAGGCCTTTGGCTGAATGAACTCAGGCACTTTGGTTTAGAAAAAAAACATTTAATGGGGTAGATCCAAATGTGTTATGTCCTTTTTCTCCTCCCTGTCAGAAAAAGAAGGGCGCACTTTCCTACATAAAATCAAAACATCTTACTTGAAGGGGTGCTCTCCATCGCCCCACTTGAGGGCGTGGAGGACTTGGTAGTAGATGCGCACTGAGATGGTGACGCACACGACAGCCAGGGAGGCTGTGGAGAATACGGTGATGATGCTGAGCTGGAACAGGGTCAGCAGGCCCACCACCAGCCCCGTCAACACCATGCCTGTTCGCTCTGTGTCCTTCCAGTAGATCAAGTCCATCACTGAAAGACAAGGAAGATAGGTGGAAGAAGAAAGAGTGAGAGGAAGTCAGAAATGAAACACCCTTCCAAAAAAACTAATTTTAATAACTGAATTTCTGTGCGAATGAGTGAAATGCAGAGATTGAGCCAGGGTAGAGACAGCATACTGAATTATTCACAGACTGAAGGCACCGGATCCATCACCACACTTAAGTAACATGGATAACACTCTAGTAGAGTAGAAATCTGCTCAGTAGATTTTTGCGTAATCCTGCTGACAAACCAACCAACCAACCAACAAACGGGCTGAAAACCTTTACTCCTAAACAGAGGTTAAAAAAAAAAATCAATAATGAGTTGGGTCTTGAATGCAGGCATTCGGTTTTCTAGCTGCGCACATCTGACAGCATTGTGAATTACTGCAAACTTCCAAGACCAGATGCAGCAACATCACACCTCAGCCTCCTCAGCTTCTGGAGGATGGGTGGCAGGAAGACGGGTGGAAAAGGAAATGGATGGGAGGCGAGAGCAGTGGATCAGGGAGGGATTTCCAGCATTCAGCATGAGGACAGACACACAGCGGCTATGAGGACACGTCAGGCTCCGGCCCGGGCTAAATTTAGCACTGGGATGAAAGAGGTGTAGGATAATTTAGACTCAGGCTTTTAACAGCACCTGCTGACAGACGTCAGACCCTCAGCCGCCCCTTTTCCACACCCTGTTGGTTTCCCTCTCCCTCTGTCACCCAGCAACAGCTGCTGTGGAGACTGAGGCGTCCATAGAGTCGCGCTTAACTAGAGCGGATACATTTAGTATATACAGTAGAATATATATTTATATAGCTTGAAATGTGTCTCTTTATACAACAATGAAAGAAAGTATAGCACACAGCCAGTACAGTAGTTCTGTTGTCTGGTGATGGACAATCAGACGGGTACAAATTTTTGTGCTTCAGTGAAATATTAAGCTTCAGCATTAAAATAAAGCCTCTTTGCATACAGCAGGTGGGTCCTGTATAAAAATCTGTGCATGCAATTATTACCCATGATGCCCCTAGAACACACCTGCTACGTATGTTTATACCATAAACCACATGTAAAGATAAATGACATGACAGCTCCCCAAAAGTGGAGACACGTCGTCCATCTTTACAGTCTATGATTCATGATGATGTCACTCTGGTACGTGGTTACTCAGCACATGGAGTCAGGATAGGTGACTAATTTGATGGGGAAATGAAAGAACACAGGTGCTGGAAGGGACAATGTCTATGTTCAACACACATGGGGGGGGGGGGGGGGAATCACACTTCTACATTCAGAGACATGGACAGTGTATTGAACTACAGACCTGCCCACACTCTGCATTCATCCTTTAGTCACCCAGGATTTTCTAAACACAATGGGGTGGAGTTACAATGCAACAGCTCTGCAGACATGTACTGCATTATTTTTTGCAAAGCTAAGCTAAGCTAAGCAGCTGCTGGTGGTAGCTTTATTATTAAACACTGAGATACTAGAGTAGTTCTATTTTTGTTTTTGGCAAGAATTCATTTTCAGTTTTTCTTTAAACTCCACACATATGATCATATTCAAATCCTAAATTGTTTTTTTCTCAAGTTAACAAGCAGCTAAAATGTTTGCAGTATTTCGGTAACACTTAGTTTATTATTAGGTGTAATAAATATCATAGCCTTTAGGGGCCCTCAGGGTCAACAACATCTTTATATCACGACCTTTACCTCAACTCGTTCTGCTGTATTAACATTACTTCAAGTGGACCTCAGTGTGCAGCAATTTTCATAGATACGTAAGTAAATGACTCAAAAATGAGGGAAGAATGTGGCTCTGGTAAGGAGGCAGTTACTACTCCACTAGCATTGACTGCTCACCACGTAAAACACAGTTCATTCTCTCATCTCTATACCACAATTACAATATGAATCCATTTTGTTCTATACTACATAAAATGAACCAAAGGGGGGAGCAGTGCATGAAAAAAGCAATGATCCAATCAAGCAATGGACTGACCAGCCAATAAGGAAATAAATTACAGTTTCTCCCAACCAACCATGACCCAATTTCAATATCCATTTCACTTGGCCCACGTCGTGTCAGATCATCCGGTGGTACTGGAGTCAGAAATGTCAGAGATATTACGCACAACAACAATAATCTGCAAACCGCATACCCCAACATCAGACTTCGGCATCCTTTGACTGGCTGGTGCGAATTTAAATCAAGGCAACTGATACGGAGACTGGAGCTGACGGAAGCTGCCGTCTCCAGAGACCCTGCTTGTGAAAGTGATCAAAGAGAAAGTGAGAAATCCCGACAGCCTTGAACTTCTCTCTTCTACAACAAAAGGCACACAGCTGAAGAGTTTACTACTAAAGGCTACAAGTGATTTCCACCCATTTACATTTAACTTTTCTGCGGTTTTCCTCTCCTGTCACCCACAGCACTTTGCATTAGCTGACTGTGATCAAATACTCAAACATCATCGACGTATGTGCACACTGCTGTCTCACATTATCCTCTTTTATCTTAAATCCCAGTGTCTCACCTTTACTGGCCATTTTGGTCGTTGCTCCAGTGTTTCCCCCTCACGCCCTCTTGTCCCTCTCTCTGTCCTGCTGTGCTCCCCTCGTCCCTCTGAGCTGTTTTTGGCCAGCCCTGCTCACTCAGCAGTCCAAAGGCCTAAGAGCCCAAAATAATCTTGTTTGCAGCACCGCCCACCACGATTCAAGACCCCAAGAGCTTCACACATAAAGAGAGGATTCACGGCAATCGCACAAAAATCTCAAAACCACTCGACCTTCTCCCTGAAAGCAAACATTCACTCTTCAGCAGAATTAATAGTAGCTTTGAACTTAAAAAGTTATATAAGAGTTGTGTGCATATTTATGTCTCATCCGACAACTGAAACAGGAGAAGCAAGATTTATTTTCTGCAATGTCACCAAGACAGATCGTTTGGAGCCACCAGCTACACGGATGGGAGGGAGGGGCTAGCAGGGTCTTAAGCTGAGGCCCTCCCAAAGGAAATCTGTGATGAAAACTATATGCATCCTATAAAAATAGAATACATATATACATAACTGGGAATTTGTGTGTGGAGTTTGTATGTTGAACTCCCACAGATTGGTGTGAGGTTAATTGGAGACTTTAAATTGACTGGAGGTGTGAATGTGAGAATGAATAGTTGCTCGTCTCTGAATGCGATACGCTGGCAAACTGTCCAGGCTGTGCCCTGCCTCTTGAAACGCGACCCTCAAAGGATAGGGGGTTTACATAATGGGTGGATGGAGTTATTACATAACTATATATCATTTCTTTTGCTTTTATTGTCATGATGATGACATTGACCTTTGCTGCTTGTTCTGTGATCCCTTTGATTGGTTTGTTTGTATCATTTCAAGTAAGACTTTAGCAGTCCTAGCAGTTTATAGTCTGCAGTTTTGACTGTGTGTGTTCTAGTGCGTTTAAACCAACTAGCAATAAGTGTAAAACGTTCAAAGAGGAGGTCTGTAAGTCTATGAGTTGCAATTTAGTTTTTCTTCTTCTGTTTGGAGATCTGAGGGCAAACAACTGAATGTTTTTTATCTGTAGATTTGGACGAGACTAACTGGACCTGTTTACCTGGACAATAAGACAGTAGCATGCAATTACCAGCTGAAATGCACGGATTTAGGTTAGAACAAAAAAAAAACATCAAGCAGGATTTAGTATAATTTAAAAAACATTGATGCAAATGCTAAACTAATACACATGTTGCTCTAAGAAACATGTTTCATTTGACAAGAGCTTTGGCTGTTTAAGAACTTTACTTGAGGAAGATAGCTTCTAAAACTTAAATTATAAAATGAAACTAAAATTATACCTCATAGATAAAGAAAGAACAAGTGTTGAATCTAACCTAGTTATCAATCCCAGAAAAAAACATGATGTTCTAATAGAAGCATGCGTGCTATTTATTCAGGACACCCTAAACTCTGTCATCGGCTTTACCACACATCCATCAACAGTCTGGGGGTTTACTGCCCCCCACCCTCACATCAACTAAAATAAGACTGAGCTCCACTCTGACTGAAAGTCCACTTAAAGTGCCATCAAGCTGGAAGATTTTATCTTTGTCTCACTCACTCCTTCAGTGTCAACAAAGTCCCATTAACCTGCATATAAAACCACACACACACACACACACACACACACACACACACACACACACACACACACACACACACACACACACACACACACACACACACACACACACACACACACACACACACACACACACACACACACACGAAAAGAGAGACAGGTGTGTGTCTTTAACTGTAACACACTGATATCAGCAGTGTGAGAGTGAGACAAAATGGACATGCAGCACTTCCGGGTTTGGGGTGGGATGAGTGGGGGGGATACATGTGTCTCCTTGCTCTTGAAGGTCCATCCTGAAATCTGATATTTTCTTTATTTAAAGTATCGATCAATGAGCTGAGTGAGAGGATCCCACTCAGCAATGAGCCACAGAAGGAGAAGGAGGTTAAAGGTAGAAGGACAGAGGAGAGTTGAGGAATAAGAGAATGTAAAGATAACAGGGGTGGGGGGGTGGGAGGGTCTTGTACCTGCTATATGGGTGCATACTGTCAGGTCCTCTGATAGGTTAAGTGCTGAAAACCACTGATCGCTGACCAGCTGTTCCTGAGAGTTTAGACTGACGGCGGCAGGAGGCGAGGACGCCGGGCCTCTGGGTCGTGCAGATGTGAGCAGCTTGACTGAGATGGTTTCTCTAATCACGGGGGACTCGGGCTCAGGGGTCAGTGAGGCTGCCGCTGCTGGGAAACAGAAAGTGATGACACCATCATGATGACACCATCACTACTGACTTGAACATTCTCAGCTTAAACAAAAACTTTGATGTTTTGTTGTTTAATAGACATTTCTTATATATTCCTTACTGGAAGGATTTATTACAAAAAGAAATGAGCATTATTATTAACAATGATATACTGTTTTTGTTTTTGATCAAATCTATAATGTGTCATTTGAAGGTTTTGAGAACATTTTCAAATGTTTTTTCTCTGCAGTTAATTTTTTAAGGTACAGACCTCAGAAAAACAGGCTGGGTATAATTTGTTACATCCTGCTTTATCTCATCATAACACTTACCTGTGTAAAGCTGAAGTGAGGAATTCAAATTTCTTCCTCATACATGTAAATATTTCCATTTATCTATCTGAAGACACCTAAATATTTCTACATAAAAAAATACCTCTGATAAAAAGTCCCACTGATTTTTGCCGACCATTACATTTCTTTCTTAATTATCCTCCACTACTTGCTTCCCATAATAATTTGTCATCATTTCTGTCTCAGTGCCACATCACATAAAGTGCAGCTATAGGAAAAATCATTATAAGTCAGACTATGTAATCGGCTGTAGGCTGGATTCATGCTTACAGGTTGAGAAGAGGGAAGAATCATGAGGAGGGGAACATACTGGCCCGAAGCATCCTCTGAAAATATTCTCAACCAG
Organism: Verasper variegatus; assembly: GCA_026259375.1. Lineage (NCBI taxonomy): Eukaryota > Metazoa > Chordata > Actinopteri > Pleuronectiformes > Pleuronectidae > Verasper > Verasper variegatus. The sequence goes on from CM048047.1 coordinate 15,817,520, forward strand.
ATGCCTCTCATACTGATGAGCTAACTAACGAACTTGAGGGAGAGAACTTTAAATCTACAGGACTATGCAGCCCACTTGAAATGATGCATCACTTGTTAAGAAGCAAAGACACTCAGGTTTCTCTCACCGTCCAGTAGCTGTGTGGATCTTTGCTGCTGAGACGACAGGGTCGGAGAAGGGGGCTGGACGATCTGGGTCGTCCTGCTGTCACTCTCCTCTCTTTGGATTCCTGCGTCTCTCCCTTGAGTCTCCGTGTCCAGATTTTGGGGAGAGGGCTGAATTGTAATAGTCTCAGTTTGTCTGTCCTGCTCCGTTTCCATCCTTCCAGCTGCGCTCGCCATCCTCAACTCCTCTCTGCTTTCTGACGCGTCCTCTTCCTCTTCCTCTTCCTCCTCTTGATTGAGGAAGACTTGAGGGTCCCAGTCTACATCGGGGGAGTCCAACAGCGTTTCCAAGGTGTCCGTGCGGATCAGAGTGATGCGACTTCCCCGTGAGCCGGCCCTGCGCCGGTCGCGGTGGTGTCGCGAGGCTCCCACCACCTCGGCCTCTGCGATGGCGATATAAGAGAAAGTCAGCTCGTTGGAGGTCTGACGTGGCGTGCCCCAGATGGACGGGGATGAAGCCAGTCCCTCGTCATCATCTGGATCTCCGTCTTCATCCTCCTCGTCTTCAGACCACTCCCTGGCTGTTTGCAGCTCGTACATCTCCGACTCCTCGTTTCCGCCTGAATGTAAACAAGACAGAGAAAGATGAGGGAGTAAATAAACAAAACTGTAAACACTGGGTAGGGAAGCAAATCACAACACTTAGCAGTTCATTTAATTATAGAGACTAACAATGAGCATATTAGTTCTGTGTGGTACAAACAGTGGGATTTTGATTTTAATAAATAAATAAGTCAGTTGGAAGCAGCCGAGTGTGTCATTTGATGTCTGGGAGAAAAAGGTGTGTGACATCTAAAGAGGAAACCCTCTTTGATTTGTGCACAAACAATAACCGCTTCCTCTCAAACCTGTGGATCTTCATATCAAAAGGAGTTAAATGACAGAGGACAGTGTTCGTCTGAATTCATTTCAAAGACGGTTTGAAATCAAAGATGTGTCATAAAGCATTTAAGGAATCTCTTGTATTTGAAGTGTTTTGTGAGCGTGTGTTCATACCATCGGTGCACGGAGGCGTCGAGTCTGGAGTGGACGCCACAGAGCCATATTCCTCTGCAAGAAAAGAACATTGTATTTGAATCTGCTCATAAACCGGCTGCAGCCAAACAAACAAAGTGTGTTGTTGCTGCTTCCACTTGAAACAAACTCATTCCTCGTCTCACATTCATCTAAATAGAGTGACTCAAAACATTCAAAGTAAATGATGAATGAGACAAACTCAACAAACACTTGAGCACCTTATTCAGAGCCATTTTCCTTCTGATCTGAATCAAATTGTACACACTCATAAATACCCATCTCATAAATATGCCTGATTTTCTTTCATCTAATTCCAGGAATTATTCCCTGAGAAAATGCTGAAAATGCCCAATCTTCCAATTTCAGCAAGAGTGATAAAGAATTCCAGGATCTGCCACTTTATTCAGATCTGCACCAACATTAAATGGAAGCATCATTGGCCCATGTCCCATCCTTTCAATATGTTTTGTTGAAATCTGTTCAGTTGTTTTTGTGTAATCTTGTTGACAAACCAACCCACACACAAAAGGACAGGGGTGTAAACATGACCTCTGTGCTATTCCTTCGTGGTGAAAACTAACACTGCAGTTCCAGTGATTGAATAACTCACAGAAAACTGTAGAAACTGTATCACTGTATTTCATGTTGAAAATATTGTCAATAACCCAAATCCAGAAATGTTACACCTCAAAACAAAATAACATTAGTTGCCCATAAACATAAAACTTGTAAACTAGTAATATATATGGTATATATAATATACTACAGTAGTTTAGTATATCGACTACAGACCACAGGTACAGGACATGTTTAGTTGCACACTTTAGGTCAGTGAATCTCCATCCCGAGCCAAAGTGGCAGCAGTAAAGGCCTACACTACATTAGATAGCCAAATGATATTAGCTAATGCATCAACCCAGGCTGAGCAATGAATGCAGCATTATCTCTACTGTATATAAATATGAACACATGCAAATACTCATATCACTGTCATTCAAATGTAGAGCATATCAGGTGTGTTGAGGCAGAAAGATGAAATGAAACACAAGCATGAAAGAATAAGAGAAGCCTCGAGGTTGGGATAACTTGCATCGCCTGCTCGCACAAATCTACGGAAACATCTGCAAATCATCAAGGAGCTGGTGTGATGATTCTGCATCTGTCCGTTCAGCCATGTGTTTATTAAAGGCTGAGGCAGGAGAGAGGGATGGAGAGGAGGCAGGAAGAGGAGGGAGGGGGGGGGGGTGGGCTAGCAGCAGTTAGCAAGGATATATGATATGAGCTGGAACATGCATGACGCTGGTGTAGTGAGAGAAACAAATGCAGACCTCTCGCACAGTAGCAAACAGCAGGGAGAGAAATATAAAAAAGCAGACTCACGGCAGTGGGAGAATCCTAAAACCTGGCCCATACTCCATCAAGGCATAGCTGGGCCCATCCAGTCTGGAAGACCCCCCCCTCCCTCCACTGCTGCCGGCAATCAAACCCTGTGGATGCACACGCTCCCTCTCTCTCTCCTCCCTCTGTTTCTTGGTCGTCTGTTGAGCAGCCTCCTCTCTCTCTCCTGCCCTCCGCTCTGTCACTCAGCAGCCCCACCCTGCCTCGCTCCAGCATCCTCCCTCCTCCCTCCTCCTCTTCAGCTGCTTGTGCGTTTGTGACTGCAGGAGCGGTGGTGGTGGTACTGTACGCTACAGCACGAGAGAGAGAGAAAGAGAGAGAAGCATGAGGGTGTACCCAGTGTCTGTCTGAGCCGGTTGCCATCGCCCATTCATGGTTTATCTTTGTCTGTCTCCCGCATCGTGTGATTTCATCTCTGGCTCGTGTAGCCTCAGGCTGTAAGAAAAGCAGTTATGTCATTAATAATGTATAATGTATATAAACACTAGTATATGCGTACATACATATGGTCCATCGTTACCAGAATGTGAGGTTTGTCAGCTTTAATATCTTTTAGATTTACAAATTATTCTCCAAATTCCTATTGAATAAATCTTAGTAATAATAATAATAATACATATTATAATTAATATCAAATTCATTATTAGATTGATGATAAATAATGTGCAGACTCAACTAAAAGCTTTTTTTAAATCACAGGAAGCGAGGCCTGTTACATCTCATGGTCACGTCAGTAAATTGACTGTAAATTATGTGGTTTGTTCACCGGTTTAAAAACCAAAATAAAATACCCACAAACAATAAGGACGTGAGTCATGTGCAGCAGTGAAACATAGGGGGCAGCAGTGTTCATCTGTAAAACTGATGCTGCTCCACTGTTACATGATCTAAATTCACTGCCTCACAGTTTTATGATTCTACCGACCATCCAAGTGTCCACACCCAACCAATATAATATATATATATATAAAAAAAAAAACATGAATACACATATTTTTGGCGTTTACTCTGTAAAATAAATGTTTATATGGGCAAACATTAACGCTGATACAGATATGTCTGTAAAAGGTTATATTGGCCAACTGAAAAACTCGATCTGGCTCTTTTCTTTGGCACTGGCTTGTTCTAGAATAATTAAAAGGAACGAAAAAACATGCAACGTGGCGTCTGTTTTCACCATACCTGTAAAATGTTGCCTCTTCCTCTCAAGAACGTGCATTTTTTAACTAAATTTGAAGGTTTTCAGAGTTGGAGCAGATGTTACATGTTGCGGACATTTTTTTTTACAGTGTTGCACAATAGCCATTAGGAAAACAACAAATCTGCCATGTTGGAAGGAATAACTGAGTATATGGGGGTCTGTTAGGAATTATATAGATCTATTTATAGATTTCACTACACATACAAGTGGTCAAAGAGAGACAGACTCTACCCGTCATCTGGTCACTGTATCAAATGTAATCAAACAACTCTGTACTCAAGATAAATCAAGAGCGTCTTCGGGAGGATGCACTTCCTGTGTGTACCAGGATAAATAAAGGTAAACAACATGCTTCTGGCAGAGACCATCATCAGCTGATAAAAGGTTTAGTCCCAACTATAACTGGATGGGAACCAACTTAGTATAACACATATAGTATTTAACACTATTAAATCACGGTGGCTGCATGTAAACCAGGTCAGCGGCTCCAAATACACAGAAGTTAACAAGATAAAGACACGACACGCTGGGACCACAGGGGATGGAGAGTCACTGAACCAGTACAAGGCAGGTTTGAGTCAGTGTGTCGACACATGACACAACTATTAATTCAGAGAATTTATTTTTTATTCCTTCTTTTATCTATTCAATTTAAGCTTGCTTTTATGTTTGATTTTCTAATATATATATATATTTTTAGCCGATATGTGCATTTTAATTTTGCCCCTTTTATTATTTATATTTCAAATGCAAAAGGAGGCACTTTAAATTGTCATGTTGTTGTAAGGTGCAATAGTCAAGTATTAAAGCCACTTAAAGGGAAGATAATGTTGATATCGAGAACAAGTTCATAATATTACAGGAATAACGTGATAAATCAGGCTACAAGTCATGTTAGGCGGGAATATCAGTGACACATTATTGTAAGTATCAGGACTTTGAAAATATTATAAAAACTGTTTCTTTTCAGAAAGACACCACAAACTTGGAGGAAATATTTGGAAGATGATGTCTGTGAGGTTATTGTTGGTGATAATGTGCTGTGTAAGGGATTTTGTAGTTTTTCAAGAAACAAATGACATTGGTAATCAAAGGTTTGGATCCAGATATATATATATATATATGTTACGTATATAGACTCCACTGACTGTGAGATCCCTCTGTGTCTGTGTTGTGTAAAGTGTAGTGCTCATAATCCGTGTGCAGAGACAGGTCATGCAGGCCGCCTTGAGGGCCAGGTGATTATCCAGAAGTGTAGCACAGACAGAGGAACAATCAGAGAGAGAGGCGGGCGGGGGGGTGCAAAGCAGAGGGATACATCTACAGAAATAGATGGACCAATAGAAGAGCAGGGCTGATACAGGAGGGCAACTACAGAGAAGGAGGGAGACAGATAATCAGAGAGTTAGACAGAGAAAGACGTCTTGTCCTCTTATTCTCAAAAACAGGACAGAGGACGGATTCTCTGACTACACAAGCATGGCTGAGGGAGGCAAAATGGCTCTGATCATGTTAAACAGAAAAACAAGTTTAAAGTTTTTTCCTTAACAGGTCCATTTTTACTGTAAGTTATCTTTGTTTACCTGCTGGAGTGACACAGCTTAACTGCTGCACTGGACCTGCTGAGGAAAACGCAGGGCCGGAGGAGGGGCACCAGGAAGAGACGGGAGGCTGCCAGGTCGAGCAGGAAGCTTGAGCACAGGCTCAGAGGGGTGATGAGGACGGCCAGGCGGGCGAGCAATGTGGAGGTGCCCTCCTTCCTCCGTCATCTGGTCAAAGAGACCGAGAAGATGGTCACCTTCTTCTTCAAAGGAGGGACCAGGGAGGCAGGGTCTGGGGAGGAGGACAGTCTGGACGAGGAGGACTTCATGCCGAGCCCGTACCTGGACCGCCCCAATCCTGGAGAAGCATGTGTCGGAGGGGGGGTCGCAGTCTGGGATGAACTACGCTGTGGCGAGCATGCAGGGCTGGAGGGCTCAGATGGAGGACGCACACACCTGCATGCCCCAGCTGAAGGGGGAGCTGACAGAGTGGGGGTACTTTGCTGTGTTTGACGGACACGCGGGGAACACCGTGGCACAGTACTGCTCCAGGAACCTGCTGGACCACGTCCTGGCAACCGGTACAGTACAAAAAGTGACCAATGAGATCAGTCTAATTAATATGTAGCACTGAATGTTCTTTTGTAAGTCACTTTGGACCGAATCATCAAATTAATGAATTAAATGAAAGGCAGAAATAAAAAGGCAAAAAAAACATGTAAATAATGTATGTTGCTAATGTAATAATGCTGCTAATAAGATTTTGATGTACTATATTCAAAATGAAACTAACAATGATCGACTATAATGAATTTATGTAAAAAGATGTCTCTGCTTTAAGAACAGAAACAGACTTGATACGTGAACAAGTCTGATTAGGAAGTGATTCACAAAGTGAATAAGAAGGTTCAGAGGTCAAACGGGGCGGGATCAGAACAGATCGTAGCTGCTGACGTCAGGTTTCACACTTGACGTCTTGAGGAGTGAACTGAAAATCAATCCGTCCGTCCACTATCTACACTGCGCGTCCTTCTTAAGGGTTGTGGGGAGCCAATCCCCGGTTGTCATTGGGCGAGAGGAAGAGTACACCCTGGACAGAGACAGAATTGAATTCAGATAAATATAAAAAAGAAAATCAACAATCACAAGTTCATGAAAAGCTTGAATAAACTCTTGATACAGCTGCTAATCAGACACTATTGTGTTTCTTAGATAAACACATTTTAACTGTGGGTACTGTTGGGTTTCTCTATAATATAATGAGATCTCAACCTTTCTACGCTATTTAAAGTGCCATGAAACATTGTGTGTTGTGATTTGGTGCTTTGCAAATAAGAATGAATTAAAATTGAACTGAAGAAATTCAGCTCAAGTTTCTTACTGCACTTTATAAAATCAGAAGCACGTGTCGGCCGTGTTATTGAACTGAGCCACAGTTAATCCAACACTTTGCAGTGTTGGTCTCAGTTCTCTGACCCCAGCACAACATCCCTAGAGTATATTTCATGTACTTTGACAACTAAACCAACATGGCGGCGCCAGAAACTACAGTATGTGTGTAAAATCTGTCTTAAAACCAAATGCCGCCCCCCCATGTTCCAGGTGGGGTTAAAGCAAGCGAGGACCCTGAGCAGGTGAAGGAGGGGATCCGGGAGGGCTTCCTGGACATCGATCGCCACATGCAGAAACTGACTCGCCAGGACAACTGGGACCGAAGCGGCTCCACTGCGGCGGCCGTCATGATCTCACCACGTTACATTTACTTTATCAACTGTGGGGACTCGCGCACTTTGCTCTGCCGCAACGGCCGGGTGGTCTTCTACACGGAGGACCACAAGCCGTTCAATCCCAGGGAAAAGGAGCGCATCCAGAACGCCGGAGGCTCGGTGACCTTGCAGAGGGTCAATGGCTCGCTGGCCGTTTCCAGGGCACTGGGGGACTTTGACTTCAAGGAGGTGGACTGGAGGCCGCAGACTGAGCAGCTAGTGTCGCCGGAGCCGGAGGTGTACGAGCTGGAGAGGACGCCTGAAGACGAGTTCCTAATTCTGGCATGTGACGGCGTGTGGGACGCCATCGGTAATGAGGAATTGTGTGCCTTTGTGCGCAGCCGTCTGCAGGTGTGCGATGACCTGAGAGAGATCTGTACCCAAGTCATTGACCTCTGCCTTTACAAGGTGAGACATGGTCCACAGAACACTAATAATAACATAAGGTGCATAACGGTTTTGATAAAAACAATCTGAAACTGATAGATACATTCAAACCCCATGTGCGGTTAATGATTTTACAAATAGAGTCACATTCACTCAGATTTGGTTTTTCAACATTGCACCAGGACTGAAAACAAACTGGAAAACTGTGCAAATGGTTGAGGAATAAAAGAAATCTGACAGAAACATGATTTACCACAGTTCCCTCAGCATAAAGGCAACTAAATGAGTTTCATTATTACCATTAGTTGGCATGGATATATATTCTAGATCCAATTCTAAACTTCTGTTGCCTTTCCCGTAAATAGTTATAAATTTAAACAGGTTTTTACACAAAATGATTTTGAAGACTGAATTATTAGATGTCATCTCTAAACAACAACACAGAATAGAAATCAGGAATATCTCAAAGAATTCTAACCATAACTCTGACGCCGACGGTTTTCAATACTTATTAATAAAGACACAATAAAGCCGGTGGGTTCATGAATGGGAATCTTTACATTAAAGAGGGAGTGTAGAGGGCTGCGTCACTGTGAGGAGGAATTACACTGAGGTTGTTATGCAAGTAGATCTCTCCTGTCTTCTTAATGCTTGTTAGGAACCGTCAGTCTATAAATAAGTGTATTAAAGCATCCAAGGTCATGGGGTGTGAGGGAGGTGCAGCTACACATGGCTCGGATTAGGACTGAGTGTGCGCTGAACCCACTGCAGCTCAGAGGTGTTATCCTGGCTGCTATATACTTCACCTAAAAGGCTTAAAGCACCTGCTGAAAGACGGCATGTCCCAGTACATGATGAACATCTCTGTTTGCATCTCGGATGTTATGACCAATGGACAGATGGTTGAAACACTGCAGTGACCCTGGGATGTTTAAGGCTTATATATGCTGATATTGATATTTGGAAGGGTAAAACAAAAATAAAACATTTAATCAGCCAAGAGCAGATTAACTTCCAAATTTAAATTCTTTGCTACTTCTCTCAGACATATACAGTCAGGTACACTTACTAACCCAAACCCATCTGTGAAAAGTTATTGATTATGTGGCTGATCTTCACAGGTGCAATTTCCTAAAGCCACAGTCTGAACTAATGTTTTTATAAATTTGTACATTCATAATCTTCTATAAATACTTCACTTTGACATAACATAAACTACTGTTTATATGAATCAGCACATGATTATCCACTTATAAAGTCAATCAAAATACAGCCTCATCCACAAAGCTTAAATAAATATTAAACAAAAGATTTAATAAAAGTTAAAGAAATAAATCTGAACTCACAAACGTTTTAAGAAGGGATTTAAAAGTAGTACCAGATTCAGCACTACTGATTTCAGCTGGTGCGCCATTCACAAGTTTGGGGGCTCATGGCGGAGGCATGGGGAGTCAATCCTTATAGACAGTTATACTGATTTAACATTTTAATGCAACACCTGATTGGTTTGCAGAAAATGTAAACTTTTTATATTTAAACATATATGATGTGCAATTTATACCTAGTATAGTAAAGGTCTACAGCAGCATGAAATGGAAAACAAAAAAACATACAAATACTTCACATTTTAAAACTGCAGTCTCACCACTTTCTATTAAAAGCTGTAGGACTGACGATCCTGTGTCTCCCTCCTCAGGGCAGCTTGGACAACATCAGCATCATCATCATCTGTTTCCCCGGCGCCCCCCAGGTGTCACAAGAGGCACTGAAGCAGGAGGCAGCGCTGGAGCAACAGATCGACGTGAAAGTGGGAGGTGACTTATTTCAAACCTCCAGCACAATACACACTAACCCTCTGTTTGCTGCCATCTCCCTATACTTATATATTGTTTTGACTATCTCCCTTCACAGAAATTATCCAGATGATGAGGTCCAGAGATGAGGACCCTGACCTTCTTTATGTGATCAAATTCCTGGCTGCGGAGGAGATGCCAGGACTTCCACCAGGAGGTGGCATCACCAGCAAGTGAGTCTGATCCATCGCCCCCTAAATAATACACAGATGATGCATCATGGATAAATCAGAAGAGAACCCTTTGTAATGTGCAACCACTGATTCTTTCTTTGCAGACGGGAATGTATTATCGCTGCGTATCAGAAACATATCATGACTGTTAGAGCCCAGGAGCCTATGGTAAGATACACTTCATTCAGCAACAACAACAACAACAACAATAATAATAATATAATAAATATGTGGCAAGATTTCTAAACTTCTTAGAACTACTACCTCTTGTAAGCTTTAACTAACATTAAGTTGCATTTATACTTTATTAAAAATACCTTTTAAACACATAAACTCTACATTCTACGAAAGCACAGCAGTTTTGATAACAGCTACATCGTGTCTTGTTGTCTTGTGATATTTCAGGACATCGAAGGATCGGAGGAGGACTCAAGCTAAAGCTGTTACCATGAAAACAGACTCATCACCGGCTTCACCATCTCCCCGGAGACCAGTTTAGACACCGTGTTCATTTTAGATGAGCAGTAAGCAAATGAAAAGTCTTCATATTCTCTTTGAGTTTTTGCTTTCTGGTGAATAAAAGTAAAATTTAAGTGAAAATCCTGTTGTATTTGATAATATTTTACTCTTGCAGAAAGACACTGATGAATATTTATGACATACTTCTGCATGAGGCAGCTCATTGACATTATTGTGTGATACTGTACACAACATGCAAACACCAAAATAGAATTACAAAAATAACTTGGACTTCATGTGAATCATAGTCTCATGATGGAACTCAGGGTCTCTCAGTAAATATTTAGTTTGCACAACGCTGCCAAGGAGCAAAGGTGAGCTGGACGACAATGACGTGTTATTAAAACATGAACGTTTGCCATGAGAGAAAAAAGCCAGAGGAAGAGACAGGGAGGGGGTACTAAGTGGAAATGGAAGAGTTATTCCCAGGAATTAGCACAGACAGCTCATTAAACATGCACTTTAGAGTGGACGTGTGACGTGCTGCATCGCCATGTGATTTAAAGGCTGTTCCCCTGCAGATCTCTTCAGCCTGATAAAGCCCACTGATACGTTAATCCCACGATTATTCACATAATATGATAGATAGATCTTGTATATAAAAGGAATCCATCACCAGTGGGTTTTTTTTATCATAAATCTTTCTGTTTTCAACATTAGGTTTTTGATATTTAGAGCCACTTATTTTTAATATAAAATACGAAATTTTGAGATGTATAGTGGCTCCCCTGTTGATTAAGTAAGTTAGTATAACAGTCACGGTAAATGGCTGTTCCGAGATTACGTTTATCATCATTAAAATATACTTACAGATGTATTTTTTGGAAATAACTTCAGCTCTTGATTCAGCTGATTTTCTTTTGTTTTCTTATGAAATAGATAAATTGTGTTTTTTCATAAAAGGCAATAGCTCACAAACTTGATCTCTCTTCTTTTGGCCAAGTCTCAAAATATAAAGGCTCTCTTTAAATCTGCGCGTTTGTATTTGTATGCAAGAGTTTGCACCAAAATATGACTTAAATGCTAACTTCAAACATGCACAAGCAAACCCATCACTGTCAATACTGTCTAAAGTCAAAACATGAGGGTCTTTAGGGGGCTCTCGTCATGGGGTCTTCAGAATGTGTTGCCAGTGTATGGTGAGGCTCAGCACCTCTGTATTAACTCTCTGAGCAGAGCTTTTATTGGACAGGTGTCCTTCTCACCTCGACGAGTCAGATCACTCAAATATTGAACAGAGACAGTGCTGCTCTGTAAACGCTTGTGGACCAAGTCAAAGAAGAAGTGGAGACGGAAAAGAAGAAGCAAAAAAGGACGAGAGGCGAAGACAAGTAAAAGTAAGTCTGTCTTTGGGAGGAATTTAGACGAGCAAGCAACCTGTCAGCTGCTTGTCAGAAGGCCCCTAAACTAAAAACCTTTTAAAACCTGCAAACCTTTTATAGGAACTTTAGTAAGAGGAATATCTTTGTTTTGGTTGATTGATGGAGGCATTTCTGGCATTTTCATCTAATGTTTTGTGAGTCTAATGTGCTGACACATCCAAATCTAGACTTTGACCCATGGTCATGTCACTGAACTAACCAATAAGAGACCAGAAAGGCCTCAGACTCAGGTGAATGTGAAAGAACTACAGAGGCAGGTTCAACACATCATTACTGTTCTTATTATGTAGATATTTTAATTTGTAAACAATGAATGCATAAACATAAATATGTAAATAACTTAACTGTAAACATTATAAAAACAGCATTTTAGTAAATTAACATTAAACATGAACATTATATTGAGATGTTTCAGATGATACAAGTGGCTCCTCTCATTCTCTTTGAACAGTCTTTCTGTCTGAAAGATACTGACATGACTTTAGGCCCAACCTGAGATCAATTAGCCAATCAGAGGACAGTATGAGACTGTCAGCTGACCTGGATCATGTCAGAGACCGAGTGTTGTAACCACATGGGTGAAGCTGCTCATGGCTGCTCTGCTCAGTGAAGGGAGCAGCAGCTGGTAACATCTGTATACATGGAGCACCCAGCGGAGACAGACACCCTGGTACACACACACACACACGCACGCACACACACACACACGCACGCACACGCACACTCTCCTGCTTCCACAAAGTGACGTTAAACCATTTCACCCCTCTCGCGTCTCACCTGCAGACGGACAGGATGCCGCTGGACGCAGGAGACACCGGGTACGGCAGCGTGGTGGGTCCCGGCCTGTCGGGCGGTGTGGGCGGCTCGGAGACGGCGCAGCTGCTCATCCCGGAGCCGGCGGTGCGGTGGCAGCCCCTGAGCAAGGCGGAGCTGGAGGCCGTAGCAGGAGGCCCGGGGTGGAGGAGGCTGCGCTGTTACCTGGTGCTACTGTTCTGGATGGCGTGGCTCGCCATCCTGGCCACCTCCATCGCCATCATAGCGACGAGTCCCCGGCCCGTGGCCACTCCGCTGCGGTGGTGGCAGAAGTGTCTGTTCCACCAGCTGCAGCCCAACATGGAGGCGGAGGGGTCAGAGGGCATCAACGGTGAGGAGACCAGGCCTAAAAACAAAAAAAACTTTATTTACAATAAAAAACATTTCAATAGGTCAATACAAAGACAGGATATAAAACCAAGGATATCAAATAGAAACTTTCAGTTCAGACTCAGGTCCATATTTCTAAAATAATGATACAATGAAACTGCAACAATTTTACAAATCAGTTCATTGAAAAAAACATGTTTTCATAAAAGACAAACACCAACATAGATTTTTTTTACACATCTTAGTGCTTTTTAAAAATATGATCTAAATCTCTAATTTACTTAAAAGAATCACTAAAATGGTGGTCTTGCGTTCATAAATTTGGATCTTTGTATAAACTATTTCCCCACAATTTGAGGAAACATTTTAACCATTAAATAACAATATTTTCGATTTTGCTTTAGCTCCAAGCAAAGTGTGCAGCTATATTTCTCCAGATATAGAGTATCTTACATTCATGCAGTGTCTTTTCAGAAAAACGTTATAGGCTGCAAGATACTTTTTTTAAGATTTTGTTTTGACCTTTTTGCAAACCTTTGCAAGAAAAACAATTGTAGAATACTTCATTTTCAGTTTTGCAATCTGTAAATTTGATCCCAACTCTTTGGCTTAAATTTTGGAGTTGTCAAGGCTTCTTGAGGCCTAGTGAGAATTCCCCAATTTCGTTTGCTCTGTAACGTTTCCAGTTTATAAACACGTATTAGTGGAGAGTCACGCTGACATTGTAAGACAACATTCATTCTGGCAGCAATGGGAATTTTCACAACCGCCAAACCAGTCCTCGATAACCGTAAGAACACTTACCACGGGGGCCAAATTCTTTCACACTTCAGATAGACCACTCGGCAGAAGATCCCTATCAGACAGAAAAGTGATCGGTTTCCACAGAATTGCAACAAGTGATTCAAGAGATTACAAAAGCACTGATTTGTAAGAGGAAATGACTGGCTTGTGTTTCTTGACATCAGTTCTGCAGAACTGTGTGCATGTGAATGAGTGCAAATGTTTGTCTATGATGTTGGCCCTGTTATACGCTGGGGACCTGCAGGATGTTTCTTGCCCAATGTCAGCAGGGATTGGCTCCAGCCCCCCCATGAACCTTAACATATGAGCGATATCGATAATTGAATGGATACATGGGTAAATATCTCTAACTTTGTAATGTCTTTTGTCTCAAGCACTGTGTGAGCAGCTTCCTTACTTCAAGTCCCTGGGTATAGGGGCTCTAATCCTGGAGGGCCTGTTCCATAAAGATAAAGAGCTGTCTCCTTTAAACGTCACTGCGACCGGTGGAAGTTTAGGGACCTTGCCTCAGATCCAACATCTGCTCGCAGAGAGCAACAAAGCAGGTGAGCAAAGCAACAACCTGCGTATGTCCACTCTGAGGTTTTTCCTGCCTGATTTGAGGATTCATGTATTTATACTGGATTTGCAGGTCTCAAAGTGGTATTAGACTTCTGTAAACTGGATCTATATGGAGCAGGAAATAAACCAACAAACCTCTCAGCCCCAGTCGAGGTGAAACCCACTCTCTGCTCAGGCTACTATTCATGTGAAGTTCTCAGCTATGCTAGATTTCTCAAACATGACCTTCTTGTTTCCACAGAATTCACTGCAGTTCTGGTTGGAGCAGGGTGTGGCAGGATTTGCCATCTGTGATACAGATGCAGCATATTCAGAAAAGGTCAACTGATGGTTGATTCATATTTTTGAATTTCCTTTATAAGCAGCAGCATTTCCAATAAAATATTTACAAATACATTTCAGATTCTGCTGGAGTGGAGAGGTCTCTTCAGGGAGTTTAGCACTCAGGAGGAGGAGAGGTATTGTGTGTGTGTGCAGATGTGGACAGATGTATTGTCCTTAAATGACATGGTAATTCTAAGTGTGTGTCTCTTCAGGATTGTGGTGGTGAAACAAACGCAAGACTTCCTGCCAGCTCTGAGAAACACGACACTGGTAGATATGATCATGAGGTCAATTCTGCCATCGTCACAACAGCCCCTGTCTGCACAGGAAGTAGCCAATGCTATAGAGACACACCTGCTAACAAGAGAAGAGGATACATGGCCGAGCTGGACAGTAAGAGACATGCATTCTACAGTCAGTGGGCAGTTCATTAGGTGTAAATGGTGTAACTTTTCATCAATTCAATTTTGCACCTAAAAAAATTGCAAAAAAGTAGATCGCGCAATGTATTTGAGGTTTTGCACAAATTTACTGGATGTGATCTCTGCATAAGTTGAACATACTGAAGTTAGGGCAGCAACCAACGGTTACGGTTCAGTTCATTCTCATAATCTGATTTACTTTATTGATTTAATTGTTTTTGTGGATCAGTTTGACTATGAGGCGATATATTCATATACCATTTGTTTATTCCATTAACAGTCTAGAATCAAAATATTTAACATGCCAACAAACACATGACCAAACTGGGAGTTTAAAACTAAATTGGTGTTTGGAAATTAAAAATTGCCTGTGAGAAACTTAGGACAGTTTTGTAATTGTCTTTATTGTTATAGTTTTAACTGAATCCATGTATAATTTAGTATATAATTCCATTGTCCTTTAGTTTAGACATAGTGTTATTATTATAACTGTGTTTCTGCAGATCGGAGGAGAAGCGCCTTATGAGCTAAAGAAATTGCTCCTGGTGTTGATGATGACTCTGCCAGGATCACCCACAGTCCAGTATGATGAGGACATCGACCAAACACAGGTAAACAAACAGACAAACAAACACCATTTTAAAAGTTGCTGATACCAAATAAAAGCTTTCTGCCACAGAATGCGTCTCTGAACATTGGCTCATCACACGGACAGAAGAATGAACCAGACACCAATACAGTGAGTAATAAAACCAGTGTTCCCTCTAGAAATACCTCTAAGTCTTATCTGCTGTGACTTGTTAAACAAATGAGTCATAGAAAGCTGCACTTGGAGAAACAAAGGATCACTTGAGTTAATATTTAACTTTCTGACACCATCCCTCTCTCAGGACAAGGAGAAGGCGAGGCATGCAGCCGTGGCTCTTTTTACTTCCCTCAGTAACTCCAGAGCCAGAGAGGAAGCTCTTCTGTACGGCAGCTTCACCTTCCTCCCCTTCAACACCTTCACCAACTCTTCCTCCTCCAACTCCACTCTCGCCTCTCCTTCATCTCCCACCACCCTGGCCTTCCTGCGATCCTGGGGCTGCGTCCACTTCCTCGTTCTGCTCAACCTCTGGCCTGAGATTCACACTCTGGATCCGGCCTGGGCCCCGAGTCTGCCCCAGGCCGGAGTGTTTGTGTCCAGCACAGGAATGGACCGCCTGGGGTCGACGTCGCTCTACACGCTGGAACTGCAGCCCCACGAGGCCATCGTCATCAAACTGTTTGAGGGAGGAAGTTACTCGTAAATCTCTGGCAGATGTGTGGAGATAACAGTGCTGGGAGTTTTCTTTTCACAGAATAGGTTCTCAATGCCAGGGATACCTGCAAATAAAATATTGAACTTGTATTCTGTGTTTCGCATTATTCCTTATTTTCACAGCATAGGTCAAATGTGTGTGTGTGTGTGTGTGTTAAGCACAGTAGAAAAGACAAAGTCTGAACTCCAGAGGTAATAATAATTTCCTCCAGAGTCACAATAGACAAGCTGTGTAATGTTACTCTGGAGGAAATTATTATTACCTCTGGAGTTTTTTTGTATAGCACTTCTTGAAAAGGATTTAAAATGCTTCACAAGAGAGTAAAACAATAGAATTAAACAAAACTTAAATATGTCAACATTCACCCAGGCTGAAAAAAAACTAAAACTATTTAAGAGGGACTTTCAAAGCAGTAACAGATGTAGCTGATCTCAAATGCTAAGTCATTCCAGCAGCTGGAACTGCAAAAGCACGACAGTCTCCAATCAGGCTCTGGGAACTACCAGGAGACGATCAGCTGGTCTAAGATGGCGTGCCGCATCACAGGGAGTCAAGATGTACACAGGGGCTTGGTTGTGTAAAGCTTTAAAAGTCGTCATTGTAACTAAATATTAACATGTGGCCTGTGTCATGCAGTGGCACCACAATCACTCACTTGGGACAATGTTTTATTCTCACTTTTCAGTGGATGAAGCTTCGCAGTGATTTACAGAGTCTTAACAAAATCCTTTCTGCCACTTTATTATGAAGGACAAGATATATATATATATATATATATATATATATATATATAAAGTAACAAGATCTATAAAGTATAAATAAATAAATGCAGAGATAACTTAAATGAATAGAAAAAATAAAAACGTGATGGAAAAGGCTTTTTATATTTCTATATTACAACAAAAAGGTTGAGTACTTCATTCTGTTAAGAGTAATTGCCTGTGGTGTAACTTTAGTAGGTGTACACTGGTTAACCACACAGTGGCGCTACAGCAATGGTCTCTGCTGTGTTGCTCTGACAAGATCTAAACTTTTATATGAGACGAGGATGTCAATATTTAACTAATCATGGCAAACCAATACAAATACATAGAATTATACGGTTTGCATAAGCTGTCATCATTCGGCTCTTGGATTTATTATTGCTTATATTACACGTCATTTTTAATTGAATAGATCCATATTTCCTGCACGAACATGCAATTTGAATTGTAAACATTTACCTGCATTAACACTTAGGCTGTCTATTGCCATGAATCACGTCTGTCAGTATTTTAACATGTAACATTTTTTTTTAATTAACAATCTCTTACTTCTCAAGGAACGATATTGGCTGACATCAATGCGGTTGCTCATTATTTCATTACACAAAAATATTTTGCTAATCCAAACAAACTGTTGGAAAACGCCCATCACACTATGTTTACTGTTTTTCATTTGCTTTTTCCCTCTGTATCTCATTTCTCACATTTCTGAGGAAAATGTGATTTGCAACATGATGAACTCATTTGTCCAAATTGTTTCACAGAAGTAACATCTACACTCTCAAGTCTCAAATAAGTTTCTTTTAATATTTTATTTTACATGAATAAAATGTGTACCATACTGTTTACAATAAAATGTATTTCTTTATTACAATGGATACAAATCTCAAAAATGTATGCCCCCGAAGAACAAAATGTGCAAGTGATAAGTATCTGATTTATGCCGGGTCACACGTGACCGAGCGTCGAAGACTATAAAGCGCAACACATCTGGAAAAACTGAAAACACCACATCTGTTGTCACCGTTATCTCTACACTCAACTGAATAAACCAGCACAATCATGAGGATGCACGACATCACAGCACGGTGAAAAAGCATAAATACATACATTCATACATCTAAATGCAGACACGGCATTGGTCACGACAACAAAAGATTCATTCTCAGTGCATTTTGCAGCAGCAGTTTCTTTTTTTTTTTGAAAGCAAGTGGCTATTAAAAGAACATTCACAGACGATCATCACAGGTAGCTTAGAAATCAGTGAGGTGCAATCCAATGTTCATGCAAAACAACTATATGATGAGCTGGACACAAACAGGAATCTAGTTTGCGACTTTTAAACCTGAACAACTCAATTCTCAGACACAGTTTGGAAAAGTCCGGAATTTAGGACTAAAGGACAGAGGTTATAATTTAGAAAGATACAGGCCCATCTTACACTCAATGCTGTCTGTCAGGGTACATCTTGATTATTTGTTCTGTTTCAGCAAAAAACAACCAGCACCATGTTTCAGAGGTGATTAGCGAAGGACCATTTCCAAGATCACTTTCACAGGAACAATGTAAATGTAACACAGCTGGAACCCAGACTTGGTGAGATCAAGATCTGCATTTTCTCAAAAATACTTTTTTTAAGATGGCAGTGTTGCTGCAGTGTCAGTTCAGCCCTTTGGGTCAAGACTGTTCGACGGCCACTGACATTCATGTTCCAGAGAAGACGATGCTTAGTACTGACTCTTGGTGACATCCTGACTTTTCAATCTAATGCATGAGGTTGATATTCTTGGTTTTGAGTGAAATGTTTTGACATCTAATGTGCAGAGATCTGGTACATTGATATGGTGATCTATATATTGTGCTAACCTCATAAGGATTCACTTAGTACCATCATCAGTTTAAGTGGATTTACATGCATCCATTCCATTGGTTCATGACGTACCTCCAGTGAGCAACATTCCCATCAGACTCCTCTATAACATCGTACCTGTTAGATACATAGACTAAAAATGGACGACATCAAAGCTCCCTCAAAGTGAAGCCAAACCTGGATTGCCAGCTGGTGGCTGGCTGTAATATAGATACAAAAAACTGCCTCTTCAATGTTAGCACATGGGACATAGACCAAACTAAAACGTAAAAGTACAAAATTCGTTTCGTTTGTTCAAGTGTTTAATTTTGCAGTTGTTTTGGTTTTAATTGGTTATTTGATGTGGTAAAAACGGGTGAAACAGCTGAGACAGTAGCAGCGGTACCTCGCTACACGACTCTGGATCCAAAATGTGCAAGATGGCATCGCTCATATTCAGGACAGTTTGGCTTCATTTCTGGATAAAAGAGGAAGTGGAGACGTGTCGTCCATCGTACAGTCTAAGGCTCAACTTCAGCATAACTTTAAAAGGACCTCTAGCTTTGCTGCAGACTTTTAGCCTAGCTCAGACATACTAATGGATGCTAATGGCTGGATATTTACCCCTTCTTGTTGCACACAAAAATATCAGTGGCTTTGCAAAATACTGAGAACTTTACTTTAATAAAATACGTGTCTCTCTTTTGGATGACACTCACATAACTCGGGTCGGTGGAAACGGAATAACATGTCGTGATGACTGGTACTGAAATAAGCTGCAGGTCATCTTCATGTCGAGTGTCGCTGAGTTCAAAGATGCTGTAGATGTGGCGAGACCATCATCCTGGAGTCACGTGGCTGTGTCCCAAAGAAAAAGCGGATTGATAGAAAGAAGAAAACAGTATGCATGCATATTTTTTACCCATAGAGTTTTACCCAAGTGCATATAGTCTGATTTTACAGTATATGATTCACAGGCATGATATGGTTTGACGTGTTCCATAGTGATAAGTTACAGTGCTGTTTGTTTAATGGAACAATTGTCCGAGGAATATCTAAGACCTTGTGCAATATTTTCTCCAATGTTAGTTCAAGGAGAAACTGTAATGGCCGTGAACTTCCTTGTGAAAATGTCATTTCCCAAATTGTCCCGATGTATTTCGGATTTGAAAGTCACAGAGGTAAACTGGAGTACGCGGACTGTGTCAAATCTGGGGGGTTGTGCTGTATGTGATTGTCAAGGGGTAACGACAGAGCGCAGTGTGTTGTTGTCTTCACGGCTCCTTTGCTGAAGCAGCAGTTCAGCAGTGAGGAAAGGTGGCGAAACACAGACTTGCGGCAGATGATGAAGACCCATGGATCCACGATGGGGTTGAGGGCGTAGAAACGGAAGGCCGTGAGGTTCTCCGTGTCGCCGGAAAATGGGTGAATGGCGTTGATGAAGCCTGCGATCTGAAGAAAGAGAAGGTTGACATTAGTCTTTACAAATATAAACAGAAGAAAATACTAGGGAGTTGTGCCCAACATTGTAATTTGTAAGCATGGAGCCTTCAATTTTCAACCCTGGTCACTTTTAATACTGTATTTCAGGTTTATTTTCTCACTTTTTTTCAGTCCCCAGCCGCCCCCAGCCAAATAAGAGGAGTGGAAGTGCTGAAAATCAAGCTGCAGCTGGAGATTGACCCTTTCATTTGTCTCTTAAACTGCATACAGGTTTTAATAATTTGCTGTTTGAATCTGTAGTTTGGCTACTGCTTAATATTGTTCTTAAAATAAGCTTGGATAGAACATCCATCATAATCACACAAATAATTAATGCAGTAAAGCACAGAGCTCGTTTTAGTAAAGATGCGAATAGAACATTATCTCTCATCTGTATCAAGGAAACTACAAATGATGGTAATGCCGGTTAGTGAATTAACAATGCAGCAGATGATATTTGTTTGGTTTTGTTATACAGTGCCATTACTGTCATTCCAAATAGTCAATGTACAGTACAACGTGAATAATTTTAGATACATATTTTACTTCACATTTTCATCACTGATATTTGTAGTATTTGGACTATTTATTAGACTAAATAAGCAAATCAACGATATATTTCTTTGGCCTCAAATAAATTGACTCAAAATAAAGACATTTACTATTACTTTGATAATTCCACGGATGAAACAGTAGATTAAACTTCAACCAAGATTGCACATTGAGTCTGAAGGATTTACGATGGAGTTGTCAGCACCTTATTGTCTTAAAACAAGACAAGAACACTTGTTTGCCTCAGCGTCATCTTGTAATAAGATTAACAAAATGTTACAACACCCATCTCTGTATACACCTTTAGTTTCCAGATCAACAAAATGTCCAGAGTAGAGATGCAGTCGACACCACCCGACAAAACCACAACTTGTTTTCTGTGTTGACCTTTAAGGTATGACAGACTGCAGACAGCGGCAGTTGGCTGCAAAATTCATCCTGGGCAAAGAAAGAAGCAGCAGCTGGCCCAGAAAGCATCGTTGTTGCCTCGCTCATCTTCTCTATCAACAATTCTCCATTTCCTTCATGAAATATCCAACAAACAGTGGCCTAATTAATGGCTCATGCTGATTGAGTGCTTTTGTGCATCGGTGTAAATGTTTCCCTGTTGCTAGGCCCAGGGATGAAAACTAATAGGCTGGAGAGATAGTGAGAGGGGGGCCAAGTCCAGAGCCAGGCCAAACCAGACTACAAGAGGTACCAGATTCAAGGCTATATCCTCTCCATGCTCGTTAACTGAGCTAAACTCATACAGATGTGGCCACTCAGATATCAATTGAACAATTCAGCCATGAGAAAGATGAAGAGTTGGATGGTGCTGACTGTAGAAGCCAAAACCCCAAAACCTAACAACAAATATCCTGTGACGCTTCCAAGATGTTGAGCTCATGCTAATCTTCAAAACCTCGGAACAGAGTTGTCATGTAAGGCGTGTCAGAAATGGTTACAGTGCAAAGTGGAACAAAACAACAACCCTTTTAGGAAGTTCTCATGTTACTTGTGGTTGTGAATTTTCTTGAATTGCACAATGGATGTTGCTGGAATCACTGTTGGATTTCCACTGACTTCAGGGATAATACTTAAAGAGTCAAGGTTAAAGCATTTGTGGATTACTATACTGCTCTCTCTCTCACACACACACACACACACACACACACACACAGTCAGGATATATTTACAGGTATCGGAGGCAGTGTTATTTCCCTTTTACAGGATGACATGCTTTCATTTTAAAACACTTGATTGTGACAGCAATTGCAAAAATCGTTTCACAATTTGGCCTAAAGCGAACTCTTTCAAATGTCCCTCTTCACTGTACTGGTCTGCATAATGTCTGGCATTACACTTAACCAACTAATGCTCAAGCTATTGCACCTTCTATTCATTAATCCAGAATTAAGTTTGTAGGCTTAGTTTCTGGGAACTAGATTAGAAACGTTGAACATTGTAGTTGGTAAAGACTACATCTGTTGCCGGGAAACATCATGAAACGCTGTGCATTCACAAGCTCCTCAGAAAGTCTCTTTTCAATATATGCATTCAAACGAAGAGCAAAGAAAAAGGATCAGGTGTGAAAGTTATATAGATAATGATTCATAAAAACTTCTGTATTGGCCAACAAGTGGTGTTTGGCACTTGTGAGAGATTGATATAATGTTTGCAAGTGACAAAAGCTACAGTTTGGAGCTGATCGTAAAATAATATAATTCTAACTAGCTTACAAAAATGTTCACCAACTCTCTGAGTTGTTCCGACTTTAGGGGGCATCCACGTGAACTAACTAGCCCATGTAAACACAAAGTCACTTTAACATCACTGGCTGTAACATAACTTTCAAAGATTACAGTTCTATACAGTTTCATACATGCGGAAAAACATCTTAGAGCTGTAGAGCTTGACTGATAATATTGGCCATTTTTTAAAATAGTTTTATAGTAAAATATCAATCCAAACATCACTTTTCTTCGTCGTAAAGGTTTTCATGACGAAATCTTAAAAATCTTTTTTTTTTCCAAATGTACGTAAATCAGCTGATATTTCGGACATTGTCTCTTGTTCAAATGTTATTCAGCCATGCATAAATCTTCCCATTGGTATTTCTTGGTTAAGTTGGAGATTATCGAGCTTGTGCAACGAGCTGAATGATATCAGTACAATGAAGAGGCAGTGGATCCAATAAATGTTTTAAAAGCTTTGAAAACGACAGTTGATTCATTAATGACAAGTATCACAGTCAAAACACCTCTAACTGTCCTCAATTATGATTAAGAAAAAACCTGGCTCATGCTGACAAGTTGTTAAGTGAATCAATACCTAAGATAAACATGATATTTAGGCCTTACTGGCATAAAACCCACTGACAAACACAATATAACAAATGTCTCTGATGCTCAACAGGCAGTTATTTTACACTTTATTCATCATGCAGCTGCTCCGGAGACATTTCAAACAGAAGTGCATTCCCATACACTCTGTCATCATCCTCATCCCTGTTGTCTCACTCCACATTACCGCCCTCACTCCGGCTTCTGTTCCTGTATGCCACCCTGCCTCTTATGGTCCTCTCAGCAGACTTCCAGCCCTGCAGCACAGGGACACAAATAACCAGCTGTCCTCTCCAAGCACTGCGGGCCACAGAGCTAAAACTGATGAGATGTCAGGCTCTGCTTAAACAGGAGCATGTTAATATATCAGTCTGTGTGTAAAGAACAGGCCAGAGGCAGTGTAGGCCGGGCAAGGATCGCAGGGATAAATTATTTATTATTTATTTATAAAAGCTTTGAAGGAACATAGTGCGGGCATGCTTTTGGACATAAATCAAGCAAAAGCATGTATTGTATAAACAGATGGATACAGCACATTGACAGACAGATACACGTCATACATGTGCAATAGTAAACATTCCTCCATCAACATCCAATGCTCTGCAAACGGAATCTCATGAGATGGAGAAATGTCTGATCAATGGGAACCGGACTGTTCATTCATCAAAACAAGCAAAATGTCTTAAATTGTATTGTTGTACAGATCGACTCAGTGATTGACTGATTGCTTCGGGTCTATATAAATCAAACTGGGTGCTTCAACATCCTGCTGACTGACAGTCTTCATGTACTTCCTGGCAGTGACACAGCAGATGCTATTTGGGGGCTAATGAAAGCTGCGTCTTTCAGGAGGTAAACCATAATGGATGTCTATACGAGCTGTGCCCCATTATTTTCCATCTCGCGGTCCTGGAGGACTCTTCCCAACACTTTCTTCCTGATCCTGTTTCACTGAAGGATCATTACAGGGGGATGAGAGGAGCCAGTGCAAAGATGACTGGCCTGGGGAATCAGTTGCAACAATTTGCAAATTGGAGGCAGCAGAAATGAGCTGTAAACATTATATTAACATCAGTTGATTATAGCTGCTTGACTACACATACAACACCTATAGAGTTGAGGGCATATTCGTCTGACAAGGCTGATTGGCCACTTTATGGCCATATTTCAGATTAGATACATATAACATGTATGGAGTAATATAATATCAATTATCTGATAAAGTTGCAAGGAATTCAGCCACAGTAAAGATCACCCCCTAAATCAACTTACTGTAAATCACGTACCGGTAATCCAAATCGATATCAAGATTTCACCTCTTTTTTTTTTTAAAGCAGAAAAAACACATATATTGCAAAGTTAAAATAGAACCGCCTCTGTAATCGAATCCACTGCTAAAGTTCATGGATTCCTTCTCGGCCCTTCCACCATGTTTCAAGAAAATCCTTTTAAGTAGTTCTTGCGTAACTCTGCTCAAAGCAGCAAAGACAGCATAACATCCTTGACGGAGGTAACAGAAGGCTACGAGGAAATACAATTTAAAGGCAGTTGGTAACTCTGTCTGGTCAGATGTTATATTGTTAATATAAAATATTGATTAAAGCAACTTTAAACTTGACAACTAGAATAGCACTTAGTAGAGGGCATACCTCTGCCATATTTCGCGATGTTAAAGAAAATGGAAAAAAATCCCTGATGTGGAGCCACAACGAAATTAAATGGATTCTTCCCTTACACTGCATCCTTCCATCAAGTTTCACGGTAATTTGTCCTGTAGTTTTTGCGCAATCCTGCAAACTAACAAGTGCATATAAACGAATACTCCCTGGCTGAGGTAGTAATACATCAAATATCAATGTGAAAACATTGTAGTGAATTAAAGATGATTTTCAGGAACATACAGAAAGTTATCATCTCACTCGACATGTTCATCTGCTCCTTAATGAGCTCGCAGTAGGTGAGCGTTATACAAAATAGTGAGTCACTTGCAGATTTCTTTTTCTTGGAAACAATGACAATAATCATGGCTGGAAACCGTCGCCATCCAGAAAACTGAAGCATTCCTTTCAAATGAGAAGCAGTTTGACATGAACACTAGATCCGGAGCAGCACTGATTACTGAAGGTGTGAGGATCCAGCTCAAGTCTCTGCTCTGAGCCTAATGAGTTTTATCAGTAAGGTGATACACATTAACAACATGTCGACGGATAGTCTCTAATGATTCCTGATTCCTCTAAAAACTCAACTTACTGTATGTTTGATTTCACACCCCAGCAAAGTGCTTCCACTGCAGCTCGGAACAATGTGTACAATCTATGGCTCCTCCTTCTTGTGTAACTCAGACAGAGGATGTGGTTTTGAGATAGTTCAACAGAAAACAAAACAAAACATTACACATGAGACCTAGCTGCGGCTTTAGATTGTGAACTGGGGGATGGCACAAATCTTTCTTCAGCTCAATAACTTAAAGAAATCACATTGTTCAGTCCCCCCAAACACAAACATCACCCTCATCAATATAAAGCACAGATCAAAAATGTTCCAGTCCCGTTTCCTTTAGTAAAGAACCAACTCAAAATGTTTTAACTATACTCTTACACAGTCTGACCTGGAAATACATAATCAAGCACTCATACACTCAAGACTCATCTCTGACTCCCTTCTCTCATTCGCTTCCAGCAAGTTCACAACGCGGCAGCTCGGCTTTCTACTGGTCACATGTCACATCACCCAATGGCTCCACTGGCTTCCTGATCAGTTTAGGATTTTTTATTGTTCCTATTATTCTTTTTCTTTGCATTTACTGCTTTTACATGAGGCTGATTTCTTCTTGCTTTCATTTCTTATTGCTTCTATTAGTGTAAATGCATTTTTGAGAACCCTTTGTCTGGTTCGTCAGTCAAAGCTCTTTGTAAACCCTGTTTTTAAAAGTGCTAAATAAACAAAGTTCTATTATATATTTCTTCGATTACGTCTTGCCTGTTGCTCCTGCTGGACACTTTGATTGGGAGGCTGTCCAATAAGTGCATTATAGTTGATTGGTAGTCACAGCTTTCATTTCTCACAATCGATTGCAGGTTGAACTTTCTTCAATATAACCCCCCTCCTCGTTTTGTCAGGCCCTGAATCAAATAAACATGTGTATCCCCGGGCTGTAACCACACTGACCTCTGCCAAAGATTTACTTCCTGACTGACCTGACAATATGTGGGTGGTGAGTTACGCAATACACCTACAGATTCCCAGTTTCCTATACTGAAGGGGGTATTTCCCTGCATACATTATGCAGTTATGAGGTTGGTGAAGGGTTAGTTTGTGCAGAGTCGAAGAAGGTACAGAAAGGAAGTATTGGTGGGCGTGCTGTGTAGGCGAGAGTATTATCGTGCATGTGGTGCAACATTTTGATCTTTCTTTTGTAGAGAACACATCTCAAGGTTCCTGATCATCAGCACAAAGCTTCCAATTTAGGACGCGTCACAGACAGACAGACGTAAATGTTAAAGTATTCTGTCTCAGGAGAAAGGAAAACACTGAATGATAATGAGCAGCGTGAGGCAATGAAGTCAGACTGTGTTAGTCTGCAGACGAGTTCCATTAGGGGAATTACTGTGTGTGCTCCATTAGCAAGTCTCCACTTTGACAAGTGGGTCAGGCTGTGGTGAGTTACCTGCTGCAATTATCAGACCTTTTATCAGCTTTTTCCACAGTGGATTTCAACGGTTGTCACTCAGACGTAAAGATAACGAAAACACACACGCTGCTTTCAGACATGGGTTTGAGTTAAGTCCGGACATCCTGAAAGCATCCAGACAGCCTACAGTATATGTGATAATTAAAAAAATCAGTTGCTCAGGACATTCTCTGGAGTTTTTTCCTAAGGGACCCTCAAGTCAAATTTCCAGAAAATGTTGATCTCATGTGAGAATACAGCTGGAAAATGCCTGCAGAATTACAGCAAGCGAGTGGGTGTGTTGATGACATTTCTAGCACAAGACGTGTTGAGTGGAAGAATACAAAACTCTCAGAATGAAAAAGATGAGTCATACAGCATCTTCTCCTGCATGCTGTACCTAGACGCCCCCCCCTCGCTTGAATGTGCCCGACATTTTCCTGTTGTTGTGATCACATCTGATCCAGACGGGACAATCACCTCCTGCGTTCATTTTATGTGAACGCCAAACTCCGGAAATTATTTACGTCCCGACATTTTCTGGAGTTCACGTCCAAAAAACGGCTGCAGACACAAACAGCCCATTGAAAAAGACCGGTCAAAATGGCCTCACTTTACAAAAATGTCCTGATTCTATAGGTCCTCATAAAGATATAAGTAAAGGAACACACGAACACACACACACACACACACACACACACACACACACACACACACACACACACACACACACACACACACACACACACACACACACACACACACACACACACAAAACTGCTGACAAAATAGAAAAACATTTCACACAAGAAACAGCGAAGAGGAAGTGGAAGCAACTGAAAAACACGCTTTTAAACACAGTCATGACAGAGGGAAGCAAAACAAGTGCAGATAAAACACAGTAAAAGACAGAAGATGAAGAAAAGATGAATAAGAAATATATAAAATAACAATGGAAATGAACATTCAGGTTAAAAGCAAGATTAAAAAGGTGGTTATTGAAATTAGATGTGTGTTATGAGTATAGTTTGACAGTGGTATTAACCTCAGAGCTGTTGCAACACACACACACTCAACATGTTCCTCTTTGACAGAGATAAACATGATTTAGTATCAGATGCTGCTGCTGGTGAACTAAATAATTCCCAGCCGTCTGCACACAACATAATCTCAAATAACGATAATTCAGCTACAACTGAGCATTCTGAATTGCAGCTTTTATTTGCATTGGCAATAAGCAGCATCCACTTCTGTTGCTTTTTAAACCTGGGTCCTATTTTTGTAGGTTTATCCATCATTCCAATCTGCTTTGGCAACAACTTAATATGATAACATTGTCAGCAGGAAAAACAATACAAGGGGTCAGATAACCAGATTCCTAAATTCCTATATAATCTCTATATTTCTCTGAAGAAAATGCAGGGGTGGTTCCAGGGACAGGGCACGGGGGTGCTGGGCCCAGCTGCAATCTGATTGGCCCCTAAAACGCCCCTGTCCTGTCAGTTGTCTAAAAAAACTTCACAATATGAACACTAAATGTGACAATTTTCGAAGCTTTTTTTTAAACTACACAATGTGCTTAAACAAGGAACAATTTTCCATATATTAAATGATGTGTGGCTCTGCTCAGAGCAATGACTTAAATGTGCATGTTACTGATTCAGTAACAGTCTGTTGGACTTGGCCCCTTTACGGTACCTGATAAAATCCAAGATCTGCCACAGAGAAAACAGAAGAAAAAAAAGCGCAGCTCTGGAAATAATTTGTGTATCAAATGTGGCTGAACTGGTGATTAAGCAAGGAATCAAGAGCAAGCACATCCAAACTTTAATAATGCTGGAAAGCAGAATATGAGAAATGTCTGCACATCAGCTGATGCTAACACAAACTTTTTATTTTACCTCCCAGAAAGGATAAAGTTTGGTCTGAGGAAGGACCTGTTTGGGAAATGTTTCCTACCTGAGAGGTAAAAGTTTGCAGGAGTATCGACTGGTGTGTTCAACCATATTAGACCTGTGCAAAATTCTGAATCCTTGACTCTTGTCATGGACCTGATTTCTCAACAATAAACTTTCGTTAAAAAAATGACCCAAATTAGTTATTTTCCTATAATACTTAACACTAACCCTAGCCCTATAACCCTAACCCAATTGCCTATATAATCCTAACCCTGTATTTTCAAATCCCAAAGCTTGGAGGTGTGCTTTAGGAACTTAAAGCTAAAATCTTGATGATTTCATCAAGTAGTAAAGTGAGAAGTTAAGACTGACAATTTCACTGTGGTTCTGCTCTTTACCGCTGTTGCCAGGAATGCCCTACATTTACAACTGCTCCAATAAAGTCTGCCTAAATTACACCTGAAGAAATTACAAGATGTTCGTCACCTCAGGCTACGTCAGTGTGTAATTTCATCACTTTAGCAAATGATAAACAGATTACATTTACTTCTCACTGGCATACAAGGCATCGATGTGCAGACAATGTGGATTATAGCTTTTATATCATAATGACTTCATTCAGCTTTGGAATTTTTATGTCTGGACATAAATCAACTTTGGCCCTGACTACTTAGCAGCACTTAAAACAGAAGCTTTTTAATGCCTGAGTTTTAACTGGTGTTTGATATACACTTTTTAATCTTTACATATTGTATCTATATTCCTATGTATTTTATAAAGCACTCAGTGACCTTGTTCATAAAGAAATAAAGGTTTATTCATTAATTATTACTGATAAAACCACATTGAAAATGATTGAATGAAGTACCTGTGGTAGGTCAGTTTGCTGTAGTGTAAATGTCTAGTTTCTTTTTAGATTAGATGGAGGATTGAGATAATATTATTTGACATGTAAGCGAAGCTAAGACAACACATACTGGAGCAGGATATAACAATCAGCGTTGCATTAGACACAGAAACGAATCACGAGTCCGGACATGCACTGCTGCCTACAGTTTTAGGACTTTCCCAGACTGACTGTGACATCATCAACACAGCAGGCAGTTGGCACATTGTTTTTTTTCTGCTTTATGTACAAAACAAAGCATTATATATACGACTGACACTTTAAATAGACTAGATAGGAATCTGTGAATCTCAGCATTTAGCAAATAACATCACAAGATATGCCTATGTTAGAAAGATGAATTCTAATATTATACATACTGCTGTATACCTAAAGTATAAGTAGAGTATGTGTACGATTTAAAATAAACATAAATAAAAAGTAAAGACATTCTACACGTTTATTCGGATGGAAGTTTCATAAACAGGGGAACTTAAAGGAGCAGTTCGATGCTTTCATTTGTGTCCCTCCCCCCATAACCAATTCAATATGAGCTGCACTGTTCACTGGATCCCAACCATCCCAGACCACAGAATCGTCTCTCGCTGCCTGGTTGCAATTATTTTGTTGAATTTGTTTAGTCCCTGTTGTCTGCGATCTCGAGCTGACCTGCTCTCTCAAGGCACAAGTTGTCTCATTCACAGCAGGAACAAAAAACATGTTGGAAACAAAACAAAGACCATTTAAAGACGCCCCTTTCCCAAGAACGAAAGACAGAGAGGAAATATTCAACCAAATAGCTGAATGTTTTCTCATGTTTTTAAACACACGGGAGGAATCACTGTTTGAAATGGAAAGCTTGGTGATTCAGGCAGCACTGCCACATGTTATCAGCTGGAACAGTTTTTTGACAAACTTGTTTTCTACGTTTGATAGAACAGTGAACACCCAACCAGGCCCAGGCCCAGGCACGGCACAGCAGGCACTCGCATTATGTTTTTTCAGGCAAATACTATGATTCATAACATTTCTGATTCCAACTGCAGTCATGGAAGAGAAAAGGGGGGGGGGGGGGGGGTATTCAAGACTTCACTGAAAACCCTGAAAACATCCACACTTCCTCTCCCCTGGGATTCTGTTCCACCGTGTAAGATTTCATTTTGTGTATGGAATCATGTGGGCGGATTATTATTCCACTGTTGTTTTCTTCCCGTGATGAACCAAAACACACATTCAGCATATGTTGATTCACATAGGGTTCAGCTTCCTGGTGGCTGTGAGAGTTTTGTCATTCTTTTATTGAAGCTGGTTATCAGCCGTTTCTCTCTCTCACAGGTCCCTCAGCACAACAACGGACCAGAACCACATTCTGCTTCACTTAGGGTTTGTTTGAAGTGAGGGTGTTGTATTTCACCGCTGCGTCCATGCCAACTTTTATTAGGTCATAAATCTTCCGAGACTGCTGGCGAAGTGGATAATAAAACAAGAATCTTATTGTTATATCTATGTTTTCCCAGAAGATGCATTTATCAATCTAACACCTGGGGACCTGTTGTCTACTCAGCCAATTGACAAGATTGCTGTTGTTGTTGGTGTCTTAAATTTAACCTTAGACCTCAACAGATTTCTTATCAAACTCTTTCTATCCTCACTTTTAACCAATGGCGAATGTCACTTGTTAAAATGACAAACATAATGACAAACATAACCAGTAGCAGATTAAATCCAAATTACAGCTAAACTAAACTATGAAGCATCCATAAAGGAACATATTAGAAATCCAGTACCATATGAGAAGAGTTTCTTCAACAAGCAAAAAATGTAACTTTTAATGTGTATTTTCTTTTAGCTTTTCTTTTACTTTGAGTTGTGTGTTTTATACTTTTTTACTGAAAAAATGTTTAAGATTATAAATAATAACTGGTTTTGACAGACAGATTTGATATTGTTTTGAATTTAAATGTTAAAACTTATATCAAAATCCATTTAATGTTGAAATGTGAAACACTTTTCCTCTTCACGCCCTGATAGCATCAATAATAAAGTCCACTGAAAAAAAAAAAGC
The DNA here is from genome assembly GCA_026259375.1 of Verasper variegatus. Classification (NCBI taxonomy): domain Eukaryota; kingdom Metazoa; phylum Chordata; class Actinopteri; order Pleuronectiformes; family Pleuronectidae; genus Verasper; species Verasper variegatus. The sequence continues at coordinate 15,848,966 of CM048047.1, forward strand.
CGGTGTCAGTGGCCCCAGCAGGACCTGTTGTTTTTTGAACCTGTCATAATAATCCCTCTTAAATACCAGGGTAACAAACAAACATAAACATATCAGTCTACAGTTGCAAAGTCACATGATATGACTTTGCAATGGGTCCCAACCCTTAGGTGGAGAAACTCTACACATGGGTGTGGAGCTCATATCACGCAATGGTTTGTGAACAATAAAGGTGTGGATGGATCTGAAAACAACAATCTGGACTGCTCTAAATAGTGTTTGAATGAGAGGAGAAGGCAGCGGTATGCAGTCATGGCACAAACACTTAATGATGCTAAGGCCCAAAACTGAAGTCATGTCCCTAACGTCCGCTGGTGGCTAACATCTACTGGTAGTCGGTGACTTAAATTGTGCAGAAGACCTTCAAATGTACAAGGGACATTCACCATCTTGTAAAAAAAAACAGCATGAGAAAGATTTGCTGAAATTTGAAATGTCTTGGCAAATAAATCTCAACCAACCTCTCAGGTAAATACCATTAGCAAGACGCAGCACTGGAAATATAAGTTTAGCATGGCCTTGCTTGAAAAGACTATAAATATGTATTAATTACTGATGCACAAAACATAAATAAGTGAAATGCAGAACAGTGCGAAACACACAGAAATACAAGGAGGAAAGGGGAGGAGACAGCAGATGATATGAAAGAGCAGCTAATGGTTTTAATGGGGTATCCATCATCCACACGGTTTCTCCTTTGAGGGTCGAGGGGGGAGCTGGAGCCAATCCCGGCCAACATTAGGCGAGAGGAAGTTTGCAGGGTGCAAGCAGATCACAGGGCCAACGTACAGAGACATAACACATTCACACCAACAGTCGATTTAAAGTCTCTAATTAATCTGGAATGGGAAGGATGGGACGTGAGCCAAGAAAGAACAATTGGTGTGGATATGGACAAAGGTGGCTGCAGAATTATTTTTGGAGCATTTTCCAAAACCTTCCTTTCAATATTGAAAATGATCATCACAGCCCCCCAGTAATACTTCAGTGGATCAGGCGCTCTTATTATTACATTAAAAAGAACACCAGAAAACAAAATTGACATCATTGTTCAAATCGATTTCAAAAATCATCCTAAAAAGCCTTTTAAAAAGTCTGTGTCAATCATAGAATTTAGAAAGTGAACTTAAAATAGAAGCATTTGAAGGAAGGCTGCCTCTCTACATTAACACCTACTGCGTCACAGCTGCTGACAACCAACCCGGGGTTCACTTTCATCAGAGTTAATAGACATATGAGTGTGGAGACAGATATCGATCGGAGAGGACAGATTGACTCTGGGCTAATGGTTCCTCATTTCCTGGAAGAAAGAATTGGACCAAAGATCAAGATCAATACGATTTTATTATTTCACCGATGACACTGATCTGTTAGACGTGGGCTGTGGGATAGATCCTACAGGGAATAGCGGGACGTTCGGCTGCCATAGTAACTTTCATTATCTCCTGCTCTGACGTCACATGGATGTTTGTCAGGAACTAAAACCTTTGAGCACATCGGCAAAAACTGACACGATGCTGTGTTCGGCTTCACGTGTCAACAATAAAAAAATCCCACACACACCTTAAACATTTCAGTGTTAATTCACCATAACTGTGTCCTAACTAGACAAATAGTTGGTTTTTTTCAATAATAATCAGGGGTTTTCAAAATCTAAGACTGAGACTTCCCTCAGACAAAGAAAAGAAAAGTCATTGGTTCACATTCACTGGAAAACTGGTATTTTCTCTCGTACATCAACCTAAACATGCTTTAAATTGTGAAGCTGACTTCTGAAATCTGTCAAGTGAATGTTTCCTGTTGCAAAATTCACATCTGTTGGCCACACCGCTGGGCTTCAGTTCAAAACTGTGATTGCACATCAAGGAAAATACTTGGGGCTATTTCAGAGGGGTAATATGCAGTTATAAGTTAATCAGACAACATGCAATACTTCCAATGCTGAAATTCTTCATAATCGGATCCATCATGAGATCTCTTTCAATAAATGTTACACTAAAAACAATATATAAACCAGTATCTACACAATTAAGTGCCTGGAATTTCAAGGGTTGAATAGATTGTAATGTTTTCAATATGGAGAGCGAGGGAAAATATGTGGTAAGCTGACTTCAAGGAAAAGGACATTCAAGGGACAAAAAATAAGACACAACAGGATGTGGCTGACTGTGGTTCAGGGTTTGTATTGATTTCAAATCCACAATTATTGTGAAATAAGTTTACAGTAAAGCTGTGATGTAATATGGCCACTCAAGTGTTAACAAAACATCTGACAACAAGACAACAGGGGAGGAGGAGAGATTTAAACCTTAGAGATTGAATTTTTAAAGCAGAGGAAATCAATATTTTTACATTAACAATAGATGGCTTCAGCCCAGAGGAACATTTAAGTATCTAAAACTCAACACTCAGCTTTACTCTTGTTTTACTCTCATAGCCTTGTTTTCAGTAGGAAAAGATCTGAAAACCGTCTGTGGCTGAACCGCCCACGAAACCAAATGTCAGACAGGTGAGTGGAGAAACAAATCAGTGAACGTCATGGACCATTAGCCGCTAAGGAGCCGGATTTTTCCATCATAAGTTGGTGGAGATCAAAAAGAGAGAGAAAAGAAACACAGCTTCAAACGAATGTTGCTCCACGTCAGATGGAGGTTTGAAAACTCCCTTTGGATGACTTGTCCTGAAAAGGCCGGCATGCTTAGAAACAAGATGGTGATCATGGTGAAGCATTAGTGGCCAGATATTACCATCAGGAGTTGGAAGAGACCAATAACACAGATAATAGGATATTTCCTTTAAATTCATCCTGGGGCCAGAAAAACAACTTAAAACAAACATTAATGTTGCTCCACATCAGATGGATACATAAAAGAGGAAATGCTTGCTAACAAGTTTGATGATATGTTAGTATTTACAGTTTGTTCTTGCTGCCCACAAATAGCCATAGAAATCTATTGATCCACATCTACATCAAACTCTCCTCTGATGGTGTTAAAATTAGTTATTAGTCGGATCTGTTTGAGCCGCAGGAATCATGCTAACTCATATTCTGGGTCATTGACTTTCCATTTGTATAACTAAAAACACATCATGGGGCAATGGCCTCCAGTGTTGCACATCTGTCTTTACTCACTTTTCACCATTCTGTGCCTCAGTGATTAAAAATCTGCAGCTGCTGTCCTCCAGGGTTGTCAGGTTTGGTACACTCCCCTCAAACAGGGACAGATATGAAGCTACATATACACAAGTCCAACACACACACACACACACACACACACACACACACACACACACACACACACACACACACACACACACACACACACACACACACACACACACACACACACACACACACACACACACACACACACACAGTGACACAAATAAAACGCCAAATATCTGCACCTCATTACTTTGAGGGTCTTCTGTCATTTCCTGTCCACTTTCTCCTTGAAACTGAGTCAGATGTACAAAAGTACAACAAACCCGCAATAAAAAAGCAGGATATTAAAGGGCAGGATTAACAAGCCTGCAGCTTTGTGACTCCTGTAATAAGAGTAATTGTGTGCATGTACACAAATGTGTGTTGTGTATATGTTGGAAGCAGGATTAAGTGTCCATCCATCTAAGACAGGGAATCCCTCATTGTTCGGCCCACAAAGCTGGCTTCTGATTGCAGAGCATCATCTTTCATGATAGTAACTGGGGCGAAGCTGACAATGACATCTATCTCCCAGCAGCACCTGGGGCACGAATACAGCTCCGAAGACAAAGCTGCCACTTATCTTGCCTTCACATCTGTAACTGTGCCACTCCCATGATGTGAGGGTGCATCTGACGCTTCTCATGCAAAGGTAATCGACATGCACAGCTGTCAGACAGGATCCAACGGTCATTTCCATATTTCATTGCGCAGGCCCACTCGTCTGACAGGGATTACAGCACAGAGTTATCTTCCTAACATCTGGATTTGGGGAATTCCCCCTTTTGGTTCACGCTGATTTGAATCTGGATCCAGTTGAATTTGGGAAATGTGAATGAAAAAACTATTAATCTGTTATTCTGCTTATTAGTGTTCAAGCCTGTGCTTTGACAGGGGATTTAAAAAGCTCCTGGCTGTTCTGGCACTATTTTCATTTTGCTGTATTTGAAGGCTTAAGGTTAAAGTCCTGCAGGGAAATAAAGTGTCTCATTTGTTTTAGTTGTTTGAAAGCAGGTGCTCATGTAGGATTTGTCCTCCTATTAGCTTCAGACATGAACAGGTGAAAAATCGACGTCTTTATCTTAGAAACAGAAGAATGTTTTCCTTCCAGCTCTTACACCATGTGGTTTTGTTTCTGTGTGGTTTCCTCACTCCCAGTCTGTCAGACAGCCTGGATAGATGAGGTGCTGCGCTGACTTCTCTGAGGCGTGATGCCCCGTCCCTGTAAATGTGTCACAGATACTTGCTCTTTCTTGTTGTCCAGATTGCTCATGCAGTTACTGGAAGTACTGTGATATTTCCACTTATCTTTGTCCGGAACATGCCATGTGCTTATGAATCCCAGAGTCTGGGGGTTTTTTTTGCTTGGCATATTGATTTTAATTTGGTCACTGCAGGTGGAAAGAAATCATGACGGAGAGAATGATGATGTGCAGACTTGTTGTCAAAGACATTCATGCAGCTCTCCATTTCACTACCATCTTGTGCACGCAACGATGTCCCACAGATTCTCACATGCACATGGTAACACGATACAAGGTCATCCCAAAAGTTTCAGGTCATCCCAAGGCAAAAAAGAAGAAGAGCTTGCAAGCAAATACCTTTTGTCCCGTCCTGATACCGACACCTGCACCGATCCGATACCAGTGCCTTTGAAAAATAACAACTTTTATGATGTGTCACTTCTTCTTCGCCACTCGAAAAACAGTACTTGTTTTGGTGGGAAACACTGAATATAGACACAACTATGTACCAACCAAAAGAAATTCACTTGGCTGCCATAATTTTCTCTCATCCAATTCCCTGACCTTTCATCTAACCCTGTGTACTTGGTTACATTGTATTTGAACACAAAGTGTAAATCTCATTGCAGCTACTACTCTGATGTACATGTCATACTTTCAATGATGCAGTATAATTTGGTTTATTGATCTCTGTTGTTCTGCTGCCATGTAACCTCACAGAGAAGAGTCACTATTAGACTGCTGACCAAGACTCAAGACGTGGTAGTTATTCTAATAGAAAACGTTAATTATCAAGTTAAAGGATCAGTGCTGCTGCAGATTAAAGTCCCTATACCGTCACTTCAAATCGAATCTGCCGTAGATTTATTGAGATCTTCCACTAACACCTTTTTTCTCCTGATCTACAACTATAAATAAATACAATAATGGAGACTAACCCCTCACAATTGTGTGAATAACTAATGATTATTACAGCACTTTATTGATCCAGACGTCAAGGCTCCAGGCAGCTTCTGTGGTTCTAATTGGAACAGCGGGGAGAGGGGATATTGGTGATCGTCACAAAGCAAGCTATTAGTCCATTATTGTCTTCCACAGGACAAAAGATTTGACCATTTATAAACTGAGCATGACAAGACAAAGAGAACAGAATAAAGGTCTAATGGAGGAGGCCTGATTTATCTGTTGCTGGGGAAACCTCCTGGGAACCTGCTGACATACTGATCCTACAAACTCACATGAGAATGTGAGCAACACATATATAGCAAGTCTAATGATCATCAGCTTTGAACCTAACCAAACTATTAAATATTGATTTTTCATGTTAAGACAGAGTCGGGGGGACATCTTGAAATTGCTTTTGAACCAACAGTCCAACAGAACCCAAAGATATTAAGCAGCAGAATAGTTGCTGACTATATTTTAGTCGACATCAGCTCGGCTTAGACAACAGGTGTTTTGGGCTGTTTTAACCCAGAGAATGCATCAACTAGTACAAAGCCCGGCTTTACTGTTTCAGCTTTACCTGTGTTGTTCCTGATTAATACTAAGTATGTCAATTTTATTGTAAAGTCTGTGGCATACCCTAACCTAACGTAGCTCCACCTTAAATTGATTACACTGCGCGAGGAGGCTTTAACCTCCAACCTTCAGCTGGACAGGTGTATATGTTTAACAAGCAGTAATTGTACATTCCGTAAGGCACTAAGTAGTCAATAGTTCGTCCTAGAACCAACCGAGTACGACCTCAAACAATCAAACCACTGTTCTTTCACAGAACAGCTCCAGCCGATATCATTCATCACACCAGCTTCTGCTGCCTAATGGCTCCTTATCTGTCTCAGTGGTCAACTGTTGCACAGTTTTGTGCAGTAGGTGTAAATCAATGGGAGGTGACGGACGATATATCATCTGAGGCCAAGGCTGTGGTGTGACAGCCCAGGAAGCAGGTGTGATTCAGGTAACAATCAACCGGACAAACATTCACAGCCAATGGATTTGTCTGAAATATGACATCCGCCCTACTTAGACTCACACACCACCTTGGGAAAAAAAATAACTACCCAGAATCTTTAAACACTTTTGTGACTGCACCGCCACGACACCATTCGCACACTAAAGAAACCTCCTGCTGCTCATCTGTTTTCACCAAAAACCCACTTATCTGATCTTTCAACTTGAACACAAACTGATCAACACTATTTCTGCCTGTGAGGCAAAGAACACAGAGAGCAATGAATGGTTTCTGATTCCATCATTTACTTTATCTTCTCTGCCAAACTTACAGTAAAAAAGGAGGCCATTCAATTTCCAGCGACTGCACAGCCACCAGCGTGCAGTCCCTGCTGATGAGGGCAAAACGCCTTCTTCAGCACTCGAGAGCATCGATCTCTGAGGTCGTTTCAGTTACATGAAAAGTGCTTTGAGTAAACTAACTGGAAACATAATGCCATAATGCGTTGGCATTATGACTGCATGGCGGCATGTACATTGTGTATGTGAAGGAGTGAACGTATCAACGCAATATGTGCTTTTACGTTTTTTTCCCAATGTAAAACACAGAATCTGCCTTTTGTTCCCCAGCAACATGTGTTGAGCTTCAGGGAAATTAAGAGCGATGTTAATCATGAGGCCACATCTGTCTGGAACCATGTGAGGCCTTCAGACATGCGCTCACACACACACCCATCGTCTACAGTGCTCTAGCTTACAACCACAAGCGTGTACATGCACATGAGCAAACAATCGCGCACACAAACAAAACACACCCGCACACACATATACTGAGATGATTCATGAATCATTAAATATGCAACACCAGGGCCTTGAATTATTCAAAATGATCAGATCAGGCTTGTAACTCTAGATTATTTGGTAGAGATAATTAAATGATGAATATTGATGAATTTGAGTTGTAAAAGTGATTAAATCAATTTGCAGGGCAAAGGTTCATCTTATTTTCTGAGGCTAAGGGGAAGTTCTAAAACGAAAACTTCCCAAGTCATTGTTATTTACAAATAATGTGACCACTGAGGTAACTGTGGCGAACTGCAGTGCTCTGATGCTTAGACCCAGGCTATGAAGTTGGGGTTTTAGTTTCCTGAAGTATTACTCAGAGTGTTGACAGGCCTCTATCGTCATCATGTGTATCCCCCAGCCTGTTCTGAGCCACAACTCGGGGCACATACCATCGCCATGCACCGTCGATTACTCAAACCTTCAGGTCAAGTGTTAGCACAGCTCATCCAGATGCAGGCAATGAGTAGACGTTTTACTGTTTCCCGTACCGATCCTCAGAACACTGCAGTTCCTGACATGAATATATATCAAAGCTGTCATGCCTTTATAATATGAGTCACATCCACATGGTTCTTATTTCCATAAACCTGACTTTCCTCTGGTCTTCTGGCAGACGTTTAAGGGAACAGATGTGACGCAGTGGACCCCTGTTGGAGCAGCTCATGCCCTCCGGGCGAGGCAGGGCTGGACCAGTCCTCCAGGGTTGTCAGGTTTGGTACACTCCCCTCAAACAAGGACAGATATGAAGCTACATATACACAAGTCGCACACACACACACACACACACACACACACACACACACACACACACACACACACACACACACACACACACACACACACACACACACACACACACACACACACACACACACACACACACACACACACACACACACACACACACACACACACACTTGCAGCGACAGCATGCTTTGTGTGGCAAAGGCTGCACTTTCAGACACACCTTTTATTAATGAAGCTGTCACTACTCTTAGGTTGACGGCACAAAGACACACATACCACAGCAACAAAAACATTAACCGTCAATAAGACCGCTGAGTTTTCTATGTACATAATAATTACTGAATAAGGGGAAGGATTTAATGTTATTAGTGTTGATGCTCAGGAGAGTCTCTAATGGCAAATAAAGGACATGTGGGAAACTCTGGCCTATACTAACAGTAAACTTCCCTGCACCAGACTTCCTTCTACAGTCCTTTTCTTTCTGTTTTCACATTCAGCACACATTTGTTTCTACTTCTTTGAAATACACTGAGAAAGTCTGGTTCATGATTCAATAACTTAAATGACACATTAGGGTGTCAACTCTGATTCATTGGAAAAAGCTGGAAAATGAACCAAAAACATGAGGGAAGGTCAAATGTGAACTTACAGTGAGCGGAAGCGAGCAGACCACAAAGATGACAGTGATGAGCGCCAGCAGCACTAAATGGTCCATTTCCTCCTCGCCCTGTCCGAACCAGGCCAGGCTCAGCCTCTTCCTCCTCCCCGTCGACCCGAGCGAGCCGCGCCGCATCCTGTGGCTCCGGTGCATCTGGCACAGGCTGACGATCACCGAACCGTTGCACACAAACACTGCAAAGATCAGCAGTGCCATGAGGGAAGAGTAGGACAGAGAGAAGGCCAGCAACAAGTTGGCCTGGTCGTCCCCTGTGGCGTCCATGTCGATGAAGCACCACGTCCCAGGACAATACTGTCTGAATTTGCCGTAGCCGGTGTACGGCAGGAGGCAGAAGGCCAACGAGAAGAGGTAAATAAAGACAAGAGTGAATTTTGCAAAGCTGGGGCGAATGTGCACAGAGTAGAAGTAAGGGTGGCTGATGGCCAGGCAGCGCTCCACGGCCATGGCACACAGAACGAGCGTGGGCGCCAGGCCAAAGAAACTCATGGCAAAGCCAAAGATGTTGCACAGGCTTTGGCCCCCCAGACTGATCAGCGTCATGTTGCGGGCATAGCAGATGAACACAGGCGGGCTGAGGAGGCAGGTACCCAGCAGGTCGGTGAGAACCAGGCCGGTCACCAGGATGCAGAAGACAGACGACCGGGAGCGATGCTCCTTCTGGTGCACGCCGAGGATGAAGAGAGCCAGGAGGTTTCCCACCACGCCAGCCAGAAACATGAGGATGCTCGTCACTGGCTTGCCATCGCCGTTCACGGTGAGAGTGTCATTGCAGGTGGTGTGGCATGATTCGTTTGAAACCATGCTTTTGTTCATGTCCTGAAGTCTTAATACCATCATATGGTAACACAGAGAGTAGGGATGCATGGTGAGACCCTTGATGAGGTGTTACTTAAAACATGGTTCCTTCCTCTGTTTCTCTCGGCCTCTTCCCTCTTTTACTCTGTCTGTGAAATCAATAAGAAGAGAAAAAAGCCAGTGAATACTCCGGTTACCTTCCCTGAATACAGAACCACAAACATTCTCCCTCTATTCACCAAGGTGAAGATCTTCTGTGTAATGATGAAGACGTTCTGCTTCTTCTCACACACATTTTCAGCACAATCTGTTACAATTTTCATACATTTTACCTTTATTTTATAGACTATATACATTTTATTGTATTATTTGGTTTTTGCTTGTTTCAATTTATTTAAATATTTTTAATATCTTTAAATATAATTTTTTGAACATATGACCATTCTTGGTCATAAATAAACTGACATTCTCACACAGTGAAACTCTCATTAGATCTCAGCATTAGATATACAGAGGAACAACCACTCACCTTTCAGTGGCTCCGTCGGGAAGCAACAATACAACTTGCGACAGCAAATGTCTAAGCTGTGGTTTCAAAACTTCTTCCTCCTCGGTTGTAAAAAATAAGTAAATATGCGAGTCGATTCCTGAGCCAGTTTCTCGGACAGTGGAGTTTGAACGTGCCGCTGTCTGTGAGCAACGTGGTGTCGGCTGAGACGCACAGTGAGCTCACTGACAGAAAGACCGACCGTTTTTCACTCTCTCTCTCTCTCTCTCTCTCTCTCTCTCTCTCTCTCTCTCTCTCTCTCTCTCTCTCTCTCTCTCTCTCTCAGGTCCCACCCATTGAGCTGATGCACAGAAACACTCTGACATCATCTAAGGAGGTAAAAAGAACCGATGTCAACGCTGGTGATAAATGTCTCATCACGAAGTAAAAGTGAATTATACTAAACTTTTATTTGAGTAAGGACTTGAACAAACAACAAAACAGTACTAATGACAATACCAATAATAATCATCATCATCATCATCATAATCGTAATAGTGAAATTTAAAGCAAACAATTGGAAACATTTAGAGAAGCGAAAGAACCAGAAAGGCCATTTGAAACTGAGGTTTTGCTCTAGTGTTTGCTTTAAAGGACGTGGTTTGTGTGGGTGAATGTGAATGTGCTGTGAAACAGAATGTATCCTTCCTGGGACCACTAACCTAGTAACAGTACAAACTTACAAACTGACTGACTGACTGACGAAGTAAAAAAAGATTTCAATTAAGTAAGTTTAGAGCTAAAAATAAATAAAAGAAAGTTGAAGGTGAATTTCATGAGAAAGCACACTGATAAAAATGTATCTTTAAAGGTCTAGAATCTACATTCAATGGATTTTTAAAGTGTGAAGATTGTTTTTCTATGTTATTGTTCTGTATGTTATCTTTTTATTTTTTTGTAGTGATACGGATCCATGAGTCTGAAATAAAGAAAAGTAGTTTAGTGCTTCTTTTTCTTTTAAGACATGCAACATATCTATTTATCGCAGTCCTACGTGTCTGATCAATGACTCGGTTGATATATTTCATGTTCAAGTAAATATTTTCATTTGTATTAAAAACTGTTCTCGACAGTAAACTCTGATTCTATCAGTTAGCTTGTATGTCATGTGTGTTTATGATATTGTGATATATTACAGCTTACTGTTTAAAATCAAACTTTCCAACAGTGGGCTTGGACTGTTGATCCTTTAAGAAACGTGTTCAGTTTTATAAATAAATACCTCCGCCAAGGCACCAACCTTTAATTCAATCAAGCTGCACCAAATTATACACACTAGATATCACTCCCCTAAGCAAGCTGGATTTCTTTCATCAGGACCCATGAATTGTTCTCTGAGAAATTGGTGAAAATGTCAAAATGTTAAAGACTGAGACTTTAAAAAATAGATGGATCCGCCTCCAAATTCAATGTGTTCTTTCTTGACCGATGTCCAATCCCTCTGCTGAAAATCTGCTCAGTAGCTCTTGTGTAATCCTACTGACGAACAAACCTATTAATAAACAAGCAAATAAATGGACAGGGGTGAAATTAACAGAGGTAAAATCCTTCAAAGGGCCTGTAGCTGCACTGACATGGTTTGTTCAGTATTGGCTTGTCCCTCGTGTGAGCTCAGAAAAATATGTAATCCGATTAGTCTTTTGTGTAAGTATTTGGTTTGGCTTCTCTTCTTCCTCTCAGCACGTTTACATGTTGTCCAGATCCATGGAGAGAGAGAGAGATCCAGGTCACTTTGGCTGAACCTTAATTTCATGAAAGTGTGTTTTCCCTGCTTGTTTTAGCTTTCCGTTTCATCCCTCATATCTGGACCTTTGACTTTCTGTTTTGTTGCTGAAATACCTGAGTAGAGAGGAAGGTAAATCCTCTGACAGTGGGTGTAAGTGTGTGTGTGTGTGCGTGTGCACTGTGTGTGTGTGTGTGTGCTTTGAATTATCCATCAGGGTTCAGAAGAAAACTGAAAATGCTGTCAAATATTTTAACAGTTTAAAGGACATTTGACAAAAGTGTAAGCAGAGAAAACCTGTTCAAGAAAGGGCTCATACAATATTTTTTATTTACAAATACAATTCCTTGGAATCAAAATTTGACTTTGCCTGATCAAAAGTAGAGAAGTAATTCAAAGTGAACATTGGCTTTGGCACTTTACTGGTTTTTGTTGTTGTCTTTTTTAGCATCAAACCTTAAAGAATATGACAGGGATGAAGCATGAAAGGGGGGAGAAGTAGCAGGAAAGACATGCACTTAAAGTAAAGTCAGATATAAATTTGAGCAGTGATTGATAAGTTTGTGACACAAGGTAGGAGATACTGGACATGCATGTCTTGTACATTTGAGGTATTTCTCTTCAGGGTAATAATAGCGAAACAGCACAGTCCGAGACAATGAACAACAGCAGCCCTCATGCAGTCATTTGCTGTGAGGTCCTCCGAGGACATGGGGCCCCTTCTTACGGCACGGTGAAGAAATGAGCTGCAGAATTCAAACAAGCCGGAGAGATCCTGGAGGATGACCCTGTCACCACAGAGGACACCACTGATAAGATCCGACTTCCACAAAGAAGAGCTCCGTATGCTCCACAGCAGCTGCATTACGACCTGTGTCAATGTAGGAGGTGAAAATAAATGTTGAAAATAAACGTGCAATGCGTGACTCTTACTGGAACAAAGCGATCAATCATCCCTGGCCATCTGTAATTTTCACTCTAAAATTGTTTCAACAAACAAAGCTGTTCTAAAGTACTTTGCGTGATAAAATGTGGTTTCCATCATCGCAAGGCCAGGACGACCTGGTGCTTTCCTGGGCTCCAAATCGATTCGTTTGGCCTCGAGGGGCAATCCTTCATTTGTCCATGTGGGATGTGACTTCTATAACACCACTGATGATGTTGTCACTGGTTGTTTTAATGGATCTGATTGATACAGTAAAGGGGCTGCAGTTATGGACCGATGTTGATTATATCTGATATCTTGAGTCAGTGTTGTCCATGTTAAAGGGATAGTTCACCCCAAAATTAAAATTCACTCATTATCTACTGCGGTAGGCATTTTATGTTGTGTTTTTCAGTTGTTCTTTTTTTACGTTTGAAGAAGTGGTCACCATTTATTTCAATTGTACTGCAATGCTGTTTTCCCCTGAAACTCCAAAACTGTTTTGTGGACTTTTTGAGTGAACTACTCCTTTAAATACCACGGTTACACAGTCACAGAGGTTTTTCAACTTAGTGTTTCGGATTTGGCCTCTTTTCTGCAATGTGTTTGCAAAATCTGCCTGTGTAACATTGTTTTATTTTCAACAGCCACAGCCCATAAACGTTGCTAGGCTCAAGCAACCACAGAGAATGCGTAGCACCCATGTGTGCAAGCAATTAGGTCTCAATTCTCGAAATAGCATTTTTCCCCCCAGAAAACTCTGTCTATTTGGAGAGATTTCTATGGCAGTAAGATGCAACACTAATAAAACCCTCTCAACCAAGAGAATAGCCATGGATACAACCTGCTGCAGAAAATACGTCTCATCTATATGATGCTCTCTGTCACATCTTCAGTCAGCTCATAACAATTTCATTTTCTGTTATCTTATTTTTCATGTACTAACTCTCATGTCATATCCCTTGTTTAACTCTTCTGCCTGATCTCTGCTCTGACCTGCCTTTTGGACCCTGGATTCCATTAGATATCTCTGACTGTCTGCCTGGCTTTTGACCCCTGATCATTCCATTAAACCAGAACTCTTGTTATTTAAGTGTCATGCGTTCACGTTTGCCATTTTGCGCATCCTGACACTCTCAGCAATTCTACTTACCTACTTCCTCTTGCTGTTCCTTGATGACCTTTTGGCAACAGTGTAGCACCACTGTTGAATTCTAGGTGGAGTAATGTTTTACACAATGTCAGTGAAGGTGTTGATGTGCATGTAGGCAGGTACACCACTGGTAATGCATGGCTACCAGCCACTGTGCTGACATGGACCGCAGTGATATTGTTAAACAAAGACATGCAGCTGTTTGTTTTTCAACCTCCTCAGTCTCTCTCCGCCTCTGCAGTCATCACTTCCTCACTGACAAACAATGCTCTAATTTACTTTCAACCAGCCTGAAGAACTTTGAGACATCGGTGGCCTTCACGCTGTTTACAGTTGCACTGCCCATAAAACAAACCAGGCTGGTACCTTTAAATAAACAGCAGACTCTACACAAACACAAGTATAGTCTGTGGAAATACCAACTTTGACATTGTTCACTCTGTAAATAAAGTCTTTATTACAAGGGATGATTAAGCTGTTGATGTGTGTGTGTGTTTTATGCGAGGTCACTAGGGCAAGCTATAGGGTGGGGTAGTGCAAAAATCAAATGTTCAAAAAGAAGGTGAAGTTTTGTTCTACGATGAACAGGCAACTCTGGTCATTTTCTTTATCAAAAAACAAAAAAAGGGTTCTTCAAACTCAACAGAATTTTAAAAAAAGATCAACTTAGAATGAATTTCTTTCTTGGCTACAGAGTCTTCTTCCTCTTAATAGTTCTCAGTCTGTTTCTGTAATTTCCTGCATGTAGTTGTCTGGTCAAAGTTTGTTTGATGGATAGAGGGATGGATGGATGGTCTGTCTGCACACTATCTTGATGGACAGAGGGATGGATAGATAGATGGATAGATAGATGGATGGATGGACAGTCTGTCTGGATGTTTTGTCTGAACTCTTTTCTCTTTAGAAGCTGCTTCACCATAAGATGTCAACACTTTCATAATTCCCTCTTTCCGTTGAATTGTAAAGAAGACTGACCAGGTCACTAGAACATGAGTGAGGTGTCACGTGTCTACATCTGGCTTCAGTCTTTGCTCGCTGATATCCAACATGAACATGATGGATGATGACGACCTCACGAGGACTGCAGCAAAGATGGTAAATTACCTAAATGGGTCATTTCAGGAAAGGACCCACATTCTGTAAAAATAGCATTAATCATAACTTATAACTCAATGGAATTTATTAGACCAGAAAAAACTGAAAGAAGCTCGGGGAATTTTGGTCTTGGTGAGAGAGCTGAATATAAAGTCGAAGGTATAATTGAAATCTGGGGGAATTTGAACAAAGCTCTCACAATGCTCGGACTAAGTTAGGGAAAAGGTCACATTTGTCGTATATGTGTGTATGTCGTGACTTACATTGTGTGCGTATGTTATCGTATTTCACAATAGGTCCAACCCCACAATGAAAACCTGTCCCCAAGGAGAAGGACAGCAGCATGTGTCTGTGAGAGAGAGAGAGCGAGAGAGAGAGAGAGAGAGAGAGAGAGAGAGAGAGAGAGAGAGAGAGAGAGAGAGAGAGAGAGAGAGAGAGAGAGAGAATAGAGGTTTCCACATCTTTGCATTTTTTTCCTTCTATTTTTAATTAATGCGATGGCCTGTACATTATTTGTCCAGCCTGGTCTGTGTAATTAACACCGTGTGTGCTTTCATTGACGGCTAAGTATCAAATGTCTAAGTCATGGAAATGTTAATAATCAAATTATGTAACTAGCCGGCACGTTTTAAGCTGTGCGTGTCACGAGGCCCGTGGAAGGCTCAGGTTTATAAATCCTTCTTTCGTGTTTGTTTTTACACTGAGATGAGCAGCGACGCGAAACTGGTTTTAACATCCGCAATGGTAAACACAGTCCAGGGAGCACAGAGCTGAGGGGACTGTTAAGACTTGGTGACAGTCCAATAACAGCTGTGACCTCGTCCTAAGTGTGTTGCTAATCGGACGATTAGCAACTTATGATATCGTAGTATGAGTTTGTATTGTTCACGTTCACTTTACGTTTTAATGTACTGTATTTATTTGTAACATTCAACAGCTTGGTCACTTGAAAAGGCTTCAACTGAGTCAAACCTATAAAGTGGCACCAATGAGATCAACAGAAAGTGAGATCTTGATTCAAGATTCAAGTATCACTCTCATGCAACGTAGCACAATACTTCTGTGTTTGCCATCAATGGAAATTTACATTAAATGGATATATTGTGTCACGCGTCAACACAAAAGACTTCAAATCAACTGCTGTGTAAGCTTAAACTTACAGCTCCTGATTTGAGCGTAACGTCCACTGACATGAGACCAATTTATTGATTTATTAGTCTACAATAGAAATGTGACTTCTCCACAGTATGAAATACACGTAAATAGTTTAAAGCCACAACTCACCTATTCTAATGCATGCTTATTTGTCAACTTTTACTCCTCAAACTTAACACGTACACTTAACAAAATCATGCAAATATGACAAATGTCGTTATGTTAAAAAACAATCCATGTATAAATATTTAAAAAAATACAATAGCTTCATTTAAGTTCGTCCCAGTTCATTGCTTCAAAATGAACGACTGAGTTCGGAATGCTTAACTGTGGAGTGATGACAAACGTGTGACAGGCAGGAACACACCCACACATTTAGTTATGGAAGAGTGGAAAGCAGACCTGGGTTTTCCCACTCCTGCAGACAATAAGCAGGCACCTATTAGACATAAATAATGAGCCAGGTCTGCGTTGGCTCATCTGGTTTGATGTTATTCAAACCATAATGGAATTTGAAAATGTACCTTGCTACCAGAGCTTGTTTTCTTAGGAGCTGCTTCACCTGCTGTATTCTGTGTCCAAACAGGCCTCAGCTGGTTTTGGCTTCATGTTGGGCCGAGGATCTCACACATCGAGGGTAAATCAAGAAGTCGATCACAGCTCACGTAAACAGCAATGGAAAAACTTTGAGATCACTCTTTACAGTGAATTGCCAAACACAGCCTTACAGATGTAAATCATGTCATTGTATCATATATGAAACAGCAAAAAACTAAAAAAGGAAAACAGAAGTATACAAGGGCATTTTTCAGTTCCGAGTCTTTGGTGTGTACTTTCATTGACTTTCATATTCTCGGCCAGGTTGGAATTCGAGGTGCCGCGTCTGACAGTTTAAGTAACATCATGAAACAAATACACGACAAACACAGCAGCGAGATGTGCCAGGACACACAGAAGACACCTGATACTCAGAAACAGATAATAGTGATGAGTGGGTGTGCACATTTAGAGCACTTAGAGCAGCAACACTGGAGCCTTTTTAATGCGGCAAATAAACCTATTTAGTTTCTTGCATGCGTAGTGAGATCGAGACCTAGCAATGAAAAATGAAATACCAGAGACGACACGAACGAGAGCGGAGACCACCTCTGTAGGCACATGTGCTCTGAATGGGAATTACATTAGGAACCACACAGTGAAAGTGTCAGCACGCAGACTGAAGTGAAATATCTCTGCAGGCCTACTCACTCTCCAAGGCCGGAAAAAGAAAGGCTGTGTGTGCTGTTGTTCCCCTTTCGAGTCTAGGGGAAGCAAGGATGTTTCAATTCTCTGTCTGTTCTCTTTCACTCTATCTTACGGGTAAAGGTTACTGAAGTTTCATGAACTAAGCGAAGGCTCTGTCCTGACCATTGCTTTCTGATGGTTTCACTTGGCTCAGTCATGCTAAGTATGTGTTTTCAGCCTTGTGATGATGGAGCATAGACTCTTAATGATAATGGACGACGCGTCTCTACTTGTCCCACTATCCAGAAACTATACCCTGGATAGTAACGCTGCCATGTTGCATATTTGGAGCCAGAGTCAGAGTCTGTGCAGTAGTGATTCAGGGGTTGAGCCACAGCAGAAAGGTACATTTTTATAGCATTGAATAAAGAATTACAACAAAACTTATTGTCAACACTCAAGTAACACTTGAACAAACATCAATGTGATGAGAACCGCCTAAAATGACAGAATTCATATTTGAGGAAAATGTATTTCATACGCACTTTGACTTTTTGGTGTGGTCCACGTCCCTTCCACTAACATGGAGGAGGCTGGATTTAAAACCCATACTGCAGCAAGCAACCAGGTGGCGATCAAGACACGTCGTCCATCTTGATATGCAGTCTATGTGATGGATGCACAACATAGTTTTTAAAAAATCTCTCAAATATTGTTTGTAACATCAACATCGTGTCAAAAGCCAATCATCAGTATTAATGTCAAGATGTGTTCTTACTTTTTAATTCTTCATAGAATGATTATTATTATATTGAGGACAAGTGAATTTAGAACCACCTCTACAGTTTTCAGTATCCACTTTTTTCTCCTAAAATATGGTCTGGGTTCTTCCTGGACAGACACCACAGCACAGTGCTAAAACCACTAAGCTATTGCTAAGTGATCATAATAAAGTACTGAGAACCAACCATTTAAGGCCAAGAGAGGATTTCCTCAGAACTTTGAGTGTCCCACATGAATTTATTATAGCGTATTGCCGTCTGGGGCCGACTCATTCGTAATCTCACTTTCAACACCCCGTTCAATCACGTTCAATCGTGGTTGTGTGCTATCAACCATGATTGAACATTTTCATGCAGGAGAAATTTGACTCGACGCACTGCAAATGAAGAAAACACATGTGCAAATTAAAGACACACCACACATGATCTGCAAAAAGTCACAACACATGCTAAAACAGAAATGAGCCATGCTGTAGTTCAATGATTTGTGAAGTTCCATCACCACTGACGAGTCACAGACTTCAGTAACGTCACGAACATTGAACTACAGCCAAGTTCATCACTTTTTCTAGCCCCCGCAATTCATGGTGTGTTTCTGAATTTGCATGAGTTGTGACTTTTTGCTGCACATGGTGTCGCATGTGTGTTTGTTTTCTTAAGTCGCACGTGTTGTTTCTATTTGCAGTGCGTTCAGCTCTCTCGGCCGTCGTACTTCTGTCATTTCACATCTGAGCTGCTGTGACCTGCATCTGACCCACCACACCTGCTGTTTCAGTCACCTGACCTATTTAGGGCACTGGTTACTATGAGTGTGTGAAATTCGGTGCAGCTTGATTGGATTTAAGGCGACTGTCGGGAACTTTGTGGAGATGTGCGCTCAAAAGTGCCATTCTAGATATTTTTTTCTTTTTGAAACTTATGTATTTAAGTTACAATCATCAAAATTTGGGATTTTATCTCTCCCGTCTTGCAAAGCTTGAGCCAGTCTACACAGCAGCGATCAGGAGATGAAGACGATGTCCAGTCGATACATGCACTCAGCCAATCGCAGGGTCAGTCTCAGCCATCAATCAAGACATTTCACCCTGTTTTCAAAGCACAAAATAACTATTTAAAAATGACCACTTGAACATACATCAGTGTGATAAGAACATGCTAAAAATACAGAAACATTATTTGAGAAAAACTGATTTGACGTGTACTTTGACGCTTTAGTTTGGTTCATGTCCTAACCACTAACTTCTGAAGAGACAAGAGGGACGTGTGCAGGGAAGAGCAAAAGTGATCGCAGCGTTAGTTTGGTGACGTGGGAAGTGAGTAAGAGTGGAAGGAAGCATGTGATGGAGATGAAAGACGATGACACAAAGAGAGATTCTGTTGATATTGGACACATTTTCTGAAAGGGGAGGGACTTTGCATCTTGAGTGAATCCACAATACGAACTTATTAATGCTAATACAATATTTATAGATTCTACTGCAGAGTTAACACCACCATCCAGCCCCAGGCACCAGGATAACTGCAACGTAGACACAGTTATAAGTGGTGGGCGTTGTGCAAACCAGAGCAAACACTACCACACACACACTCACACATTGAGAAAATCATGCTGCTCTACACAAGCTGTTTTGTATCAAATCCATTTAATCTTTTTGCCTGTTTTCAATTTCGGTGTCTTATCTCCTTCCTGAGACTGACGCTCTGTTCTGTCTGTGCTGCTCTTGACCCTCATCACACACAGACAGCTCAGGTAGAATTTGATGAAACATCACCACCCAGTGTTGAAGACATGGTAAAATCCCTTATTAGCATCATGCCTATGTTTTTAGGTCAACTGGACGTAACACGTCAAAGGTACAGAGGAAACAGTGTGGACTAGGAGCTTATATATTTATATAGTTCAATACAGTTTTGATGTACGTGAATATTCAAACTCAACAACTGCTTTTATTTCACTATATTTCAAATGGAAATGTTGTACTATTAATTCCATTTATAGTTACTAGTGTTATTTTAGATTACCGACTTACAACTTCAGGTTCACATGATTGCATCAGTACTGAACTTCTAAATCAGTCTGATAAGGCTCCTAACCCTAACCCCTAACCATATGCCCTAACCCATGTATTCCACTAAAGCACTTGAGTAATGAACTTGAACTCTTTCCACCACTGGAGATGAAACTAAAAAACAGATTAACCATGTTCATTTCATCCCAAAATCATAAACAGTGAATCCATCACTGGCCTCTGTGAGAATCATCACACCTGCCTGTGCCTGCGATGCTGCCACTCTTATTGTCCCACTGAGTGTGCTCCGGTTTCATAAGTTACTTTATCTACTTAACCACACGATTGTCATGTGAACCCTCTTCCAATCACATCTGCCTGCTCCAGTTAAAACCCATCGGCTCCCGTTATTGCCTGTCAGCAGGGGTGCCAGCACACCTTGTTTGCATTTAGTATGTGGGGGCGAGAGGTCGTGACCCTCGCTGACCTGGATTACCGCCGGCTCCTGTGGCAATCTCATGAGCTGCTAAACATAGCCTGTGCCTGGGACAGTTTCTCCAGCGGAGGCTTCAGTGTGACCTGCCCTGACCCAGTCTGGAGCTGTCTGGATGAGATTAGCGCTCTCGTTCTGGCACAGGGACACTGGCAGAGGAAGGAAATAGAGCAGTAACACAGAGCAGCGTTTGTGCATTTCTATTTAAGTCATTGGTTTATTTACAATCAAATCCAAGCGTTGGATTAAACATGACAGTGAAGAATAGGTGAAGTAAAGCTCAGTCAATTTATTGATTTATGGAAAATATATCACATCTTTACATTGTTTGAGATACCTTCAGGAGTTAACAGTCCATTCACTGTTACCTTCCAAACCTCTGACTCGAAGGTGACCGATTTTAACGCCTCAAACAGAGCAGGGTCTACGTTCCAAACATCCAAGAATTAAAGACACCTCAGCTGACATGCTTCGCAATTTCTGAATCCGATCTCACACCTAAAGCTGATATATTTGCTACAACTCCTGAACGCCCCATCTGACGCCCCACCACAACTAGTTATGTGTGAACATAGTGTATGTATTCATGTTCATTAAAACAGCAAGCAGATTGAAGATTCACCGAACTACAAGTTGAAGATCAGACACCAACAAGGACGAGATGGGAGTGAAACGTATGAGTCGTTATATCAGCAGCAGCAACAGTGACGTCTGGTTTCTTTTTCTTCTTATTGAACAAAACCTTTGGAACATCCACATGGTTTAAGTTTATATATGTTCAACTGCATGTATTATGTGGTTTTATTAAATAGATTGATTATATTCTTATGAACTACGAGTCTTGCAAGAAGGTTGAGGCGTTTTTAAAGAGCATTATGGCACATTTCAAAACCAAAGAGAAAACATGTCACAGGTCATTTACTACAACAATAGGCAATGCAAACTTTACGACACACTAATATATAGAGAGAGCTATATTTGGTGACCAAAGTTTGTCATCAATATATTAATATTCGAGAACACATTTATAAAGCATTACATCAATATTGTATCAACAGGATATCTGTTTGCAGAACAAGTGTATTTACTGCAGTCCTCAAGTTGTGTTTTCACGACAGTCATCCTGAAGCAATACAACGTACAGCTGTCTCCAGTCAGTGCTGCAGGCAGAGCCCGCGACTCAACACATGACAATTTAACATCTTCAAGAGAGAAACCCCCCCCCCCCCCCCTCAGCTCTTTCCTGTCCCTCATTCTTGTCCGAACTCTTCAAGGTATTAGAAATCTCATCCGAAAACCGACCACCCTACAATGCAACTTTTGGCCCTTGCAATAATCAATAGTGACACAAATTTGTACATATATATATAGCTATATATTTATGTATATACCTCCAGTGTGTACACGATCTGACTGCTACCTCTGATGGAATCAGAGCCTCCTCGTTGTGACTAGAGAGCGCCACAGAAAGGCTGCATGCAAGAATAGTACTCAATTCGTTGTTTGGAGAGTCACCACTGGTGCGAGAAAAGTC
Organism: Verasper variegatus; assembly: GCA_026259375.1. Lineage (NCBI taxonomy): Eukaryota > Metazoa > Chordata > Actinopteri > Pleuronectiformes > Pleuronectidae > Verasper > Verasper variegatus. The sequence continues at coordinate 15,871,114 of CM048047.1, forward strand.
AAATAGTCTTGGTAGGAAATTATTTGGAAAGAATTTAACTTCACTTTAACAACTGTGGCGTGGGTTCATACACCTCAGCCTTCTCAGTGTTTCCTCTTTCCTCTAAATTAATCAGGAGCTGGGTAACTCAGCAGAATCTTGGTCGGAAGCTTGGTCCATTAACTTCTCTAAAGGATTGCTCTGTTGGTGTTTGCTAAACAGATACCTTTTGAAGTAGTTGGATGTACTGAAGCACAAATTGCAAAATTCTACAGGTAAGTGATTCTGAGGAGGGAAGTTAGTTTCTCATTTGATAATTGTTCCTTTTTTTGGTTCTTGAAGACAGGGATCTTAGGAGGACAAGCGATGTTGAGAGAGATGTCAGTGTTCTCTTCACTTGGCAGTCATCATCTGGACAAACTCTGCAAAACAGCACAAAACGGTTTGTAAATAACAGATTCAAAGGTCAAATTCTGACATCATGATTGTGGTGGCAGCTGATCGTAGATTATGATTACAACTACATTGTTAAATATGCAATAGGCAATATCGCTATCATTACAATTGTCTTTACTGCTCCCTTCATCTCTGTGCGACTGTTCTTTTGTAGAAATACTTTAAACGTTGATACACAGATAGACCGTCTTTGGAAGAGGGAACCCTCACGTGAGGCTCTCTGGTTCTTACATGGCTTTAATTTCTTCTGTTAAAGGTGTTTTGGGGTAGTTTTTCCCTTACTCTTGCTGAGGATAAAGGGCAGAGAATGTTGCACCTTGTTAAGCCCTAAGACAAATTGTGAATATGGGCTATGCAAATAAAATTTGATTGATTTACATTTCTACAAGTCTTACTTATAAAACAATAGATGTGCTACCTTTTCTAATAAACTTTCATCATAAGCACACTTAAGTGTGATAAAAACAAGTAGCCGGTGCAGGTTTTTAATTAGTGCATAACTGTAAATTGTAACACCTGCAAATAAAAAATAAAAAAAATGAGAAAGAAAAGAATATCTCACCCTCATAGTTGACCTGCCCGTCGCCATCGATGTCGGCCTCACGGATCATTTCGTCCACCTCCTCGTCTGTGAGCTTCTCCCCAAGGTTGGTCATGACGTGCCGTAGCTCTGCTGCGCTGATGTAGCCGTTACCATCCTGTAGACGTTACAATCCAACAGAGGAGCTTGTGTTACTGACTTTATTTTACATTTCGACATGAGAGCTAACACCAAATGAAGACACATACTTTTAATGGACCAGAGTGAACATATCACAAGGATACAACTAATCTATGGCAAACACAGAGCTCCTCTTTTTGTTGCTATATTCTCATTCTGCTCAGTCCTAACGCACCTTGTCGAAGACTCTGAAGGCTTCTCTGATCTCCTCCTCACTGTCTGTATCTTTCATCTTCCTGGCCATCATGGTCAGGAACTCAGGAAAGTCAATTGTGCCATTACCTACACAGCCATACAAACAGAAAAAGGTTTATTGATTTATTCATGAGCAAAAACAGATGTGCAACATTACATAGCTCGGCCACCAGAGTACAGAGACGTTTCCAGTGTATCTGTCAACTGTGAAGTATGAATCTGGATCATAATTAATAACAACCTAAATTGACATTTGGCTAATAATAACCGAATGAGAAGAACCTTATTTTTGCTCTCAAGTATCAAAATCAAATTTGCCTGGACTCTAATCCAAAGTGTCCTCATTTTGGCCTTGGTTATCTAATTAAAATCAACATGTAACACTATGTTTAAAACTTCATCAAAATTTAATTAGATATCGTTGCTTGACATTTAAGTGACATTCAAGTGAATTACAAGAGGATTTTAATGCACAACTTCAAATCTAAATATCATTTATGAAGAAGATGTTTTGTTGAAAGGTCATTGGGATGTTACAGGGCTAACTGATGCCACGGTGTCTGTTTTAACAACCATTTTGAAGCATTTAAGTTGAGTTTCTAGTTTAACATTTAGTAGCACTAAATGTAAGGGTTGTTCACATCTGCAGATGGATAAATGTCTCAGATGTGCAATAAGGAGGGTGATTTTGGCAACCAACAGAGAAAATCAACTCTTCTTGAAGAACATGATTTAACTCAAATACCCTTCATACAACATGTACTGGTGAATCTTCCCTGGGCATTTGACAAGAAAATGACTTTAGTGATGTGAAACTTATCCTCCTCACCATCAGCATCCACCTCATTGATCATATCCTGCAGCTCAGCCTCAGTGGGGTTCTGTCCCAGAGAACGCATCACAGTCCCGAGCTCCTTGGTTGTGATTGTGCCGTCTCCATCCTTGTCAAACAGCGAGAACGCCTCCTTGAACTCTGTACATTCACAGATATAACACCATGAGTATGCTTAATAATACTACATCTTGCTAACACAATGTTCATTTCTGAGATGTGCAAAAGTGCCACATTAAATGTACACAGGATACGTCAGGCAGCAATGATGTGTGTACGTGTTAGTAAAAGCAAGTTTATCTCCGGCCTTACATGTTTCTTTGGTTTGGCTGTGGGTTAAGCTAAAGGTGGATTAAACCGGTATGTACTCACCAGCAATCTGCTCCTCAGTCAGCTGATCAGCCTGTTAAGAAAAGAAGAAGACTTTTGATAAAGCATTGATAAGTCAAAATGACTATGATCTTTTGGCAGACCTGTAAATGTTGCGGTTTTAAAAAATAAATAAAAATCATTGAGTTGGTTCAGAATAATCAACCTTTGCCTCAACTGACAGAAAGACGAAAAATTCACAACTCACTTTTCATTGTATGTTAAACTAAAAAAAAAATTGTCTTAGTGGCACCAACTCAATGGACATCTCAGAGAGGTTGACTTGGGTCCATCTCTGAATATTTGATCACAAGATGATAACTGCACAGCCGTGAGCACACCTAAGACATGATGTGTCTGTGTATTTGCACACACAGCAGGGTGTGAGATCAATCACAGGTGGTCCCTCCAGACACATGCTAGGTGTGGACAGATGTATTTAGAGCTCTCCACTTGTGACAGAATTACCCTGAGACGCATGTTAATACCAGCTATGAAAAAGACTGCTCAAATGTGCAAAAGTTTGGGTAAATATGACTTATAATAAAGTAAACTAATAAATCAAACATTTACAATCAGCCCAGTGAGGAGGACCTTCAAGCAAAGTCTACTGTGTAAACTATATAGGAGGCTGGAGAGTCCAAAGGAAATTTGTTCTGTAGTTTTTGCAATGAACACACAACCCCCATGGCTGAGGTAACAATATAAACAAATCTGCCAATGCAAATTTCCAAAACAAACCTATTCAAAACAGACTGACATGAACTGACAGCTGGACTCAGATCGCTCCTACGACTTAGTTAAAGAGTATCATTACAGATGCAATAAAAATAAGACTATCAAACTATTGATTAACCTCACTCTCCTTTATTAGGGTAGGTGTTTAACAAAGGCAAAATTCATAACTGGGCCTAATACTCTATCAAAGTTGGTAATTTACACAATATAGGATTTAACCTCTTGTATTCCATTTAATGTAAAATGTCAGACTTGTTGCATTATTGGAGTAAGGTGAAAGAGATACACTTGTAGAAGGTGCACGTTTCTTATCCAAAGGAGAGAAAAAAAAAAACTCAGTAATGGCCGTACCTTCTGCTCTTAGAAAGGTTTTACCACTTTACCTCGTCACAAAGCAGGAACACGTTTGCATTCGCACAGCCCGGGAATTTTTCAACTTCATTCTGTCATCCTCGTGTGGTCTTACCATGCCTGTCTAAGTCAGGCAACATGCCCACTTCAGGCTGAGCAAATGTGATGAGGGACAGGGTATAAATATTCCACAGCCCGAAATACACACGCCTGCTATAATTAGTGAGACACGAACAGGGTCGCCGATGTAGCACACTGAATATCACAGCAACTCACCACCTCTTTATCTCCCTTTTTTTTTAGCTGAACAAAAGTATGGTTGAGTTCATTATCATAATCTAACATCTGTGCCAACTGTTGCTTCACAGAGCTTGTTGCTTTGTGTGTATTCCTTCATAATGTCAGGGTACAGTTCTTGGATGACGAGGGAAACAACTGGCACCATTGGACAATTGAATTCTACCGGTCTAGAACAGCACAGTAATGGTGTTAAGCTAGGTAATGAAAATAAGCTGATAGTGATGGAGTGCCATGACTCATATATTCAACTTGAATCAAAAGTAGCAATTAAACTTGTCTGTACTCCAGAGCTGATGCATCAAACAATGTTGCATCACAAACTCAAGATAAATGAGTTTCTAACATTATATTTCCCTTTTCAAAATCAAAAGAGATGAAAGCTAAGGTTCCTGTAGCTCGGGGTGGTGGTAACGGCATGTGTTCTTCGTGTCATTTTCAATGAGTCACCATGTTGGTTTTTCAGGTGGAGGGAGGGGGTAAAAAGAAGGGAACAAGACAGACTGCAGAGTATCCGCTCTGTCCTGTGGTGCTAAAGCAAGCAGTGTCTGGATCAGGGCAAAAGCACAGTTGAGCGTTCAGCCGCCCGTGGAGAAATGGCTCAGCAGAACAATATTGGAGGATTTCAGCTCATCACATAATCTCAACTAGGAGAACAGTAAACTACAAAAAGCTGTGGGGGCAGCGCCATGGTGGCATGATCCAAGTTTCCTGATAGTGGCAGACGCCAATATTTATCAGAAAACCATGTGTCTTTGTACATGACAGAGAACAGGGGAAGGTGAAAGATAAAGGATAAAGAGGCACAGTGGAGATGATTCACCTGTGGTGCTTTTTGGGGGGATATGGCTAGTCCCCCCCCCCCCCTTTGGAGGGTGCACTGCGGGTCCTGACAGCCTACTGCACCAAGCATGGTTTGGTTCAATGCGGGGGGGGGGGGGAAGAAAGAAAGAAAGAAAGGAAGGAAGGAAGGAAGGAAGGAAGGAAGGAAGGAAGGGGTGGCAAACAGGATCATTCAACGGGAGCAGAATGCGGTTGAACGTTATGGCGCAATACGTAAAAGAAGAGATGCCGTCATGGTGGTGCTGCGAAAAACACGGTCCGAAAATGATGCAGCAGCAGCAGCAGCAGCAGCACCCCCCACCCCCTTTGAAATCCGTGCAAAGAAATCACCAATGTATTGCTCATGGTGAAGCATCACACCACAACCTGTGAGCTGTATTCTTACGTAATCGCAATCTGTGGCGATCACAACCCAAATTTGTTTCTCATTCGCTTGTTGCGCATGTCACACTTCATCCGATGCCCCCCCCCCCCCCCGGTGCCGAGGAGCCTGCAAGAGCTGCGACCCGCGCTGCAGCAACTCGTCATGCGGGAGGATGGTTCGCAAAAAGCAGGTCGAGCCACGGTCCTGGTGTCCGCCTTGCAAGATTAGCGAGCTGGGTTTCAAGATCACGTTAACACCGGACGGTCTATTTTTACACAGCACGCCTTTCCCCAGCAGCAGCAGCAGCAGCAGCAGCACCACGCCCACCCTCCACTTAAAGCCGACGATAAAGAACATAAAAAAAACTGCTGCAAACCTCGATGTGAAAACCCCCCCACCATTTAACCCGAGCTAACTGAGCTACATGACACATTATAACACAGCAGGAAACGCATCGCCTGTTTCCCCCGCTGCGCACTTGACACACGCTGCTTTATTCCTCAAGATAAATGGCTTTTTGTCATTATCATCATCGTCATCATCTTCATCTGCTGGTCAACATTACACAGAAAAGCCCCGAGCACAACTGTGATTAGTTAGCTTCGGGTTAATGTGTGAAGAGTTTAGCGTCCGATAATTGCACCGCAGCATTTCCTATCACCTTCTAGCTAACTCATACTCATGTGTGCTACAGTTAGCTCGTCCGGAGTTAAAAATCGTGTTCGCCGATGAGCAACAGAAGTCGGCGGTAAGACGTCTGACCGCTTCGGAGGCGGTTTCATTTCGAAACCAGCGCAGTGGAAGCTAACGCTACAATGCTAACGTTTGCTAGTGCACGTTAGCTGTACTCACCATTGTCCCGGTGACTTTTCTAGCTCCGTGGAGATGACGAGACGTCCGACGTACGGTTTTTTTTATTTAACTAGCAAATGAGATACGCCCTATAATTGCGTATTTGAAGGATTTCTGTCTCGGTTAAAGCAATAATACGTAACACGCTTCGGTAAACCAGAGAGACAGAGAGTGCGTGAGTGCAGCAGCAGAGTTGCCCGGAGACCTCAATCCGACGCCGGCGTGCAGCTAAACCTCGGCTTAAGCACCGTATCCCTCCGCATGTATCCCTGTGGTCGTCTCACTAGTAGGTGCGTTCGCCTGAATACTCAACACCGCAGTGCACTCATGGAAACCTTTTTAATTACAGTTCACATTCATGATTTATTAATACTCATCGATTTGATACAACACCAATTAAAACCACAATTCCTGTCGCTCTATATAAATGAAGCGCGCAGAGATACCGCCCCATCACTCAAGTCTCGAGAAGGGAGAATGTATGGAAGATTAACAGTGTCCTATTAGCAATGTATAAAATAATCATGTTAATTCATTTAGAAGGAAATCTCATGATGTGAAAATACTGTAAATACTGTGGTTGGAAGCAATTAGGTAAATCTAATCTTTTTTATGTACTTAAGAGAAGGTTTTATATATCTGTACTTAAGTAGATTTATTTCCAGGTACTTTATTTTACTCCACTACATATATCAGCCAATATCTGTACTTTCTACTCCACTACATTTGTATTAAATGTTTTATATATTAGGTTCAAGATTTCTTTCTTTTTTTGAAAATAATCAATAAATGGAATTGGTCCATTGATCCAATCAGAGTGGGGAGTAGCATTAGACCCCGTCCTCCTTCAATGAGAGCAAGGCACACCTGCACCATCACAAAGATTTAGAAGAGGCCACAACCAAGACTCAGCCATAGTGATGTAGTGGATCATTGGTTACACTCACCAAATACTCTTACTTTAACACTTTAAGTATATTGGTACTTTTAAAACCTTTGCATGCCTCCTCCACCAATGTGTAAATAGCCTACGTTTGGTTATTGTCTTTCCTTCATGTTGCATAAAGGAATAACTGCTCGTGGTAGTCTTAATAACATCATATCATTGATTTGGATTATCAATGTATTTAGTTTAAAGATTTGCTTTTAACCTCCTGAGATTTAGAAAATCCTGATTATGACCACCATTCTCCAAATGATTTAACTGCATCCACTTGAAATGTGTGTGGTGCTTCTCACCAATATGTAAAACATGTTTGATGGGTGAAGTAGTTAAATTCTGCATGGAGCATTTGTTGAATCTGTCATCAGTTGCTGTAGTATGACTGAGGTGTTCAATGTAGGACATGAAGCAGCACTGGTAAAACAATATTTAATTAGTTTAGCCCAGAAGGACGATTTTACAGAAAGTATTCAGGAAGAAAAATAAGGAAAGAAGAAAACATATGTAACCAAATGTAAAGTTGAAGCCTTTGCTTTTTCAAGAGGTGAGTCATAGTTTCATGTGAGTTACAAAGCTCTCCAGCAGAGGGGCACATTGCTCTAGTTTTGATGAACAGAGTGCTGACAGTGGCATGACGTGTAGTGATGCATTCATTGCATCAGACATGAGAAAGAGTGAGCCATTATGGGAAGCCATTTGAGCATTTATTCCATATCCTTGATATCAAATGTCAGTCCCCTCCACTAGTTTGGTCTTTGTCAGCACTAGTTGGACATTTGGTCGCGCTAGTTCAGCATCTTACTGTACTAGTTGAACAAAAAATCTTACTAGTCACTCTTTTTCAGCAACTAGTGGCACTTTTGTTCAACTAGTTACAACAGAAACTGTACTAGTAACACTGTGCGCCGCACTAGTAGCACCAAAGTCCCTACTACTTGACTTTTTGCCGCACTAGTGGCCCTCTGGACCGAACTAGTAATGCTGAAAGTGTACAAATGCACACTAGTAAGCTAGTGCAGGCAAAAATGTTGACCTTACTAGCAAACTAGTAAGGCTAAAAATGTTTACTAGTAAACTAGTGGGGTCGAAATACCCACTAGTTTACTAGTAAACGCCTATTTTGACCTTACTAGCAAACTAGTGAGGTGCAAAGTGTTTACTAGTTAGCTAGTGGGGTTGAAATGTGCACTTGTTTACTAGTTGAAATGTCCAACTAGTGCTGACAAAGACCGAACTAGTGGAGGGGACTGACATTTGATATCAAGGATATGGAATAAATGCTCAAACGGCTTGCCATAATGGCTCACTCTTTCTCATGTCTGATGCAATGAATGCATCACTACACGTGATGTCACTGTCAGCACAGCTCTGTTCCTCAAAACTATCAATGTGCACTTCCACTGGAGAGCTTTGTAACGGTCATGAAACTATGACTCACCTCTTGAAAAAGCAAAGGCCTCATTTCATAAAGTTGTTGTCAAGGTTTTGACCTTGTATGTGGTGAAAGCTTTGAAAAGTTGTCGTTGGTGAAATGATAATAATAAATAATCACGATAATAATAAAAGATCATGTAGGTTGGGGGGGGGTATGTACAACTTTCAATACAATGACGTTTAGATGAGTCAGTGGTCAACAAAGTTAAAGAAAATTCTTGTAAAACCATTAGAAGGCATTACAATTTAATTGAATTTAAACCTGGAACATTGTAGATGAGTTTTACATGAGAATGTTTGGGCTTTTAAACAAGAGGCAAGCAGCAACATTAAGGTGTGTAGATGGAATATCTATGGCAAGATACATATAATGGCCACATTATAATTACAGTGTATAATTACCATGAAGGGAAGATGGCCAAGAAGCCTCCAAAGAGGTAGGTAAAGGTCAGAGGAACAAAAGCTGACATAAGAGTGTAGAGCTATGTTTACAATGGTGCGTACACACAGTACTGTATGAGTTCTATCTGTGAACTATGGTGATAACACCATAGTTCATAACAAGGATATGGAAGAAATGCTCAAATGGCTTGCCATAAGCCCTAACCCTTCAGGTATCTGCGGCATGCTCTCAGAGGTGTGTTTTTAGTTTGCGGTGGAAGATGTGAACATTCTGATGTCCGGATGTCCATGGGGACATAGGATATAAGAACTTTCAAATTCAGCAATGAGATAGTCACTAAGCCAGAACCACTTGAACATGTGTCAACATGTCTTGGTGGAAAGACAGACCAACTGAACTGCCTGTCAAGGTGTGGAATGAGATATGATTGATGACTGGCCTGTTGTGACAAAAATTATGTTGTTATGGCTACACCAATAGTTGATGTCATTTTCCAACATTGGGTGGATCCAGATTTTGATACCAGTAATGATCCTCTGCTAAGAGTTATATTATTATTTTTTTTTTTTTAAACACTTTTTTCCGAGGCCACACGTTCAAGCAGAGACAAAGTGGGTTTTTTTGGTTGTTTGCCATTTGTCAAGAGCACACGATTCTTTATATAAGAAATCTAGTTTTCATACTTAAAAATCCCATCTCTGCTTTTTTGAAGGATCTTTCTTAGGAGCAACTCTTTGCAGATGACATTTGAAAATGTACTGTATTGTGTTATTTGATTTTTTACGGAATGTTTTCTCCGTGATCTTCAATTACTTTTAAGTGACCTTCAGTTAATGAAGCTTACCGCGACAAACAATTGGCGTCCACGCTACACTTCCTCACAGGACCGGCAGTGGAGAGAGAGAGAGAGAGAGAGGGAGAGAGCGACTACGGTGTCCCTAAATAAACTTCGCCAACTCCCCTCATCCTATAGGCATCGCCGTCCTGTCTGATTTTATATCTACAATGACATGTAAGCATAACTGGGAAAGTAACACTGCTAAAACTATCCTGTTTTAGCTAAAGCTTTTTATTAAGGATTGACCCCATTACATTAAATTCCCCAAAACAACTCATTCATACCATACATGAATGTATGGTATGAATGAGTTGTTTTGGATGCTTTAGCATGCTTTTTGTCGCGCTCTTTTCTCTCTTATTCTCCTAAAATTGATGCTACCTTATTAGATGTAAATATTCGATGAGAGGCTGCATCAGACACTGTTCGTCAACAAATGTTCAGAGTGGGAACATACAATCTAATTTTTAATTCTACAATGTCCAGTTATTAAACTGACCTGTGGTGATGTTACAGGATTTATGGCCCATTCTAACAGCTCCTCCCTGAGGACTTTTCTATCCAAATTCTGCGGCGTCTTTCCCTGATCATCTCTTTAATCCCATTTCTCTCTCTTTACTCTTTCCCTTATCACTGTTTACATTTATTTATTCAAATTTCCCTGGATCCAGGTTTGTCCCAATTTTCTCTTTTTAACTCAATTCCTGACTATGCCAAAGCCAACTGTCACGCAGTGACTAATATACCCATGTCTTACCGTACGTGATGTTGAAGATGATGATGAAGGAATCTCCGCGGCCACATTCTTGCTTGTATAATAAGGTTTATTACACAGAAGTTACAGGTCAGGACAGGTACCTAGTTATACCTGGAGACTTTCTCAGCCAATGCAGAAGTCTGCCTCGCCGGGGGCCGGACAAGCATTCTTATAGGGAAGATGTTTACGCCAAAGACTTGAGATAAAATGACGTCACACATAGGGACCTCTAGTCAAAGACATGCTTTGTACATAGGACTGTGACCCCTCCATCGAACAGGTCAAAAAGCATTTCCCGTGTGAAAGAACTTAACAAGTAACATGTGATGAGGGCTCAGTCATTATGATTTACCCCACATGTCAAAATGATGTGCTTTGTTTTCCAAATAGCACCTGTGATCTCTGGAGTTTTAACATTTCTAATCTTTTTATGTTATGCAATTGACTGCTGTATGATGTAGCAGCCATGTGTTCAAACTTGCTGATGACTCAATGAAATCGGCCTGAAAAACCACAGGCATGATAAAAGATATTACATTTCATTTAGCTGACGCTTTTATCCAAAGCGACTTGCATTCAACCATTAGGGTACAAACCAAGAACAACAAGAGTCAAGAAAGTACAATTTCTTCAAAAAGGCAAAACTACAAAGTGCTATAAGTAAGTGCCATTTCAGTGGCAACAACACCCCCTGCTGCGCTTCCTTCCCATATGCCCAAGATACCTGGCAATTAGGGCGTTTGTTGTCTACTCTCACTCCTGATTTTTTACCCCCTCATCCATTCCCAAGCCTCCGATATTTGAACACACTGGATCAGCCACCCACCTGTCCTGCTGCACTTAAAAGCATTGGACAGTGAAGGAAGAGAAATTAACAGGGGGGACAATTTAGACACCGGAGAGGCTTTTTCCGTCTGAGCAGTAAAGCATGCTTGATGGTGTTATCATCTCTGGTGAATTATCAGGCCTCTGCTAATTGTAATTAATCAATCATCAGGCTCACTCATGCAATTCCATGAAACCCAGCATCACTGTAGATCCACCTGAGCAGTATTGACCTATGAGAAATCAATGTGCAACCTGCATGATTCAAGGCGATAGCTAGAGCTTCCTTCACTTGGATCAAGTAATTAGAACACGGTTAATTAAACGCTGTGGTGTCTGCATTATAACCACACGAGGGGGGGAAACAATTGCAGGGAAAAGTCCATTAAAGACCTTTTAAAATTGTACAATTCAATTCAAGTGAACATAACAAAAGCTTGCAGGACAAATTCCCTCCCCTAATTCACATCGATCATCTTCACTGCATCCAACCAAGAATGCCCCCACTTCGCTGTGTGGCCGGGTTCAAAACAATAGCACAAGAAAAGAGAGCGCAATGACAGACAAGCTCATCAAAGGGGATGCAATATTTTCTCCCTCTCTCTTTTACTGTCTTTGCCTTTTGTCACGCTCTTTCTCGCTCCCTCACACACAGTGTGTGTGAGGCTTTGGCCCACACACAGTCAACTTGTCCCAGTCCCAACAATTATCATGTGTGAGCGGCTGTGAGTGTTTACTCTCTGAACAACAACAACACTCAGCCATTTATCTCCCCTCAAGGCAGGACAGCCGGCCAGTACACCACGCAGGCATGCACCCTGTCATCCACACACAAACACACACATACACACACAGATGTGCGAGAACAAAAATGCAACAGACTCACTGACAAATACAGGAGCTACACACTGCTGTCTCACTGCAACATTTCTAAGATCAAACACAGACTAAACAAGTAGTCAAGGTCAGAGGGTCAAATGCTTTTCGGTCATATGCTCAGAGAAACCAGTTGCAGCTTGCAAAGAAATTCTCGATCTGCTCTCCTCTTTGACTGTCGTCCATATTGAGTGGAAATATGAAGATCCACATTGCATTATAACACAGTTACCCATATTAAGGATTTCAGAATATGCCAGTTGTGATGATTTAGAAAATAAAATATATAAATCTCCAAACTGTTCATTATAAAAATAAAGAAATATATAATAATTAAAGTTTTAGCAAATTTATTAAAAACAAGAATATATGTTTAACAATCCACTATTTGCACTTCATGAATTTTTTACATTTGTTGCTTTGCAAATTGTTATGCTACATCTGTAATCTGGGTTTCTAAGTTTTCCTTGTTTTGAAAATAAAACCAATTAAAAATTACAATTTCTACAATTTCTAGGGCTGCAAAGCAGCACTGAACGGGCCCGAGCACATGCATTTTGAAGCGTTGAGGCAGCTGCACCACCCTGAACCGTAAGGCTTTACAGAGGGTGGTGAAGTCTGCCCAACACATCACAGCTACCATCCATGGAGGACCGCTACACCCAGCGGTGTAGGAAGAAGACCAACTGGATCATTAAAGATCCCTATCACCCCAGCCATGAACTGTTCTGCCTGCTGCCGTCTGGCTGACGGTACCGCAGCATCCGGCATTCTTTCTCTTTGTATCTACCCTACATACATTTCTCCCGACTCATATGAGGTCACTGTGAACTTTGACCACTGAAATCCAACAATTTCATGTTTGTAACTGATTTAAGATTATTGCCAGGAGGTGTTCCTGAGATATCGCGTTCACAAGATAAAAACATGTGTTTGGTGAGGTCACCGTGTCCTTGACCTTTAACCACCCAAATCCAATCAATTCATCCATGAGTTCAATTGAAGTTTCCTCAAGTGGTCTTAGGTCTTGAGATATCGTTTTCACAAAAATGGGACTAATGAATAAATGGACAGATAGATAGATAGACACCCCGTCCACTGGCTGTTGCCGGCACAGAGGCATAGAAAGGTAAAATCTTTATAAAAATTTGACTAAATAATAAAAATCTACCTTTGATATTCCATATCATAACTGGTAAATGGGCAAAGCTGTATTTCTTATAATCATGATTGTAAAAGTCCAGTCTGTGTCTTTCTCAAGTTATGAATCCCATCCTCCAAGTTGTCCTGAACTTACTGTGACTTGCTTATCAGTCAACTAACAGCCTAATTAACTACCTCACTCAAGCAACAGGGCCTGTACATCCCTCCCCCCTTCCCTCCTTCCTTCCCTTTGTTTGTTTTCACACGGTAGTGACCAGACTGAAGTTTGGCAATCATCTTCATGGAAAAAGGAACTCTATGAATGTGGGTGAATTTGTGAATTTGCAATGAGTATTTAAAACACTTCTCCCCAAATCAATATGGCTCCATATGTCCATGTAGGTTTACATGAATAGTTAAATTATTAGGGCCCGAGCACCAAACAGAGTGGGAGGCCCTATTGAAATTGTAATAGGGCCTCCCACATTTCCCAAATAATTAAAACGAGTCCATTTTATTTGCATTTTGTATTTAAGGGCAAAGAAAACTTTACAATCCACATTTCTTCCCCACAGCTGTCGTTCTCCCCCTCCACCATGCACAGCCATGAAAAATAAAAAAAGGATGCCAGATACAGTAGGCTGATCTTTGTTGATGTTGATGTTGCTGCAAATTGTGGTGTGCTGCATGAAGATTGAGACACCATGGCCAGAAATTGAAAAAGGCACCTTCAAGTAAAGGTGGTACGTAAGGTAAATAGTGTATTGGAAAAATTAACTAAGTGTGGTTGAAAACTATTTTGTAGTTGAAGAGTAACTTTTGCAGACCTGTCTAAAGGCTTTTATGACCTGTATCTACATATATAAACAAACTTTTATGGTCTGAACTGTTGTTGACCTGAAAACTGCCACACCCTTTTGCCATTTATTTACTCTCCAAAGAACTGAATTAACTCCTGAGAAAACACATGTAAATCAGTTGTCTGTGTTAAGATTCCCCTCTCTCCTGTGCCTACAGAACCAGTCTGAACTGGTTCTGAGGGACAGCCCTTAGTCCTCCTGTATAAGATCCTTTTATTTGACTGTTCTCCATCTTCACTCTGAGATCCTTGTGACTCTTTGTGTTGATTCTTTCTGCAGAAAGTCCCTATTAAAATACACGATAACTTTGGTGTTTCCAGCCTCTTGTATTTCCAGATTTCCATTACAATAGCATACATTTAAACATTTTACAATCAAGAGTCCGGAATGGAAGTAGAATTTCTGTCCACTAATCTACAACCTATTATTTCCTTGTTTAACTTTTTTTTTTATCAAAGATAAAATATGATTTTGGTTAAAAAATAAATAAACATTAGGAATAACAAAACAATCACTATTTATCACTGCAGACTGTTCGGTTATTGGTGCAAACTATTTTTAATTGATTCTTAACCCTGCTTCTCATACATGTTATACCATTTCAACAGCACTGACAGAGCCAACTACAAATAGCTTTAACCTGACTCTATGTTTTCCACAGTGCAATGAGTAGATTTACGTCAGTATAGAAAGAACCTTGTGAGAGATATGGCCTTCTTAAAACTTGCAGTGCAGAGAAACATCATGCTTCAAGTGTGTTGAACAAAAAGTTAATTTGTCTTAATAGTTGCAGTGTGAACTGTATCTAAGTAAACTGAAATGCTTGCAGCAGTGTATGCTAACAGGGATGGGTCCAATTATGCAAATAAGGCTAACAGTGAAATTGTTCAGGGGCTGCTCAGACTAATTCTGCTGGTGACTCAGTTTTCAAACTCATGATGCATCTTCATGCTACCTTTCACTTATTCTACTTGTGGAGCTTAGTGGTTTGATGGTGTGTGTTATGTTATGGTGTGGTTATGTCGACATCATCTCATCCAACCCATTCCCAGGGATTGTTTCTGGTTTTTAAATATTTATTTTTTTCAGGCAAATGAATTGGCTTTTTGAGGGCTTTAACATGCTCAAATTCGTACCAAAAATTAGAAAGTGGTGAAAATGTACGTATTCTGGAGTAATTTTAAATGGGCGTGGCAAAATGGCTCAACGGCGCCATTGCAATTTGAATTTGTGATTGTTATAGATTCATGTTACTTGGACGCGGTGTTGATTGGCCCTGAAGGGATCCTCTCTTTATCTACACGTCTTTCTATTTTTAATCTGTTTTAAGAGACAGATTAAAAATAGAAACATGTAAGTATGGCACGACATTTAGGCTGCAGCTGTCAGAAAGATGCAGTAATCACTGGGTATGGTTATTTAAAAATAATATTGCACATCCTCCAACTTGTCCTGAACTTACTGTGACTTGCTTATCAGTCAACTAACAGCCTAATTAACTACCTCAGTCAAGCAACCGGGCCTGTACATCCCTCCCCCCTTCCCTCCTTCCTTCCTTCCCTTTGTTTGTTTTCACACGGTAGTGACTAGACTGAAGTTTGGCAATCATCTTCATGGAAAAAGGAACTCTATGAATCACACATCCTCTGTTGTCTTCTTGTAGTTAAAGCGGAAGAGGCAAATTGGTCCCCTTGGTCATAACTTCACCTTTATGTCATTGTTATAGGTTGGCATTTACTTCCTGGAATGTCTGGAGCAAACCCACACAGATACAGGGAGAACAGGGTCAGGATCTGTCATCTCCATGCAGACAGACCCTGGCCAGGGGGGACATTAAAAGCTATATTGATCCCTTAACTTTCAAAAACATAAAATATGATCTGTACAATACTTTGGTTTGTGACCAAATTCAAATCATTCCCTCAGCTGTACCTTTTGTCAAGCTTTAAATGTTAGCAGGTTAGTACACTAAATTAAGGTGTTAAGGTGTGAACATGTTTACATTGTCATTGTGAACACACTGCTGTACCCAAGTAAAGCCTCAGCATGAAGACTCTTTTTCTTATCTTATAATAAGTGCAGCCATTATTGTAACAGGAAGGAAAGACAGGGAATCAGGAAGAACACAAGTAGGAGACATCATGATTCCCGGAACAAAAAAAGAAGTTCAAAGCACGTGCTGTATATTTCATTACCACTAACCCCAGATGGGTTCTCTAATATTCACCCCAAGTTTCATTATTTCAACCATGTGTTGTTGAGTCACTTTGACGATCCTAGCTGGAAAAAAACGACAGCTGAACATAATCATGACGATGCAAAATTTAACCCTGATAAATAAATCTGTTGTAGATTAAGCGGCCCACTCGTCTATACTCACCAATGGTGGAGACAACAGTTACAAAGTAGAAGGCACCAGACATGCCCCATAAGGCTCTTCCTCCATCTGTCCGGATGCCCGCTGTCCTGCCTTCTTCATAGTGGCGCAGCAGCTTTTTCAGGTCTTCACGACTGACTTTATGCTCGTGAATGAAGTCCTTCAGCCTCTTTTCCCAGAGCTGGTGTGCCTGTAACTCCGCCGGTCTCTCCAAGGAAGAAAATATGGCAGCTCCAGCCAGCATGTAAAGAGCAATGAGCACGCCGAGCAGGTAGAAATAAACAGTGTCCCTGCTGGGGATCAGAGACAAGCAGCAGCACAGAGACTCTTTCTTCATTGTCTCTTTTATGTGTTAAGCAACATCAACAAGGTAGATGATATCTGCTAAGTTGAATCTGTGCAGGTTACTGTGCTTCTGCAGGTGGCTTCAACAGAGGCTTTAACGATCGGTACATCACTTATCATCACCTCAGTAATCCATCTTTACTCTCCTTTTATGATGAGCCATATGCACGCTTGCTCTGTCTTAATCTTTTGCGATCAACACAAGTAGCCTAACATGAAGCACCCTGCACTGTGTGTGCACTGCTTTAGTTTGCTTCAGTGATACTGACACCCTCAAGTTACTCCAAAACCTTTGTTTAACACAGGTCTTAATAGCGAACTCTGCTGGTTTCCCCCTGTTTCTGTGCAATGTGAACCTTGAACCTGGTAATGAAAACCTGAAAGGGCTCATATAACTGTGTTTAGTGATACAGGCCATTGAAGTCTGTTTGGTAGGGAGTCAAATTATAATTGAAGACAATCCATTTCAAAACCCTCCAAACATTACACATGTCCTCAAAAACATGCTCTACAACCACAGCGCCACATCCAGCCTCCGCTCCTCTGGCACCCGCCCCGTCCTTGTATCCTACAGAACCAAGCATTTTTTTCTCACACTATTCTAGTCACTGAGACACATATCCTGATGGGAATAGCTGTTATAACCAGCTGCAGATGGGAATGTATGGAGGCAAATAGGATGGAGGTAAATCCAAATAAAACCAAAGGTCAGCTATGACATTCTTTCCCAGTCCCCTGATCTTTCACACAAACACAGTGCATTTTTTTGGGCGTGGGATCAGTGCAAACATTAATAATAAAGCCACCCAATTTCATATCCTGCCTCACAAAGAGTTTGGCATACAGTTCACAAAAATGTTTTATAATGATCTCCAGAAATAAATATCAGGGCAGGGTGATAATGAGCATCCAAGGGTTTCTTGTAAATCAACTTGTATATCAGTGATCGTATCCTTTACTACAATTTGTAGTGAGTAGAGTTTATACCTTAGTATCCACATTATGGTCCCAGATAAGTGAGATACAACACAAGACGTTTGATTTTTATTTAAAACTGTTTTATTTATCAGAAACAGGCACAAAGCTTTTTTAACATATTAAAAATCAACATGCAATAGAATATGTATAAATCCACTAAATGTAGGTTTTCTCTAGTATAAATAGTTTTATGACTAAGAAAAATAAAGCATCAAACACAAACGATTCCTATGACTTTGTATAATAGCAGACACTCACTTGAAATAATGTTGCAATCTGAATGCAACTGAGGATAAAATGGAACAATAAAAGCAGACAAACAGTAATATAAGAATTAGATTAGCATTAAACTAATAAAGAGCGACTCTGAGAAATATTCACAGATAGGTGTTTAGCTTAGATGAAATCAACATTAGTTTGGAGACTGAACTTTTCAGCAGAGGACACAGCTTTTACTGCTTCAGGTTTTAGCTGTATATTCAGAGACAATACTGCAGTCTAGAGATGAATACTTCACAATGCACTATGTGAAGCCCCGATACAGTAGTGATTGTCCTCAGTGAAAAGCAGGGTCAATAATTGCACAGTGAAACTCAGTAGCTGTAGATAATAGAAGATAACAATAATACAATTCCTCCATGAGAAATGAGAGTTAAATAAAGGCAGGTTCATGGTCTTTGAGAACATTTTTTTTTCCAACATAATCACCTACAGTGTCATTTAAAAAACAGGGGTTATTTCCAGGCTGTAGGAAGACATGCATCGTGTTTCACATGGGTGTTCTCATTAAAAGTGCTAATGCTACTAGTTATGTAACAAAAGAAGAAATAGTTCTTCACACAAAACGTGGGGCTGGGTTGTCCGTAACAGAAACGGTGATGATGATGCTATCTGACCAGAGGCTGCAGTTAAAGCCCCTACAAAGAGTTTTTAACTGGTTATGAAACAGTCTTGTTCTAATAGTACTGCCTCTTAATGACCAACAACATTAAATGAGACAATCAGGGAGAAAATTGTCTTTTTCTATAAACTATTCTTAATGTCTGCGTTCGGGTCAGATTACCCGCGAGGTCAGATGCAACAATTTAAGGCGTTCTTCTTCCTCTTGATAAATAGTGGTTAAATAACTTTGATTCTTTCTACACCCACACTTAGTTTAGAGTTTCCGCTGTGCGACTGCTGAAAATAGAACCACATGATGATTAATGATATTATTCAACTATGTTCTTCAGCAGAAAAACCGCAATGTCAAAAAGAGGTGAGACATTTGGAAAGAATGAAATGGAGCAACTGAAGAGGGTTGTGGATGACACCAGGGAAGACTTGAACTTCATCAAAGAAGTAGGTCCTGCCAGGGATCAGTTTAGGTTTGTTGCAACGATCAGGTGTTTTCAGGATGTAAGACGACGCCAGAGCTGTAACAGTGCCGTTAATTTTCAGCACATCGTGGAACACAACGCTGTGCAGAGATACACTTTCCACGGTCCCGATATTCACTAAAGGACATAAAGAAAAATGTGTAATGTTTTTCAGAGACAGCAATTGCTCACAAATAAAAAAAAATCCTTTAAATTATAAAGTGGTGTCTTACTTTCTTTGCAAAGATCTTCAGAGTTCAGATTGTTCACTGACAGATACCTGAATTCTGAAAAAGAGAATTATAAAAACATATTTCTGCTAAGATGGAGAAACTGGCATACGCATCAAGATAGAATGACAAAGATCAAGTACTATTCTGTGAGTTAGGGACAAAATAGAAACTGACCATTAGTTATCTTGGCCTGTCCTGGTTGGTGTAAAGGACTCAGCTTCTCAGCACAGCATGACCACAGAGACGTGTCATAGTAGAGGTGACCGCAGCATCTTTTTCCGCTCTCCTTAGGGTAGTGCACCTCCTTGTCCACACTTGAGCAGCAAACGTGTTGGTTCTAAAGTCGGGATAGAATTATGAACAATATGAAAGGCACATTAACATGCTTGTTTGACATCAAACCCTCAGAGATTAGTGAGACTTACATCACTGCATTTGTCCATGACACACAGTAAAGATGTATATGTTAAACAGGTCAAAGACACAGTGACGGATGTCCCCACAGTTACGGGCAGAAGTGCTATGATTTGTGCACCAAACCAGACGGCTGCATTAATATGATATATATTAACAATAACTGATCATTTTAGACAGAATTCTTTTTATATTAAAAACCTAAATGGTTGTGTTGAGTTTCAGATTAGAGACATTTTTCAATACATCTTTGAATCCAAGGGAAAACTGGTCAAAGGCAGATTTGAGATATCATATTCAAGAGGCCCAAAACATGCCGTGTACGGTCACCATGCGCTTGACCTTTGACCACCTAAATCTAATCAGTTAGTCCATAAGTCAAAGTGAACATATGTGCCAAATGTGATGGTATTCTCTTAATTCGTTCTTATGAAGGCAAAGAAATGGGCTTTGTGAGGTCACAGTGACCTTTGACTTCCAATTTGCTACTCAGGTCACCCTCAGTCCAAGAAAAGGTTTGTGCCAGATGTAATGAAATCCCCTATAGGTGTTCCTGATATATCACCTTCACAAGAACATGAGGTCACCTACACCTTCAACCACCAAAACCTTATCAGTTCATCTTTGAGTCTAAGTCTCACAAGGCAAAGGGGGTTTTGAGAAGTCATAGTGTTATTGACCTTTGACCTCTGAATTCTTCTTCTTGGGTCCAACTGAATGTTTGTAGCAAATCTGAAGAAATCCGGCCTATTGTTTTTCTGTTTGACTGAACTTGCCTACAGCAGCTCCTCATCACGTCTAGCCTGTGATAAGGATGAGGAAGAGACGGAGTTCCCTTTCCAGGAATATTTAAAGTCATGGATATATTTTAAACAGACATAAGCAATAAACCTTTCAGACTGTAAACTGCCAGTATTATTATGATTATTTACGAACACACCTTTTTAAGAACGGATCCGCAGCACTGGGCGTCTTTCCCGTAGCTGCCTAATGATGTCAGGTCATGGAGTGTCCCTGCACAGCACTTGAAGCGCAGGTCATTAATGTTGTAGGCGTGAATTCCACAGCAATGTCTGTGTTCACCTTTAAGATGTCTGGATGGAGAAACAGAGCTTATATTTAATATCATTAACATTTCTCGAGCAATTACAATAAATAGATGTTATATTCAGGCATTTATGATGCTTATTTTATCCAGTTAGGGTAGAATAACTTCGAGATGTTCCAGAGATGTTTGAATTGAATAAAAGTATTTCAATTCAATATTTGATTGTCTCTAGGATTTGAAAAACGTTTAAATACGAAAGAGATTAAAATATGCGTAATTCTTTTTTAATAAATGACTTATTCTTTCTATGACCCCATTGTCAGATCAGAACAATAAAATAGCAACAGTGAGTCAAATTCAACAACACTTTGATGCACAGGGTGGGTGTAGTAACAGAATCCAAGAATCAATTATCTGGGTGTGTTTTAAAAGAAATCTGAAAAAATGACTGCTTCAGTGTAGACAATGGAATGTCTATTTATCTCAGAGTCTAGACTGAATCCTCACTGGCGTGCATGTTTAGGTGGGGCTCACACGTCCTCACTGCTCAACTATGGAAAACACATTTTGAAGGGGTCACAGTAGCAAAAGAGCAGACACATACCAGACGCTGCAGCATACCAAGCCGATAAAAATAAATGTGCGACTGTCTAACTGAATTCTCATGAATATTTTCATAGACTAGCATGAAAAAACATGCGCAGACATAATCACCTATGACCATCGCAGCAGATCTCGTGTTGAGGCAGGTACATTTCTGTCCCACAGCAGTGATGTCCAGGTGAGCCATGAAACTGAGAACAACATAGAGTCCCTTTAGTAGGATTAAAAGGAATATTGGCGTCTGAACATTCCTCTCCATCTTCTATGTCCTTGTACAAGTTGCCGTTACAGCACAGAACTCTGTGTTGTGCAAAGCCATACGCCGTCTGTCCACAGCACTTCAAGAATCAGAGAGAATACATCTGTAAGTGTGCAGCAATGCATATACACGCAGACACACACTGCATGTATACACTGTACTGGAACATATGAATATAAGAATATAAGGATAAATGCAGGTCAGAAAAACAGTGACCTTTGCAAATATAAATTTCTATTAAAGTCTTACCAGGACGTTGTTATATCTTCCTTTTGCAAATGCAGAAACGGTAGGGACGCTAACTTTAGCAGGGCTTTTAGTCCAGTAAGTCCAAATCGTCCTCACTGACTGCATATAAGGAGCAGGGTGGAGCTCCGAGCTCTCTCAATTAAACTGCACCAAAGCAGCAGTTTTTTTATTTTGCTTTCTCCAGAAAAACCTGGGATATACATGTCCTAGTTCTCAGACTCGTACAGAATTATTTGTATTCATTATATTCACTAGATGTGCTGTTGTTTTCCAGAAGCAGCCACACAAAAGAGGTTCTGCCTCAAGTTGTTTCTTTCTTTTTGCAGGTAAAACTGATATGAAGTAATTATTGCAAAAACTATAAACATCACTGGAAACTGGGGTTTAAGTTTCCCAAACTATTTCTTAAATGTTCCACCCAGCTGAATCTCATGTGGAATTTACTTGACGTATCCAAGGCTCCTTCTTTGATAAACATCCATCGCAGCAGACATGTGTGTGTGGGTCATACACTGTGGGGGTGGCATCACATCTACCTGAATAGAGGCAGAAAACATGGTAATTATTAGTTGGAGGAAGGATAACTCAGAGGGGAGTACGCATGCGAGAACATGCACACGTGGGCATTAAACTGTTCCGGAAGCGTTCATGTGAGAGCCTGTCCTCTAACCTCTTACAGGACAAATCAGTCTCTAGAATTTCTTTCCTGTTGGTGTGGCCATACTTTGTTTTTTTTGACAACCTTCCATAAAAAAAAAACTATCTGACGATATTGCTGAAGGCCCTAGGTAGTGCAGTGTCGACTGTGATGCTCTTTGGGGGATTTTACAAGACTATTATACCTAACCTGAACCCCTGTTTATTTTAAACAAATTTCTGTCAGCAGTGACAGTAGCCGTTTTTAGACACAACTCCAGAAAAATGTCTGGATTGTTGGATCTGTATATTTCACTCTCACATATGTAGAAGCAGGAGATTGCAGAGTCAGACGCGTTCAAAACAACAAGAAAATGTGTGGAACATTCAGGCGAGGACTGGCATCTGGGTTGAGTATGCAGGAGGCAGGAAGTTTATAGCACATCGGCACCAAAGTCAGTTCTTTTCAACAAAACCTCTTGAATTTCATCTCCCTAATTAGACATCTTTGTTTACATCTTCTACATGGATGGCACCCCTTTTCATCCTGACGTATAATTTTTTTTAAGTATTGCTTCTCTAACATGTGTGATTTTTTCAAGACATTTTGCTCAGGGGCTGGCAGGACAATTTTATAAAATGTCTGTAGCAACTGATTGGGACATTTGCATTCTCACGTACAGCCACTTCGGCAAATGTCCATTCTACAGTATATGTGTGAAGACAGCTAGTGAGACTCTTATCCCTCTCCTGTTCCTCGGTGTTGCTTTAAGCTGTACATATACTGTAAATGAGACACTAAAGATCAGGGTTTGGGTTTTCCAGGTTTTTACCTCAACAGCAACAAGAACAATTTGTCCTGAAAAAGGCACCAGTAAAAGTAATAACCTGTTGGGTCACCTCAGGGTTATTGCTTAATAGTCAGGAGCTGCCAGCATCTGTAGCCTACAGCGAAGGAGACTTTTCCAGGGTATTTTCCAACTAAGCAATAGTTGCTAAGGAGCCTCCCTTCTTATACAGCCAATCTGCCCTGATATAAATCTAGTGAATGGAAGCTTTGTCTGAGCATGAAGGCATGTTGTGTATTTTCTTTTTACATCTGAAGATAAGCCCTAACATCTTCATCAGTTGTTCACAGTTGTACCCCTGAAACTCCAGCAGTGTTTTGTGGAGTCAAACACTTCACCCACCCCTCCATCCGCATATTGGTGAGTAGATAATGAGTGAATTATAATTTTTGGGTGAACTATTCCTTTAAGGGGTAGATGTAACTACATACTAAGGTGCAATGCTTGTTGAAGGATAATTTGCATGGATGTCTTACTTCTTCTTCCTCTATCAGAAGCATTAGATGAGACCTCAACAAACACAAACCTTGGGTCATACCTGAGTTGAAGTGACGTGTTGTATGCTCTCTCTCACAGCACTGAAATTCATGGGGGTTGTAACATGATGAGCCACAGAGAAGTGTGAGTGGCTCAGTGCTGTAAATGTGCAAAGATAAGCATAAATAAACAGAGGACCAGTCCATATCAAATCACACAAGCACTACCACATAACACAAAGCATGGTCGCTTGCAATGCTTTTTACAGTATTCTATGTGAGCTGCAAAGTGTTCAACACACTTTTTAAGATACTAAAAGTCTATTTACACAAACTGTTGTTTCTTGTCAAGAAAACTCAACCAGACATTTTATTCACCCAGTAAGATGGACAACATAACAACTCCCCAAAAGTGAAGCAAAGCCATCATGATTGCCCCCTGGTGCCTGACTTCATTATCAGCTGGAACTGACTTGTGACTGGTCACGGACATGTATTGAAGGGACCTTTCTACAGAGGCTCCATCCCCCGATCACAACTGTGCAGATTCTGGCCCCAAATGCGCAATGGCAGCATTAATGTCCAGGATATTTTAGCTTTGTTTCTGGATAGTGGGCTGAAGTGGAGACTGCGTCGTCCATCTTTATATACACTGTATGGTTCAAACCAGGGGTGGTGAACTCTTCTGTAGTTCCTCTTAAACCTACATGTCACTATTTGTTTCTGATTATGAATAATGTATGAATACTTTATAGTTTTGAATGTCACATGCACATTAGGATATATTTGCAACAGTTTATGTGTAAAACCTGAGCTTGATGTGTTTAACACTGGGTCAAAATAACCAGTGTTAGATTGGGTAAAAACAAATCACACAAACACTGGCTTAAAACATTTGGTTGACTTACCACTGGGGCTGAGGAATCGGTGTCTAAAAAAATGAAGCACAAAAATGTTAATATCCTCAACTGTCCTTCACTGACTGATCTAATTATTAAAATATTGTTATCAACAAAAATCAATCAGTGTGGAGTTTATCTATCGCCTTGGCTTGCAGTATACCGTCCTCGACATACGTGGGAGGTTGTTGTTACTGTTCAAAATTTGGGCAGTTGAGTAATTGTTGAAGAGTTTTGAGGAATTTCTCACCTGCGGGCACACACCTGTGGGCACAAAGCACGAAACATTTTGAGTGAATGTGGAAGATAGGAGGCACCACCAGAAAGAAACTTGCTTGTCAGTGTCTCATCAACTGTTTCAGCTCACTCCGTCACTGTACCTAACTCGCGTGGACAGCAGGTGGAATCGATGGGTTGTATCTGGAGAATTTCAGTCTGACAACAGCACTCAGTCTTACTGTCATACTGCTCTTGACCACAGCACTTGTGGTGGCTGGACTTCCAGGGAAGGATCTTTCTTTCCTGATCCGGACCGCAGCACACGTGTGTGTCCGCATTATAAGCGTCTGCAGAGACGATCAGAATGAAATACTGTATCAATGTCACCTCTACCATAACGTGCTGTTCTCAGACATGACATAAAATCCAGCGAATTGTGTCCAGACTTCAGATGCAGACTGCAGCTAATCCGGAGGGTCTCACTTGAACATTTGCATTCAAAGATGCACCTCCTTTGGAGAAAATGCAAAAAATCTCCAGAATCCAGTGCACAGCTTTAGCTAACATTTGTATCTAATTAAAAATTTCATTACATAATGACATTTTGTTTGCAGTTCTACTCACCTTTATCACAATACTGGGCCTTTGGAGCAGTTTTCATCACGTTTGCCAGAATTTCTTGAAAATATTTAGAAAAATGTTCACATATTAATTATTAGTAGTTTTAGTAAGTGACTAGTTTTTTTTAAAGACTACAGACAGGACAGGGGCACTTCAAGGGCCAATCATATTTCACCTAGGCCCTGCTATTGTATCCGTCCCTGCTACTCAGGCTTGTACTAATAATATTGTTTTGACCCAGATTTAGCCCACACCAAACAATCCTGTTCACTATTTACTATTTTACAAGAGGGCCACTTTAGGCTCACTTCCAGGTCACGAGAAGGCCAGAAGTGCCACATCATAGCCTGAAGTGGCCCACATGCATATGCTATCTATGTTGTTTATCTGATTAAGTTAGAAGAAAGGTGCCAGCACAAAAGTGTTTATCGACTTGTTTGTACTTGCAGATTTTTTCATATGAACATCTATTTATATTGAGATGAGAACAGGCATTGCTCAATCTAAAATGCCTCAGGACTAATACAAATTGCAATTAATGTTTGAATAGATATGACAGTGTGTATAGGAGCTGTATGAGTTGAGAGTCCTCCAGTCTCACCTGACTCTTTCACACAACAAGATGATAGAATGGGTTGTATTTTGAGACCATCATGCATTTCACAGCAGCAGTGAGTCATGTAGTCAAACTGCTCCTGAGAACAGCACCGGTGGTTATTGGACATGGGTGTCAGGACCATCTTGTTGGGCTTGGTCCCACAGCACATCTGCTTTTCCTTATCATAAGCCCCTGTGAACAAGATTGCCATGATTTTGTAATTACAAATTATCAAATTACTTCAGATATAACTAATTTGATATGTTACTGCATATCCTTAAAGTGCTTGGATAGAATGAAACAGAGCAGAATATGTTACATATGTTTGTGTAAGACTTGATAAAACAGTTGCATCACTTGCATCTGTAAGGAATATCCAACATGACTGCCATAGGTTCTATGATCCTTTTCCATTGGACAAAAAACTCAAAAAAACAGCTTACACAAGTTTTTAAATTTTGCGACTTTATGGGCTTTACCCACATTTAAAAAACCTGCACACACCTGCTTACTTTAGTGTAAAAGAGGTAACACAGTTCAATACTACTGTAAACAAACAACTGAAATGTGTCTGGTCATACTGTCCTGCAACAACGCTTGTCAATTAGAAAATATTATTCTCGTAGGCATAATATAAATTGCACTTGTGTTTTGTAAGTGTGTTTATATGATGCTTCACATCCATAGATGGAGTGTGCAACTCTACTCACTTTTTCCACAACATTGAGCCATCGGAACAGGTCTGGCTACAATAGCTGAATCACAGCACATTTGGTTGAGTGGGTTGTAAGCCTCCAGACCACAGCAGGCTGACACGCTTTCACTTATATCCTGTGTTACTTTGGCTGTGAAAGCAGAGATCAGATCAAGGTACAGATTCCAGCATTGTTAGATGCTGAAAGTGCTGCATCAGCACTGGGGAAATTCCACACCGAGTTCAAGAAAGAAGGAATGATCTAAGAACAGAACCTGAGAACATCATGTGAACTAAATAGTTAGAATAATAACACATTGATACCAACATGTCACAACAAAAGACAGCTTATTGATCTGATTATGTAATCAGCCAATGTATAATATGATCTCAGGGACTTTGACTGGGGCCTGGTTATTGGTTTCAGACGAGCTGGATTGAGATTTTCACACAACAGCCTCAGAGTTACCCATCAAATACCCATGTGAGCGGGTTGGACAGAAAAAGCAGCATGGTCTGATGAATCTGGATTTCCACTGAGGCTACAGACGATAAGGTCAGAATTTGGTTAGCGTCTTAACATGGGCCTAACCTGCCGTGTGATAACAGTCCAGGCTGCTGCTGCTGCTGCTGGTTTTATGAATGTGAGGAATGTTTTCTTGGAAAACGTTTGGATATTTCATGCCAATCAATAATTGTTTGAACGCTACAGCCATGACCATGATTTATTTTAATGACGTCTCAAACTGGTTTCATCAGTGAGTCCAGGGATTTCCCAGGGGCTTCCCTAGTCAACATATCTAACCTAATGCCTTTGGAATGTATATATATATATAAGCCTTTTCTTCTTTATGCTATTTAGTGCTTTGGTTTATTTTATTGAATTCTCTCCCTTTTCAACAGTTACACAGCTGTCCTCCTGGTTTAAACAAACAAAATCATTTCCATTACCTGATAATGTGCTCCCATGTCCTACTTGACAGCAAGTGGCTAGAGCAGGGTTGAAAGGCTGTTTTCCACAACATGACAGTCCTGGCCCTCTCTGAAGCTGATCCTCACAGCACACAGCCTCATGAATGTCATATGTTTTTCCCATACATGATGGACTGCAGGACAAGGAATCATTGACACGTCATTTTAAATATGGGGAAAAACTTATTTGACTTGCTTTGTAATGCTGCCCTCTGATGGACAAGTGAACAGTTACACAGGTAAACCGCATTATACACTTCACGCTGCAGAGCTCGACACATTTGTATATAAGAACATATCACAGAGGAAAAAACCTGACCCAACTGTAACAGTACTAGTTTTGAGGTAACCACAAACTAAAATAATGTTAATGAGGTTGGAACTACAAAAATGGCATCGTTTCACTAATCATACACATGCAGGCACACACAACCTTGTACTTAATTCATTGGCATAATACATAACCTGTCTCCATGCCCTTAAAGGACATTACATTGACTCATTTTGATTTCCTATGGAATTGAAAATGTGATATTTGTCCACATAAGAAAGTTGTTATGTCTCTATGGAAAAAGTTTTGTTCCCTACACACCCACACACACTGGCACATTTCACCCCGTGGGGATATACTTGCATTCATTTATGGAGACAAAGATAATGATAATAAACTTTTCTTATCAATGTTACAAAAAAGAAACATACAAGGCAAATACATGAGAGTAAGATAAAGGAACAATAAAAACAATAAAATAGATTACATCACATGAATAGAGATAATCAGGATAAATAATCTTTGAACATTAACCTAACCTTAACCACAGAGCCTAGATTTTTGTCCTCAATTACATGGTTACTCTTCTGAACTTTGTCTCCACAGAAAGCCTCTGACAGAAACACACACACACACAGAAAAGAAAGTGAACACTCACCGGTGGTTACAGCTCTTATTTGGGACTGCGTTAGCTTCCTTGACAGACTCTGTCAATAAACATACAAGTACATTGGAGCACACCCCAGACAAAATTTTAAAGTGATGATTCAGTGATCACGTGGCCCTAGGAAAAAAAAGTTCAGCAGTAAATGAATAATCCCTCTACTTACCAGTTTGAGTGATGGAACTGCAAATCAGCCACACTGAAAGAATGCAAAAAAATTAAATATTAGATCTTCTTATATCAACCAAACCAAAAGTAATGGTATTTGTGGGAAGATGCGCCTGTAACCACACCTAATCCAACAATCCAAGGTGGAGCCATGTTGGGAGCTCTTTCTTTTGAAGCATCTAGCAGCAGCCTCTGCGCTGAGTGAGATGCAGAGATGAGACTAAATAGCATCATTAAGCCACTCCTCCCAAATGATATCACCTCACATATTTCAAACATGTGCAGTCACATGCTATAGCCCAAAACACAAACAGAGGTTAATACAATGGAGGAGAGTTCAGAATAGCCTATCAGAGTTATCATCATATAGGTATACATCACACAGCACTGAGGTGTGGCCTTTAAATGTTTTGCTCTTCTGGTAGCATGAACTTTCACAGGATTAATTTAAAGTTGTATAACCGGATTTATTTGAAGGGATAGACTGTTGCAGGGACTTTTCTCTTCTGTTTCTTAATCATTTTGGATCCATGCCTGAAAGTGTGTTTCTGTGTGTCCCCATTACGGTCCCTGCTCCTGTAGGTGTGTCTCCTGGCTTCCGGCTACCTGTCAGTTCCAGCAATAAGGATTCATGATATTATACAGGCATACTAAGAAATCATGATTCCTTATACAGTGTAACACGAGAAAAGGAAGTAATGTTTCAACATGAATCCTATATGAAAAACATTAAACACTCTTTAGAAGGTGCGGTTGTCCCAAAATATATCAAAAACCCTTGAAATGCTAGTTGTTATCTTCAAATAGTGCCAAATTTTCCTTAAAAAACTAAAAGTGTTGTTGGAACTACATGTAAGTGTCAATGTGCTATTTAAATATTGCCAATCGATACATAATTGACGATTAATGACGATGACAGCCCTCTTGATTTCCTCTTTGGGTAGTCTGGCAGAAGTGTCTGCGGCTCCTCAGACAAAATCTATTGATTTCAGCTGGTTTCTCTCTTCCTGGCAGTATGGTTTGTTGTTTTGGGTTAAGGTTCATATTGTGTAATTTTCCTTGTTCATAACACTCAAACACAACATACCCCACTGATGTTACTAATTAAAATAAAAAAGGGCCCCATATAATCATAAAATCATCATGTAATCCTATTTGCACATGAACGTGTTTTTGTCCAATTGTTCATCCACTCAGCTGAACTCATCAGTGGATGATCATTCAAAAAGAATTTTCTTGTTAACAGGATGATTCAGAGCACTTGGTAAGCAGTGGTGTATAAAGTACTTGAAAGCCATACTTGAGTAAAAGTACAGATATCGTACCTGAAAGTGAATCCGGTAAAAGTAAAAGTCCCCCGTAGTACAACAGTGTTGTGCAAGTTCACACCTCTCATGAACTAGTTCATAGTTCAGTTCATTTCATAGTTTTAAGGTGGAAAGTGAGAATGAAAGACTTAACTTGTTTTTTAAAGAAAACTTTATCCATCACTACCCCTTGCCTTAAACTGTACTTCATATGTACATTATGTACGTTGTAGGCTATGTGATGGAAATTCATCTTCAGATTTGAAATAATGAAATTCTCTGACTGGAGTTGCCTTTGAGTCTTTTTAATCGTTAACTCTGCAGAGTTTACACAACAGTCACGGGTGCTCAAAATGAAAGACATGAAAGACACGACAGCATCATCTGTGTCTGTCTGTCCGCTATATCAGTTGGAAGAAAATCCTGTTTATCAAGGTCATAGTAGTGAGACACTGTCAAATAAGTGTTCCATCCTGTCAGGTAGACAGTATCACAGCAGTGAGACACCTGGTCAGGGGACTTCCACTACCTTAGACACTGGTCAGTGCAATTTCCCACTACAGCTAATTGGATGCTTCAGCTCCACATGCCGTTTTAAGGAGGATGAGGCTGACGTCGGAATCTTTATCAGACAGTGTGTAAAAATCCCGCAAATAATAATAAGATGCATCGGATGTAGTTGCTGAGTCTGCGTCTCTGCTTTCACTTGCCAGTTTTATATGAGACCGAGAGCTGTTGTCTTGGAATACGTTGCTTGTTTGGTCTACATGTGTGTGCGATGAATCATGGGTAACGTAGTGCGAAGTCGAGTTAATTGGTTGAGGTTAGGCTACATCGCGGACATTTTACGGGCACAGCAACGACATGGTGCAAGCATTCGATTTAGACAGCGTCTCTCCTCAGGAGAAGGAAAACATTCCGTAACGTTTTAGCTAGACCTCAGATATGAACGTGTTCACCGTTCAAATTCATTATTTGTCATTAAGTTGCGTTCAGTTCACGCGTTCTTTTGAACTCGTTCATGCACAACACTGTAGTACAAGTACCAAAATTATAAATGTAAAGTGCTTTTTAGTCTATACAGACACAAAACAAAAAAATTCTCTTCAGGGTTTATTTCAACTGATTGAAAAATTCTAACAAAAATATACATATACTGTATAATTTTACATATTTTGAACCCCAGATGCTGAAGTTCAAATGGTAATGGACTAGTGCATCTGAACTTCTGGGGACAACAAAGAACCAACACAGCAGAATAAACAAGTGCTAATAGACCACGAACCTGGCGGACGCCGAGAAGACGATCAAACTGGACTCTCTCCAGGAAGTCAATCTCTTAACAAAGTGTCTGAAGTACAAGTGTCTTACCGGTACAGCCTGCTCCACCCCGGTCGACCAAGGCAGGATATTTTCAACTTATATATTTATTTTTGTTAACAAACTAACTCAAATTATCAAATTGAATAAATAAATGAATAACATAAATGAATAACAGGCAAAAACAGACAAAACAAGGCCATATTGTATTACCAAATAATATGTTATTGTTGCTGCCCCTGAACATAACTCAGTCCTACACTCTGTCGGTCCTTCCTCATCTGTGATGGGCTCCTCTGGACCAGGTAGGGTTACTGATTCTCCCTCATTTGTTTTACTAGTTGATGGCCTGATCCAAGATAAAAGAGAGCTGCTACCCTGAGCTGCTTGCATGCAGTTCCCTGTCCTTCTGCTTTTGGAGTCTCTCTTTTCTTGGCATTATGCTGCAAATTTTGAAAATGAGATAAATCAATGTTGTAATCAAGTAAAGTACAGATATGTAAAGCGCCGAGAAGACGATCAAACTTGACTATCTAGAGGAAGTTAAACTCTTAACTAGGTTTCTGAAGGTGAACCTGCGGAGGGATCATTACCGGTACAGCCTGCTCCACCCCGGTCGACCAAGGCAGCCCGACCAACCTCTACTTCGTTACTTCCCACCACTACACACACACACACACACACATAGGTTTCCCCAGGTCTTGTTACCATTGGGATTTTATTATATTCATGTCATTGCAGAGAGAGGGAGAGAAATGAAAGTTTCACAAATACTTTTTTAATTGACCTATTAAAATACTGTCTGAATACTGTCAACAAAAAAAATCTAATCTGAATCTATAGACTATTTTTCTTGCTGTTTTAATTCATGCCTATTTAAGCCCTTGCTCTTTTATCTTATTTTTTAATTATCTTCTCTTATCTATTATATTATACACACAAAACCCTATTGAACCCTAATCAGATTTTTCTACATAAACATTATTTGTCCTGTTCTACAATCAACTAACTTAAGTTTCATTATCTGTCAAGGATACCTTTGGTTGGTTACATTACATTTCATTTTATCCAAAGTGACTTACAATAAGTACATTCAACCATGAGGGTACAAACCCTGAACAACAAGAATCAAGAAAGTACAATTTCTTCAAGAACGCCAAACTATAGAGTGCTATAAGTAAGTGCCATTTAAGTTCTACTAAATTGTTAGCTTAAACTTTTATTCAAGGTATATTCTGAAGAGGTGTGTTTTTAGTTTGCGGTGGAAGATGTGTAAACTTTCTGATGTTCGGATGTCCATGGGGAGCTCATTCCACCATTTAGGAGCCAGGACAGCAAACAGTCGTGACTTTGTTGAGTGTTTAGCTCGCAGTGAGGGAGCAACAAGCCGATTGGCAGAAGCAGAGCGGAGTGAACGGGCTGGGGTGTAACGTTTGACCATATCCTGGATGTAGACTGGACCCGATCCATTCACAGCACGGTACGCAAGTATGTTTTGAAATGGATGCAGGGCCACCCACTGGTAACCAGTGAAGGGAGTGGAGGAGGGGAGTAGTGTGAGTGAATCGAGGTTGGTTAAAGACCAGTCGAGCTGCTGCATTCTGGATGAGCTGCAGAGGTCGGATGGCACTAGCAGGTAGGGAGTTACAATAGTCTGGGTGTGAGATGACCAGGGCCTGGGAAGGAAAAGTAGTTCAGTCTTGTCAAGGTTGTGATTCAGTATGAATCTTTTTTGCAAGGGTTAGGGTTAACAACCTGTTATGTGTCCGTTCAGTATGTTTGTATGATTGAACAATAACTTTGTCTTCATGTAATAAACATAACAAATAAAACTGCAACTGAGTCTTTTTTATAGCTTAAATTTAACTAAATAAACTGAATGATCAGAATCTACCCACTCGTCTCTCCGGTAGGTGGCGATAAAGCTCATATACGCTGATTACTCATCCGCCGGACTGAAGAAGAAGACGTAGGAAAGGAAGCCAGGCTACATGCTAATGCTAATGCTAATGCTGCTAACAGGAGGAGAGAAGAGGTGAGAAATGGGAAACCGCAGTAAAACAACAGTGAATTGTTTATAAGGAGAAAAGTATTGTGAACAAAGTCGTGTAATGTCGTCGCACCGTGTTGGGTTGTGTCACGTTTTATCAGTGACACGAACACTTTCAATCTGACGCTGTTCAAAAGTGTTCATCTGTGTAATGCTCGTAAATATTGTCGTGAAACTTATTTATTTTGTACTTTTATTATCTAGTGAGTGTGTTTACATCTGTGAGCTCTGCCACTTACAGTTTTATATACATGTCTTCAGATTGTTTAGTCAACACTGGATATTACATTAATATTATATATTATTATAATCTATAGCTCTATAAATCACAAATGAATAGAAGCAACAGCTCTTTACTGCAACACCTCATCCATCATTGCAGAGTGAATTTTGATTATATATAGATATAATTCCGGTGCATTGTGTAAGCTCTGTGAGGGGGTATAACACACTTGATCTACCTCAGATTTGTAAAGTGTTTATAATTCACTTATGAAGAAGAGTTTAAAACCATAATCTTGGCTCAGGAGCAAAAATCTGACTTAAAAGAAATAATAATGTGACATAGGGCCACAGCAATTAATCGATATCAAAAATCAAAATGTCAAAACTCAATGAGTTCACCTGTTTAAATGGGAGTATTTTTAGTGACATTAAAGTGACTATCTTTGGTTTGTGGACCAAACAAGACTTTTGAGGAGGCCATCATGGGACTTGGGAAACAGACATTTCACCATTTTGTCTTAAGCTGGTAATATTTAAGATGTGATTAAGAAGATCTGACTTTACTTTATTAATCACTGTGAATGCAAAGTTTAGCCCATGCAGTACATCAGTGTGTACACTCAGTCGACTCAGGATCTTTTCAACCGAAGGTATTTTTTCTTTCCAGCGGGGTTTATTGCCTGGTTGGTGTTAATTCATTTTCTTTTCTTGTAACAGGTGCTGGTAAAAAGATTCAACATGGATACTATGATTCCGGTGCCTGTGCTCCGTCTGCCCAAAGGTCCAGACCCCAACAGCCGCGGATTTTACCCCAATTCCCCCCGTTTCATTGCTCTGTGTCGCCCCTCGATCTCCACCTCAGCTGCGTCAGAGACAGACCCTGAGCAGCTGCAGAGAGAGCAGCACGCACGGTCTGTGCTGCGGGAGAGCTTCCTCCGGTGTCTACTCTCCATGACCAACAAGAAGGTTCAGTTTCACATGTATGAGAAGGTGAGGGTGGAGGCCACGTTTGGAGCATCGGACATCGACGTGCTGAACTTCCAGGTGTCGGGCTTGCACACGCCCATCGGGGTGCAGAAAGAGGCGCTGATCAGGTGTCAGGATGTGATTTCATTTAGTTTTGATGCATGAACACCTGAGGATTCTTTCTGTTTAAATAGAACATGTTTTGTATGAAAAGGTTCTCATTTATTGTTGTAAATAGGATCTTTCATAGTAAGATGCTTCACATATTTGTTCTTGCTTCACAGGGTTGTTGAATATTGTTCTTTTAGTCCTGTCTGTATTGTTCATTAGATCACACTGATGATGTGTGACTGAGCAAAGATCCTACACTAACAAACAGTCCCCCTTTGTCACCACAAGAGGGAGTCCTATCCCTTTGCGTCAATGTAAATGTCAACACCTGACATCATCTAAAGCTTGCTCGAGCTTTAGATGATGTTATTGACCGTTAATGTTGGATGATTTAAAAAGAGATGATATTTTGCTGAGGTTTACATGTGCTTTCATAAAGTTAAATATCCCTGTAATGCACCTGATGCTTGAGCAGTTCCAGACATCCTGTTTATTTGTAAAACAATCGACTATTGAGCCAGAAAGATGGCGAACTGGTAATGCTGCCTTGAGGAACAAGAAATTAAACAATCAAAGCACAAACATGATCACACAATATCAACTGTTGCATCACAATGAGTCAGTGAGTGTCTTCGGTTTCTACAGCTGAAATTGATTATAAAATAATCCTAGTAATGTTTCTCTAGTATGTCATCATCTAAATTGTAAAAAATATATTACTTTATATTTACATCGGGAGTGGGTCCTCTCTACGGAGGCTGCCATGTTTTTTACAGTAGCCCAGACTGGACAAACTAAATACCTTTTGAGTTTTTGTAACAACTGAAGGTGACCACAGGTTCTCTATCATGTTTTGAAGGGGAGGGTGAGGTGAGGGGTATTCAGCTGCAACATGCAACTTCACCACTAGATGTCACTAAATTCTACAAACTGAACCTTTAAGTACTTTTGTATACTAATATACTAGAGTGGTTCTTTACATTAAAGATGAATGATTGATTTAAGACTGATGTCGCTCCATTTTAACTGATCTGTTTAATCATCATATCCATCAAAACTATGTTTTAAAAAAAATATAAAAAGGACAATTTTATTACCACAGCAAAGTCGGTTTTCTTTTCTTGCACGCTCCCCAAATAGTGACTGTAATTTAGTCAAAAGTAAATTACCGCTGTAGTTTCTGTATTTCATCAGAGGTTCACATTAGAACTGCAGTTATTTACCATAATAATCAATTTGTACATGGATAGAATTTTATCAATTGGCATTTTTGCATAGTTAAAAAGTAACAAATATGAATCTAAGTACCTTTGTCTAACAAATGGACACGTTCAAGTATTATAAGTTGAAATCTCACAGTGGGCAAAACACTCAAACTGAGTGTTCGTCGTGAGAAAGGGAAATACATTAACATACAAAATAAATGGATATACATAGATAAAGAAATTACTTCAATTAATTCCCATATGTTATTAAGGAGAGAAAGAAGGGAAGATGAAAAAAGTAGTTTTGTCACTTTCTATTCTTTTGATTGACTTTCCAACAGGGAAAGTTAACACTTCAAACGTTCAGACCCCTGGGACCCCCTCTGGCCACTGAACCTCTGCCCATTAGGCTTATTTGGTAAATTATCTCTGAATACATAACTTCAGTTACACCTGGATGAACAATAAATAAATATATCAGGCCACAGATCCTAAACCTTTATAGAGTGTGACATAAACCTGGATTAAAGTAATAGGTCCTCAAATATACTGAGGTTTCACATAGATCAGGTGCACGTCTGATCATTTTCCCTGAATGGTTCAGTAATGTTCTAGCCAACACTGAGCTCGGCACAGATATTAGTTATTTGAATCCTCGGTCATAAATAAAATACAGAAGAGAGGAATTCATCATTGTTTAGCACCGGCCTCATGGAGGAGGAGAGGAAGAGAGAGGGCGGGGGGGCATCAATACTATTTAATCTTCCTAAAAGGTGTATTTTGCAAGTTCCCAATAAGTCATTTTATTTGAGTGCCATTAGGCGGTCGTGCTGCGCCTGTGTCTCTTTTTGTACCTGAATTATCTGACCACTCAGTGTAGACAATCATCAATGAGGCAGTGACTCATCCTCCCTCTCTCTCCCTCGCCCTCCCTAATCCGAAATATGACTTAAAACCTTGCATGACGTCATCGGGCCTGCGCGATTCAATCAGGAAGCCCTC
This sequence comes from Verasper variegatus, assembly GCA_026259375.1. Lineage (NCBI taxonomy): Eukaryota > Metazoa > Chordata > Actinopteri > Pleuronectiformes > Pleuronectidae > Verasper > Verasper variegatus. The sequence goes on from CM048047.1 coordinate 15,908,306, forward strand.
AAGGACAACCAATGTTAATTTCATATACACGGGCGAGCTATGACCAGCAGCCCTCGAGCTCCCTCAGCTCTCACTCACCTCTGTGACGAGCGTCTGCAGGAACACGTACACATACACAGACATATGCCTTTCTATTTTTGGCTGCTTTATACTTCACTCCTTTTCTCCTCTGAGGTAACTGTTGCACTTTTTACTCTACTTCATTTGTCTGTCTGTAAATGCTTAGCACACAGAGGTTATACAAAAGATATGAACAGCTAATGAAACACAATGAACATCCTGCTACCCAACTGCGTTTAAAATTAAGTCAAGTTTATTATTATAGCACATTTCATATGACAAGTATAGACAACAAATATATATATAAACTCGTATAACTGTCCTGTGGTTGTGTACCTGCGCCATCCAGTGCAGTTTCAGTCTTCATACATTTCTTTTTCCAGACTCATATGAGGTCAACGTGACCTTTGACCACCGAAGTCTAATCAGTTCATCTTTGAGTCAAAGTGACAACTGGTCAAACTTTGAAGAAATTCCCCAAAGAAAGACTTGAGATGTTGTGTTCAAGAGCAAAACATGTTTTGTGCAACCACCGTGACTGTTGACCCAAATCAAATCAGTTCATCTTTGAGTCCAACTGAGCGTTTGTACCGAGTTTAAAGAAATTCCCTCAGGGCTACGTTGAGATACTGTTTCACAAGAATGGGATGAATCGATGGACAATCTGAAAACGTGATGCCTTTGGCCACTGGACATCACCAGCATGGAGGCTTAAAAAATACAAAATAATTATCACAAAGGAAAGTGGCAAAAATGTTGATTCAACAATAAATGAAATGAAGGGGTACTCTATAACCACTTACTAATCAAAACTGTTTATACATAAAGTAGTTTTTAAATCAGCTCCTCCTCAACCACTTTCAAAACTGAAATGCTGCTCACACAATTATACAGATGTGTTTGATGAACAAATGCTGATTTAGGATCAAATAAAAAAAAAATAATGTTATAATTACTAGATTTCTTATTAAACTTTAAACTCAAACTATGCTTTATTTGCCTACATCTTTATGTTAAATGTGTTTCCTGCATAGGATGACATTACAAACATTCCTTAGCTGAACACTTGCTTAAAAGTGCTTACATTTATATATACATGACATAAGCAGGGGAGTTTCAAAAGACTGTGGGGCCCAGGGAAAAAGAGGGGACCCTGCACAATTACTGTTAGGCCTGCAGTGCTGGACGAAAGGGTCTGCTCGCAGCAGACTTTAAAAACTACCCACCCATTTCTTGACGTATTCCAAGTCAAGCAGTGCAGCAGAAGACATGTTAATAAATGCATGCGGTGTGGATGCAGCTCGCCTGCTGACAGCACACCTGTAAAAACTGAGCGCCGCTCTTTAATATTGGATTTTCTCCGACCCACCAGATGAAACTTGAACGTTACACAGCGAGAACCAGATCTGCAGGCGGTAGAATAATGTGAGGTGGTTCTGTGTTGACTGTTCTCCCCTTTTCCTCTTTAATTACACAGGAAGAACAATGTTATTAACACATGTTTCATTCTTTTTCCATGTACTTTCTCCACAGATCCCCAGTATTAACAAAGTACATTGAGCATCATTTATTTCTCCTTTCCTCTTAAATACCTGGTTGTTACTCCCTTGTTCCCTTTTGTTTACGCACCAACCACTGAGTATTTTATTGGAACCTAATTCATACTAATCACACTATGAATTTCAGGCTGTATTATAAAATGTTACCGTCATTTCTGCATAAAAACCTGAGCAGGATTCATGCTCTCCTCTGCACAAGGACACACTGTCTCAATGTTATCTCGCCTCACTGTTTGTCTTTCCTGACAGTCTGCTTCTCCCTGATTCCAGTGGAAAAACATTCCTGCCTCTTAGTATCAATTTGTGTTATGTGTGTGTGTGTGCATCAGCTATGATGGTACAAGGAATCTGCCCTGTATAACACCGCTGGCCATCAGGAAGCACATTCCGCTCCTTCCTGTTTGTGGCCCCCTCTCACTTCCTGCCGAGTGTCTGATAACTTACAGAACCAATTAATCACCCTTTTGCCCAAACCTGCTGCCAGCAGACCAAAATAATTGGGCAGTGACCTCATGATCATGTATTTTTAGCGTGTTTCATTACAGACATTTGCAGATAATGATGTTTCACGTGATGAAGTATTATTGTATGAGACTGATCCAACGTTGATCAATACACTTGAGCACATCAGGCTGCATGAATCAACAAGCATGTACAGTATGTTGTCTACTGATACTATCTTTACTTTTAAATAAGATTTTACAGAGTTAACTTTTTTGCTTATTCACAGCTTAATTTAATGTAACTTACGTTTTCCTCTCTTTCCCATGAGTCCTGCATCTTATTTTGGGGGGTAATGCATATTTCAACTAATATTATATGGATTACAATGCAGACATTAATGATACCCAGAGGATGAAGCCAAAATAATCAGGCCTGTCTCCAAAAGTAGAACTAAACTGCAACAGCAAATATGTTTTGGCCGAATGGAATTTTCTCTAAACATCGCAGAGCATATGGGAAATTACAAATAAGTTGATACTGAACATTTCAACAGAAATATCAACCAATATATTTGTTTTCCAACTAAATATATGATCTTTTAGCATGAGATACACTTTGACTCAACATATTTACTAACCTTTAACTAAAACCATTGTCTTTCCTTTGTCTTAAATTAACCAAAGTGCTTTTCTTGCCTAAACCACGTACAGGACTCTGGATGTGAAACCTGGTCTCTTGTTTGACAGTTGTGCTCTTTGTCTACTCACCTTAGAATCCAACCTTTGAGTACAACTCTGTGTGCCACGGCTGTTAATCAATCGACCGCCTCATTCATCTGATCATTATCCATCGAATGTCTAAAAAACTATTTCCCTTCAAATTGATTTGTACAGATACATAACTTCTGCCAGACAGAGGTGACCCACTTTGGCGACCCCCAAATCTTTGTGTAGTTCAACCAACAGGTCAACATTTACAGTTATCCTGTAAAATATCTCACCATGAACTGGATGATTTGGTACAATTATTTGGTTCAGACCATAGACTGTATATAAAGATGGATAAAATGAGGGCTCCCCATAAGTGAAGCCAATACATCATTCATTTCATTAGGGTCTGAATTTCAGGGGTAAGGTTGATTGGAGACTCTAAATTGATGGGTGTGAATGTCACTGGTTTTTGGTGTCTCTAATACTACTATTAGTACTACTACTACTTATAATAATAATAATAATTAATAATAATAACAATAATGATAGTATGGCTCCAGTGCTCCAGTGACCCTTAAAAGATAGATAATGGACTGATTGATGGAGATATTGTCACTACATTATTATTGTTATTATCATTATCATTATCATTATTATTATCATAGAGAAAAACATCATCAATGCATACAGTATAATCAGTATAGAGGTATGATGACGATATTTACTGTTTGAGCTCAGGAGATGTTTTGATAGCAGCCAGACAGGCAGACACGAGAGGAATGGCTGAGTCACAATCGGTCCCAAGGTCTGGGGGGGGGGGGGGGGGTCGCTGGAGGAGCTCCAGTGATTGTGAGGGCCAGGCGCTGTGTGGCAGCCTCACTTCCCCGACTCAAGTGGCCGGGGAGATAAAGAGTGAACCAGGGGAGCATGCCAGCTGGACCCCACTGAGCCGCGGCCTGGGCCCCACACATAAACAAACCCTGAGGCCATGAAGCATCATGTTTTATCTGTGTTTAAGGTGAAAATAATATGGCTTCTACTGTATATTCAGCTTCTCGGGCATGAAGCTGAGCAGACTTTGAAAGCTGGCTTGACTGTGTAGGTCAGAGTATGACCTGTGAAGTAAAGGTCTAGTATGAGGAGCCACAGTTGGTTGTTAGTGATCAAGACGACACCACGGCATCATATGGGAAAAGGATACGCAGATGCACAACTCAAGTCTAGACAGGAAGACATATGAAGAGGTGGGAGGAGAAGGGAAGCGCTAATTAGAGTGAGATTAAAGTTATCATCATGTATCTGTGAGTGTGTCGACCCTGTTGTGGTCCACTCCCTTCCCCACAGGAGTAAACACAGGAAGATGCTGTTTAATTACTGTCTGTGTTTCTGAAGAGCCGCCAGTGTCCACGCTGATTGGACAGATTCACCATCCGAGAACAATCATCTCAACCAATCAGAGGGGGCAGGGCTGATATTTTACTGACCGGTTGATATCACTGCGAGAGAGAGTGGGACATGTTCAAATGTTATGTTTTATTAAAATAATTAAAATTAATATCTTGTTTTAAGCTACTTCATCAGCCTGGCTCTGAATATGGTAAGACACTGGTTGGTCGATCCTTAACTTGTTCAGTCTGAAATATATCAGCAGCTGCTGAGATTTCATATACACATACATTTTCTCCTGAGGAGGAATCTTAATGACTTTGGTGATTCTCTGACTTTTCCTTCAGTCACTCTTGTGAACAAAATATCCCACCAACTATTGGATGGATCTTCATTAAATTTGGCACAAACATTCATGTCCCCCTTGGGATGGTTTCTAATAATTTTATGATTCCTTACCTTTTCATCTAGTGCCACTATCATATCCCATACTTATTTATTGTTTGTGACCAAATTCATGGAAAAAAGTAGAGCAGCACTCAGTAGCGCATATACCTCCACCAAGGCCCAACTGCACCAAATTTCACACACTCGTGGATCAGTCTCCTAAATGTGCCAGGTTGTTTGCCATAAAGATCCGTGATTTATTCCCTTGGAAAACAATGGAGATGTTAAAACATTACCTCGTAAAGTTAAAGTAATTTTTTTAAATCTTGGTTCTGCCTCTAGATCCAGACCCGCATGAAAAGGTACTCGATTCTTACAGTAATCATATCGCATCCTTCCACCAAGTTTCATAGAAATCCGTTCAGTTGTTTTTGTGAGATCTTGCTCACAATCAAACCAAAAATGTGAAGAAATTCTCTGCATCCCCTTCACAGACGCATCAAAGTTCAAATCGACCTATATTGTCTTAGCATTTTGGACTTTGAGTTCTGCATTTACTTTATATGTGTTAATTTTTCATCTTTTCTGTTGACATTTGCCATCACAACATACAGGTTTCCACAGGAGGACCAAGAAAATGTAATCTTAATTCATCTCAAATCCCCCCCCCTTATATTTTGGACTTCTCCCTTCACCTCTCGGCAGCTTTACCCTGGCCGATCAGTGCCTGCTTCTGAGGCCGTTTTCATTTCAGCACAATAATCCTCTAATTAGAAAACAATAGGAAGTAACCGTGCAGTATCTGAGAAGTGGTTTCCCGATAGAGCCGGCTGCCGGCACACATCCAGTCCTGACTTCTGTGTGTTCCCGTACTCAAAATGGATCATATTATTACTATCAGCATTTTATATGGGAAAACATATGGTCGCCCTCCAGTGAGCAAAAATGTTTCCGTGACCTTAAACGACTACATTGAGTTTTAACATATGTGCGCACAGTGTTTGTGAGGGAGGCTGGATGAGGGTGTTTGATGAGGGGAAGCTGCCCTGACAGAGTGGGTGGTTGTCTGGTATGGAGCTATTTAATCAGGATGAAGATCACATACTTGTGAAAGTTTATCTTCCTGTGGTCATTTACTGAGACTGTGGGACAGAGCGACTGCAACAAACCTTAGGTGCTTCCCACAAGGATGAACGGAGATTGATGAAACACCAGGGGGAATTTAAATAAGTACATTAGCTCAAGTGCTGCACCGTGCTTAGATGCAGTTTTGTACTGCTTGTACTCTACTTGAGTATTTCCATCCTCTGCTTCTTTGTACGTCTAATCCACCATCTGACAGCTATATTTCAAATTGTAATGTTGATACCAAACATGAGAGGAACTTAAAATAATAAAGGTGCAGTACTTGCTCTGCTCCTCGGAAGGTCCCAGGTTTTTCCGGAGTTGTGAAATTGTTCTGAGTCCGGTAAGTTCATGTGCTCTGAAGTTGAAATGTGAAAAAACATGGAAGCCTGTAAGCAACATGTGTTGTTTTATGCAACGACTTGATAAGCCATCTTTCCAATATTTGGGTAGTAACGTAGATCAAAGAAAAAGGATCCGGTGTTGCAGGCATATAAATAATTAAAAATAGATACATGTTATGATAAAAACTTGTGAGCTTGTGAGAGATAAACATATAGTTTAAAAGTGACAAAAGATTAACTCTTTTTGACAAGTTTACATTAAAAGCTTCATCATCAGTCATTTTAATTGTTGCGTAATAATATTTGATATTACATAATCTGACAGTTGACAGTTCTTTTATTTTTGACATTTGCCAAATCAACAACAGGGCTGACTGTAGGGCCCCCCCCCCCCCCCCCCTCCCACTACAGAGTGCTAATAAATTGTAATACTGCTACTTTTACTTTGGTAACCACCAGTGTCGAACACACTTCCTCCTCCTGTCTCACCTCTGGCCCCTACCATCCTTCAGCTCTACAGATCACCTGTTTCCCTTTCTGGTTTAAATACAACCTGGCCCAGTCACCCTAAACATCTTAAAACACTGAATCGGTGTTGTTTCCCCTTCGCTGGCTTCCCTCCTCCTTGTTGTCTTCATCAAAACGGAATTTCTACAGTAGGCTTAGAGGGTGAACTAATTGCTTATAATTTCACTTAGACACGCACTCACGTCCAGCACAACTCCCCCGAACGGCAATCTCAATCTCTGCCTCACTCGTTTCCTCCCTTCCTCTCCTCTGCTCTTTCTTTTATTCTCCCCCCACCCCCCAAGAGACATGATTTACTTGTGTCAGGGACAAGGACATCTGCCTATTAGCAAGTGCCACTGACGTAGGCATCGCCGTCCCCTCCTCCTTATTATCCCCCTTCCTCATCCGCCTTCTTCTGCCGCTCCTCCTCCTCCTGCCTTACTCAGATTGGGGTCGCCAACCTTCATCGTGCAGCCTGGTGAATCATCAGTGGGACTCACACTGTGTCGGGAGGAGGGGCGCTGCCCGCCCAGGATACTTCCGTCCTCCTTCCCAAATTACCAGGGTAACCCGACATTGTCTGCTCTCTACTGTCACATCACTCTGTCGCACAAAGAGAGGAATAAAGAAATAGAGGGAGAGGTGAGATATGAATGAGGGATGTGGTGGTTGTTCTTGCTTCTTCAATCAACAATTGAAGTGTTTAAATGCAATCATGAGGACTTTTTTGGGAACCCCGCACTAATACTAATACCTTAACTATCAGCTGCACGTTAAAGGGATGGTTCACCGAAAAATGAAAATCCACTCATCATCTACTCACCACTGTGCCGATGGAGGGGTGGGTGAAGTGTCCTCCGAGGTCCACACAACTTGAGGTTAAGTTTTCAGTGCAGGTCTTAAATTTCACCTCCTCTGTGTTAGTGTATGGGACCAAACCATAAAAATACATTGTCATAGATGGTTTCTGTAATTTTAACTAGTTGTTATCATGATTGTTCGTTCAAGTGACCATGTTTCTGATAAGTTTGGTTTCAATTATTTATTTGATTCTATAAAAACAAGACCAAAACCCAATGATTGATAGCTGAGACTAACTCCCAAACGTTTCCATCCCATCATCGCTTTCTGGAGACTCTGGCGCGAAAGGCGCATGATGATGGCATTTGAAGTTTTGGCTTCATTTCGGGATAGTAGAAGGAAGTGGAGACGTGTCATTTATCTTTAAATACAGTTTATGGTTGAAATACACTGAATGTGAACTGACCCTTTATAGACCATAGACTTTAGAAGGATTCATATTTTGTATCTTTATATAAAATGACAACAAATTCTTGTTATCAAAATATGAACTTGTCTATATAAAATGTTTATGTTCTACAGTTTAATGAAACTCGCTGTTGCCGGGGTTGTTGTTTTTATTCAACCCCCGCCAATGCTCAGTGTTTATAACTGGGCAGAATGTAGTGTCTGTGTGTGTGTGTGTGTGTGTGTGTGTGTGTGTGTGTGTGTGTGTGTGTTCCCAGAGGCAAAAGGTCAGCTGTTGCTTGGTCCACAGCACGTCAACTTGGCTAAAGCTTATTTGCTGATGCTATCTGTGAGTAGGAATCTGAGTAAACAGAGAGGAAAGATAACAAGTAGTGCACATCTTCCCTCTTCCCTTTCTCCTTGTGTTTTCCAGCACAGACTTGCGATGCCCCCAAAAACCCAAATCCCCCAATCATACAAACACCAAACTCTCCCTCCATCTCTCTCACATCTGTCCTTATTTAATGAAATTCTCTTTCAATGCATAGACTCTGAACTTTATCTGTTTCTGTCCCAGTCTTGCTCAAGAATGTCAGACTTGAGTGCTCCTTTCCTGTTGTAAAATTGCCAGATCTCTGTCCTTAAGCTCGGTCCTGTTCTCTTGCTGTAGATATCAATGGACGCAGCTGTCCTGACGGGACAGACGGCCACATCCTGCCAAACATAGTAACAGAGAGATGAATCACTTGATTACTTTATCGAAGCCAGAGAGGTTCATTCCTTTTAGCACAAGCTAACACATAGTCCATGTGGTTCCTTCTTACGTGTTCGATTTTTTTTCTTTCACATTTCGGTCTGCTCAAATAGACAAAATTTGGAAATGTGTCTGACCCTGCAACCTGTTTCGTGGTCTAAGGAGAGTCTGGGCTGCATGGCGTGACATCGCAGGCCACACCTGGACACATCTGGACCGGGGAGGGCAGGCCTGCTCTGACCCCGGCCCATCTGGAGCTGAAGCACTCAGACACAGCGAGGAGTTGCGTAAATAACACTCACATATGTACAGTATGTTCTCCATGGCGAACACACAAACGACTACAACAAAGAGCAAACGCACGCCCTTGTACATGTGTGGCTCCACATGTGTGTATTTCAATGCGGGAAGAAAAAGAAAAATGCATGTTAAGTCCTGTAATCGCATACATATGCAGAGAGACTCCACATGCAGCTGGTCCGTGTTGCCATCTCATGAGTTGTGAGCCTGCGTTTTTATTTTATGTATGAAAGGAGACTTGTGTTTTATCACACATGTCTCAGGGAGAAATATGAGCAGGTGCTGCAGCTGTGTGACGGGCATTTCAACCTCCCAGAAGATTCCACAAACAGCACTGGACAAGATATAGCAGATTAAAGCTCCGAGCGTCCCTCAGGGTCCACCCAGAGATACAAAATCATCTGTGTTGTAGGGTTTTGTCTGTCAGACGATGCAGGTTAGAGGAGCAGTGGTGGACTTGTGTAAGGCCAAAGATTTAACATTGATTTTTAACTTGAACGTGTGTGTCTTCTCCAGACAATGAATCCAGAAATCTCTTGTCTGTCTGTATGTGGTTCGCATATCTCATCATTTGGGAATTTGATATGTTCACTATTAGTAAGATTTGAATAAACAGGTGACCAGTGCTCCGTAGCAAGGGTGGCTCGAACTTGTAAGTGAAGTTGTTGATCACGACAGCGTGGTCACAGCAACTGATTCTCCAGTTTGGCATTTTGCATTCTGAGTCAAGTTTCATCGAACCTTGAACAAACAGGGGAATGCGTTATTTATTTTGTTTCAAAATCCGTGCACGTAAAACCCAGACTGATTACAGTAAATCATATCAAAAGCTGCACGTTTCTTGAACTACCTCTGTGCCATCATTTACCATGTCCATGAATCTATTTCAGGAGGATTTCTGTTCATATACACATACATTCCTTCAGTCAGTCTTGTGGCCTTGGTGCTCCGCAGCCACCAGCTGACTCTGAATGACTCCCACTCAAACCACATCCCAGACTTAGTCTGTGTTTCTCTCACTCTTGTATAAATTCTCAATTTGTGGTCACCATACATTCCCTCTTTCCTCTCCTTTATCGGTGGTTCCCTCTCCACACATTGCTCCCTCCCCTTCACTTTACGTCTTTCTAATTTTATAGCCCGTGTCTCAGTTTGGCCGTAGCTCTTCTAAAATCTTTGCTCAAGCCCTCTGGCATCTGCAGAAACCTCTCCCACCCATCCTTATCCTTCTATAAACTGTTTGCATGCAGCGCTGTTGGTTGCCATGACCACAGCCTCGACCGAGGGGTGAACTGCAGGTGTTCCTGTTTGGGTTTGATGTCGCGGTTCTTATTTTTAGTCTCGTGGAGAGCTCTGCTGCCTGTGGGCTGAGTGGGTCACTCTTCTATTTGTTTATTTACTACAAACGACCAATCACCAGGGCAGGTTTGTGTCAACACGGAGGGCCAGCTTCCTGTTATTACTGACCACACACACGTATGCATATACAGACCTGTAATATATGTCATGTAATTGTGTGCATCTGTCTTGTAGAAATGTGTAGTGGTGAACAGACCCTCTTGTCTGCCTGTCCGTTCCTTTCACATGTTTTCATGCTTTGTCTTCTCAGCAGTGTCACTGCAGCTCAAGCTGAATGACTGGCAGAAAAACCTACAAACCAAACACAGTTTTTGTTTGTTTGGTTTGATAAACTGGGCTTTAATGATGACCAGGGCAGTTATGTAATTAATTTCACCACCATTTGTTAATGATCCAAGGTCTCACTGAACTCCTTCTATCAGAAAATCTGAAACAAGGCCTTTTTCCCTGAGCACACTTTGACAGTAAGTAAGAAAGGTTGAAAATTATCAAATAAATGATGGATAATTTTCATTTAGCTGCATGTAGTTGTTTCAGGGTCCTGGTATTATAAATGTTGGATCACTGTCACACTGCCATGACTAACTAGGACACCGGAATGTGCCATTGTTATTGTAAAGTCATTATGGTAATACTGCCAGCAAAATTAATGTACTTGTCATTCAAACATTATATGATTGGAGGAGAAGACTACAAGCTGTCCAGAGAGCTGCTTCCACCTCTTTTTCTATTTCTTTTGTTTCTATTGCTGTCTCAACTTTCTGAATTTGGTCTGAAAGTCCAAACTATCAAACTTTTGTCTGGGCCCCCAAAGTCCGTAGAAACGCTTTTGATTAGATGAAATACATGAGGCGTGTGACTTAAGCGCCATTAATAAGACAAAAAATGGCGGCTAAGACGTCAGATCTGTGTTTAATCATGTCATCTCGTTGTGTCTTCTGTAAAGGATTGACAGCACCTGAGAGAAGAAACAGTAAACTCTACTCAGGCAACTCCAAAAATTCCCTTGGCAGTAGAGGAAGGAAACTTATATAATTTCAATTCTTTTGAGAACATCTGAAATTTGTTTAAAACTTGCATCAAATCTGGATGGAAATTTATGACAGATACATCATCCATGTTGTTACATGCACCAAAATAAGGGACCAGTGCTGATCAAGTTGATCTGTGTTAAACTGTATACGACCCTCTCAGAGAAGTCTGGCATCTGTGTTTGCTGGTTTCTAAAATAAACACTGACCACGTTTAACAGCTCCTCAATGTTCTCACAATGCCAAAGGTACTCACCAGTCCCAGACACAGTAGAAAACAGATGTAATGTGTGTGTGTGTGTGTGTGTGTGTGTGTGTGTGTGTGTGTGTGTGTGTGTGTGTGTGTGTGTGTGTGTGTGAGAGAGAGAGAGAGCACTGAATGAAGAATGAATGAATTAGTGAAGCAGCAGTAGTAGATTCTGGAGCATGTAGGTGGGCGTTTGAATGAAAGACAAGTCTGTCCCTGTTAAATGTCCTTGAGTTAGATAATGAATGCCTAACAGCTTATATGATGCTCTCTCTATCTCTCTCTCTCACACACACACACATACGCATCCACACGTGCACAGGGTCCATATCTGCCTCTTCAATGACCTTGTTTTTAGCATCTGCAAACACGATATGACTGAGATGTGGAGGAGTGCTGCCACGAGACTTCCTGTTTCCATTTGATTTTCATTCCGTGTTTGATTTACGTTTATGGAGATTTACTTTGTGTTTGCTCTCATATCCACGGTTTATGATTGACTGTGATGTTCTGGTGACATATTTGTGATTATCTGTTTTATCGTTAGTCCTGTTCCCTTCCATAAGCTTACAGTTTCTTCCCTTCCAAAATAGTAGCTGTCACACTTTTAGGTGTGATATACAGTATACCAATGGGATTACTTACATTGATCATATTCCCTGATTGATGTTTTTTTTATATAATGGTTGGTTGGTTGGTTGGCTGGTTGATTTGGTTGGTTGGCTGGTTGGCTGGTTGGCTGGTTGATTGGTTGGTTGGTTGGCTGGTTGGCTGGTTGGCTGGTGTATTGGTCGGTTGGCTGGTTGGCTGATTGGCTGGTGTATTGGTCGGTTGGCTGGTTGGCTGGTTGGCTGGTTGGCTGGTGTATTGGTCGGTTGGCTGGTTGGCTGGTTGGCTGGTTGGCTGGTGTATTGGTCGGTTGGCTGGTTGGCTGGTTGGCTGGTTGGCTGGTGTATTGGTCGGTTGGCTGGCTGGTTGGCTGGTGTGTTTAGTTCTGTTCTGAATTATCCATATTTCTCCTGGTAATCATGATCAATGGGTTATTGCACTGTCGTTACAAAACAGGTCTCATGAAGTTCTATTTACCCACTGCTTCTGTGTTGAAGCCATCTATGACCCCAACCAGTTGGTTACCAACATTACATTACATTACATACACTTAACCAATTCAATAGATCACTGAAACTCTCTGTCGAGGTTTCAAAAGGTCTGAAGTACAAATATGCTTTTATTCTAAGGTTGTAGGGTTTTAGTCTTGTGTTTTTCTTTTGAATGGTTACATGTCAGTGACTTGGGGCAAGAGAGGGCATAAGATGATGGCATCACACACACACACACACACACACACACACACACACACACACTTATTCCCAACTCTCCAGAAACAATGACCTCAGGATGAAGGAATGAATTCTTATCGCTGCAAAAACTCCTCAAGAATTCCTCGCTGGTGAATGAAAAGTGTCAGACCCTGTTTGTGTTACTGTGTCTGTGTATAGTCTGTCAGTATGTGTGTGTCTGTGTGTGTGGGTCTGTCTGTGTCGACACTCATACAGAATGTGTGGTCATTTCAGTTATGTGGATTCCTTCATGTGAACACCTACTGAAATCACGTCTGTCTCTCTCTCCTTTTGTTGCTTCTCTCCATTTTTTTCTTCTGCTGTGTCATTTCCCCCTAAGGCCCACTCAAGTGGGTCCAATACCAGCAAAGAGGGTTGAGTATTTACTGGAATCATCCAAACACTTTTCTCATCAACTGGTTGGGCTCCAGCAGATATACACTATCTGTTTATATTTATCATCAGGCTGGTTTAATCTCATTACTACAAACTACAGTGTTTGACAGAGCAAATAAAACAGTGTGGTGACCTATTTTTGTTGTGGTTACAATTTGGAGTTGACGTGCGCACCTTAATCTTTAGGTGCACATGCATCAGTACAACACTAGTAAAAGGGCATATGAGTAAATAATAAGATAAAATAATGTACAGAAAGTGTGAGGAATGCAAATGTCCAGTAATGTAAGTACAATATAATATAGACGTATAAATAACAGCCAGTTATGTAATATGTAGTCTAAATAAACTGTGTACAGCTGACTCAGCAGCAGTGGTGTTTTAAAGCATGAAGACTGAAAACTAATTCCTGCAAACAATATATTGTTGTATCATCATTAGTATATATAGATAGTTGAAAGGAGCCATTTGTTGACCCTCATTGGTCTAACTGCATGAAACAAGCCCAGAAAAGTCGGCAGTAACAATATTTCTTCTGTCTTTTTTAATCATGCCGATGCTTCTAACAGGTGACAGATGCAAACAAATACACAATACACTGACAAAGACATCAAGAGAGTCCGTGGTGATAAGAGCGATGTAACAGAATCATGTGATCTCCGCATCAGAATTACTTCCTGCCTCTGTCTGTTGCACAACCCCCTTGTTGCTGTTGTGAACACGTCTGTCCAAAGAACAGGCAAACTGCTGAGAAAATCCAGACTCAATTTTCCAGAGATCTTCATCAGGACAATGTCTGAAAACAGCATTAGTCAACTGACTAGTGTAAGTCATTGATAAAAACAAGTGCAGCATTTCACTTAAAAAGGAATCCAAACTTGTAAACAGGATGAGCGACAAACAGTTTACAAAGTTTCATAGTTGCACAGCGAAGGCACTGCAGTAATGAGTCATTATACAGACACAATGAAGGTAGATGTGAGGTCGTCACAGAAATGACTCTGTAGCACTTGATATTTATCATTCAGCCCGTTTCCCGGTGAGGCATCGATCACGTTAAGTGTTTGAACATCAATCTCTACTTATTCTGGACTGTGGAGCTTTGCTCTCATGACTCACTCTGCTCCGTGACGTGCTCTTCTCAGGAAAGTTTGATTTTGGAACGAGACGACAGACGACCAAGTCATTAAGCTCATTGTTTCCATAGGTTCTCCAAACAACACTTTAAGCTGATGTCCATCAGTGTCACTTCAGTGTTTTTTATTATAACATATGACAGCAAGCATTGTTATTTGAAGTTTTCTTTTCTTTTACTTAACACTACACAACAAAACCATGACATGCTCACAGTTCTCTACCTTTCACATTGATTTAGATGTTTTCAACAGCTGCAACAGTGTTTACAGGTGCAGCACTGACTTTCTATTTAGAAAATGGAAAATATAAAAACCCAGACTGGTTAATTAAGTTACGCTGGATTTTTTTAAACAAGATAAAAAAAAAGTTACAATTGAATTTGAGGTGTTTTAAAACCTTGTCAGAAACATGAACATTTGAATATATATCAGTGTAAGAAGATCTACCTAAAATTACAGAAACTCTCTTTCTTTGTCATGTATTTTGACTTTTTAGTTTGGCCCATATTCCATTCACTACAATGGAGGAGCTGGGATTCATGAGCTATACTGCAGCCGGCCACCAGGGCGTGACTCAGATGTTTTGGCTTCGCTTTTGGGGAACCGTCATGTCATCCATCTCTATATGTAGCTACAGTCTATGGTACCCCCACACAAAGGCTGCAAATCTCTCTTCTTAAAGAGATTAATATGATATTGTGTCAACAATATGAGGAACGGTAAAAACTTTAAAATATGTTCCACAGCCGCTGCAACTCCAAAGTGTTAAACTCAAAGTCAGAGCTATTAAAACGACAGAGCTACATGTAATAACTCAAAGTCAGAATGTGTGTGTGTGTGTGTGTGCATCTTCACAGCTGTTACTGCTATTGCTCAGAAGCCAAGTCACCTTTCTATTTAGCTTTTCTGCGCTTCTTTCCACCACCACTGAATGACTGATGGCCATGTTGATGAATGAGAAGTTATGTGCGACAGCTTGCTGAAAGAGGAAAAAGAAGGAGAGAGGTAGCCGAACCCCCCCCCCCCCTCCTGACGAGGCCTCTCTCTCTCTCTCTGTGTCCATGGAGGGACGGAGCGGTATGGAGGTGGGAACACTGGGATGCAGGATGAATGGATAGATGGCTTGTTAAGAAGGCGGTGAGGTATTACTTTAAAAGTTTCTCTCCACCCCCGTCGGAAGTCAGCAGGACAGGCGGTCGACGGCTTTTCCAGAGGATGGGAAACCTGGAGGTTGGAATTACTGCTCATTTGGAGAAGGCACGAAGTGAAGCCTGAGCTGCGGCTCAGCTATGATGTCTAAACCCAGAGTAGCCACAGACCTTTTTTTATCCCATTCTACACACCAAAGGCTCGTACATTTAAGCACCATGCCAGTGATTCTTTCATGTTCTAGCCAATTAAACCCCATAACATACAGTTTTACTGAACTATGTAGCTTCGCAGGTTGGAAAAGTAATTACATTGAAGCTGTATTATTGTCAAAGTTGGTGAAATATTCAAAAACCCACATTTAAATTCTTCTTGGTGAACATCTGCCAGGCACAGGACTTCCAGTGGTTTCCCACTTCCTCTTCTCTCCTGAACCTATCGCCCTCAGGCTCTGTAGCTCCACTTTAAGTATGAGGATATGAGAGCGCTATCTTCTCATCTAACTCACTGCAACAAGGCAAACAAGCAGATTTACCAACTGTAATAATAAGGTGAACATGGGTCGGAGCCAGTGTGCCCTGAGATATCCCCTTTCAGCACTGGCTCAAGAACAAAAATCGTATCTGCGGTGACACTCAACTGACCTCACAGGACAAATTCTCTTTTCATTTCAACCTTTCCTAAGAGGGGTCAAAGGTCATGGACAACTAGATGTGCAGGACATCAGGGGCTATACTCAAGGCACGAGTCGTAACCTGGTCCTGCTGACACACGCAAAGCTCCATACTGGCCCCACTACCCGCTATTATCTCCATGTCAAATCCGGACCTGCCTGGATACGTTAACATATGACGTGCGACCTGACTCGTCCTTACTCTCTTGTTTAAGTGGTTGAGTCATCCATCCATCCATCCATCTGTACGGCTTTTCCTTTGAGGGTTGTGGGGGGAGCTGGAGCCAATCCCAGCTGACATTGGCCAAGAGGTGGGGTACACCCTGGACAGGTTGTCACCGCATGAAGGGGCCAATACAACCATTCACACTGACATTCACACCTATGGTCAATTTAGAGTTTCTGATCAACCTGGCCCCAGCCTGCATGTCTTTGGACTGTGGCAGGAAGCTGGAGTACCCTGATGAAACCTACACACAGACGGGGAGAACATGCAAAGTTCCCACAGAAAGACAGAGGCTGAACGGGGAACCTTCACACTGTGAGAGAGTTGCTGTGGTTGAGTTGTGTTTTTGGAAAAGTCTCTGCTTAAACAAAAGTCAATACATTTATTCACTTTTTACAAGCAACAAAGCCACTGACAACATCTTAATTTTCTTTCAAAACACTTTGATGTACGAGCTAGTTCAGTGTCAGAAGAGAGCTTTGGTTCAGCAGAAGTGAAGGTGTCAAAGGTGATGGTGTTTTCGTAGGCTTTCGCAATAAAACAAATCCTTGCAGCTGACCTGGTGCAGGACTCGGGGACTCACAATGGATGTTTCCTGACATTTTAAACCTCAACACAAAGGCCCACTACAACTTCCAGGCAGAGAGCTAATTGATGCTAATGTAAAGTTCTCTGTATACTGAGTGCTTTAATGCAGTGTGGATCCACCTGTCGACACAGAAATATCATACAAATGGTCAGTAAAATGCTTTTCCAACATTTTACCTTTATTTCTTTTACGTTTAAATGGCTCATTTACTGTGTGTTCTTGAATCTGATAACTTTAATGATAAAAGCCCTTCCCAAAAGTAAGTGTGTGTGTTGCGAGAGCAGAGGCAGTGCATATTTGTGTGTAAAGTTGCTTTGCACTGGGACAATTACTCAGCCTGAGGATGAATGAGGTCTGTGGATGAGGTTTTTGTGTGTTTGTACGAGAGTGGACGGGAAGAGCAAGTGGAGGGGACAGAGAGGAGGAGCAGGGGGGACGTGGGCGAGTGATTCTCCAGATGAGATCTAATATGTGAGACGATGCATCCTAAAGAGACGTTTTCTCATGGGCCCAGCCCATGAATACAAATTCACCCCGCCACCCGCTCTGCACTGGAAGGACGGATGCACCTTGCTTCAACCCGTAGTGGAGAAGTACAGCCTGCGTTTTCCTTTTTTTTTCTTACCTCGACGTCTACTTCCATCCAATCACAAAACTCAACTGTTGTGACTTCATGGCAGCTGTTATGAGTCATCCATTCATACCTTTGTCTTGTAACTGAATCTGTTTGCTCTTATTCAGAGTCATGGGGCCTCGTATTTATAATGACGGCGTGGCGAGTGTCTGCGAGCATGTTGGCCAGAACATAAAATGGTCCCAATGAAAAGCAGCAGGTGAGTTTGTCAAAGGATGAAATGTGGAAAAATTAGTCTGCTTCTGTTGTCTGACCTCAGGGTTATCTGGACCTGTGTGTGTGTGTGTGCAAAAGGTGTAAAGGCATGTGTGCATATGTCTTTGATTAACTACTCGTGTGTTTGGTTTCATCTTAGTATGTGTGCATGTGTAAGCGTGCATGTAAGTATGTTTATGTGTGTGTGTGGGTATGTGAGTGTGTGTGTGTGTTCATTTGAATGTAAAGGCAAGTATGCATATGTCTTTGATGACATGCTTGAGTGTTTGCTTTTGTGTGTGTGTGTGTGTGTGTGCGAACAGCCTGTGAATGAACTGGGACCGGTCTTAGTGACATCACTATTTGGGAGGATCTGAGTGGCCAAGAAAGTCAATTAGAGTTAAACTGAGTTTACCAGCTGGCCGCTTAATGGCATAGGGAGAAAAAAATCCCAAAAAGGTGTGTGTGTGTGTGTGTGTGTATGTGTATGTGTGTGGGAGAGAGAGCGAGAAAGAGAGAGAGGAAAAGGGGAGGAGATACAAAAGGGAGGAACAGAGTGGAGAGGAAGGGAGACTCGTAGTAAGGCAGTTTAGGAACAAGAGGGAGTTGTTGCCAGTGATACAGCACAGACAGACTGATAGACACATGGACACAAGTCATCGTCCTCCTGCAGCTTTCATGCACAGCGACAGTGCCAGTGTGTTTTAAACAAGCAAGGGGTGGAAGTGCAGGCGACAGAGAAAGGGAGTTGCCTACGAGCAGAGGTCAGGCAGGCAGGCAGAAGGGAAGCCGGTGGATGTTTTTAAGAGTTTGCTTATCTGACACTGACAACAGGATGAGAAGCTGAGCGAGGGGAGGGAAACATGGAGCGAGCAGCATTACCTACAGGCCATTTAAATAGGAGGCATAGGAGAGACAGACACTGGCTCTAAAGGAAGAAAAAGAAAACGAGAGAAGGCAAAATTAGAGGTAAAGAGTCCACTGTGTCCATTCTGTCCAAAGGAGCGGGAGCGAGAGCCGAGGGATCGTAACACTGGAGCTCAAGGATAAACCATGGACTCTGCATACATCCCACCACACCTGGACGTGAGTACTACATCCCCATGCCTCTCCACACAGTCACACACACACACACACACACGCACACATGTCTGTCTGTCAAGCCACAGGCCACAGGAACAGCACTGCTGAACCCATTAGTTACTCTGGGGAAAAACACACACACATACACACACACACTATTGCACATGCATACACTGCTGGCACAGTGTGTTGCTCAATCAAAATCTTGTCCGGTAAGCAACTTATAATGCAAGAATAATGTGCCCATTATGAGTTCAAAGAGCAAAACGTAACTCACCACCTCTGCAACGTACACAGTCTGAACTGGCCGTCAGTCGTCACACTCTGCAGCTTTTAATGTGAAAAGCAGAGGTGTGTTTTTGTTCTGTATTTCACATCGGTTTAGCTGTCAGACGCACAACGAGAGCAGTCTCTGCAGCCTCCGGGAGTCACGGGGTGGATATCTCAGTATTTCCACCGATGCCTCTGCAGCGATGTGCCTCAGCAGCGGGGGGGGGGGGGCCTCCTGTTAACCACAATGCACTTGTGACACCCAGAGACCTCCGCGCGTCCCTGGCTCAGGCAATAAGAGATTCTGAGGTGGGGGGGGAAGAGGAGTGAGAGGATGAAGGAGATGAGTTGTGAAGACATGGAGACCTGTTGATGCTCAGCTCCAGCTCATATGAATGAGACTAAAGCCAAAATATAAGTGTGTGTGTGTGTGTGTGTGATATCATTTAGGCAGTTGTGTAGTTTGATCAGGAAAGCACCAGATTTTATCCATAGCTGAATATCCACTAAACCAAACCAGTGTGTGTGTGTGTGTGTGTGTGTGTGTGTGCGTGCATGTGTGAGTGTGTGTGTGTGTTGTGTGTGTGATTTTGTAGGGACCTAACTCTGTTTACACAGTCACATTTTGGGTACTTGTGTTCCTAATGGAAACAAAAAGTAAGTCGCTACAACGTCAATCATTAAGTTCGAAGGTGAGGATGTATTATAGGATTAGGTTTAGGTTGGAGTCTCCCACCTTAGATAAACCCACAAAGTTACAGTTTTACAGAGTGCAACAATAAAGACAGAGCGATCCACCAGTCTCTCTCTCTCTCTCTCTCTCTCTCTCTCTCTCTCTCTCTCTCTCTCTCTCTCTCTCTCTCTCTCTCTCTCTCTCTCTCTCTCTCTCTCTCTCTCTCTCTCTCTCTGTGTGTGTGTGCGTGTGTGTCTAAATCTATTTCCAACTGCTGTCACGTATTAACAACCGAGTTTCTCCATAGTTATACATCTTGGCTTGTGTTTCTGCGTAGGTGTTAGTGACGCCCAGCTGTTAGCATGTGTTTTAACCCAGTAGTGTTCTTATCGTGTGTGTGTGTGTGTGTGTGTGTGTGTGTGTGTGTGTGTGTGTGTGTGTTTGACGTCTGTGTCATTAGCCAGCTAATCGGTCCAGCTGGGATGAATTAAAGTGCGGTTCTAATAGAGTCCAATAAAACCACACAGCAGCGTATACCTGGAATATTGTTCTAATGATTTCATCTGTCACGCCTCAGAAAGCAGAATTACAACTCCCCTCGCACCTGTGTTGGACCACTTCTCACCTCACCCCCATTAAATGTTAGGTTCGCAGCTCAAAGTGGTGCGTTAATGACTAGTTAAACATGTGGAATATTATGCAGTCATAACCCCACATTTGATTATACTTTAGCAAGCATGCTCGTTTTATGTAACAGTGTGAGGGCCACTGTGGAAAAAGAGCCGCACTGAGCACATGTATCCTCTGAAGTGTTCTCAGGTGTGGACGTGCACGCTGTGCATCACATTCAGGTTCCTGAGGCTGTCCAACATGACATAGTTGTCAAGTACTTGAGTAAGCTCAGAGTGAAAAAATGAACCCTGTGGCATATATGCTGCCCGTATCATGTTCTGAAAGAATGGGAGACGGCAGCACAGAAAAATGAGAGCTGGACGGGGTGAGGGAGAAATCAGCGAGAGCAAGAGGAGGAATTTGGGAAAAGAAACACGGGAAGAACAACAGGAAGGGAAAGTTGAGGGACCAGGCATAACACGAAGACAGCAGCGGTGGATAAATCAGCCGGCTGCGGTGACACTCCGGCCCTCTGGCCCCGACAGCAGTCGGCCGCACTCTTCCGCAAAAACACCATTCATTTAAGGCATAGGAAAAAAGGGCAACGTTTATGTGGGGAGGAGGGAATGGGAAGGTGATGCAGAGAAGCACGAAAACACTTAGCGTATGACAACATGGAGGAAAGAGCGATGGGACAAAGTTCAAGGAATGCAAAGAGGAAGGAGGAAGAGGAAAGCGAGCAGGGTTTGAAATAAACAGATAAAAAGAGAGGCAGAGAGAGGAGCATGACAGAAGACATCAGAGGTCGGAGGTTTTAATCAGCAAGACCAGAACGACACGAGGCAGGCCGGCGACAACACCCGCCTGCCACCCGCCAGGGTCACGCTACTGTCTGCTCGGGAGGTCAGGTCACATCCAATATGTCTAATAGGCTGAGCTGCATGTTTGCACACAGGGAGAAAAAAAACTAATGCTGCTGCTGAGCCTCAACCCTTCATCCCACCTTATCCCTGATCCATTCATCATTCAGCTCTCCTCCTTTCACTGGGCCTGGATATTCTTTGCCCGGTTTAAATTAGATAGAAGCAGTCACAACACAAACACCCAGGGAGAAGAGAGAGAGGCTGCATGTGTGTCACAGCGATGTAGGGCGAGCTGGCCTCCGTTCCTCTCTCTCTCTCTCTCTCTCTCTCTCTCTCTCTCTCTCTCTCTCTCTCTCTCTCTCTCTCTCTCTCTCTCTCTCTCTGTCTCTCTCTCTCTCTCTCTCTCTCTCTCTCTCTCTCTCTCTCTCTCTCTCTTTCTCTCTCTCTCTCTCTCTCTTTGCGTCAATGCTCCTCCGCCTCGGTCGCCCATGCTGAGGCACACCCTGTGCTGAGTGACGACCTTGTTGTGTGAACCTTTGAACCTCGGAGTCACCTGGGTGGTTTTTCTAGGTGAGGAAAGTACAGGAGAGAGGTGGTGTTGTTGTCCTTAATCTGCTTTACAAGCCTCCGCAGTATATGGGAGAGGCCGTCCTGCACAGTGTCTAATCTATAATTGTCCTCCACCGCGTTGCCTCAGGTAAAAACAGCCTTGGGTGTGGCTGCGAGCGTTTAATGGATAGCTAGCGTCGATCCCACGCTTTGGAGGTGGCTCATTTTCCCAGGGCTGCCCTTTGAACCGCATACCACATGACCAACACACACACATACACGCAATTACACGTGCATAAAAATATATATACGCCTTCACACCTGTGACCTGCTTTTAACCCTTTATTTCAGGCAGAGTGATGAGATTAGCCGTCATTACAGTGTCATTATGTGTTCGCTCAGCCATAAACGCCTGTGTTATCTCGCTGCACAGGGCCCAATCAATCCTCTGTCCCTTACAGAGGTGAGATAAAGAGATAGAGAGGAGTGATATGAGAGTGCTTGGACAAGGAAAGAGATCGACGCAAACAAACAGATCATTTATACTTGTTCCTTCACCAGGGGTACATGATGCCAGTAGAAGTTTAGTTCATTTGCAGTTCAGATCGTCAGGTCAAAAGCTTTGACCTTTTTTTCTCACCTCAACCTCTTCATGTCAAAAAGGCCCTTAACTCTAACAGGGTTCTAATTACTGGCTCAGCTATTAACAGCTGCACTACAGAGGTGCAGGGTGTTAGCCAGGTCACAGTGGTAATTGTGTGACCCCTGTCTGTGGCCATGTTCCCGCACTGGGGGGGTGATAAGCTGATCTCTTGTTTTAAGTCAGCAGAAAGGCAAAGTTAACAGAGTAAAGTTCAGCTAAAGGAAAACTGATGACAATAATTCTGCTCGGAGTGAAATGGGAAATCTGCTTTGTGACTGGGAATCCATAACACAACAGCACACACTTCTGCATAGAAGAATGGAGATTAAAGAGGAACCAACGTTTGTTCCACAACAGTTGCACATTTGTGCACAAACACACAAATGAGTTGAGCAGTGTGGGATTGCTGTCATTACCACTGAATGCAAAGATGATTTTAACTTTCCCAGTACCAGGTCATTATCATCCTGTATTACATCTGTTTCTACACACAAAACCCTGAAGAACTTTTTATTTTCACATTTCCTGCAGATTTTGGACATGAAACAAGACATTATAATAATGACAAATGTTCATACAAATGAACTGATACAATTCAGTCATGTTTGCCGATATTCACAGATATGAAAACGTTTATTTTACAGGATAAACAATACAGACAAGATCTTCATTCGTGTTTACATTTTACTTTACAAAATATAGAAGGAAATTTATATATTCTATTGTATTTGTGTTTTCTTTTGATTTATAGTTATTTCTAATAGTTTATGGCCAAACTGTAAAATCTAATCTCAATTGCATTTCTCTGTGTTTGATAACAACATCTTAGGATTCACTGTTGTATTTTTTTATATATATACTTATCGGCCGATATATTGGCATTAGAAATGTTTTATTTGTTGATATCAGTATCTGAAGAGGCCCCTAAAAATCCATATCGCAGGGGCTTTCATTTAGATGAAATGAGTTGGAGGAAGTTGTAGAATCGATTTACTTACAGTGTCCAATGATTTGAAGGGGAAGAGAGATGTAAAAGTCTAGTTATCTGTCGTTGACAGTCCACAGTCCACAGCCCTTGATTCTATCTGTCATATCCAGGACTATGATCTCTTTCACACTCTGTAGGATTAAATCCCAGATAGAGACGTGTTAATTACTCCTGCTGAGGTGTCCTGTGAGATGTATGGGTCTTGGGGGTAAAAAGCCATAAATTAACAGAGAAAAAAGCAAAAGTCGCAAAGTTTCTACAGCCAGGAGTAACAAGCAAGCAACTTTGCATGGAGATGTGGACAGTAAATTTCTTGAACATATGCCACATGAAGGCTGAGGACTAATGAGAAACTAGTGTGTCCAGGAAGGAGAAGACACAAGCATGATATACAGAGTCCCGGAGCATTTGTAGGAGCTATGTCTTTTGCAGATTTCTCAACAAACACTTTATATTGTGTCATTATATCATATGATTTACATAGATCCTGTATAAAACAGGAACACACAAATTCAAAGGACTTTAAAAAAAAGACAGAGAAGTGCTGTACAACCTGCCTTCATGGATTTTCCTTTTTTTGTCTTTTCTCTCTTCCGTTACATGTCCACACCTGTCCTACAATCATTTCTCTTCATCCCCCTCCCAGGTCCACCATGTTCCCTGCTAACCTCCTGCTCCTCATGGTCCTGCTGCTACCTCAAGCCTCGTCTGGTCGCCAGGGTGGAGACACCAGCGAGATCGACCATGGCAGGGTGTCCCCCACGCCTTCCCCCTTGTCGCACCCACCCGCCGCCTCCCTCCTGGAGCCGAGTCTGGCGCAGACCATCCAGAGTCTCCTCCTGAGCCGGCTGGGCCTCCAGTCGCAGCCCGACCCTCGGCCCGGAGTGCCGGTTCCCCGGTACCTCCTGGATCTTTACCGCTTCCACCAGCAGCAGTACCATCTAGTGGAGGACCCTACATTCAGCTTCCCGAGCCAGCACATCCAGCAGGCCAACACTGTCCGTAGCTTTCACCACAGTGGTAAGCTCGTCATGACGTCATACTGTCAAACAATTTTATTGGATTAAAATATCTGGATCATTGTCTGAATTGAGCTTGACCTTTGAACTGTTGTTCCAGAGAAACTGTTTACTGTTGTATTCTTTTATCAGCCATAGATGCAGGATAAAGATCTTATTTATGACAGCAGATGGTGTTTGTTGTGACACACGTTGTGTCACAATCAGTCTTCTTATCAAAAGATGTGTGCTCACTCTGCATGGACACTTCTGCTCAAATATGTATTATCCTCTTACAGGGCCTCCAAGGTCCCAATAACTTTAGTGCAACCAGTTCTGGAATAAAATGTATCTCCTGTTTTAATTTAATCAGACATTGCTTTACAAGAAATTTAAGAGCATTAAAGAAGCCTTATGTGGAGATTAAAAAAACTAAAATGATAAAGCTCTTGCAAATCAATTTTAATGCAAGGTCACTGTATCAGATTTTGCATCACTGAATGCATGTTGTTGTATAAAGAATAGACCTCAAAGTAAAGGCTTTTTATAGAGGTCGCTCAATTTTACTAGAAACCCTGGTGTTCCTGGAGCAGCACAGAGAGAATAATTAATGGCCACCCTCTGCAAGACATTTCTACAACATTATTAGAAGTTTATATTAGATAATATTGTACCTTGGTTCAGGGAATTCCTTTACAAATTTAAAATAAATCAAATATAAGCTGGTACAATGCTATTGTTATAATGTGTAATGCCCTCAACACAGCAGCCAACTTTGCCTTGTAGGTAATCTAGCCTTGATTCTGATACAATAAATACAATAAACTATTCACTATAGATTGGACATAACAATTAGAAGCACTTACAACACTTACTCAAACATATATGCTTTTTGCAAAAAGCCAAGGCCAGACCACGCTTTGTGTGATATTTTCTAGCAAAACTTTTGTCAACATGAACTTCCCATAGTTTTTCTCCTGGTAACTTAACAAGAAGAAATATTACAGATTCTTTGCATCTCATGTAAAATGAAGTAAATCCAAACCGCACTGATCTCCCACACTGTCTTGTCTCTCTTCATTTTTCTCTTAGAGCACCCTAGAGACAGTTCCACCGCCGATGATCGTAAGAGGGTGCACATTTTCTTCAATATTTCCTCCATCCCTCAGGATGAGAGAGTGCTCTCTGCTGAGCTACGGCTCCTCCGCAGTGTCAGAGCCTCCCTGGGCCCCGGCCCGCACAGATTGAACCTATACCTCTCTGAGCAACACGAGGAGCCCACCCTGCTGGAGACAAGATTGCTCACCTCTGGCCTCCACAGTCATAAAGCAAGTGGTTTCTGGGAGGCCTTTACCCTAAGTGCGGAGCTCCTCCATGAGGCCCTCTCTCGTAGTGGCAGCCTGGGCTTTCTCCTGGAGGTCAGACCTGAGAACAGCACCTCCTCCTCCCCTGATTGGAGCCTCTCCTCAGAAGCCAGTGAGGAGGAGGCAGAGAAACACAAAAAGGGCCACCTGAGGGTATGCAGGTCTGTAGGTCAAGACGAGCATAGCTGGGCCCAGGAGAGACCCCTCTTGGTGACTTATAGTCATGACGGGCGTGGAGAGCCTTTGGTCAAACATGGCAGGAGGACCCCAAGTGGCGGCCAAAGGATGAGAGGAAGAAAAGGGACAAAGGAGAGGGCGAGGAGCAACAGCAAGGGCCGCAGTAGGGACCAAGCCTGGGCAAGGGCCAAAAAAACAGTTTACACAGTGCCGGGTTGGGGGGGTGATAAGGATGGGGTTGGTTGGAGCGAACGAGGGAGGGTGAAAAGAAATGGCGGGCGTGCTGCGAAACTGAAACGCCTTTCTCGCAACAGATGCCGCCGCCATCCTTTGTACGTAGATTTCAACGATGTTGGCTGGCACAAGTGGATCATTGCACCCAGCGGCTACGACGCCTTCTTCTGCCTGGGAGAGTGTCGCTTCCCCCTGGCCGACCACATGAACTCCTCGAGCCACGCCATGGTGCAAACTCTGGTAAACTCAGTGAATGGAGCAGTGCCGCGGGCCTGCTGCGTCCCCACCTCCCTCAGCCCCATCGCCCTGCTCTACCTGGACCCTCAAGACCGGGTGGTGCTGAAGAATTACCAGGACATGGTGGTGGAGGGCTGCGGCTGCCGGTAGTGGGCTGCAGAGACTCAGCAGGGGGAGTCGGGACATGGACAGATTTGTAATCGAAGGAGAAGACAGAAGCGCGAAAAGGCAGATGGTGGAAGAAGATGGTGCAAAAACCTGATAACTGTAAACAGACTGATAGAGACAAATGTAGCAGCAGGAGGGAGATAATGGATATAGCGGCTAAATCCTCATTATCAGGTGCAAGAAAAAGTGTCATAGATAGACGAGGAAGAGAAACAGACACGATCGACCACACAGAGATAAGACGATTTGTCAGAGGAAGAGGAGAAAGAAAAACACAGATAAACTGCCAGGAATTACTTTTCTCGTTTTCCCATTTAGCAACAATACAGCTGTGTGCACCATCAACCGACTGATGGTTTCTCTCACGAGAAACCAGCGCTTTAACATCAGAAGGTGTCTATTCTATATTCCAGTGTTTGACACACATCACTCCCACATCAGTGTCTGACAGGCATGCGTGTGTGTAGCTGCAGTGGAGGGCGGACGAGATGACAAACAGAGGCCGTTGTGGAAATGCATTTTAAGCTCTGAGGCAGAGTTTAAACAATTCTGTGTCTTTCTGATGGACTCACTGATGATGAACTGTAATTAGCAATACGACAAAGGCACCAGCATGGCATCTAAACTTTGTGTGACAGCGTTGTTTCTGCAGAATTTGAACCAAGAAGTAAGGGCCCAGACTGTCGCTCACAAGCACCCCTACATCACAAGCTATTTAAAACCACAACAATAATGCTGAGGAACTATTATGCTATTTGTTTGAATGTACTACTATCACTATTATTTAAAAAAAGAGACTTTTTTTGTACATTTCTTTTGCAGACGTGAAGAAAATCCAAGTGACGGTTGTCTTGTGATTATACGTAATTCATGAACATGAATGGCAATTCTAACTTAAAAGACACAATATGTATTTAAATAGCAGCAATATGGTGTATTTAATCTTGAAAGTATTTAAGATACCTGCACTCAACAAAGCCTACAGCAAACGGAGAGACCGCGGTCGACATGGAGTAAGTTATGGAAGCTTTACATCCGTACAAATGTTCAGTGTGTTGAATTAACAGTTCCTTCAACCTCACAACTTTACCATTGCACATATTTTGGTGTCCAACACATGGTAGCAGGCATCAAAAGCTCAACTAACAAGTCAACTGAAAGCTCTCTGTATTGTAGCTACTGAAGTGTGTAACAGCAGGTGTCTTTGTTAGTTGTGTCTGCATGTGTCAAGATAAAAAAAACGGAAGACTGATATTGAACCTGGGACTTTAGTGCCTTTCAAACAGGGGCTGTAAACGTGTTCTCTGCTGAGCTTTAGTAATTGTTTTTTCAGTGTCGCATTTTTCTCTCTAAATGGAAACATTTAAGCAAAAGCTTGTAAAATGTTTGACAATATACCTCTAATAAACAAAGCAAACAGCACCAACTGTCACAAGGTTTTTCCTTTGTGTTTTTTCCTTCATGCAATGTTTGCAATTCTTTGCTGCAGCCTACAAGTCTGTGAAAAAACACATTCAGTATATTACATATACATTGTGGATTTATTACTATGTTCTGGATGATTAAGGAAGTCATATGCAGGAGTGTTTCAAAGGACTTTGGAAGCCCCAGCCAAAGGTGATGTACCAGGGGGGCCCAAAAATAACCTCCCTACCAAAAAAACCATTCTTTGAATATCAAAATTATAAACAAACTTAGTGCATTCTGTGCACACATATTAGAGTGTCGCAATTTTCTGCCCAAACCTGACCAAGCCTGAGTGAGAATTAGTCGAGCCCGTCCAGAACCTGCTTTGCCTGCCTTGCTGCAATGCTCCTCACCATATGTCCCACATTGAGCAGGTTTGTTAAAATGATTGTTTATCTGAGGAAGTAGCTTCAATTTCTCACATCGATACAGCTGCGAGTTCGAGATCAAGGTTTAAATGCAGGAGGAAATGTCCTCTCTCCGCTGCACTTCCTCTCTGACAAAACCAGCGAACCGCCGTATCAATTCACTCCACCGCCCACGAGCCGCACACACACACTTCCTGATCGCAGATATCTCATGGAGGCAGAGAGCGAGAGAGTCAGAGAGAGCAAGAGGAAAGGTAGATGAAGGGATGTGCGGTCACTCCTCTGCAATTCCTCTTTCTATGAACGGAGAGGTCAAACAAACTCAGCTGTCTTCTGCCTCCACATTCCTGCATGATTGAGAAGTGGACCCTGACATCTCAGCCACCACCACTGCCACCAGATGGACAAGCTCAGGATTTGATTTCACACCAAATATAAGGTGTGAACTGTTTGCACAAGCTGCAGAGAATGAAAAATACAAGACACAAATTCTGAGATTTTTGAGAAGAAAGTCATAATATTACAAGAATAAAGTCATCATTTAAAGGTACAGTGTGTAGAATTTAGTGACATCTAGTGGTGGATTTGCATGTTGCAGCTGAATACCCCTCACCTCACCCTCCCCTTCCAAACTTTAAAGATAGCCTGTGGTCACCTTCAGCACAAAAACTCAAAAGGTGTTTAATTTGTCCAGAATGGGCTGCTGTAAAAAACATGGCAGCCTCTGTAGGCATTTCCTCCTCAACAAAAGAGGTAATTTCCTCCAAGTCCGGTCCTTGTTTCAGAATAGACTCAATTTTTAGTCCTGATATTTATGATAATGTGTTGCTGATATAACATTATATTGTTGCTTGTGAAACCTATAGAAAACTGAACAAGAAATTCCTTATTTTATCACAGGCAACAGGCGGTTTCCAACATTTTCTGCTCAACGTGATATTTTTTACCTAAACCCTGGAACTTAAATCTTAGGAATTCCGCGAGATTTAAGGTGGGAAATAAAATAAAGAGATGTTTGAGCCTTTATATTCCTTGAACATTACCAGTTTTCAGGTAGCCTGCGAGGTATACTCAATAAACCAGACGTTGTTCATGACTATAAGGTGCCAGTGGTGCAGTGTCTGGTCTGAATCCTGTCCAATCAAAACCAATTCAGCCACAGATGTTCAGGAAGGGTGCTGCGTCCTCTCCAAACCTCCAGATAGAAGTGAGAGGAATGTCTGTGTATATATTGAAAAATTAGATTTTATTACATATGTCTCAGTGCTGCTCATGCAGGCAGACAGGAGACTGTCTTGTCCTGACACTGAGTTTCCTGAAATCAAAAAAAGGCCTTTGTTGCATGTTGAATGTTTTCATGTCCCAGCCTGTGTTCACCAACAACAGTTCCACTGCTGCAGAGCTCTCCTATGTGATAGGTCGACATCAAACAGGGTCGATCTATCAAAGTTCCCTCTTGACAATATTTACAAGAAAATCACAAAACCAGCTTTGCAGCTACATGAAAAGAATGAAAGAAGACCTTCAATAAAAATGTTGTAGTTCTTGGCATCTCAGCAGAGGAGTGTGTGTGTGTGTGTGTGTGTGTGTGTGTGTGTGTGTGTGTGTGTGTGTGTGTGTGTGTGTGTGTGTGTGTGTGTGTGTGTGTGTGTGTGTGTGTGGGGATAAAGATGCGTACATCACATGTGTCATTAATCATGTTTGGTGCGTCTCCCGGTTTGGAACCAGTACAACTGATCTCATGGGCTGTAGCACATCGTGCTTCACTGAATGGTTGAGCAATGACCTCTGACCCTTTTCCTCCGTGACCCCTGCTCACTCTTTCACCTAACTCATTCTTTATTCTACATTTCCCGACGTTCCTATCTCTCTTATCCTTCAGCATCCCCTTTGTAAATCATCACTTTTATCTCAGCCTATTTGTCAATCACCTGTCCATCCTCACACAGGTTTCGCTCGCAAACCGTTTCCTCTTTCAACCTGACCCGACGAGTCGTTCTTTTCCCAGGAGCTAGATTAGAAGCAGGTGTTTAGCTGTTTGTCCCATATGATGAGGTGAGACTAGAGATTATTGATAAACCCTGACCTGTTGGTTCATACACTTGTATATGCAACTTATTAGATATTTTTACAAACAAATTAAGATAAAGCAAATAAAGCCCAACTCTAAACCTTTTCTGTTTTGTAAGCTAATTG
The DNA here is from genome assembly GCA_026259375.1 of Verasper variegatus. NCBI lineage: Eukaryota > Metazoa > Chordata > Actinopteri > Pleuronectiformes > Pleuronectidae > Verasper > Verasper variegatus. The sequence goes on from CM048047.1 coordinate 15,938,998, forward strand.
AAAAGGGAACTTGATTCTTGGTCTTGAAGTGTTATGGTTTATTTTTTACTCTCTACCAGACCTTTGTGGTGAAGAGGGCAATGAGTCGCAGGCCAAAGCTTATGATTTGCTGGTCTATGTTCCAACCCTCACCTAAGTTCTGAGTAGTGACCAAAAACCGATATCACGAATAAAAACGGTTGAAATGAGTTTTTCTCCTTCATGTGGCTGGGCACCAGAGTTTGGAAGTAGAACTGTTACTCCTTCACGTCGGAAAGGGGACAGTTGAGGTGGTTAGGGCAACTAACCAGATTCACTCCTGCGCACCGTTCATGTGAGATTTACCAGGTTAGTCCAACCAGGAGGAGAACTAAAGCTATAAGGAATATATGTTTGACATTCTCAGATGATCTGAGACATAAAATGTGCATATTGTGCAGTGGAAGATAAAGAGAGATAGATACCTAGATATTGAGTCTGCACGTTGACAGATGACTCACATCTATGTTTCAAACACGTTTCGTCTTCTTCCTCTCACAGGTGCTCTGGTCGTGTATTCTTAACGGTGAGGTTGTGGATCACAAACACAGGATATGACCAAGCTTATCTTGTCAGGTGTGGAGTCTGTTTGAGGCTGGGTAGCAGCGGCCTTGACCCAGACAACCCTGAGCAGCAGCTCCCCTCAGTCCATAAATCATGCAGAGGAGCCACATGTTGAGGGCTACACCCTGTGACTGGGCTGTAAGGACCCATGGCCACACTTCTCACCAGGTGTCTGGATTTATCTGTGATGTACCCCAGATAAGCAGAGGGAGAGCAGGAGGGAGTACAGATGCCTCGCATTACAGGGAGTTATTCAAGGAGTGGTCGTGCTCTTTGAGGGTTATTAGTTAATTACAACCAGAGTGCTGGTACACTGAAAAACATCGCACAGGAACAACAGATTTCTCTGATTAACTCGTCAATATTCACATTATGTGAATTTCAAGTTAATTCAATTTGTGTAGTTTTATTTATTGTAAAATTTAAATAAACATTTTCAAACAAAAATGTAACATTTGTTATTTTATCTTCACTTCTTCTGACTTATATGGATGACTTCACTCTCCTCATAAAATTCGATTTTTAAAGAAACACAACTGGCATATCATAAGATTTCCCAGCACGCATTGTTTTAGAGTTAAAACGCTCTAGGAAGTGTGTTTGCTGTTTCACGGTGACCGTTAACATTGCATCGTTAGCTATTTTGAGCTGCTGCACTTACTGTAGCTATGTTAAATTGACAGCTTTGTCCCCATTGTGCAATGAATCCTGGGATAGGCTTGGCCTGAAAAGGAAACATCCATTGAATCCTTCATTGCTCTGGAATGGGAGGACGCATTTCTCAGTTGCATTTGAAGGAGCCTTTGAAATGGGACAGCCATATATTTGATCTGTATTTGATCTTCAAATGCAGCTTCCAAAGGCTGCAGCCCCTGAATTGGGACACAGCTATGATGTAAACATGCTGTGTGATCCCACACAGGCAATTCACTGTTGTTTCATTGGTTCCTACCCCCACACATTTATAATTTAACAGTCAGATTGTGAAAAATTGTGGACTTGGCAAAGAGGCCCGGCTACAAACAGTGTGTGCCTTTTTGAACAGCAATGATAAATAAAAGCCAAGATGACAGTGATACAGCAGCAGCAGGAGAACCAGCACATCACTTATACTGCCGAGGTCACGGACCCTTAATGGCTCCAGAAGATTCCCTTTTGGACATCAGAAACAGTTTTCAATCATGCTAACCCCTTAAGTACACTAAATTGCAGTTTGATCCATATAGTGTGTCACACAATAAAATGATAGTGTCCCAAATCACTGTAGCAGATGTAGATGCATCCACCAGTTGTGCTGCTGCTGCTGCTGCTGCTGCTGAGTTGGTGGTTTCAGTCTGGAAAACATAAAACAGATAGCGAGGGTTTTGGGTTTCAACTCCGAGCTACAAAGACAGAGTCATGCTGAAAGTGAGTGAGCGAAACTGGACCTCTGGGTCGCAGAATGAGGCAGGTGCAGCACGTCAAAACGCCACGCAAGCAGGCCGGAAGCAGGCCTTTCATGAGCCAGGGCAGTGACCCCCGAAGCCAGGGAGGAGGGCGGCTGTGTCTGTCCTTCTGTCTGAACTTTCTCTCTTTCTCCAACTGTGTGTTCTTCTGATGTCGTGATCGAGAGGTTGCTCAAAGACCAGCTGTGGTCCCAGAATCATCCTTTTCAGTTTGTGACTCAGAATGTATCCAAACCCCAGACAGCAACTTCACCAGATCAATACCAGTTTGAACAGTGAACAAATCAACAGCGGCTCTTTTTCTTCCTGTTCTGTCCTCTGTCATCTGTCCATCTCTTCATTTATGTCTTCAACTCGTCTCTATCTTCCCTCCTCGTATTTCCTTACAGCTCATGGATGAAAATTGTGTTTTTACAGGTGCTTCACAATATGGATGCTCTCCCTGCTTGAATGGAAATTGCATGCATTCCTTTCCTCCTCTCTGCTATTCCTGCTTTCTCTCACCGCCTCTGATTTGCTTTTGAGACTCGAGGATCGAAGGAACTATTCATCTGGAAACAAGAAAAGGGAGCACATATTCTCAAGCTTATTTCTACTGGGATAGATGCTAAGGACAGAGGCAGAGATCTGGATATTTACCTCGCCTGGAACAGTCATCGTTAAAAGGTTCCCTTTGACCACATACAGTTTGTTTAGGGGTTGGCCTGAGATAGTTGGCACAAATGGTTGCCACACATTAGAAGCCTCCCATCTCCCTCTCTTGTCATGGTTGGATTCTGACATATCTGATGTAAAACATAGATTCAATTTGCGAAAACTTGGAATCATTCTTTAAAATTTGCTGCCGTAGAAAGCTGTTTGAACGTTGTCTGAAGAAATCATCATTTAACTGGAATCATTGCTAAACCTGTGTCCTCAGTGGTCTCAGTCACTCATATTATAAATCCCATAGCAGCAGGGTAACAGCAGCATAAACACATCTATCACTGATGCTGAACAGTTGATGAGCGAAAAGAAAACAAGCAAACAGAAATAAGGGGATAGAATGACCTGAAAAAGAAACTGCCAAAAGGCCCGTCAAGCAAAGGGGAGAGAGATGTAAGGAGGAGGAATCAAGTGGTGAAGGAAAAGAGAGATGGCGAGGGGAAACCGAGGAGCTGGTGGACAGCTGCTGGTCTGTTTACTTGAAGAATATCACTCTTCTCCAGATGTTTAGCAGCACACACAGGAAAAGGGAGAGAGAGAGCATTGGGGAGAGAGCGACACAGGGATGTGAGTGATTGGAGGTTCAGTGACGGCTGCCAGGTCGGACTCATCGTGGCGTATTTTATGACTTGCACATTCTAGGTGAAAAACACAAGACTCCACTGATTCCCCCCTGAAATCACCTCAAACACTACATTGAAAGTAAAGTTAAATGGATAAATGTTAATCCCAATGTGGATATCATCTGTCAACCAACTCATGTCATCATGCAGAAAAAATTAGGTAGTGCTTTATTTCGTTCCACAGTTCCACATGCACCTCTAATCTCTGGCTTGATTTCCAGGTTTTGGGACCAGTGGGGATTTTTTCTGGCATGTGGCCTCTCATCTCATCCAGGGTGTCGGGAGAAAGAGGCTAAAACCGCAGGATTTGGGATTTGCTGTTAAATTCTGCAGGGTGAAATTTACTCCTGTACAAGTACATCTGCTGAATCTGAGGGAGCTGTCGGTGTGTTTCTGTGTCTGACACCAAAGTCTCCTTCCAATCGGGCAGCAAGAGGGGGGAGGAGGGTAAAAGCAAAAGGGAAAGAAAGTGAGAAGAGGTTAAAACTCAAAGTGGAACCTGAAGTTTATTAGTTTCACTAACATGAGAGGTCGTGTGTAATCCCCTTTCATCCCAGCGCAATACACTTCTGTAAAGGCCTAAATAACAGGAAAAGTCTGTGAACCAACACAGTGTCAGAGTGTAAAATAAAGGAAAGGTCATTGAACTTGATGAACAATCACCATGGGTGATATTCTTAAAATAGAAAAGACAACCTCCTCCCCTCTTCCTACTTTACCTCCCTTCCATCCTTTCGTATGCGCGGCTTTGTGCGAGGTCATTTTTCATTATACCGTCTCTCAGTTCTAAACCCCTTCATTGCAATTGCACATGTGTCTGAAAGCAGAGCTGATAACAGACGCATGAATAACAAGGGCCCATCACTGAGCAGCAGCAGTACATGATGCTCCTGAGATGCATTAACACAGGCCGCAGCTTTTCCAAACTCCCTCCCTGCGAAAAAAAGTACAAAAAGGAAGAGAAAAGAAAGAAAAACTGAGACAGGGAGAGGGGAAAGAAAAAGAGAGACGAGGGAGGGGAGGCCTGGCATAAAGATTAGATTAGCACTTTAAAACATCTGTGAACTCGTCCGGCCCAAGCTACCGCTTCCCCACAGATTTGGGCCTGATCTCACATTTTCTTTTACTCCATCTCCCCTCCCCTGCTCTTCACTTCACTCTCGTCCACCCTCGTCCCCTTTCTTGTGGTTAGTCTGCTCGGTTTTGTTCCATTAATGACCTTTTGGTTTAACGGTAAGGCTATTGTAGTAGTGCATTATTACACGCATTTTTATTTTTAGTAGCAAAAACCCCCTGAACAGAAACTAATGAAGGATAAAGTTATCCAAAAACCTTCAATGAAATCCCCTCAATGACTTAAACAGAAAACAAATACAGTCCTGTCAAGATTTTAATGTCCAGTTTTTGTCAAAACTGATTAAGAGAGAAGTGTTGATTCGACTTAATGGTCATTTTAGAGTTTTGGGGTTTTTTTTGCTGTTGAACTGATTCATTAAATAGAGTGTTTCTGTTGTTTATCTCGTCCTCATTCATAAATGGTGTGGAATAGAAGAAATGAATGATTCAAATTGAATAAGTATGACAGATTAAAAACAAAAGAAAGACCTCAGTGCAGTTTCAGTCTCCATAAATTGTCTTTCCATATGAGGTCCCCATGACCTTTGACTGCTAATCAGTTCATCTTTGAGTCCAAGTGACGAGTGGTAAAAATGTGAAGAAATTCCCAAAAGCCAGACTTGAGATGTCACATTCAAGACAAGACATTTTGTGAGGCCACCATGACCTTTGACCTTTGATCACTTAAATCTTATCAGTTCTTCTTTTGTACTAAATTTTAAGAAATTCCCTCAAGTTGTGAGATGTTGTGTTGACAAGAGCAAAAACATGTTTTGTAAGGTCACAGTGACCTTGGCCTTTCACCATCAGATTCTAATCAGTTCATGCGTGAGTCCAAAAGAACATTTTTACCAAATTTGAAGAAAATCCCCTTAGCCATTCTTAAGATATTGTGTTCACAACAATGGGACGGATGGACAACCATAAAACTGGCCTGACCCAAGCACTGAGGCGAAAAGGGATTTTAAAATCCTATATCTTTAACAAAACTGGGATTGAATCCCACACATGAATTTGAGCTTGATCGTGAATTCACAGCACGAAACAGGCTTTCTATGAAGAGCTACAGCATCCACACGCCCATCTTCCCAGAGGGTTCATCTTTTAAGGCTTGATAATGTGTGTTACATTAAACACCCTCTTCCAGTCTGTTCGTCCCTGCATGCGAAAGTGAGGGACGACATGCCTCCTAACTGTTCACATCACCATTATGCACCCATTGGGAAGAGAGCATTGGCCTGGTTTTGGAGGAAACGGTTTTCCTCCATTCCCTTCCCCTTCAGCTATGAGCTTGTTTCCAGCAGCAGCAACTCCAAAGGGAGGAAGGGTGGGAACAGTGTGAGGACAAAGTGATGAAAAGATATTTACCATCTAATCTACAGTGGTGGGCTGGTGGAGACTCAATTATTCAATTATTGTGTCTGGAAATGAAGAGATCAGCTGCAACTATGTAAAAGACCACAGGAATCACAAGATCTTTGAATCTTTGTGTGGTATTTGTATAAAGAAAAAAGAAACACAGCTGAATTTTCACATGACATCTTCATCAGTTGTGACCATTGGCTGTATATAAAATATATGGAAGACATGACAGCTCCCCAATGGTAAAGCCAAATGTCCTCGGTCACCCCCTAGTGGCTGGCTGCAGTATATGTGTTTAATAATAATTTAAATCCCACCTCCTACATGTTAAGAAACCTGGTCATGTTTACATCAATTGAATTTTTTCTCAAATATGATTTCTGTCATGTCAAATAGTCTTTATCACACTGATATTATTCGATGTGTTCATTTTTCGAGTAACTTTGGTTTTAATCAGTTATTTAATGCTAATTCTATGCTATTCAAACAGTTTATGATTGGCAGCTGACACTGACTCACGATTGGTAGAGAGCGTGTATCAGCGAGATCTCACTGTTGCAGCTCAGTCCCGCAATCGCTACTGTGCAGACTCTGGATCCAAATGATAAATGTGGTATGGAAAGGGCTGTCATTAATTGTCTGCCCACCTTAGTTTTTGTCTGGTGTTTCTACCTGACTTGTAAAGACCGCTTCCTGCCTGCTGACTTTGTTCCTGACCTGAGCACTTGCTCCTACCTGCACTTTCAGAATCTTTAAATGAAGGGCAAGTGTCTGAACTTTTCATCTGTGTCTCTGAGTCAATTATTTGAGCCCTATGATGCAACAAATTCCAACAACAAATGTTGTCCCCAGGGCACTGCTGTAAACAGGAGGTTAATCAGCCGCGGCCAAGTTGAATTTGCCAAGTTTAAATCCAGAGTCCGAACTTACTCCACTACTTACTCTGGACCGTTGAGAAAGGCTTTGTGTCTTTGACCAAATAATTGACGTAATGTTAGTTTAGCTAAAGTTACACAAGACGTATGACTTTTGTATGAAATCAAAGACCTATTGTTTAAATGCCATTAAGAATTAGGAGTCTAATGTGCATAGCAACGGTACCCAAAGGAGTTAGCTAGGTAGCTGCTCTAAAAATAACGTTGTTGTTGAAACACAATATTCTTCACGGTCTGCTGACGCTCCACTCATTTCTTTAACAGTTGTGTTTCCCCCACTCCCTGTTTTTTAAGGTCTACCTTCACCTTAATTCAAAATCCAGCTTTTGCAGACAATTTCACCACCAACCAGATGTCCAGCCGAGATCTCTGGTTTACTGGAAGCATGCCGCATGATCCCACAGATTCCCAAAAACTTGGTCTGAGTCAAGATCAGGTGTGTGTGTGTGTGTGTGTGTGTGTGTGTGTGTGTGTGTGAGTGTGAGTGATAGTGTAATTATGTTGGGATGCTATGTACCTCACATTTGGCAGTTTGCGACAGCAGCAACTAGGAAGGAAGAGAAGACAAGCCAGCCAAGAGGCCATGGAGCATTTCCATGTGAGCACTTACTTACGGGACATCAGCAAAGCCTGTTGTAATAACAGTGAGCGCTATAACAGGTGTCCAAATTGTGTTTGTTTCTAAGGATGCCTGGCAATAAAACAGAGGGAAAATCATTGAGAAATTCTGACTTAATGTGAGATAGTATTAAGTTTTATTGCAAGAGAGAGAGAGAGAGAGAGAGAGACATCCAAATTGTGGTTAGTTCACAGCATGAAAACACCAAAAACAAGTCATATAAACATCCTTCACACTCCATTTGAATTCATATATTTAGGAAGCTGTTCAGGAACCGTAGGTTGGGAGGCTTAACTCTGTGAAGTCTCAGACAATCGCAGCCACAGCAGGAGGAAGTGCGAGTATATCCATTACACAGTGTTATAAAGTATAGAGAAATGTGCAACTCACACCAAAAAATCACATATGAATATAATTTTCTGGCTAATGTGCAACTACTGCTGTTGGTATTAACGTTCATAAAAATCACTCAACTATTGGCTATTTAAACGTCAATCAAAGAGGAACAAATGTTTGAAACAGCCACAGTCCAATAATTCGTGCAACAGCTGTTCGGAAGGATGAATCATCTCTGAAAGGAGCTGGACAGGTAATGACAGATAATTGTTCTTATCCATGTTTAATTTTATTTTATTTTGGATGTTCTCACCAGAGTCACTAGAGATCGGCGACATGATCTTCTTGATCACCACCCTGTATCTCACAGCTCCATTCCCATGATCGCTGCTCCACAGACTCTGGCTTCAAATGCACAAAATAGCAGTGTTTATATCCGGGATATTTTAGATTAATTTCCGTATAGTGGAGTGGGGGGGGGGGGTATACCCCTGCATTGTCCATCTTTACATACACTCACGGAAGTACAACTGTTACCTCCACCATGTCAGTTTGTTGGTTTGTTATTTAGTTCAAGTTTGGTTTGGTTGCAGATTAAGGGGCGGATACAGATTTTTTTTTTTTCACTTCCTTTTTTCTTACTTTCATACAGACCAGACAATAAAGTGTAGGATTGTTGGACCTGGGTGGAAGTATGCAAACTACTGAGTGCTAGTGCTAGTATTGCTGATGATTGAAAACTTAAAAAAAATGCTGTGACTAGGACCTTCTTTTAGTTTTTCTATTCTATTGTGAGTCAATTGCATCACAATGAAAACCATGAAGTGAATATTTGATCTTTTTTACCACCCAAGTGCCATCTTTTCCTCCAAAATTGTTTTTGAATAGCAAACAGATCGCACTTTCTTCTAAGGAACATTCAAGCACATGGTGGTGAGTCATTTGTTTACAGCCAAACCACATTTACATCAGTAATGTGTGCCAGCACCAGCGGTTAACCACTCAGCTCCTCACCAAGCAAACAATTGAGCAATCAACTCTTTCCTCTGTCCAGTGGCTTCTGCATTCATCCCTCTGTGCCCTCATCCCTCCCCAGTCTTGTTTTTTTGCCAAAGCAGCAGCAAAATAACATCACAGGTCTGTTTGTGGCCAGAATGAGAAAAGCAAGCGTGAAGCTACAGGAGCATCTGTTATTCCATCGAAAACACACAAACATACAAAGAAATGCACGTAAACAAACACAAGCCTTTACAATAGCCTTGAACTGTCAGCACACAGGCCTGAATCCTGCAACCGATGTATTACATATTGACTGGTAGAGCAAGACTAAAGCCTCATGGGGTCCAGTTTGGAGGAAAGGATGATTATGATTATGACCCAGAACAGAGCAGATGTGTAGCAGAGGTCAACATTTAAAGTAAAACAACAAATTTTACAACAAAATCATAGCCTCGCATCACCCCACCAATGTACATTTGTTCCCCTGAAATGTACTTTATTATGTGCTACTAAAATGTAAACAAACTACAGAGAATAGAGAAAATATACCGTCCGGTTGATATTGGCTCCATATTCGATTCTGCCGACCTTGACATCAACCATTGGTTATTAATGAAAATGACTCAGTAGTCGTTCCATGTCAGTCACTTTAGCAAACTCAGTAAAGGATTGTGATTGGCCCAACAAGTTTCCCAGTAGATGGAAATTTGTCTGAATGAGTTTCCAAGTTGGCAAAATCAATTAGTTCCAATGGAATTGCTTCAAAATTAAGTTAACTTTGGAGAATGACCAAACTGAAATGGAAACTAGTTCTTTTCTTTGCCGCCATTGTGAACATCTGTGAGGATAAAGTGAGTATTAATAACATTATGATGCCTGTTATATTTGGCAGTTAAATCGTGGAATTAATCATTTGTTCAATGATTAATAAACTCTGTAAACAATAATTTGTGAAGATAACTCACCTTTAGCAGCAGCAGTATAGACTTAAAATAAATATTTGGTATTTTTACTTACATTTTGGTACAATTTAACAAACACTGAATATTGAGTTATTGCTGTAATTACTGACTGTGTTGAATATTTCAACTTTGAAGCATTGGAATGTGTCTGATGTTCATGTTGAGGTTTTGTCGAGTCTCCACGGGCTTTTTGCACGCAATATCTCCTGAGCCACTGCCGCCCCCGAACCATACCTTGGTGTCAATGTTTAAATCATTAAAATGTGACCTAAAAATAAAATGGAAGTATTCTTTACCCTGTCACACAAAAGAATGTGATATTTTCCAGTCTTAAATGAAATGCACAAGTTAGTTTCAGGTTCTCATGCTAATGTTGTGGAAAACATGCTATAACTTCCTGAGTAACGACGTGGGAATTGTTTCTGTCAAAAGAATTAGAGAAATTCGGAGAAACCTCCAGCTGTGAAATAGAGTAATATTCTGAGTTTATTAGCGAGCAGGGTTGTGTGGGGTGTCCAGTAAGGACGGCGATATATTGTCTGGGAAAATGGTATTGCAACAACAGTTTTTGAAACACAATCCAAAACGCAGTAACATTAAATGGAGAGTAACCTCAATGGCGGCGCGCCATCTCTCTCTTTCCATCTCTGTAAGCAGTGCCAGGACTGCCACTTCCTACAGGGCGGTTCTCAAGGAAGCGGGAGGGCTGGGAACAGGAAACTTCACAACACACATCACAGACCGACGGAAATGAATATTTAAAGAAATGAAGTGTGTGAATGCCTCTGTGTGTGTGCGTTCATGTGTAAGTGCCTCTGTGTGTGTTGGATGATGAGGTACCATGGGTGGAAGGAGGAGAGAGAGAGGACAGGAAGAGAATTACATTTAAAAAAAATGAGTTATACAGTGGAGAATAGTGTGAAAGAGAGCCAGAAGAAGTTATGGCTGAAAAGAAAGAGAGACAGAAAGGAAAGAGAGAAAAACAGATGGAAGAATTAAAAGCAGGGAGGAACGGGGAGTTGCGCACAGGTGGGATGGACGGATGGGTGGCTGCAGGGTGGACGATGGAAAATCTCTTTGTCCTTCGCTCTTCCGCCTTCGTCTAATTACGTGGCAGTGGATCTGCGGTGCCTGTCTTCATCTGGTCGATCCCCACACACAGGTGCTCAGTGCCAAACCAAATCCTGCCTCCACTTTATATCTCCCAAGGTCCACCCTGTGTTTTCCTAATGTTTAAAAAGGGAAGTGTTTTTTTATTGGGAAACCAGTGACATGTGGTATGGACATATGGTAGCCATCACAGCTGCCTTAGGACCTGAGGAGAATAAAAGATGCCTATGAGTGATGCAAGAGGAAGGAGGAGAGGAGAGGAGAGGAGAGGAGAGGAGAGGAGAGGAGAGGAGAGGAGAGGATAGTACAAATTTCATGACTTCCAAAAATAGAAATAACAGGAAGGATTACTTTTGGAAACGGATCTGGCCTAATGTTATGACTTTACCACAGCAGGATGAAGACTAAATGTGGAGGAAGGTAACGTCCAAGCATTCGTCAGGAGGTGAGGAGAGCCAGTAGCATCCAGCTGAACAACAAGGTCAACACTGCCCTCAGGGGCAGGGGCTCACTTGCCAGATGGATGGATGAATTGATGGATGGATGAATTGATGGATGGATGGAGAGATTTAGAGGAGATGATTATTGCTGTTCAAAATGTCCTCAAAAAGCCGTTTAACAACAAGATTGATGTTCACATGAATGAAAACCTGCACATGAAACTCAGAAACACAGAATGTGTGACATTTGACTCAGGAACTTGAGTGAGCCTGGGCTGTTGCAGAAGAAGTAATGGAAAAATAATCACAGCCTCAAAGGCATATTTTTCAGGAGGCGACCGACAGGATTCTGGGACCTCGGGACACCAGGCTGCATTGTGGGTGTCCATAAGGTTTCATAATTACAGTGGGTCCCCTTGACTCACTCTGCAGTTACTGTGTGGACACCTCACATTAACTGTGTCTGTATTAACTTCTGATTAGAGTGGACACACCTATTCAACCCTTTTGTCAAAGCTCCAAGTTCCCTGTCATCCTTATGAATGAGTGGACAAGTGGATGAGGATGAAAAAGGCTATTATCTGTTGAAAGAGGTGAACAGATGCAATAAAAACTAGAAAACCTCCGACAAGGCCGAACAGTCCCTCACATGATTGTCTAGGTTTTACAGGAAGTTGTCCAATAACCGTCATCATTTATTTCTCATAAAACATGTTCAAAGAAAGTGAGAAAGAATTATTTGATCTTTGACCTCTAATTTCACAACTGCAAAAAACTGAATGGGTTCTTCCCACGTCCGGGCCCCATCATAGACTGTATATACAGATGGATGACTGGACTGCTTCCCAAAAGTGAAACCAAAGCATCCTGATCGCCACCTGGTGGAATAGGTTTTAAATCCTGCCTACTCCATTATAGCAGAAATAGTCCAAACAAACAAAAAATCAAAGTGCACATAAAATAAATGTTTCTCAAAAATCGTTTCTGTCATTTAAGGCAGTTCTCATCACACTGATGTTTGTTCCAGTGTTCATTTTTCAGATTTTGGGGTTTATAATCCAACAAACAAACAAACAGACGCAGGTGAGAACATAAATTCCTTGGTTGAGACACAAACCAAGAGAATCAATCATTTTCAGTGGGAATGTTGCAGGAATTCAAATATCAACACCACCCCTTCCATATATGAGCATGTTTATAACTGAAAGTAATCAGGCCACATATCCTGTAGTCTGCCTCTGACGTCTAGGTAAGAGCATAAACGTCCGAAAGCTACATTTGCATAAATAAAAAGATCTACTACCATACAAATACCATATATACCTTTCAAGGGAGTGATACTATCTTATCTTATTATAAGTTAACAGACATAAAAGAAAACTTGTTGGGGGCTTTAGGATCTGGTTTTGTGTTCAATCTCTGAGTTTAATCGTACGTTTGGATCATTTCTCGGCTTCCTCCGCTCTCTCTCTTTCATCTGCTCTCCTCACTCGGCAGCCGACTGCAAATCTCAGTGTTAGTAGCTACAGTTGCTAATAAATACAGAAGGCCTTCAGGCTTTATCCAGATGAAAACTCTCGGGAGAAATTCAGAGAAACAAATGGCTTGTCTCAATGATGACATCTCGCATGATGAAAAGCTACAGCTTACGGTCTAACACACTGAGAAATCAGATAAAATTTCGGACACACATCAGCTCAGTGTGTACCCTGGCAGTACACTGCATGCACTCGAGAGTCAGGCTGCAGAGATGTGTGTTGGGGTCTGCTCCATGACAGTTTGTGAATCCCGTCCTGTCCTCCTAGTGTTGGGAGGATGTCGAGGGGTTGAACAGAACCACATCCAATCTGTCCAAGGACGACCTGATGGGAAGGTCCCCGATTAATTTGTCTTCCCGCTGTTCTGCTGTTGGCCCTTTGCCATATTTTAAAGTGAATCCAAACGGTCAAAACGTCTCCCTCTCTCACTCTCTCTTCCTCTCCTCTATTTCTCAGTGCCGGTACATGGCGGAGAAGGCAAACGGTGTAAAGGGCGAAGCTTGTTGCCTTTAAATTTGGCAATGAGGATACTGACAATGACAGAGCAACCTGTCATTGCATTAAAGTAAAAAGAAACTGAGAAAACAAGTTGAAATAAATATGGTGTGAGGACATTTCCAGGGTGGTGCTGCAGCTGAATCCATGTATAACAGCTGCTTTCAGAGCCTTTTATCAACTGGACTGAATATAACTTTAAAATTCTCTACTTTATTTTCATATCAAGTTGAAAATGTATCAAGTGTTAAGCAAATTGTATTTTGGGGTAAAATTCTTTTTTTTTTTTTACTTAGTTTTAATTATGTAATTAATTTTGAACTAAAATGTCCTCTTTATAAGATAGTCAATGTGGCATTATGGACATTTCTATATAGACCAAGATAAATAAAAAGCTGTAAATCACATTTAGAGAGCTATATGCCGATACTGGTAATAGGTTATAGTAAAGACTGTCCAATTAATTAAGCCCAAAAGCCAGCATATAGAAATATTTATAATATCGTTTGCAAAAAATAATATTTCAATCAATGGTGCAGCTTCCCCAAGCAAAGTGAGGTGGTGGAAGATATAATAGTACCCATTCAAATTTTGTATAATACACTGTAGGCACTGTGTCGGTATTATGTATAATATTAAGATAATACAACTATAGTATTCACAGATATGTTGTAAGAAGTCATAATTATAAACACTTAACATTACTTTTTTATACAAGAGACTCATGTGCCTCCACAAACACTGGTATAAAAACATGGGCAATCAAGTTAGGCTTCCTGGTAATGAGTTTCCTTTTAGACCCATAAACATGAACGATGTGTGTTGGAATGAAACACTTGATACTGAATTGTCCACAGTGGTAGGAGATGAGTCATCACTCCCCAGAGCAGTTCCTTGGTAAGCACATCAGGCGCTGTGAGACACAGACAGCCAAGCAACAAATCATAAAGTGAAGCACCACAACACCATTTAGTGTGTTTTATAAGTGCTATATAATCAATAATCTCTCATTTGAGTAGAGAGAAAAAAACAGTCTGCTGCAGGCCGGAGGTTAAATCTGAGGTCTGTGCTGCCACCTGCTGCTGACACGTTTCCATACTGCTACTTCATGTGGATGGCAGATTTAAAACTAACTCTCTAAAATGAGTTAACATGAATATGAATGTGTCTGTCCAGGTTTTATTGCAACACACTGATAATGAGTAATGGCAGCCTTCATTTAACATATTGTAACTAGCATGCTGAGACAGACATATACCCACAACATAAAATCTTTGTTATCACACTGGTGGAGTGAGTTTTAAGTTTATTGACCAAGAGGAGAAATGATTGGTTGTGACATTCTCTTGGTAGGAAGTCAGTCAAATGACCACAGAGAGACACAAAACAACAGGATGTGTATGCAAAACTACCAAAAGAGATATACAAAATGACTGGGAGGTGACAAAAGAAATAGACCTCTCCCAGAATGTTAAGGTTAATGTTAATCTTAAAGTAGATATGTGCACGCGTAAGAATTTTTCACTAGGAAATTACCATATTTTTCAATTATTATCTTTAATTATGCTTTAATTTATAGTTTGTTTACCTTCGCACACTGAAAGAAATGAACTGATTTAATTGTGCCATAGTGTTTTGTCTTCACACAAATGTCTCAAATAAATATTCTCCAGTTGTCAAAAGACAATGTGCTCATCATGCCACAGAATGCCCCTGTTGTATTACTTGTTTTATTATTTTGACTGATTACTATTTTTAAAAACAGTAAAATGTAAACAGTGTGTGTTTGTGTGTGTGTGTGTGTGTGTGTGTGCGTGCAAGAAGCTTGAAATGAGCTGCTGCTTACAAAAGGTTTGCAGAGGTTTTTTTTTATGTAAAGTCTTAATCTGCAATTAGTTTTAAAAAGAAATGTGCGATACAATGTGTCTAATCTATACTTTAAACACCAGTGTTTTCGTCTAATCCTGCTGCTACTCTCATTGTAAAAATCTAGGAACAAAAAGCCAAACTTGTCATCCAATATTTTGTTTGGTTCCTCCCTCACAATTCTGCAGACTCAGCTCACACGGGTGTGTGGTTTGGGGCTTATTTGATAAGAAACATCTACATTCAAATCAAACGGATCAGAAAGAGAAAAGTCTCCATGTCTACTTGAATTCATTACGATGTATGTGAGAGGGGAGTTGGGCTCCTGCACATGTCAGACGTTCTGCCAAGTTGTAAAAAGCTGACCAATGAGACGTCATTATGCGGCAGAGAAACCAGGTGTCATTGATCAACACGTTACCACCTGACTTGTTTAAAAGTCCCAGTTTGTGGTTCCTTGGTTAGATGCTGTCTCAGTTTCCAGGAATCGCAGAACACTGGTGAGTGGTGATTGAAGTTATACTTTAAGAGAACTGAGTTTGTTTGTTTATTAACTTGTCCTTTTTTATTTATGTAGATACTACAGGAAGCCGCTCATAAAGCTATTTAACCCTCTGAGGCCAAATTCTCAAACACTAACTGTTTCACTAACTTGTTTTTGGTGAAAATTCATTTAATTGACTTGAAATGACTCTTTTAAATTTATATTTCTTTCATTTCTGTGTAATCTAGACAGAAGTACTTCCCTGAACTCTGATTTAAAGATGTCTGGCCGTGGTAAGAAAGTTGCACCCCAACAAAAGACCGCAGTGTCCCGGTCTTCCAGAGCAGGGATCACTTTCCCAGTGGGCCGCATCCACAGGCTGCTCAAGAAGGGCCACTATGCCCAGCGTGTGGGCAATGGCTCTGCAGTGTACCTCGCCGCCGTCCTGGAGTACCTCTGCGCTGAAATCCTGGAGCTGGCAGGAAATGCCAGCCGGGACAACAAGAAGCGGCGCATCGCTCCTCGCCACATCTTGCTGGCGGTGAAAAATGACGAGGAGCTCAACATATTGCTGGCAGGGGTCACGATCTCAGATGGCGGAGTCATCCCCAACATCCAGGCAAGCCTTCTCCCCAAGAAAACCAACATCTCCAAAGATGACAGCACTGCCAAAGACATTCAGTCTCAAGATTTTTAATTGTGAATGTACAAAGTTTTACTATTTTATTAAACGATTATGTTTTTATGCTTGTGTTAGTTGTGTTTTTTTTTTATAGCTTTTTCTGGTGAAATGCTCTACAACAGTACTTGTAGAGACGTGTGTTTTGGGGCAGAAACTGTAAATGTTTAAATTCTTATCACAAAATGCCACCAGTGTAATGTGATTGGGCCCAATTACATACTGCAGCATGACGAGGACTCCAAACATGCAGCTGGGTCCTGCAACAACATGCCTGCTTAACTAGGATTTCTCTACCTCGTGGGATAAAATTCTCAACCAATTGAACATTTCAACTTGACGAGCTCTTTTAGTAATCAACTTTTAACTAACCAGCTTGGGTATTCTGAAACCTCTACATGTCTCACTGTAAACTGACTTATAGTTACATTAAAAATGTTACTTCTGCCAAGGAGGTTATATTTTTACCCCTGGTTTATAGGCAAGACTACACAAAAAACCACTGACCAGCTTTCCATGAAACTTGGAAGGATGTGAGCTGTGTCTGGGAAGAGCATTACAATTTTGGTTTACATAAAGTTTTTTTTTTTTTTTTTTTTACATTGTGATGTTTTTGCCATTTTCCCAGGGAGTAATTCATGGATCTTGATGAAAAGATCAGGCTTGTTTAGGGTTCTAATGTTTATTTGTGTGAAATTTGCTGCAGCTTTATTATCAAGGTGACTGAGTCTTGTCAAAGGTTTGTTTGTGCCGTTCAACTTTAGCATCATTACTTTAGTTTTGGTTCAGATTTTGTTTCTCTTCACTTTAATATCCACATTTTTCCTTTTATTTAACTAAAAGTCCCATTGCGGTACTAACTCTTCTGATGGGGAAACTTGGTCAAGATGGACAGCATTTGAATAAAATATCTAATATACATACTAAAACAAATTACATACATGAAAACATATAGAAATCAGTGGCTATAATGAATTATGGAAAATACAAGGAACATGTTAAAAGCAATGACATCCCTCCATGAAAACTCATTTTAAAAGATTTAAAACATTATGAAAGAGTAACGATGCTAAGTTTAGGATGAGATATGTGATATTGATTTCAACTTTTGAACAGGACAGTTTATATCCAGATTTTTTCAACAATAGAACTAAAAAAAGTTGTATAATTTGCAGGATTGCGTCAAAGGTATTGGACACAGCAGAATCTAACGGGAATACTCCTGCATACCTTTTGTGTTTTTCTGCAACCCGCTGTAACAGTGCGTCCGTTGAACGCAGCCCGGGGGGGGGGTGACTGCGCGCTGACGTAGAACGTGAGAACAACAAACAGTTGTTGAACAAGCTAACGAGTGGCAGCGCCGGACAGGAGCAGGTTCAGCCGACGTGTCCCGGACAGACAGAGACTCGAGACACCTGACCGCCCGGGATAGCTCAAGGATTTAGCACCGAGGAGTCCGCGCTGTTCGGGCCGGGAACTCACGCTCCGGCTCGGCTCCCCCCACCCCCCCCCACCCAGCGCCGACGTTAGCCACAGAAACATGCCCGCTGCTCGGAGTGTGACGCCTGTTTTTCTTCTGGCTGCCGTTGGTCGACGGTTGTGATGCGAACCGAGCCGCAGCGCGACAGAGGGAGCGACGAGGGCTCCAGCCGGAAAACACAGTTCTCCGCACGGGAGAATGGACTTTGTCGCGGGTAAACGGACGGGCTCAGTCGGGGACGCAGGCACGCAACCGCACACGGGCCTGGATGTCATTGTTGGGCAACAACTTTAGCAAGCTAGCTAACGTTAGCTCGCTCAAATTCATGCAAACGAGTCGGGTTTGGTGGAGGGCAGGGAGCTCACTTTGCTAGCGTAATGGAGGCACCCTGAGCGACTTGTTCGTTTCATTTGTCCACTTTAACACTGTCGACTATGTGCTGACCAGCCTTTGGTCGGTTCCCTTCGAGTGATAGGACTCTGTTGGCAGACATTATTAAGCGGTGGTTGCCTTGCTGGGCGATAGTTGAGGAAAGTTTGCCTAATATATAATTACTGACACAGTTTCTGTTTCGCACAGGTATCTCATATATATTTTTCTTTTTGTATTGACATTTGTGTAAAACTGCACTTTAATTAGCCAATTTTTGTCAAGGATGCACAGAAGTCACATGTGAATTGGGGTTTGTGAAAAACTGTAATGTAAATCACCCCAAGTACAATAAACCAATCAAGAAATAGGTTAAATAATCAGATTGCACTTGAATATAACTCGGTGAATTAAGGACCCTTAAAGGTGCCTATACACACATATTGTCAGACAGAGACAGGCTTGTCCTTATCAGCCAGCACTTAGTTACTGTTTAATATAATATACAGGCTGTCTGGCACAGTTAAAGATTGAGTTTCACTGGAAATGACACCATGAATATCGAAGAGCAGCGTCTAGATTTATGCAATGCAAAGACAAGAAGCAACGTGGATGATGATCACAACACCACCAACAACACAGAAGGAGTCACCCCTCGGATCTCTGAACTGATGACTGATAGCAACACTGAAAAGCAAAGCATTGTTCCCACAGAGGCCTCTGACACGTACGTGATGCCTGAGCTCACCGACAACCTGCAGGCAGCTGAGGAGAATAACCACCAGGTAAAAGACACACTGGAAATTGATGAGCTCAATGGAAATGGGACGAGCACTGCCCAAAACACCCCTGTGATAGCTAACCCCACTGACTTCATCTTCTCTAATGAGGAGCACAGGGGTGATATCAGGGGTGGAGGAAATGAAGGATAAAGACACTGATGTTGTTGGCGGAAGGCATGATAGAGGGGACCCGGACACAGGTGTGGCTCTGAGTCTGGACAAGAGTGCGGAGTTGGAGCCTGATTCGACAAACGCCACCTCATTGTTAGACAATAATTTAGAGTCGGAGTCTCCGTCTCAGGATGTCCCGGCTGGCAGCACAGCAGAAAGCCTGTCAAATGAAAGCCAGCCGAGCAGCACAGAGTCACCTGCCTCGGACCAGGTTGGACTGTACCCCTCTGTGGAGGAGGCGGATGATAAACACAAACCAAGTGGCAAAAGGGTGACGTTTCCGTCAGATGAGGACATTGTCTCTGGAGCAGTGGAGCCCAAGGACCCTTGGAGACACGGTAATACTGTGTGTATGTTTCTGTGTTTGTGAATGACGTCCTGTTTATCCTACTTGTCCGTTGTGGCAGTAAGAACGAGTGAGATCAACATGTTTTTGCCAGAATTTACTCTCACAGGACTTTAAACAGAATTTTTCTCAAGCTCCATATTGAAAATAGTTGTGCACTCTGTAGCTCAAGTTTAAAATGTGTCGTGTCATGGTCCATACTCCATGGGGAATGGTGTACGGATGTTGACACTGATGCATGACAGTTTTGTCGAAGTGCTAGATGTATTGTTTTGTGTCTGTGTCCACCACTGCGAGATGACACTACGGTCTTCAGTCCTCAGGTGGCTCCTGGGCCCCGCCCCTTTGCCAAACACAAGTTCAGGTCTTACTTGTAATACTCAGGTAGATATAACAATAGCTTGTTCTAAGTTAGCTTTTAATTTACCAACAGTCAAATCCACCTATATGTCTAAATATAGTCCACGGCCCTGTGTTGTGAGAAGATCCCACCACTCCTTCTTGAGGTGTGCCATTTTTTACCACAGAAGGTTCCTGTTTGTTCAGTGAAAACACGTCTAACGGGAGCTCATGCAGGATGTGGACCTGCCTTCATTGTGTTGATACAAGGAGCCCAATCTTTAGAGGCTCAATGAAATGAGAGGTCGCCTTTCACATGTAAAGTGAATTTTCCCTTTAATAATGTGCATGTAATTTACAATAAATGCCAAATATTTAGGATGAAATAAAACGGATCCCCAGCAATACATTTAGCAGCGGAACAGAGCAGAATGTTAAATAGGAACAGGATTCAGATAAGTAGATACAAATTTTAGTATAAATCAATATACAAAATACAGTACATTTACAGCTGCATTAAACCAGAGCACATGAATGTAATGGGTGCCAATCTAGTTAAATGACATACTACTTTCACCAAGAACATTATGTTTTCATCAGCATTTGTTATTTTGTTTGGTTGTTTGCAGCATTACACAAATACTACTAGACATATTACTATGGAACTTAGTGTGAGGTTTCAGTATGGATCAGGGAAGATCCCGTCAAATTTTGGTGCAGATCCAGGAATATTTTCCTCCTCTCTTTAACATTGCGATATTCAGCATTTTTCAACATTTTCTTTAATTTCTCAGACGTATCTAATTTAATTTAGATTTTTTTAAATTCAGACATATTGTATTGACATATTCAGACAAGGCGACTGTTGGGCCTTGGTGGAGGAATGCATTCTTTTGCGTGCCACTCTACTTGCATATTGGACATAAATGTACATTGAAAAATTGTGGGAATGTCTCAGTTACATTTCTTTCCCTCTAATCCTGAATAAGGACTAATAATAATATTATTTGCTGTTAATATTTTTGTATGTTTTTGTAGTCTAGTCATGTAGAGTTCTGCTGCTTCATTATACAGTAGATTCATAAGCTGGGAGTTTGTCTGTGATCTGACCATGACTCACCCACTCCTTCATCTGGCATGGACAATGGACATCATTGAATAAACAGACCTACACTCACAGTGTGAAAGCTGGTGTTTGCTTACAGTACTGTGACGGCAGTAGACATAGTTACACGGCTGATGGCGGTCTGAGAAAATGACAGAATCATATTAATTTAAGTTGTACTCTCAGTCAGGCCTTTCAGTCTTGTGTCCGTGTGACCTGTGATGTTTTAGGTTTGAGCCAGTGTTTCTCTGGGGTATAAAACCAAAACTGTAGGCCAGACCAAGGCAAGGGTCAGCGGTGCGAAAGGTCCAGGTCGGGGAGGAAGAGTAGAAAGGAGAAATAAACCAGTGAGACTGATATGCATGACCAATACCGCCTCATGTTCAGCTGAATATAAATAGTTTTCAGCCATTCATCCTGACACATTTAGCTGCTTGTAAATTATATTCTACCTGCTTTACATAATTAATAATAATTAATTTGACATGAAATATCTTAAGCCACACTCTTTTGGGGGCAAAGTCTGAACCTTTCCGCCAAGTGCTCTGAGCACATATGAAACACTGGGAACAGTTAAGTATCTTGTGTTGGCTCAGATTATTCAGCACATAGTTTAGTTCCAAAGGTCCAGCTGGTTGTGCAGTTGATGTAGAGGCACACAGACAGTTTACTGCGGTGAAGTTTATCACATGATACAGGACATTCTGTATTTAACACATGACAATAACACTGTGCCAAATCTATCAACATTTGTAGTCCACTTGGTCAGAAACCACAAAACCTCAAATTCTCTCAATTTGACTAAATTGTTTACAGACTTAAATAATCACCTTGAAGCATTTAATACCTGACTTTGTGCTTATTTCTATTATTTATTTAATTTTGTTTTCCTGTATCCAGACATTTGAATTACTGGCCACAATTTTCTACACTGCAAACAAACCAAATCAGGGTTCAGTTTTATCCGAATAATCTGAAAAGTCTGCAGGTGCGGACCAATCAAGATAGTTGTAAAAAGCACCCTTAGTGTTGCATCAAAGTAGTTACTAAATGTTTTACTTTTCAGTATATTATGTTTTACTACTAATGAAGCCTAATACTTACTATTGCTCAAGGTGTAAGAAGTAATTGCACCTTTTCTAGTACTGTGTTTTCTAACAGTGGTGAACTTGTTTGACCTTCACTTGGATATCTTTTCCTAAGTCCAGTTTGTGCCAATGCGTTATAAGGACATGCTTGCACATGAGACAGGCTGAATGAGTGTGTTGCTGAGTTTTAGTCCAGGAAATGAAATTTATCTGAATCTCAACCCTAAGGCCTCCTCATTCTTCTTAAAGAGTGAGCATTGCCCCACAGTAGATCCATGATCCTTCCAGACCCTTTATCTGCAGATCTTGTGTCAAGTTCTATGGGTCCCTCTTTAATGTCCTGTGTCAAAGACAAAACAGTGAAGTGGCTGTGAGCTTACAGAGCCTGGAGCTTCATTCATGCTCAGTATGAGTTACTATAGTACTGCTTCCTCGAATTGTCATTGTCCATTTTATTGGTTTCAGCACAGTATACTGTGTATGACGCTGATATTAAGCCAAAGATAACCAGCCGTGTCCTGGAAATACCTGTGTAATATTTAATTTTGCTGACATTGTCTGGAACACCATGAGAGAAAAGGTAAAATATTGAATGTTAATTGGTTCTGAGTTAGACAAAATCGTTTTTTAGAGCTGTTTTATTTCTTTACCCTCTCCCTGTCTAGACCACTGGGACTCTTGTTCTTTCCCCTCCAGGCCTGGGCAAATACTGCATCATATCCTGAGATTCCTGAACTTCCCAACATACTGTGTAGCTTCCCCTCTTCCCCTGTTTCCTCTCCTTGGCTACACTCTAGGTGCAGTTCAAAGCTTATATGTACAAAAGCACTGGATCATTCTGCAAACTTGTGCTCAGTAATTTTTACATGTTCAGGAATACAAATAGTATTACTACCACACTGCTCTTCTACTACTACTTCTACCTCTAGTTAGCTATAACCTCGTGTTCAAATAAGGTAAACCCGACCTCTTGCAGTGCAGATAATTCCTTAACATCAATAAGTGTTTATCCTGCAAACGACTATACACTTTGGCCTCGTTGCAGCTCTGTCTCGTGTCATCAGACCCAAGGCCCACTTGGCACTAAGATATTAGAGGCTCTGTGACCCATGAAATGTTATGTGTTGTGGCTGTCGACCAAGTTACCAACTGATAAGCAAAGCTTTTAGAGTGGAGGTTGCGCGAAGGCTTTGAAAACCTTGAGGTCAGTACGGTTTATGCTAGAGGCAGACTGGTACTGGATTTTAGGAGCCTATAAGGTCAAGGGAGTGGAAATTAAAAAGTGTCAGAGGTCATCTTACCTCTTTTTTTCTTATTGGGAACAACATCAAAATATTAAATAAAGCATAGTTAACGTCATTAGATGTCAGCTGTCATATAAGTGTGCTTTTAAAAAAAGCCAAACTGCTACTTGCAAGTTCTACCATTTAGGAGCCAGGACAGCAACCAAATTTAAAACTAAATATATACTTTTTTTTTTTTTTTTTAATCCAAGGTGTAGTCTGAAGACATGTCTTTAGTCTGTGGTGGACGATGTGTAGACTTCCTGCTGTCCTGTATAAATTGGGAGCTCATTCCACCATTTAGGAGCCAGGACAGCAAAGGGTCTGCGATGATTTCTTGTCCTGTCCTGACGTGTGTGTAGAACTTTCTGTCCTCCATAGAACAGGACTTCCTTGCTCCCCCCTCCCATACCTGCTCTAATCACTCAATCTAGTTACCTACACACTCTACACATAGCACAAAATGCATCCTCGTTTAAAAATAGAGCACACAACTGTTTGCTCATGCTGTCACTCTCCATCTGGTCTGATAGATTTTTCTCTCTCAGACGCATGTTTGGATTCATGACGGGGCTCATCATTTAAAATGGCTGCTCTTTTTAATCGTTAATTGCTATCAGAGTTACAAGAGAAGCTGTTGTTGATGCACAGTTATGTCTTATGAAGTCAACATAGACATTACCTGCTGGGGATCGTTGTGATATAGTATTTGTACTTTTTTGTTGCTGTTTCTGCAGTAATGTGCTTCAAACCTAAAACACTGGATGTGTTATTTGGCTACAGGTATTGTGTGGGATGTGTGTGTTTTTCCTGGGTGGTTGCTTCATGTTCATCATTGATCAGCTCACAGCTACTTGGGATCAATTCCTGGGTTTTTGCTCAAACACACTTCTGTGAAGTCCTGCCATTTAATTTCTTGCCACCTGCACCATTAGCCAGTAAATTTACTCTGTTTCTTCTCCAGACTTTTACCCGTAGGTCATGTCTGAAAACTGCTATACAGTCCTTCCAGAATAACTTAAGGAAAATTACCAGACTTAACGACACGCCTGAAAGCAGCTTCACTTTGCTTTTGATTCTCTACCCTCATGCAGACCTGGGTTGGTACAGTATGATACAGTATGTACAGGTTATGTAAATGGATTTTAGTGGTAATTTAAACCTTCTGGTTCTTGTGTTTCGGAGCAGACAGTAGCTCCCTTCTAATGTCAGAATTTTATCTCCTCTGTGTGTGTACTTATTGTCACCATCTTGTTAACTGGACTGGTAGGAGCACACCGCAGCAGTGACACAGACCCTGCCATTCGCTCTTTGCCACTTGTGACAAGCCAGGCAGCCAGCTGTCATGTGAATGACGCTACTGTCACCATCCACAGCACAGCAGTGTGAAATGGCAGGGAACGGGACTGGAGACTGGGCCTATCTTGAACGCTGGCACTTGCATGTTAAGCAGGATCTGGCAGCACTTCTGTGTTCCACCCCCAATGTACTCACACCCATCACTGGAAGTTTGCCTCAAGGCTTGGCCTGTTATTTCACACATCTCCATTAAAATATAAGTGATTTGAAATTAGCATTTCCACATTGTTTTTGATAGGTATTTGTCTGCAATCAAACACTCCATCAACCAATCAATAATCTTAAATTAAATTCATTCTCCACTCATTTTTAAGTTGTTTGCATCACAGCCATGAGGCACCATCACTTATCAAAAGATTAATTAAATTTGTTCATTGAGAGTGGTGTTTGCCTGGATCACCAAAACCTCTAATTTCTCATTATTTTCATTTGCATCATTATGTGCGTCTTCTATGTGTATGGCACCCCTTTTGCAACATGAGATATTTGATTAATTTTTGTTTCTTTCAGTTTTGTGTCCGCCACGTTTTAGAAACGTCATCAACACGCCCACTTACTCGCTGAGAATTTCTGGACATTTACATTTTTACTTGGGGGGCTCGCAGGAAACGTTCTGGAAATGCGAATGACTCAGACATTTGCGTTCTAGCATACAACCCTCTTTCAGTAAAATAAATCATCTGCTCTGACTCCTCCTGCTATCTGTGATCACCTGTGCTGAGTTTAAAAACAGCCTAACTCATGATCCATTTGTCCAGTTTAGCATTTAAAATTGCTGCTCAGACTTTGAGAAGTTCTACTACACACCCCCTGGCCATATCTCAACAGACTTGGTTTCTTGTTTTCCTGAAATTCCTCATCATCAAAGCTAAAACAGGCAGCGTTTGTTTTCAGATTTATACCCTTTGGGGAGACCATGATCAAAAACCACAGGCACTGTGTGCATGGTAGGCCCAACCAGAGAAAGATGCATTATCACATTTAGCTAAAAATCTAATGACTGTTCTCCTACTTGAAGGACTCTATGGTTTCTCTCTGAACTGAATGTTCTCAATTATTGGTCTTATGCAACAGTTTTTAAGCCGTCTAGGGAATAAATTGAGCTAATATTGAAGGTCAAATGTATTAATATACTTAATGTGGCATTTATTTATATATATATACGATTTTCATGTGACGGCTAAAATTTGCAAGCATTTGAACAACTAACAGACGGACATTTCTTCAGCAAATCACCTGAAGAATGCTTAAGATGTTGACCTACATCTGAAATATGGTGATTCTTAGGAACTCTCAAGACAACTGGTCTCAATGTGCTGTTAAGTGCTCTGTTTCCAATATTCCACATTTGAGAACCTTTTGTAAACCACTGGCTATTGACATGATGTCTCAGAGCATGTAACCTGTCAAGACCTGTTTCTCAACTCTTACTTTTCATTATAGACATTATAGTATAATATATTATGTTTACATAATACAGCCTTGAACATGTGTATTTTTGCAGGCCGATAGTGATATTGGAGTGTAATAAGAATTTGGATACTGATATAAACATAAGATGGCAGTGATCATTAACAAACCCTTATGACAACGAAGTGTAAATGATGCTTGATATTTTACAGTTTAACCATAAACTAAATACTAAATAGAAATAAATAGAAAACACAAATACAACTTTTCTTCCCTTAAAATGTAAACATAAATGCACATCTTTAGACTTTTCTGAGTTGTTTATTCTGTAAAATAAAAGGTTATGATGGCAAACCTAAATACTGATACTAATACGTCTGTGAAAGGCACATATTGGACGATTTGTATTGGCCAACCAATAAATCTGTTGTAGCAACTAAATAAGCAGTTCAAGGTGACCATCACTTCCCAGAGACCCAGTGCATTCTGATTAGGAGAGCATTTCACTCCTATCCTTCAAAAATAATTGTTCACCATTTAGCTGCTACCTCATGGATTGTCTGAGTATAAGGCAGGTCAGTGCCTGTTACGTCGGCCAACAAGCCATATACCTCTGTAGCTGCATTTTTTACCTCTACAGTCCTCCCTCTTGTGTTATGTAATGACACATTTTTAAACTCCTGTTGTCTGTGCAGATCCAGATGTGGTCAGCTGTTTATCTACAGTAGCTTGACTGAGACTGCATTTTTCTCAAGCCTCTGACTGGCAGAACGTGCTCCACTCTGAACAAGTGAACCCAGTATGTGCAGACAGAAGAAATACAAGACTTGATGAAAGTTGAACATTTTCTGTGGAATCCTCTCTTTGTCAGAGAGTCATCTGTCTGTCTCTGTAGAGAGTCCTTTCTCCCTCTGCACACATGCAAGCACTTGTCTTTGCTTGTTTCCTCCGTGTTGTTGGAGTGACGGGAGTAAGCCCAGCACATGCAGACTGTGTTTGAACTTTGCTACTTGTCAGCTTGAGAAATAATAAGAGTGAGTTATGAAGGTACAGAGATGGCAAGGCTGAGGAAGATAAATAGATGTGTATAGAAATTGGGTCAGACTTCCATGACTGTTTTCTCTGTACTTATCCGTTATTCAGTGCAGTTAACGTCTCTGAAATTATAATTTGTGGCTCAAATGTGCAGCAAGAGTTGGATGGGGAGATGGGGGATTTCGTGACAAGATGTTGGCTATTCAACACCTTATGACAGCAGCTTCTAGGTAGGTGAGGTTCTAGCTAGCTCCTTTTCAGCACCTTGAAATATTAGATTTACATGTGTATACATGCCCTAAAGGTTTGGCTTCAACATCAAGTGCAGGGATTAAAGTTTTCTGATGCTAAGACCAAAAGAGGCTATGTATGAGATCGTGTTGGATCCAAAGGGGATGTGGGGAGGGGAGTGTGACACCTTGAGCCCAGCAGCTGCATCAAACTGAGATGTAGCATGTAGGCAATCTGTAAACAGGCTGTTAATCACCTAAATGTAAATATTCATGTAGAACAAGGGTGTGTATCTTTTCTAAACCTGTGTAAAGTAAACACTTAAATGATGGTGCTCCTGGCTCCTCTTCCTCCTCAAAGAAAGAAAAAAGTTATACAGTGTGCTCTAAAAATGAGAAAAAAACCACTTAGTGCCTGATGGCCAGCTCGACTTTGATGGACAGCTCTGTTGTCAGTGTGTGAGAGAGAGGGCAACAGTGGGTCAAACAAGGGCCGAGTGAATTGATAAGCTGGGCACAAATTAAAGCAACTGAGCAAAACACAAGACCAGGCATTTAAATGTTATTATAAGAAGTTAAAAACATTTTTTGGTTTATTTTGAAACCAGTGGGCTGCCACAGTCTGGGTGATTAATAGGAAACACTTCAATAGTACGATTTTTGGTGCGTCGCTTGAGCCAAATGAACTGGTAAACACCCTGGTGAATATTTTCTAGCATGTCGTTTGGTTTCCCTTATGGTCGGACTGAAGACTCTCAGCCCTACCGCCACTCCAGGTGCATTTGGTTAACATCCCATCCAAACCGTATTCATTTTATTGCCTGATTATTGATCTCTTACACGGACAAAAAGTTTATCATGCAACATATAGCCTCTCACCTCATGTCACACAGGTAGCTGGTATGAAACAGTGGAGCAACAAATACAAATTCCTGACTTTATAAGTCATATAATAGCCTATCATAGAGATGGTGAGTTTAGTGAGCATTCATAAAACAATCCTCGCTTCTGTCCTACTAAGATGAGCAAAAACTGAGCTTGTACTAAAGCCCACACTCGCACTGTGGGAGCTCCGGGTCGATTTATTTGACCTTTTGTGGGCAGTGGTGGAGGCTTTGACTGCAACAGTGTTATGATCTACAGCTACAAAGGAGAAGAGTCTTGTTTTTAGCTGCTACGTTTAATAATGCTAGAACCAAGTTGTGATATTTACATGGTCAGAGGCTCATTAGGCAACATTGATTAAAAAGAGGTCATAAATACAAAACTCAATGTGGATTTGACAAGTTGCTAAAAGGAACTGGCAGCATATTATTATGTAACATTATTAAAAGTAATTGAAATTTACTTATTTAAGACTTCAGTTTTACACTCGTCAAGTGAAATGTTTAATTCATTTAAAGATATTTACATAATTTGGCAATTTGTGAAGTTCAAATGTGACTATTTTTGGGCCAGAAAAAATTGCCACTCATCTCTCTAGGAATTTAAATGGACTTCTGGTGGTTGTGAGTTATATTTCTCATAATCTGAAATGTGTTCAATCCTTAAAACTGAGTCAATCAAATCGTGTGTTAAACAAACACTCAAGTACAAGTGCTAGATCAAATCATATTAATGCGAAAGAAGAGGCAGAGGCAGCTGCCCAACATGATGTGGCTGTGGATTTATTTAGTTCTCTTTATCATTGCATTCATAGCTAGCGTGGTACTTTAGCACTAAAGCTGACTACGTTGTGTGTTTCAAGTATGAAACTGAATGTTGTCATTATGACGATCGCGCCGGTATCAAGCACCAGGCACGCCCACTGTCAAGCATTAACGCATACTTGAGTTCAGCGTGAACCTCTTAAGGAAATGACGTTGTTGTATAAAATACTCTCAACTGCCAATGGGATGTACATGACATGACAAAATGTTATGTTTAGTTAGATGGTTGTTCACTGAATATTAACGTAAAGGCCAGGTTATCTTCGAGAAGAAGAAGTCACTGTGATATGTTGTTTGACAATGTTTATAACTGATTTGATCAGCCAGACAAGTCAGAGTGAAAAACTGCCTCATACAGAGGGGACGCGATATTGTTTTAAAATGGAAATAACAAAACACATTCACAGACAGCCTCTCCAGAAAGGCATGTTTGGCTGTTCACATGAAAAGTGACAAATATTTGCCAGGAATGGAAAAAATAAATCTTGACAGAGCAACATCCAAATCTTTCCTCCTTTGCCAGAGTTTTACTGTTCCAAGATAAATCGTGACCTAACTATGAAAGAAGACATACTGACACTCAGTTCTCTGCTCTGAGCATATGTGCCTGTACTTGTTGAAGCTCTTCCAGTTGTTCAGCTAAAGCAATTGATTTATAATTTATGGAAGGTACACCTCTGCAGTCGCTTGCAGTTTTTCCTCGCCCCAAGATACTGACTGTGCACTGTAACACGGATGAAACAATGCCAGAACTTGTTAGGGTAGAGTTGACACAGGCACCGTTTAGTGAATGACTTTGATTTCTGGTTTTATTGTACATTTTGTGTTTGTGCCTGCTCCAGACTATAACAAACTCCAGCAAAATAGATTATCCTGTATTCATTTCCATATCTGGGACCAACTAGATTTGATGGCAAGGATTTGCTGTTGACTGCGGTTAACTCCATCTTAATGATGAGTGGAAGTACTGTAATTTGATGGTTAGAAATAAAAAACGATTTCAAAGCCGTTATCCAAAATGTTACCAACAATGTTCAAACCCAAAGAAATCCCTGATTTTATTCAAGGTAACAGGACGTTTCATTTTGGTTACCCTTTTAGTTGTGTCGAATCCAATTTACCCTTGCCTGTCTCTTCTATAAATAACACTGCTAGTCAATCAGCTAGTCGGCTGTTTATTCTTCCAATGTTTGTATTGGTCACTTGTACTGGATTGCGATTATTCATTGTCGTTTGCTGTATAACTTCAATACATTATCTAATCCTGTGACAATATTGCCACGTGAGTCATGTCAGGTAGATTTCCATAGGCAATGGTGGGGAAAACTACTATTATCCCATGCCTTTTTACATCAGTATTAGACTAGGACTTTTTTGTTTTTGTTGATTGAGAGACCCCTAGAGGCCAAAGGCACATATTGTATATTTAAGTAAACATTCCTGAGAAATGAAAATATATTGTGTGTTTTAGTGAAGTGACTGTTGCTTTACACCAGCCCACTGTTGATCATATTCAAAATCGTTGCTTAAATCTGCAGCTGTAGAATTATGAATCATAAATTCCGCAGAGCTTAATTAACCTCTGTTGATCCGAGCAAGCTAGATGCTGTTAATTATGATTTAGTGTGTGTTGTTGCACAGTGGATGTGTTTGTTTGCATCATAAAGCAAATGCACTCAGTCAGAGCAGAGATGGATAGGTTCCCTTCTCTCTTTCATCTCTCTCCTTGTCTTTCCACACCTGACATCTCAAGCAAGAGTGTTTTCAAAGCAGCAGCCCTGCCCCCTTTTTCTCCAGTAAAACATGAATATATGGCTTTACCTATTCAAGGAATGGTCAGAGCAAATTTGGGATAGTCCAGTGTAGGGATGTCGGGATTAACCGTTTTAACAATAACCTTGGTTTCATAACCGTAGGAATTCTAAAAACTATGATATGAAACCACTTGCGAGTCATGTAATTTGTGTGTGTGCCGTGTGGTGAAATCTCTCACGAGTCACGTTCTTTGTCTGTGCAGTGTGCTTGTTTGTGCGAGCCACTGAAATGTTTGTTAAGAAGATGGAACTGGCGCCTTATTTAAACTTTCGGTTTCTGACCAGCTCCGGAGCGGCTGACACACACACCCCCTCCCTATCGCTTTCGCTCTCTCTCTCGTCCTATTAACCATTATAAATGTAGCCAAGAGTTTACTTCACCTATACTGAGAGGTAATAGTATAATGAGGACACAAAGAATGTGAGCTTGGACCAGGACAAGTTTTCACAACTAGTCAATACTTCGCTCCCAAAACCGAACAACTTACGTAAGTGACCCTTCACAATAAATGTCCCAAATGGATACAATGCTTATGATGACAGGAAACACAAATTCACTGACCAACCTTCCACAATAAATAAAGTAAGGTAATAACTAACTAAATAAAGTAGCTTACATAAATTACTTTTAAGTAGCCAAGCGTTAAACTATAAAAACTAACTGGATATAGTTGATGATAATAATAAATATTTAGTTCATTAGCTATATATTGCTTGTTGTGTGTCTTTTTCCTTCTATAGTATCAAGAATTGTGAAAACCATAAACATTTCCTGTATTTCCTCTGACAGTAAATGTGGCACCAAAATTTCATATCGCGACATCGCTAGTGCAGTGCAACAAAGGAAATGTATTGCATGACAGCCTAATTAACAAGTGTTTAGTAGATGTATTTTGACTCTGACTACCCTGGGTGGCTGTAGGCAGACCCTCCTTTTTAATTAAAGCAAATGGACCTGTCTTCTTACTTGTCGTCCTTAAACACTGTGTAGTAAGCATGAGACCCTCCCCCCAAACCCCATCTTCCTTTAGGAAGTGTTTACACACACACACACACACACACACACACACACACACAAATTTGCTGTACAGTCTCTGTACAATAACACTTTTCCAAGGACACAGTGTTCACTGGAACACACTCACTGTTTAGTACAGTTTTACAAGACTGCAATCTTACCTACCAGGAAGCAGAGGCATTAAGGTTAAATCCACAGAGCTGTGTTCAAATAGTTTTTGTAGATAACACACGATTATATAGTGTAACATTTGGGTAAAATAAGTTAAATAGCGTTTTTCTATTAAAGGACAACTTTGCATTTAGTATATAGAGCAAAAGGAGAGAAAAAACTTTCAAGAATTTTTTTTACAGTAGAAGTAAACTTACTCTGTCTCTGTTTTCGTCCCTTACATAGTATGCCACTGTGTCTCTTCCTACAGCCATAGTAATAATGTGTTTTTGTTTTTAAAACCACATTTAAAATTGTCTCTGTTTTAGGTGCTCAAAAAGGGTCATGGGTAGCATGAACAAAGCAGAATGGGTTTTAAAACTACAATGTAGTTGCGTGGATATCTCTTTCTCAAGGGAGACCTGGCTAAGACAGGCAGGAGCACAGATAAAAAGCACAAAGCATGAATTAAAAACGCAACCGAAAACAAGATCAGATTATGTAATAATTACTCAATGAATTTTCACAAAACCTGGTGGAAAGATGGGACATGGACCCAAGCAATTTGGTGCAGCTTGATTGAATTAAAAGGGACTGCTGTGACTTGGCAGAGATGTGCACTCTACCGAGTGCCATTCTAGTGCATATTGTGTTGCTATGCCTGCATTTCCACACCTAAAAAGTGTCTGTGTTTCTTCTAGGGCTCCAGCTAAAAGTTATTTTCCTCATTTATTAATAAATGAATGTGGTGTATAAAACATCAGCTTTAACACATTTACTGCAAACCTGATCTTTTCTAGACATTACCTGAATGAACTTAACCCCACCAAATCTCGAGTGCAAAGGCTGTGTTTTGTGTGTAATGTCTGAGTGAACTGATGTGCAAACGGATAACAGGTAGAAACTGTCTGCCCTCGGCAGAATGCAAATACGATGCAATGACGTCTAGAATGTGAATTGGTTCTACCACAGCTTTTCTCAATTTCGCACACTGACCACACAGCCCCAGGCATATACTAGATTTTGACCTTGCCTCATTAACAGCAGTGTTGTGCTGAATGCATTTGCTGGCTAAGTTGTTCGGCAGTAATAAGACTGCTGTTTGTTGTTTGTTAAGACACATGTTCTGGACTGAAGCTTCAATCAACCACTGCAAAAGCCAAGGGAGCTCCAAGGAGCAAAACCCCAGGCTCGTTCAAAATTGGCCGTGATTGCAGCTTTAATTACGAGTGCTCGCATCCGTGTTGGCGCACCAGTGATTCATATTGGGGCCCCTCTACAGTGGAGTGGGTAAAACTGGTTGAGAAAGAAGCATTTCATGGAGTTAGCAGCAATTAGCTCTACATCACAAAAGGAAACCAAAGGAATGCATTCAAAACTGGCAGAAATACAAAATTATTTTAATTTTAATATAAGATAATGAACACGTTTCTTTTTTCGTGGCCAACAAGCCTTTCAATCTCACAATGGATGAAATTGGACTTCTTGTTTTTTTCCCCCATTAGTTTCTTTAAAATTCCCAGTGGTGGAGCAGTCAGAGGTATTTATATGTAAACAGTCGATGAAGGGAGTGTGTGTGACCATTTATGGAAAACTTTGCCTTTTATATTTAGTTGTGCTCAGTGACTTGGATTTATGAAACAACGTTATATGAATATAAAGCTTTATCAATCTGATGCAGAGAGTACTTAGGCATATTACAGCCGTGTGCTTTCAGGGTTTAGTCTAGAATGGATGGATGGATGTTGACAGTCAGCATATCCTCATCAAATCAAGTTTGCGTGTGCACATCTATATACAGTAAATACCTGGGACCAGCTGCAGGATGAAGGAGTAGACTGATTTCCGTTCTGGTGGCTCTTTTGGTCTGAAAATAAGTGATGAGGATGTGTTGTGGCCTTTATCACTTTATTCATGTGGCACTGGGTCTTCCATTTAGTTACACACACATACACCATTACTTCAGGCTCACCACAGTATTTGTCTCCAGTAGTAATTTTCCATCCTATTTTGACTTGGGTGATTTCCATTGAAACAGTGACTAACACAGTTGGTCAGATTTGCGTGGCTGCTCATGCAGGTTGTAAACTGCCTTTTTGTCCCAACAGCAAGTTATTCATTCTGCCCTGTGCTTATACAAACATTCATCCAAGATCTGTTCACTGCTGGTGCAGCTACATGCCAGCCCAGACACGTCCTATACCTTAGCATTGTTAGTAGGTCATCAAGCGACTACATCAGATAAGGCAACTTAGAATCTATACAGAATAAAATGTTTACCATGGTGTGGAAATTTTCCCAGTGGGTAATATACTTGTGATAGCATTAGTGTTACAAATTACCCTGGACATTTAACAAGAAAAGTCGTATGTTGGTTCAGTGTCCATACAGCGCAGAGTGAGATCTGTAACGTTGGATCTCTCTGAGTCCAGCCTCACTCTCCTGCTGCACTTGAGGTTGTGTGCAGTGTTTCCTACAAACTACCTCGACTGTGATGGTCCACTTCTCATAATAAGGTAAAAGGTCTATAGGAGTTTTGTGCTGTTGCTTCATTGTAGAGTGTATCTCTCTCTCTCTCTCTCTCTCTCTCTCTCTCTCTCTCTCTCTCTCTCTCTCTCTCTCTCTCTCTCTCTCTCTCTCTCTCTCTCTCTCTCTCTCTCTCTCTCTCTCTCTCTCTCTCTCTCTCTCTCTCTCTCTCTCTCTGTGTAGAACACACTGACCCGTCTGTCGGTGAGGCGGGGGACCTTCAAAACATAATGTTTAATTGTCTTGTAACACCAAATCCTCATCATCCTTGTTGGTCAACTCTCCTCTCGTCAGGTGATAAAACTGTGATGTGACTGCTGCTGCATGGAGTAGACACTTTCACTTCATAGCCGCAGCGTTGGACTAAATATTGATAACAACTTACCAATACACAAAATTATTCAAATAGTTTTTAGGAGTATAAAAATGTAAGCTGTCGGTGGGGCTGGTTGGTCTGCACTCAGTGCTCCACGGGAAATAAAGCCAGCATCCAGTGTGGCTCTCAGCCAGCCAGCACCCTTTGCTACATTGTCCACACACAAACACTATTGATGCCTTTGACTAAACACGCTCCATCCAAGGTTTAATTCTTTTGCACAATAAATGGTATTCTTTAGTGATATTTTGAGTCTTTCCCTTTTTTTGTCATGTCCTATGAGCCTGGTAGTGACAAGTCACAGGGCCAATTAGATTGTTTGTATAAAAGGGATGATGCTGTTGATACTGATGATTACAATTCTAAAGATAATTAGCAGATTATTTTTGACAGTTTTAAAAGAAAAAGAAAATTAACGAGAATGGTCGTGTTTTAAATTATACAATGATATGAATTTTCCCACCTTCTCACTGCTGCACAAAGTCGGATTCACACATATACAGCAGCCCCATGTGTTAGCACAGCACTGATAGCCCTGCGGGGTTGGCTCTGTCTGCAGCAGCATAATCTGCAACTCAAAATGTATTGATCCATCTATTTATTCCATTTACATAGGGTCTAAATAAGTCTTGTTGGCATTCAATTTAATTTCGGGTCTTGATCTTTCTGAATTCCTTCAAACATGTGCGATTTGTTTTCTTCAATTTTTCTTTGTCTTTTTCTTCATGAGTGCTTCCCTTCATCTCACAGCAGAGTCTTTCAGCCAGAATCATTGGTTTGAATGTTTCCTAGTCACCTGACTGGAGTTAGCCCCGCAACAGCCTGGAATGGCAGCGGTGGCTGACACACACACACACACACACACACACACACACACACACACACACACACACACACACACACACACACACACACACACACACACACACACACACACACACACACCAAGAACAATGCCTCCATTTTCCTCACATAAGTAGGGGAGCCCTTACAGGGGTTACAATCTCTTATCTTCTCTTTCAGGAGAGTGCCCCCCAAGACAGACACACAAACAGGTTTCTTAAAGGAGACCTTTTTAGTCCTCGTCTTTATTATGCTGATAATTTACTGAGACGAACTGCAGGATCAGCATCAGAGCATCAAAAGCCATGTTTCAAAGGTTATGCTGAGTAAACCTCTGTTCATTTCAGATGTTTTATCTGTTTGCTTTGTAAATGGGGGCTGTCAGAACCACCGCTTTACTTTGTCGCACTAGTGTCACCCCACCTTCATGAGCAAGTGACCTGCAAGTGAACTGCAGAGCCAACCGAATAAATAGGCATCAGTTTCCACAATGATTTAACAGTGTACACCAGCAAGCCTTGTGACCATAGCCTCTTTAGAGTAAAAGCATTTTGCATGTATTTCAGGCTCATATTCCAATTGAACACACATTTTAAGTGGTACTTTTGAGCCTCACAGTTGTTGGAAAGGTAGACATTCTATCAAAATCCTCCTGATATCCCAGCTGTGTTATGTAGGTCTAAATATTAAGTATCACCAAATATGAGGCTATATTAAATGACTGTGGTCAGGAAATACCTGGTGTCAGTTTCGCACTCAGTCTTTTTTTGTGTTTGTTTGTTTACCCCCTCGAGGGAAAAGTGTGAGTAAAGAAACAACGCAATAAAAGAAATCCTAATCCCCTTAATCTTCTGTTTTTCAGCTCAGAATGTGACTGTGGAGGAGATCATTTCTTCCTACAAGCAGGCCTGTCAGAAACTCAACTGTAAACCTATACCCAAAGTGCTCAAACAGATACAGGTAAGGCACATCTTAGGCTTTCTATGTGATCTCCTTGTGATAAGTAATGCAGTAATTTTTTTTACTTCCATTTATTGAATCTCCACTATTGAGAGCCCTCTGGCCAAGATATATAATATGTATTAGGCCTCATTGCATCATAATATTATTAAAAAAAACTGATCTAAAATGAAAATGTATGCAACAAAAATGGATTTATGAATCTCTAATCTTGTCTATGGGTTAGAGAATGGTGATCATTTAAAAATACATGAGAGCAGAAATTGTTTTGAGGATGCTGAAATGTACAGTTTAAAGCCACTGGGATAAAAATAACTGTATATGTTTAAATCACAAGGTTATACATAAATATACACAACCATAGGAACTCGTGGCAGCCTTGGGCCACATTGTGTAGCAGCCTGTTCGCTGTCAGGAGTTCCCGGTAGCGTCAACTAAAAGTATTAATTACAAACTTCCTGTTCGTGAGATTCAACTACATTTACTTCTAAGAATTTCATCCAAAACCTTTTCTTATGGTGAAGAAACCACTTCAAAAGCCTTTTAATGTGGCTTTAGGACACGACATGATGCACGGTAACATAGAGGTAGAGGCCTTTTTTCTTTTTTCAGCAAGGGTGGTTTTCACTTCCATCAGGCCTTCAGGGGCTTTTTTTCCTGCCTCCTCCTGTGGGTTAACCAACACAGTTATGTGTCCCTTAATCCCTCTGTACAAGCACTTCTTCATCTTCCGCAGGGGAAGCCTCAGGGCTGCTTGTTTTTATGTTTATGCCAAACCAATGCCTTTTGTATGTGAATTTTTGCACTTGCTTGTTGTTTATTGTGACTGTTATCATGTTCACATTCTTCCCTGTGTGGGTGTTGTTTCTATTGAGTGCAAGATGTTTGCAATGCGGAGAACAGAAGGAGGGTGAAATATGGACCAGCGAAAACATAAATACTTGTCCACTTACCACCCAGTCTAGAAACCTGAGACTAGAGGACTGCGCTTTATGTGTATCAGATATAAAGAGGCCTGTTTGCAGATTTCTTCTGAAACGATGTGAGCAGATTTCTGATTTCTTGTTTCCCTGTGGGCTGAGAGAATTGGTGTTTGTCTTTTGTCAAGATAAAAGAAATGTCCATCTGTGACAAAAGGGCCATATACAAGTTTTTGGGCGGTTTCACAATGCAGATTAAAGCAATATGTTTCATGTGAATGTGTCACAGGAAATGATGGTCTGTCAATAAGTCATCATATTAACTAAGACTGGGAGTGTTTGTTCTGCTTAGGTAAGTAAATACCCCAGCAGTTACTAGATATGTATGACCTACAAATGTCTTCTTGGACCTTATAGGGCTATTGCTTATGTTGTGTTAACCGTCAAGGACCTCTATATGTCATGACATTTATTTATATATTTGAAATGATCAACACCGTCTAATCAGAGGTATGTCACAGCCCCACCTCCCAGCACTGCATCCTCTGGGCATATTTTGAATTTGCAGGGAGAAACACTTATGGGTTAAGTTACATTTTAAGAATAGTGTGTATGCAAACGTGTGTGACTGTCTCTACATCCCATCGACAAACCAGTTCCCCCCTTGTCATACTAACAGGACAGAGGAGTTGGCGGTGCTAAGCTTTGCAGCAGAGACACATTAGTGCTTTCTCTTGTTTGTTCTGTCGCTCAGTCGCTGCAGCACACGCTCATAAAACCTTAACGGGGCCTCTCTGCTGAAGCTGTGCACATTTGTACCTGCAGGTGTGTGTCTCCATGTGCGTGTGAGTGATGATGTTGCAGGAAAGTGAGCCACAGCTGGAAGCGCATTTGTGATTCAAAACTCCCCGCAAAAGAAATCCCCACACGCTTAGTCAGCTGATAGAGAGAAGTCCTGTCAACATCTCAGCTACTTGTGGAAATGCACATCATTGTGCTAAGCTGCTGCTGCGGGTTTTATTTAGTTCAATGCTCTGGGTACATTTCCACTGAGAGTGACTGGTCTCCCTCTTCTACACTCTTTCCCTTCCTCATTTTTGGCTCTTTTTTTTTTTTTTGTTATTGCTCATCGTTGTTAATGTTTGGCCTCTTTCCATCCCTCCCTTCTACTTTCGTCTTTTGGTCCCCCCCCCCCCCCCCCCCCCCCCCCGCTCATTTCTGCTTAGTCATTCCTGCAGTACCCAGCCTCATAAACAAGCAGTCAGACCAAACAGCAGGCCAGTGAGAGAGGGTTCAGCAAGAGGAGCTCGGCCCGACACTGGTGTTTCCTCTTTCACTCTAAATGCTTTCTTTATTAAGTCCGACTGCACTGTACATGTGGTGGCCTGCCAGTGCTCCTACAGTTTTTGTACATTTCTGGCCAGTTGTTTGTGTGTCTGTTTTATAAGGGTCGCTATTTAGCAGCTGCGTGTTGAATGTCTGCTCTGCACTGACTCCCACCGGAGTCTTAAGACCTGGACACTTGTTAGCCTTGTGTCACATTTCTGCCCCTGCAGATCCCCAGGGGTAAAGTGGTTTCCCCTATTATGCAATGTCTTGCACGCAAATAGG
The DNA here is from genome assembly GCA_026259375.1 of Verasper variegatus. Lineage (NCBI taxonomy): Eukaryota > Metazoa > Chordata > Actinopteri > Pleuronectiformes > Pleuronectidae > Verasper > Verasper variegatus. The sequence goes on from CM048047.1 coordinate 15,978,218, forward strand.
GTGTACTTGCTTTCTGTGGATATTCAGTAGTATGTTCTCCTTTAAAGGCTGCTGGTGGATCATATTCTAGAGGGAGTATACAGTAAAGGCTTTGTAAAAGCCACATGTACATCAACATGGGCTGTGCTCCTGCAGTTATGATATGAAAACACAGATCAACAAAAGATTTAAAGGCCTCTCCTGAATTATGCAGCTTTCTTTCACCAAATTTGGAGAAACACAACTGATTTGCACCCTTCTTTTCCCATATCTTTATTCAAGAGTTTCTGCTCCACATTCAATCCCGCCCTTCATGGCTTTATTATATGTACTTCCCTTCTGAAAATCTGCGCAAGTGTACATTTTGAGCACAAGCAAAGCAAATCTATGCACAAGCAAGGGTTATTTGAATGTGAGCGCTTGGGTTTAGAGTGAAGCCTTACAAAATCTTAACCTGAAACCAATAAGTCCTCCTCAAACTGAAAAACCACCCTCTTCAGTTAAGATAGGAAAGTAATCCCATAATAAGTAGGTATTTCTATTCAGATTATAATGGGTTTACAGGTAACCTGATCAAGACCAATAACAAAATTTGCAAGAAGAAAAGGAAACAAACAGGTCACTAATGAAGCACTATGCCCTGAAGTAATCCTTCACATGTTTGTGTTTGACTATGGTCCATTCAAAGTAACATTGATAAAACAAGGCTTTGTAGTGATTAATTTGAACTGAAATGTTCTATTTTTCTCATCTTGATAACAGAAGTTTCTGTTCAGTTGAACATCTGTCATTTTCTCAGTGTGTGTGGCTGCCAACATATAATCTTACTAAAGCCTTCTCTCAAATCTGGACATCCTGGATACTATACCTTGCCTGCTGTTTGTATTTTTAGTAATTTGTTGGGTTATCCAATACGTTTTGGCACAAATCTTCATATGGACTCAAATATGACAAAAGGAGGTGCAATGTTTTACAGATGTTGGTGGATCCAACCACTGAATTCAGACTGAGCTGTAGAATTGTAATTGACAGTTAACAGGAAGGTTTTCTCTCCACCTGTTCTTTCTGATAGGGAAACTCAGATATCGTTAAAAACAGGCTCATAGGAAATTACATTTGCAAGACTTTGTGGTTCTGAACTGTACAAATATAAAATGCACTGTCATGAAAAGTGCACTTGCACAACATGGCAAACACATCATTTGGCTACCTACGAACATTGGCTGCCTTCTTTATTTACAGCAAGGCAGTGAATGTCTTCATTAAAAGAACTGTAAGGAAGCGTGATTACATAAAAACACGCTTCTGATTAAAATGATTTGATAATCAAAACTGATTGGTTCCATTGTGAAGTTAAAAGCAAAGTTTGTCTAAAATAAAGCAGTGAATGTTTACAAAAAATGTTTACGTTTACATGACAAATATTCGGCTAACAAGTATCAAATCATTATTTAAGGCCAGAGCCAAAACGTCTACATGTAAAACATTAAAATCACTGTATTCAAACAATGTGGAAAAATATCCCCCCAAAATAATTTCAAACCCCCTAAAACACCAGAACCCAGACATCACCCAGGTCCTCTGGAAACTGAATGAAAAACAAGATCAGAAATGGAGAAAGCGTTTTCATGTAGGCCACTCACATCACGCACACATACACATTAACACCCATAGAACCCTCTCCCTACTCATGCAGAGGCTCACTGTGAATCATGGACTATTTTAGTTTCTGTCAGAGAGGTATTTACACTGTTATTCTCACTGACAGTGCCCAAGATTAAGAACCAAATATCACAGATGAAATCCTACCTTAAATGAATAGTTCAGTCTGTTTCACAATGATCTTCATAACTCCTTGGTGTCATATTGTTTCCTGTTTTTTGGTTCAAAAATAATCGTGATTTGAAGTCATATCTACCAGCCCTATGTTTGGGATATGTTGAGTCGTGTAGGAGTTGTGATGAACCCTCAGTACAACTAAACCAGCATCCACATTTCAGCCAGACACACACAGGAGTGGTGGCAGGAAGACAGAGGTCATGGAGTTCATGCTGAATGGTATGGGCAGCCAACTAGAGAGGGATTTGCTGGTACATAGTTTTGAGGGCAGCACTCGGTATGTTGTTGTGTTTGTGTGGGTACTTTTTTTTTTTACCAGGCTGAAGGGTAAATGGCTTCCCACCTTTTGATCTGTGATGCTGAGTTATCAGGCTACATCCCAGGATAGATGACCTGGTCAGGTTGCACACACGCCGAGAGCCCCACATGATCAGACGCTCGAACAGTCAAGTCAGATTCAAGTCACGTTTCTTCATGTGCCAGGTTGAGTGTGCTTAAATGTTGTCCAGCCATGAACATGTGTGTTTTCAATGCAGCGTGCAGCCAACCCAGGATCACCCTCCATCCGCAAACCAAGTCTTTTCATCTCTCTGTACTTTTGAAACTTGTAATTTAATCTACATTACTGTGACCCCATTCATACCTGGTATTAACATGTATCCTGAGTGATCTGATCACCAGTGGTCAGCGATAAGTACAGATCTGAACGAACTCCGAGGTGGTCTGAGACACATATGGCCACATTCTTTTTGCTTTGTGAACAAAATGCGTTCTGTCCCACATATGAAGGACCGTCTACTCGGCTAACGTTCTCTGACCCGCTGCAGCTTCACCATTAATGGACTGGTTTCAGTGATTTGTTTGTGGCCACCCCCACAATATCAACACTGATCACATAAATAGGTCAAATCTGTGTTCATCATTCAGCCAGACTCTACTTGCTCTTTCTCACTCTGTCTCCACACACACACACACACACACACACACACACACACACACACACACACACACACACACACACACACACCGATACTGTTATCAGACACATCTGTAAACTCAGACTGGGTACAAACAACATAATTTCTTCTTCACAAACACAAATGACGTAGGTGATTTTCTGCCAATAGAAAGTTGTCAGAGGAGAGACATACAGGATGCGTTTTAATACGAGGTGTGAACAGATGAACTTAACACTGACCACATGTGATTGTAGCTCTCTGGATGGATGTTTACAGGTGTTGTGTACACGGCCTGTGAGTTTAGATTCAGACATGTTTTTCAGGTTTACTGAACAATCAGTTGTATCAGAGCTGTTTTTTTGGGGGGGTGGCATTGGGAATAGCAGAGCCCCTCTTCCAGCTAATAACTCTCTAGTGCTCAAAAGCACTGTGATATGGTTTATCTTAGTTTATACAGGATCTGTATTTTGTCTCCAGCACTGATTTATCAAATCAAAGCACAGTTTGCTTCCATGAGAAAATATATTATATAATAATCTTATATCGCAATCTTTTACTGACGCTGCTTCTTTTTCTTTTTGTAGGAATTGAAAGACCTGACACAGCGGAACGAATGCTTAGATCTCAAAGGTAAGCACCCAAAACAGCCTGACTGTTGTAGTCAACGCTATAAATGTATGAAACTTGTTTTGATGATGTTATAAATTGAACAAACTTGTTTTTATGGTGCTATATTATGTTAATGTTAATTGACAAGGTGTGTGTGTGTGTGTGTGTGTGTGTGTGTGTGTGTGTGTGTGTGTGTGTGTGTGTGTGTGTGTGTGTGTGTGTGTGTGTGTGTGTGTGTGTGTGTGTGTGTGTGTGTGTGTGGTGTGTGTGGTTGTGTGTGTGTGGTTGTGTGTGTGTGGTTGTGTTTTTAGGTGAGAAGCTGGACTATAAAGCATGTGAGTCTCTGGAGGAGATTTTGAAGAGGGTCCAGTTTAAAGTGATAGACCTGGAGCAGACCAACCTGGATGAAGACGTAAGAATATCTCACTTAAATCTGTCTCTCACTTCACGTCTCTTTGTGCTTTATTCACGCATGCCTTTCCCTCTTTTTTTCATTCTCTCTATTGCGCCTCCATTCTGCCCTCGGTTTAAGCCTGATCCTGTTTTTTCACTCAGGATGTGAAGTGTTTGCCATGGGTTTTGTGATTACTCCAGATGTCCAATTGTGTAAATACCGTTGGGGACTGTAGACATGCACAGACAGAGACAGCGCTGCAGTATGGAGCAGAGGGACACAGAGCCTTGACCACTTCCTGTCACACAGAGCTCCAGATATACTGCACAGCACTGAATCACACACAGACACAAGGTCTGCTTCAAGCCACAGTTGCTCAAGATACATTTTTTAGGGGAGGAAGAGTCACTTTAATGACTGCTCATTATTTTCTTCCTGTCTGGCAGAGCCTTGTGAGGTCTTTCACCCTTAACTACAGAATTAATTTAGGCAACCGTCTCTTCTGTTTTCCATCAGAATTACAGATGTAAGATAATTGTTGTCCTGTCTTCAGAGCTACTTGTAGATTTCAGGAAATTTGGCAGCTATTATGTCATTTCCAGACTATCTCTTAATGTCTGCTGTTTCCATTAGAGTGAAAGTGAGTTTTTATGCATCTGTGACGGCCTGTGTCCAGAGGCATTATGTTTTCATGTTGTTTGTCAGGCTGACTTATTCTTGTGAATACTATATCTCAAGAATGCCCTGAGGAAATATCTTCACATTTGTCTTCAATATTTAGTTGGACTCAAGGATGAACTGATTACAAATTGGTGGTGAAAGGTCAAGGTCACAGATACCTCATTTTCTTGTGAACGTGATGTAGTAGGAACACCTATTTTATTACATCTGGTACAAACATTTGCTTGGACTCAAGGATGAACTGATTGGAATTTGACGGTCAAGGTCACTGTAACCTCACAAACTTAAGAATGCCTCGATTTGGGGAATTTCTTCAAATTTTGACCAGTTGTCACTTGGACTCTTCGATTATCTGATTAGTTTTCAGTGGCGTATGGTCACGGTGACCAGGGTTGGGTACCATTCACATTTGTACCATCACCTGGAATTCTGTACCAGCTTATTGACATTTGATTTGTTGAGGGGGACAAAACAGCTGGTGTCTCCAATTTTCTATTTGGCTGTTATTGAACCTCTGCAGAATAAGATCAGGCAACAGGATTTAAGTAAGATGTGAAAATAATGGCATAATGGAAATATGGCATTAATGTTTGTTTCATGTAGAACCATTTTTTTATCTTTACAGCAGACTTCTCAGTCACATGTTTAGTGACTTACAGTCATGTACACTGGGTCCAATAGTCTTGATCTCAATTTAGTTTTACCTTTTTCACATTTACGTTTTTATCGATACAGCCACATTTCCACTTTAGACCCAAATATTTGCGGCATATCCTGTACAGATTTATTCACATTCAAATTAAGATTACACAGAAGATCATGAGGCTGGAAATGGACAATATCATGGACAATAGTTAAAAGAAGCTTTTTGTAACAGATATTTAGTAACACATCTTTGACACGCATGCAATCCAGGCAAATGCAAAATGACACACTTTTCACCCAACATGGAACACTGCCCCGGAAATGTGAATGAAGCAGCTGAATGTGTCAGTGACTGAATCACCAGAGATCAGTGTCCCAGTCTGCGACAACTGTCTCGTCTCTGGCTCGGATAAAATGAGACACTGATTGATGCGAGCATGGAGGAAGGTGGGATAGAAAAGGAACTGAATGAAGATGTGGGTGGGTGTTTTTTACGTGGGTGTGAATGACATAGAGTAGATATCTTGATTTGGCAGAAATTTATATCTGCACTAGTGTCGTCTTGTTGGGAATGAAGGGTAAAGATGACAGAAGAAAAATGGTTTTGGGGGAGATGAAGAGGGAAGAAGGCTAAAGCAGGCTGGTTTTATAAGACTGAATGTGACTCATCTTCCCCCACCCTGTAGATAAACACACTTGTGTATACTTTGTAATGTCTGCTAGCACACACACGCGCACACACAAAGGGGGAAAAGGTTATGAGATGCTTTGCAGCAGCCTGGCGGTTTTTGTTACAGCTCATCGGCCTCAGTAGAGCATAAACTCATACTTTCATTTTTATCTGCATCGCATCCTGAGACCAGCAGCACAGGAGCAGGTCTATCATCTGCTCATTATTTTTTTGGCATTTAATCCAGAATCTACTCATGATACGTAATGACTCAGTAACTAATATTTCTGTCAAATATGCTAATATATATATATATATATATATATATATATATATATATATATATATATATATATATATATATATATATATATATATATATATGCATAATAGCATAACATATAAGCCACCCATCTTTACTCCAGTGTCATTAAAACCTTTACAGAGCTGGAGGTGTCAGTGATGGATGAAAGACACAGAGCTCACAGCATCGACAAGACCGAAATGAGATTAAAGCACTTCAATCTTATCCTGCAGCACCTGACATCTCACTCTATTTTCTGCAGCTGCTCCTCAGTGAACAGGCCTCTGTGCACCACAGGTTTAAAGCACTGAGGATTCAGAAAACATTTTCAGCTGGTGATTAATCAGGTGTCACGTGACCTCTAGAGTTTAGCTGATATAACAAGTCAAATAATCATCTAACAAACAACTCAACAATCAACTTATCAGTAACTTTTTTATACTCCACTAACGTTTATTCAAGTATGACACACAGTAGAGTACATATCACAGCGAACGCCCGATAGTCATGAAAACATATTTAAATTCACTAGATCTGGATTTATAATTAAAATTGCACACACTCACAAATATCAGTCTCCTAAACATGCCTGATCTGTTTTCATCAAGATCCACAAGATCCATAGATGGTTCTCTGAGAAATCAATACAAAATGTTGAAACAAAGAAATGACAGTGGTGGAAGTACATTTTACTTTATACTTCTGTCTCCCCCCCACTGTATAAATCTTACAGCTATAGTTACTTTTCAGATTTTAGATAAAAATGTATTATACGAGTACAACGATAAATCAGTTATTTGTACATTTTGGTGCAGACTACATCCTTTTCCTTGTATTATTATTATCATCATTATGAGAAGACAGACGTGTGTAGGATTGTTTAGTCTTGGCAGAGCTATACGCTTTACTGAATGCTATTCTTTTTTCCTGTCTCCATTTATATTATGGCCCTTCGAATACATCAGTAACCCAAGAGAGGTACCTCTTTACCTCTCACCTCAGGCCGTCATGGAAACACCTCCGCAGGTCTCCCCTGTCCGGAGGGACTGTTACCGCAGCAACAACAGCTGCTCTTTGTAACATCTCTAACTCTGGTTCACACTTTTAACATTGTGATCAACTGTGTTTAACTGCTGGATTTTTATAATACCATCACAGTTATTGTATTTGTCTTTTTCTTTCTTTTCCACCTCTCTTTGTTTCTCAGGGTGCGTCAGCTCTGTTTGACATGATCGAGTATTATGAGTCCGCCACACATCTCAACATCTCCTTTAACAAGCACATTGGCACGCGGGGATGGCAGGCAGCAGCTCACATGATGCGAAAGGTGAGAGTTCATTGTTTTACAGTGTGTGACATCTGTATTGCAGAGGAAAAGGACAATGTGGGAATAAAGAGCAATTAGATTTTTTTTGTTCATGGATCTAAAAAACACAACAAAAGTTAGAAGATAGCATAAAACTTTACAACCCCTCATATTTTTATCAGCATGATATTTATATTTATTTAAGAGGATGGATGGGATAATGACAAAGTAAACAGGGTGAAATGTTTTCTTCTCTCAAAGAGATGATTGAGGATGGACTATAAAAGTATTAGTAAAATATAAAAAGATTGTAGTGGTGAGTGTGTTTGTTGTTTTCGACCTTGAGGTTCTCAAATACGACAGATTTTTGTAATTGTTAATTTGTGCCCAGAGGGGATATCAAATCTTTCAGCTCTTCTTTTACACTGGCTGATGTTTGCTGCTGTTGTTGTGCTACTCTGCTGTTTTCTGTCAACACTCAGACATCTAGAGTCATGCTCTTGCCCTTAAAGGCATTCTCTGGCGTCAGTCATCACTTGTTGAGAATAAAAATGGGCGGGTAACACATTAATGTATCACCTTTCAAGCTGAATCTGTGAGAAACACATGGAAACGAACAGCTGCTGCTGAATTTGTACAGTGTTCTTTGAATCAACAGTTAACTACTTTACAAAAATTGATTTTAATACAGTTGTGAAAATTCTGGAATGAATATGGTTTCATTTGTGGATTAGTTGATAGTTGAGTTTGGGGGTATTTTGTGGGTTAAGGTTCACTCTGCTCCTGGCCCAACACTAATCTCTTCACCAAACCACAAATTACATTATTATTAATTGTGTGGTCTTCTATAGTTTTTTTAAAGATTTGGTTTGTTACCCATCATCCTAGAGGGAAAAACAACAAATTCTCAACCACATTTACTAATGATTCAGTAACTGTGTTTACAAAATGTTATGAGTACCACAGTGCTGCTGTAATCACAGCTATGACTCTCAGAGGATAATTTTTTCAACGCATCAGTGGTTGAATCAAAAGGCTTTCCAGAGTCTACAAGCACTGAGTGTCTGGTGATGAATAAAAAACACTTACCAGTTTGTAGATTGTTTGTGTTGTAGTTTGTTGAAGTCATCACTGGTTTCAGCAAAGACCCACAGAACTAACACACAAATATTTTGAAAACAATGTGTCCCTGAATCCCTCATGTGAGCTTCTGGATTCCAAAAGAGGACATTACTTTCATCTGGGCTTGATTGTTTATTCACAACATCTTTGTCATTTGAAGATGAAGTTTTATTTATGGAATCAGATGTAGCTCTTAGCTGGCCTTGTAATCAGTGTTCTACAGCAGATATAATGGGAGGTTACACGACAAGGGTAAAAATATCCAACTAGATTGCGAGAGGATGCAAAGCTGGAAGATGTGTGTGTTACCTCAGGTTCAAAGGTTGAGCTGTTTTCTCTGGAACATTAATTGTATCTCTGTTGGTGTCCCCCCCCCCCTCAGACGAGCTCTCTGCAGTATCTCGATGCACGTAACACACCCCTGCTGGATCACTCGGCTCCCTTTGTGGCACGAGCGCTCAGGATCAGTGGCAGCTTGGCAGTCCTCCACCTGGAGAATGCAGGCCTATCTGGCAGGCCGCTCATGTTACTGGGTAAGAGAGAAAAAAGTACCAGGGAGGCGATGGGGTGGTGTACAAGAGGCTTTCTCTTTCTAGACCTGTTTTTCTCATCTCCCTCTTTTCCCTCACCTTCATTTATTTTCTTTCCCTGCTCAGCCACGGCTCTGAAGATGAACATGAATCTGCGGGAGTTGTACCTCGCAGACAACAAGCTCAATGGCCTGCAGGACTCAGCCCAACTTGGCAACCTGCTCAAGTTCAACTATAACATCCAGATCCTGGACCTGCGTAACAACCACATCCTAGACTCTGGTACGCAAAACTGATGTAGGACAAACGGTAACATTAGATGGCTGTTTTAAAGCCCATGTGTTTTCTCAAGGTGGGTTTGTTTTGTTAAAAAGATTTGTTATTGAGCGTACACCTCAATACCTTTTATCCTAATCTCAGATAAGAGTTTATTGATCCCTTTGCATTAATAATGTCTTAGAAGCAAAAGTAATACAGCACAACAAAGCCAAGAATAGAATATACAGTAAACAATGTACATATTGTTCAAACTTACATTGAATACTCATTAAGTCGTCTGCACATATACGTTTATGTACATAAAGTTCATAAAGGCATGCTACCAAGTACAAACCAGTCAAGTACCTGGAACTTAATCTTGTGTGTGTGTGTGTGTGTGTGTGTGTGTGTGTGTGTGTGTGTGTGTGTGTGTGTGTGTGTGTGTGTGTGTGTGTGTGTGTGTGTGTGTGTGTGTGTGTGTGTGTGTGTGAATGGGTTAATATGACTTGGACTGCGCTTTGCGTATTTAGTATTTTTAGTATTGTTTTTAATAGATAATTAACATGATGTCGGTTAAGGTTAAAGATCTTCACTCCGACGTCAAAAAGTCCTTTTTGGCCACAGGTCAAAAAAATATTTGTTATATTTTGTTACAAAAAAATCATCAGACAATTTGGTTTTGTGAGAGCCCCACATATGGAGGCCCGAGTTTACATGCACCTGCCACGGGTTGTGTTACTTGCCCATTCTCTCTCTCCATTTCATGCTTGAACTGTGATTAAAGGCTAAATGTTCTATTCAAAATGTCAAAGATCAGTGGCCCCCTAATTTCTTGACCATTAGCCAACAACAAAACTCAGAAACAGAAGGGGAGATTGTGACCTAATTATCTGCAGCTTGACTTGTTGCAGAGTCGAACAACCCTGTGGGGATACATCTAGTTTTGCTCTGCTTCTTATGATGCTTTAAAAGGTAGAGGTTGAATTATTCCTGAATCACTTTTGTCCGTGCTTTTTTTTTAAGGAAAAACACCCCAAATACACTAATTTATCGTGATTTGAACTGGTTTTCATTTTCCCATTTAAGCAAATATTTAATGTTCTCTCCTGCATCAACACTTTTTATTGTAGTTTTGACCAAATGATGTCCTCTGGCATCTTAACAGCAAATAGAAAACATAAAATACAGAGAAAATACAGTAAATGGATGATGCAAACAGGTGCTGCTATGTAAGGCATTTTAATTTAGTTACATTTTTGATACTTTTAATTTAAAGGCAGAAACACTAACTTTGACTCTTTTGCTTTCTATCTCTGTCATCTCAGGTCTGGCCTACGTGTGTGAGGGACTAAAAGAACAGAGGAAAGGCCTTGTCACTTTGGTGCTATGGAACAATCAGCTCACACACAACGGCATGGGCTACCTATCTGCTGCACTGGTACACACACATGCACACACACACACACACTGCACACACACTTATCAGAGGTCTTAAGAGGAAACCTCAAGCTGTGTGTGTCTGTGCACGATTCAACTATCCGCTCATTAGTCTGTCAGAGAAGTGATCATAATAGCTCTCTGCTGTTTGTTATACCTTCATTCTCCTCACACAGCATCTGTTCATGTTCAGCAGCTTGACCACATCCACACTTACACGTACATTCTAACTGTTGCTTAGTCTCCTCTACACCCAGCCTGAGGTCTGTTTCTTTGACCCTCTGCAGTCTGGTGTATTTGCCCGGCTGTGTCTTGTGTGTTTTGGGTTCCAGTATGTTGATGCACTTTGTCAAAATGAAAACAGTTAATTGTCTGTTGGCCACGTTGTGATAACACAAAGATTTTGCAAGGTAAACACATTTTTTAATGTGGTGTACAAGCACAGAAGCATTCATAAGGGTTAATGGACAGAATTTACCTATGAAAAAGTAAATGTTGCTGGAACAATGACAGGTTATATTCTTGCCACTGGGGTTGCTGTGGTAGTCCGTGTTACCATTGTGCAGGCCCATACCAATTATGTAACTTCCCACCAGCCACACAGTCCGTTTCATTTTAGAGCCCTCTTTTACTGGCCATCAGTACATGTGAAAGTGAAAATGTCTGCTCCATGCAGCAGCAGAGTACAGCGGGACTCAGACCACACTGTCCTGTCCAACCCAACCGACAGACATTTTAATTCTACTTACTTTGACTTATGTATTTCTGGTCGTTTTATTCTTTGACCCAGTGTTTTAGTGAAGTTTGATCCGAAATAAACTTTTGTAGAAAAGTTACTATATCTATCTATAGACTGAAGAATTACCTTAACGTCTCACATGTTGTTAGTTATAGAGAATAATGACACAGCCCTCAACTTATTTTTAGAAGCATGTGATTGTTCTTCTTTTAGAACATAAAGTCCTGCATGTTTAAGCTCTGCTAAGAAACGGTGTGATGGTTTGAGGCCCAAAGATTTCGTAGTAGAAATCCCTCCAATCATACTGATGACTGTCCCTCCTACTGATGAATGACCCTGGAAATAACCACAGTGTCACTGGTTGGCCTAATGAAAGATGGTAATGTCTGGCATGTGACGATAACCAATAAACCAAAATTAACAAATTTCTTATGTAGCAAAAATTGCTTGTTCAAACCATCAGCAACACAGCGATCTGACTTTTATGACTACACTGCCTCATTGCTAAACATATAACCGTTGAACACAGACGTGTCTTTGTTTTCATTCTCTTCTGTTGTTTCTCTCAGCCATGCACTCAGAGTCTGGAGACTCTGAACCTTGGCCATAACTCGGTGGGTAATGAAGGGGTCCACAAGCTTAAAGATGGACTGATTGCCAACCGCTCTGTGCTCAGACTGGGCCTTGCTTCCACCAAACTGTCCTGCGAAGGTGGGAACTAATACCTGTGTTCCCCTTTTTCATTTCTTGTGCATAGTTTTTGCTGTCTGTTTCATTGGTTATTTCTTCCTGCCATCTATGCTGTAGGAGCGGTGGCGGTGGCTGAATTTATCGCTGAGAGCCCCAGACTGCTGCGCCTGGACCTTCGGGAGAATGAGATCAAGACGGGTGGACTGATGGCCCTGTCGCTCGCCCTGAAGGTCAACACCTCTCTGCTGCGTCTCGATCTCGACCGGGAGCCCAAGAGAGAAACTGTGAGCATGAATATAAGATATAGGGAAGGGGGTAGAAGAGAGAGGAGGTATAGGACCAGATATAGTCTAAACAGATGCACTTGTTTTTATCCTCTGCTGGGTGTCTGCTCGCACATGTTTGTCAGCACTTGTGGTCCGAGTGATAGATCCTGGGCTACATAAAGGTAGCCTGAGCAGACCCAGACTTTCCCTCATGGACTCGATGTAAGTCAAACTGACTCTTCCACACAGATGTGGAATTTGGGGCTTAAGGAATAACTCTTGAAATATTCCATATTTTTCTTATCTTCAAATGTTCCCATGAATAGACAAAAAACAACAACGAAGTGATTCCATCAACAAGTATGTCTATAAATCTTAAGATAAGATAAGCCTAATGGCGCTTATTCATCTGCACCCCAGAACTCTGTTTTACAGTAACTATTAAGAACAAATCAATGAGTCACACATTGTTTCACTGTGTGACGTGTTCCGTCTTTGTGATGAACTGTAGTTTATTTTGAGCCAATCCCACGTACTCTGTCCTGCTGCTGCAAATTCTTGCTAGAGCACCAAGTCCTCAGCTGATGTTAATCCCCAACATGAGCACCATTGCCTTCTGTTTGAATAAAATTAGATTAAAACAACAGTTTCAAGCAGTTGCAGGACATATTTGGCCCTTTTTTAGTTAAAATTTACAAATTTGTGCATTCATAAGTAAAAAATAACTTTTGTTTTGGTCAGAATAACACCAACCATAGTGTTTTTAATATGATTAATGGGGCACTTAAGTTCTTCATTAGATTGCTGCAAGTAGAAAGATGACAGGAAATGGGTAGCTACAACAAAGATCCTCTTATTTTTCTTTTTAAAGAAAATGGCTTTTTGAAGGAAAGATAATGTCACAAACTGACAAACAGTCTTATTAATTTATATTTATTGTGATATTCTCGTGGTTTATGTGAGATGTTGAAGAAATATTTTTTGTCTCTCAGGTAAAGAGCTTCATTGAGACCCAGCGTGCGCTGCTGGCTGAGATCCAGAATGGTTGTAAGAGGAACTTCATCCTGGCCAAAGAGAAGGAGGAAACCGAGCAGAAGATGAGACAGTCCGCATCCATGGCTGAAATTGCCACAGAGGATGGAACCGGAGAAGAAGAGGAGGAGGAAGCACCAGCATCAGAGGAGAAAGATGACAAGGACAGGAAAGAAGGAGAAATAGTGGAGGTGATCGAAACAACAGGAAAAGAAGAACAGGCAAGCAGCCAGTCTGGAGCGAGCTCTGAGACAAACGTGGAGTCTGATTCAGACACTGAGGATGAGGAGGAAGAGGTGATAACAAAGTCCTGCTCCACAAACACAAACCAGGCTGCTCCTCAAACCCAGCAGGGAGCCGCAGAGCCCCCCCTCAGTGCCTCTGGGACTTCCTTGTCCCCGTCTGATCCACCTGCAGGAGGGCCAAGTGTCATTCCCGGCATCATCATCACAGAATCCCCAGCTCCCCCAGGCACTCCTCCATCTCCCGGTCGCTGTATATCAGTCTCAAGCCCGGGGCGGGGTCGTAAGATCTTCACGGTTACCCGGGTGGAAACCCCCCCCGACCAGCAGCAGCAGCAGTTACAACTCCAGAAAGCTGGGCTGGCACCTCTCAGCCAAACTAAAGAGCTCTCAAAGAAGCCCATGACACCTCCTGCCTCTCAAACACCTACAGAAACACAGCAGACACATGAGGATGTGAAGGAGCACTCACCTGCACCCGCACTGTCAACAGACTGTAACGTGATGGAGCAGCGGTCTATAGCACACTCGGAGTCCACACTAAATACTCCACAGACCCACACACTAGAGACGCAGTCGACAAGTCCACCCACAGAAGATGTAACAGCTAGTACTTTAGACCCCAAAGTCACAGATCCAAATCTACATGCACCGGCCCTGGCCTCCGACTCCTCAGCAGCACAGGCTGGAGCAGTTCAGCTCACTGAGGATGTTATACAGAGCATGCAAAGCCCCCAACCTGAAAACACTTCTGTAGAAGGAGAGGAGGAGAAGGTAGAAGATGGCAGAGAACTGATGTCCCCTGATAGCACAGGAGAAGAGTGTAAACAGTCAGATGAACCAAGTCAAACCCATGATAGTGTTCCTGCAGTAGACATGCAACCTCCGACACCTGCACTTGAACAGCTACAGAATGAGTTAGCAACTGTGTCAAAGGAGAACCAGTCACCACACCAAACGGAGGAAGAGGAGGAGAAACAGGAAGCATCAGCCAGCCTGTCCGAAATCGAAAACCCCACTTCAACAGAGGAAGAGGACAACCAGCCAAACCAAGAGGAACCAAGTCCAAAGCAGCAAACAGAGGCAGATGAACAGAGCGTTAAGTCTGTTCTCTCTGTCCTGACTGATCAACAGGCTCCTGCTGCCTCTCAGAGTGATGCACAAGAGACAAATCTTCAAGCAGAAGAATCCTCAGAGAGTCCAGAATCTGCCACGACTGGCTCCGTCTCCCCAGTGGAAGTGGAGGATTCAGCCGATGACAGCTCTGCAGACGAGTGTTTCGCCGAAGCTCTGGACGGCGAGGAGGTGAATTCAGCTCTACCCAATGGCCTCAAGCCAGAGTTCTCCCTCCATCTTCTCGACGCCGAGAGCCCCAAACCTGGCAGCTGTGTGATGGAGCACGGTGAGTCACTTTAATCGCTGATATTCTCTTTTGTAGATGAATAAACTTGCACAGTTTGTTTTGGTGTGAAAAGTCTCTCTGATAATGTGTGTTGTGTGTGACATGTGTAGTGAGTGTGAGCTGTGGACAGGACCTGGAGGAGCTGCTGCTAGAGGCCAGTTTGGATACTGGAAGAGACGCACCATGAGGTTGTGAGGTAAACATTTGTCTCTGTGTATGTACAATAGAAATCTGAATTAGATAAAGATTCATCATCATACAAGCACCACCATCACAGACCACAACCAAAGCTTTATCCGCCGCACCTCCGGCCTCTCTTCAGCCACGGATCCCCTTCCCTTCATGTACGAAAGCTGAAGGATCGAAACACAACCAGAAGCACAACTGAACAGGAAACCCAACAAAGAACAATCCAGCTAGTTGCTATGCAGATTGGTAAAATTTATCATTTTGTCATCTGTCAAGTGTTAAATCGTTTTTACACTTTTTAAAATTCTCTACATGCAGGAAGCAGCTGGTTAAGCATTGTTAGCATATCTGTGCTGTTCTGTGTGTAGCTAATAACCTGTATAAAATGAAGGTGTAGCCACAGTGTTTCTGGATTAACAGCACTGAGGTGTGCAGGTGACAGGTGTGTTTAAAGTGTGTGTTTGTTCTGAAAGACGTCACAGCACGGAGGAGGAGGAGGAGGAGGAGGTCATGTTGACATCACAGCTGATGCACTACTATGACCGTGCACCCAGACAGGTTACTAAAACAAAGGAAAGAGAAGCGCGGTTTACAGAACACACACCGAGTTTAATTCATTCTCTGCCCAGGAGGCACTTTCTATACTTTACATAGAAAACAGTTATTGGCTGTTTGGCAACTTGTATACAAATCCTTAAATAAATCAATATCCCACGGATCTGTAGTTCACAATGATCTCTGTGTTTGGTCCCAACTTCTTTAACATGAAATACGTCTCACTAAGGACTTTTACAAAAGTGTTGGGTCATTCAAATGAAAACCACATTTGTACCCGACCATTTGTTCCATCTGTTATGACGACACTCACTTGTGTAACGAGACAAAAACACAAATTATCCAAACTGTCGGTTGTAAGTTTACAGACAAACTTTCTTTTTTTAAATCTGAAGTGTAATTCAGGTTGAACCAAGATAGTTAAATCAACTCCTTAATCATTTTCCTCTTGTGCTGTTTGTGTGGTTGCCACAGCAGAACGTTTACAGTAGGTTGAACCACTAAAAGTCCAATCGCAGTGGCAAGAAGCCATTTGAGTCTTTCACGAGAGAGAAGCCAAACTCCCTCCGCGGCTGTTGACCTCAGGCCGCCATGTTTGAAAAAGATGAGCCTGACTCTAACTCTCTGTTTTATGCCTTGAAATACTGTTCAAATATGACATGTGGTTTATCAATTGTGGATGATTGGATGTGATGGTTGATTGTTTGGTTTTTTTTTAAATGTTTTCTGCTACAGTCAGAATTAATTTATCTCCTCTCTTCTGCTTTCCCAAGGACCATGAGGACATGAGAGAACAGCACTCAGATAGTTTGTCTGGCTCTACTGCGTGACTGATAAACCTCTGATGTTCCTGTCGTTTCTTTGACTTTACCACCAACATCCCCTTTCCATAAAGGACAGACGACCTGGTGTTACAGTCAAAGCTCCGCGTGCGAAAACTCAAGCAACTTCTGGAAAATACACAAAGGACAAAATTGAACTGTGGAGCTCGGCTGTGACAAATAAGGAATCCTCTACATCGACACTACATCCACCACGTATAGATATGCACACTGAGTATGAGAAAGAGGAGGGGAGAAGAGGAATAAAGTCACCATGTTATCACTACATTTTGTCATATCTGCAATCTTTACACACACAAAGCATCTGACGGAGAGAGAATGGAGGACAAAGGAGGCAGGATGAACCCCGAACCAAAGACAGAACACAGACCTTTCCCCACAATCCATACTCGCTCTCTTATGTATCGACTGTAGTTGGGGAAATAACTAGCAATTAAAGGTTTTTCATAACACGCACACAGAGACATAACACGGACAAGGAGGATGAGAAAAGAATAGTTGGTGGCACACTCAGAAGACCAGATAAAAGTCGGGGACCATGCTGCGGGGACCTGCTGACTTTAAACACCGTCGGAGGCTTTTATATTCACTGGAAGCTGAAGATGTTAACGTGTCTGTTTAAATGTCAGCGTTTTACGTCTGTGTCCCCTCCCTCAATTAGCCTCTTAGGAAAAAAACAAAAAACAAACTCTAAGGGACCTTTGCCAAAGTGGTTTTCCTCTCGTCTGTTTTCTTGTCCTCTGCTCACTTTGGCCCCTCAGGAATCAGCGTCCCCTCCCGCTGATGTGGAGGAGCTGCGACCGTCTGCCGTCGGCCTCCGTTACAACAAAACTGCTTCTGTTTTTTTCCTTTTTAAGTCACAATGCTGAAAAAAAAAAAACAACAGAACATCTGTGAATGTTGGAAAGCAATGCTGTACGCTTTTGGTTCAGTTATTTACAGTTGATTCTCGGACACGATCATTGCTTTGTTTGACCAGTCATTGTTTTTGAGAAAAAGAAGCTCACTCTCTGTCCTAAACTCCCCTCTCCTCCACTCTACTCCCTCCTGTCGCTCAGTCTTCCGTTGGTACTCGGTGCCATCTCACCTCTCCGCTACAGCTCATCATCCATGTTGCCTTCAGAGTCTTCACATCACTCATCCTTTGTTTTTTTCGTTTTGGCTGCTTTGAGAAATCAGTTCTTTTCTATTTATTTTACGGCTGTATGAGCCTCCTCTGATTTATTTTCCCCTCTTTTTCTTCTTCACCACCTCCTCATTTTATCTCTTTTCTTTTAGGGGTTACTTTTAATGGTTAACCTCCTTTTTTGATGTATATTTCAGATTCACAATAGAGCAAATATTTAGTTTAGATTTTTTTTGGGGGGGTGGGGGGGGGATCTGTGTTGGGAGGAAAGGTTTATATGATTGAATGGTTGGTAGCAGCACTAATGAAAGCAAATGCAACATTAGCAAAAGCCCTGTTGCTGGAACGCTTCGAATCTGTGGCCACAGGGGGCGCTGGTGGTTGTTTTGTTTTAGTTCCCCACAGTGGAGCCTGAACAAAGGATTTCACAGCATCACGTCTCTTCACATCCTGACGTCTCTGTTCACCTCCATTTCTTGTCCTGAATTTTTCCAAAGCAAGACAGTGAAGCTTTACAAGAGAACTGTTTTTTTTTTTTCTTTCTCCTGAGACGGATACAATCAAGTTTATTGTTTAGTTTTTTTTCTTCTGAAAAGGAGCATATTTGGACCCTCCTGCTCTTCTCCACCCAACAGAGAGTTTGCCCCCACTGTTTGTAATGCTTTAATTTTTAGAAATTTTTAATAATAATTTGTTAACTTAATTGAAATGTGCCGGTAATTACAAAGATATGTATGGCGAAATCTGTTCCTCTCAAATAAATGCATGTAATGACAAAAGGTATGAGTGAATGATTCAATGAAAGGAGTAGTTTTGGGCTTTCAGGGTGTTGGAGCACTGCAGATGAATATCAGGAAAGCAAACGTGTACAGATCAGGTTCTGTTGGGATTCACAGATACAGCTACATTCTTTTTCCAATATGAGATTTGGGGTCAAATATCCATTCTATAAAATCACCTCTGACCTTTTGTTTACGTTTCCAAACAATGTGGTTTAGGTACAATCGCCTCAGCAAAGTTTTCCACCCCCGGCTGTTTGTTGGTTGTTAAGATGACACGAAAACAACTGAGTGGATATTCATGAAACGTGGAAGGATGTGATCTGGTTGTGGGGAAAAGCCGTTTCATTTTTGTGCATATCCAGGAATTCTTCTTTTCACCTTCCTAAACATAGCGGGATCCGGCATTTTTGAACATATTCCTTGAGTTCTCAGAGAGTAATATATGGATCTTGATGAAAAACCATCAGGAATGTTCAGAAGACTGATATTTACAAGTGTTTGTGTAATATGGTGGCGATCTAAAGAAAAATCTGGAATGTCATTCTTGTTTGTTCATTCAATTCTTAGGTGGGGGGTGATGAAGTCAACTGTCTCCTCAGTTCCATGTTGCTTTATTTGCTCACATGTCTTTTTCATAATCAGATCATAAGAATTTGATTTAAATTTAAAGTTCTTGTAACTAAATCTCATCCATATCGGACAGTTTCCTTCAGAAATTCAGTTCTGACGTTCAGGCTGTTAAAGTTTGTGTCATGTTTGCTGAGTTACTGTAACTCACTTGTTTATCACGTCATGATTTCAAATCCAACAGGGAGGGAGTACAAATTATTCTCATCCCCATAATGTCTATACTGGAATAGCCTATTTTTTGGTTGATGGCAAACTGCTGCCATACTCTATCAACGATAAGTAACCTTACATTATTCTCTACGATCATTGCTCATTTACATTTTCTTTGAAACTAAGTGAAATCCCTCGACAACAGAGAAGGTTTGAGCCAGCTCCTTACTGACTCTTTTGTGAATATATTAATCTGATTTTAATACTTGAATTCAAACTCAATAAAATACTTAGCAGGAATTGATAAAGCCTCTGTGTACACGAAGCAGAAGTGTATGAGTTTGGCGACGAACCACATAAGCTGCTCGCAAGACAGCCGTTCAAATTCGAGAATAAGCGTCCATCCCACAGAATTAAATCAGATACTGGGGAACCTTTAACCTCCCATAAAGATATGAATAAAAGTTGCCAACAGTTTTATGAGAGATTGTACACATCTCAAATGAGGGCAACACCAGGGGATATGCAAACATTGCTGCACAAGTGCGAATTTCCAACTTGAAGCCAAACTGATCGTGACTACTTTGCAGAGATAACATGAAATTACAGAAACAATCAAATCTCTGACAAACGACAAAACCACAGAACAGACGGGTTCAGCAATGAACTTTGTAAAGAACATTCAGTGGCCCACTGGCTCCCTTCTCACGGACTATAATAAGTTATAACTATATAATAAGCTAACATTGCTAAATATCAGAAAGTAGATAGATGAATTCAAATTTTACTCTGTTCATGGCCCTTGATCTTATCGTTCATTCTGACAAAGGCATGAATGTCATGGCAATACATTCACTTTAGCTGTTGAGACATTTTACAAGACAACTGCAAATGTTCACAGGCAGGTGGCGCAAGAGCACAAATCAGGGGATCCCAAAACTCCTCAGGATTTCACAATGAACGTCTGTGTAATTTCATCCCATTGATAGTTGTTGAGATACTTTAGTGTGAGTGAAGTGTTGGAACAGACCCACTGCTAAAGTGAGTTAAGAAATAAAATTGCATGTCATTTTTTAAAAGCAACTTCTTTCCATAAAGATGTTCACAACCTCTAGTGTGCACATTTTTAACAGGATGAGAAACAACGTTATGTGAATCGTTCACACATCCCTCTACTACTTCCTTCGTATCTTGTGATTTTTCTTTTTTTTTAATCGGTGGGTTTCATTCATTTTAAAAATTTTAAAGAATTAAGGCAAGACTGCTCACGAAAAAAAAGACGTTGCCTCAGTTGATGAAGCCAAAAGCCAGAAACACTGGAGACTGAATCTGGAGGGAGAGGTTTTCCTGGAACCTCCCTCTGTCGCTGGCATGACATGGGTGGTGCAGGGTGAGGGGGTTCACATCTCCTGGGTCTGCAGGGTGTGTAGCGGTGGCGGGGGGCCGAGGGTGGGAGCTCTGCTCTGTACATCTCACTGTAATTCTCCTCTGAAGGAATTCCAGACTGCACTAATCCATCCCTGCTCCACAATGCTCCACTACTACAGGAGGCTGTGGGAAAGTGATTAAAAACGTGATTTGAAATGACCTTTCAACACTTTACATGATCCTGAGCAGTGAAATGTGCCAAACGTCGAACAGGCTCCTTTGTTTTTCACACTAAAACTGAATGAGAAGCCTGAATAAAAACCCTTTTGTGTCTAATGATGCTTATGAAGCAACATCTGCTGTGTGCTGCGAGAACCAAACTGTCGAGATCAAATACACTTACACCACACCTGTTTTTTAACATGTGAGTTTTGGCCAAGCAAGATCTAATGTGGGAATACAAATGTTTTCACCTTGGGGCAGAGCGATGCTGGTTCCTTCCACCAAAGAGAAAATACTGGATGGTTTAACATGAACTCAATGACAGGATGAAGTGTGCGTCAGGGAGGAACCCACGAGAATGAACTATGAATCTTGATTTTTATTTTTATTTTTTTTAAATAGGGAAATCATATCTATCCAGAGTGAAATTTGGTGCAGCCTCTGAGCAACGAGTCCAGTCTGATGCTAATCTGAGATGCTAATCAGCAGATGTAGCTAAATATGAAGCTCCACCCTTATGCCTTCATCTTTAGAGCTCGGACATAAGAGTGGTATCACATGTTGGATCTTCTCATCTCACTCTGCAAGAATATTTCATAAATATCAGATACATCACAAATATCCTGCAGCCCCTTTAAAGGGTCCTCCTCCCCCCAAAACATCTGTCTCTTAACAAAGAGAGTGAAATTCGTCATTTGAATTCCTGTCACCAAAACATATTTAAAGCCTCCATACAGTGAGCCTCTGTTGTTCAGTGAGGCTTTTGTAATGACTTTCTGTTCAGTCTGGATTCGCTGTTTGGACAGAAACTTGTAAAACTAGTTGAACTTTTAATATTTGCTTATATTCTGTGGATCTCCTGTTTTCTGTTGGCAGAAAGGCTCCAGAAAGGCTGCCTCTGTCTATGTTGAAACATGTGATTGTGCACCTCAGGGTTAAAGGCTGAACATAAATGGGATGTTTCTGAGTGTTTTGTTGGATCTGCAGACGTCAGTGACAATGAACCAGTTTAAGTTCCTCAGCTGACTGACAGACGGAGCAGGGTGAACTGAGAGAGCCCTTTTGACGCTCAAGGTTGACGCAGGTCGCTGCAGCCTCTCTTTCTGAGCATGGACAGTGGTAAGTCATCAAATGCTTCCTCGTTGGGTCTTTCCTCTGGCTTAGCCGTGCCTCAGGAATGTGCTGGCATGCTGGGAGAACAGTAGGAATTTATCCGTGGTGTCAGCCTTTATCGGGCCTGTTGGTTCGCAGTTCAGTGGACTGCAATAGACCCCCGCACGGCGGCTCACATAAGCAGGGGCTCATGGGACTCACCATCAGAGGATGCTCCACTTCAACAGAACCTGACAGGGCCAGTAAATGCAAAAGACATAATGCAGCTGTCCAATTTCAATTTCACTGTTGCAATGAATGAGGAAAATTACATTTGAAATATTCCTTGAAAAAGACTGTGTAACTTATGGAAGAATGGATATCACATTATTCCTCCTACAAAGAGTTTATTCTGGTGTGACTAGTGTCTTTGTGGTGGTTGGATTATCCTCTTGTTGGTTACAGATGGTTTCAAAAGGCACTATCAAACTTTTTAACGAACTAAACAGCAGCTTCAACATTATATCCAATAGGACGAATGCAGCCTCTTTCTTTTTATTTTATCTCTATATCTGCTTTCAGACATGCGCTGAACTTCAGAGATCCTCCAGAGAAACTCCAGGTGTATGTGCGAACGCAAATGTTCGAAGTTTCTGCAGACTTTTCTCCCCTAATATGTTGCTTCAGAGGCTCAGTAAAAGTTAGATAGTGCTGCTTTAACGATCAGACATTCCAACTACAGGACAAAGACGCAGTAAGTACATAAAACTGTTTTGTTAAGTTAATCCAAGCCGCCATATAAATGACTTCAGGGCAACATGCAGCAGACAAAAAGCCTCTTCTTAGCAAAGGTGTGGGCAAATAGTTTGTGAGGTTAAATTTATGCTTTCATTAAACATACGGTGGCTAATTTTATCGAATATATATTTCAAGATTTGTCATTTCTACCTTGGGATCACCTTGACTTCAGATCAGCACAAAAAGACATTGGCTTGCTTTAGGGTCAGTATATTTATTATTTATTACTTCATGACACCTTAAAGCTGCATCTTATTAGTCAGCTTTGTCCAGCAGAGGTAGAGGGAGTTGGTGGAGGAGAATATCAGCAGTTTATGATTTAGTTTTTAGGTTCTACAGAGGAAACAGAAGGAATGGCGAAATTCTTAAAAACATGAATTCACTGATAATCCACACAAACTGCAAATATTCCAATGATAAAACATAACTGTGGGGATATTAGAGTATTTAACAGTGGACAGATCAAACTTGATGGTGGGCTTTTCTCCTGCTGTGTAATTAGAAATGTCCAATAACTTTCATACAGTTTGGAACGACTGGGAACTCACGGCTCCGCTATATATTTGATATGAGCTGGGGGTTTCTAGGAAAAGCAGGTAGAGCACTGGAGGCTTTGAGGGTTAATAAAGCCGAGAGGGTCTCACGTTATGATGTAATCCTGACCAACACAATGGGGATTTAATTAGTGCAAATTAGCTTCACTCAATGTGCCGAGTGTACGGAGGGTGGGTGGGCTGTGTGATCCTCCGGTGAAGGCATTCGCTCCCACCGTGGAGCCGAGGGGGGAATGCAAACAGGGATAACTGAGGAGAGGATGTCTCCACCCACCCCCTCTCCAGCTCACATGACTGCGATTAGAGCAGAAGAGGAGTGTGGTGGGAGAGATGGAGAACAAGGTGACATTTTTCAGATTTCGCCGCAGAGCTCACATCCAAGGGCCTCACTTGCTTTTGAATTCTGGCCGAGGGTCGTCCACTCTCCTGGGGTAACTACACTTTAGGAAAGGAAACGTAGACTGTGTACATTTGTTGAAATACTTAGTTGTGTGTTACATGTGCTTGTTGGTTTTTATCCTGACTTACACTCAGCGAGGGAAAGAAGTATTGAGATTCTTTAATTAAAGTAACTCCACTGTGCATTCATAATATTACTCATATAAAAGAACCAAATTATTTCCATCATGATATACTTAAAGTACCAAAAGTACCCATCAAGCAGTGTTTAGAATATTGTCTATCATAATAATTATTGAAATGTAAATATCATTAATCTGGAAGATTTAGGTAAAGTTTTAATCATTTTATGTTCTGCTACATTTTCCTAAAAATTAACATTTCTTTTCTAAACCTAATATGTAATATAAAATAATGATGTTTTTGTTGATTATAGATTGTGTTATGTTCATAAAATAAATGAATTGTTGTGGGCTAGAGGACAGAAAACAGAAACCTTCAAGTAAAATACAAGCAACCTCATAATTGTACAATTGGAATTTTAAATGAGCGTTAATCAGTGGTGGAAAATACACAATTTTCATTCAAATGTACACTGTAAAATGTAATAGGTTGAAATGTTCTAAAGGTAAGATCACATACAGATTACACACGTCCTGATACACAAATATGCAGTACGTTGATACGTGGCATAAGTTGAAAATCAATAGCTTTAATAACTAATCTCACTTAATTAACACATTTTAACTTGTTTATTTAATTCCGACACCAGCTCAGTCATGCTAACTGCTAGAGTTGTCCATCAATAATGGTGTGTGTTTTTTTTGGCCCATGTCCCATCCATTAACATGGAGGAGGTGGATTTGTGACCTACACTGCAGCCAGCTTTGGCTTCACTTTTGTCATGTCGTCCATCTTCATTTACATGGTTATGGTCTTATACTCTCAGTTGCAGGTATGAGGACACTCCACTGGTGCATGCTGGGAGTTGCCATCCTGCTGCTGGTGATCGAGGTCATCGTCAGTCAGCTGTGCAAGTCCATCATCACCCTGGTGGACGCTTTCCACACGTTCTTTCTCCTCATGCACATGTTTCTTCATCCTCAAACTGCTCCCTCCTCTGTGGACTCCCTGGCGTCTCCACAGGCCTCCTCCTCAGAAACACCTTCTCCCCCCCTGCCTGCAGAATCAACCACTGAATCTCTAAATGGCGCCTGTGGGTCATCCAATGCCAGTGCTCAGCCTAACCATGAAGCAGCCCCCCAGTTTGACTCCAATCAACCCTGCTTGCCCACAATCTCTCCTCCAGCTCTCGACTGCAGCGTCTCCTTCGCCGACAGCAGGTTCCAGCCTGCGGGGGATTTCCTGTCCAGTCTCCTCTTGGCTTTGCTGAGTGTCTCATACTCACTGAAAATCCTCAGTTTTTCCGTTGATCCACACCCAGCGCAGAACCTCCTGCTGGTTGTGGTGGTCACAGCTCTCAGTCTGCTCTATAAGATCCTGGTGCTCAGTGTGAACTGGGTTAAACTGCAGGAGGAGCGGGCCAGGAGCCACCAGGCACCCAGAGGCCGAATCTCAATTTGAGGTGAACCACAAAGGTAACATCACCTACAGATTACACACATCCTGACACAGAGACATGCAGAACTAGGTCGTAGCTGTAGGTTGAGGCTGAAGACCAGGGGTGGAACCTTTTTTCTATCAAGGGCCTTTTTATTTTCATTGTACAATACCAATTTTGCTTAGACATGTGTAACTGTGCAAAGAAACCTCCAACTTGGTGCATTATTAGAATTATTAAAGTATAGGCCTGTCACGATAACAAATTTTGTTGGAAGATCTACTGACCTCTATTGAAGATCTACTGAAACTCTGGGGTTGATGATGCTTCCAACGCACGACAGATGCAAAAATGATATAACAAAAAGAAAACAAATATCTCACGGTGAAAAGGCGAAGTCACACACGTAGAAGACACCGACAAGATGTTAAGAGAGTTTGTGGTGATAGGAGCTGACGACCTTTACAGCGTAGACATAAGATGGACGACATGTCTCTACTTTCCCCAACTATCCAAAAGTGAAGCCAAAATATCTTGGATTCAACAGTGTATACAACAACCGCAGCATGCAAGTGCTGTTCTACCGATTACACACACTTGACCAATCACGAGTCAGTCTCTGCTGTCAATCGTGACCTTTCACTCCATTTTTATAGCATCAAATAAATAATAAACAAACTAATCATCAACATTACCACTTGAAAATACATCGCTGTTATAAGAGTACTTTGACTTTTTGATTTGGTCCATGTCCCATCCACAAACGGAGGAGGCAGGACATATAACTTGTATTGTGGCCAGTGGTGTAGTGCAGGGTATACGCAGGTATACGACCTATACCCACTTATTTTTCAAAGATAGCATAGCATCTACCTACTTCTAAATCCACCAAGGACAGCCACACCCACCTTTTCTCTGCCTCCGATTGGTTAGTTAGGATACGAATATCATAGTAAGCCAATCCAATCACCTGACCTCCTGATTAACCAAGTGAAGATGTCAACCAAGGTGTGAACTTTTGAATTGCAAGCAACGTTCAGGGAATTCATTTGTTTATTAATATTTGTAATATTTGCTAACTGTAATATTTATACAGTAATATTTGCAAACTGCCCCATGACTAATAATGTTAATTTTATAGTTGTGGCACATTCTGGCTGATGCAAATCAACCGATCTATGTGAGAGTTGAACGAAGTTCTGGCAAATAGACGACGTTGTTGACTCAAAATGCATCATGTAGTTGCAGAGTTGTCTCAAATGTCACTGTTTATTGCACACAACGTTTATCGTTTGCTGTAGATTGAGACTCTTTGGTTACACTTTAGGGAGCAGTCACCATCTTAATACACAGTAGATCTATGGTTTGGGCTAAAACACACACATGACAATGATGTTGATCCTAAAGCCAGATGTTTACAACTGCAATGGGAACATGTGATAACAGATGATCAGTCTAATCAGAGATATTCTAAACTTGTTTGATGTGTGATTTCACTGAAATCACAATGACTGGAGTTGACTGGAGTTTGTAGTGGGTCCGTGTGAAGGCTTTTCTTTAAAGCAGCTTCTTACTGTGTATCCAGCTGTAAGGTGCATCAAACATGTTTGTTTTTCATTCCTCTTGTTTGATTCCCACAGTCTTGGCTGCAGAAGAATCCAAAGGACTGGCTGTGCCGGGGCGAGTCCTGGATGATGTTGTCAAAGTCCAGTCTGCTGCGGGCGACTTGCTCTGCAATGGGGCGCTTGTCCTCTGTAACCCAGGAGCCTCCAGCGTCCCTGAAGCAGACTCTCAAACCCCACGGCCAGAAGTCCACCTGCATGCAGCAGCTCCACTGGACAGTGAGAGTGGTTCTGCAGATCTGAAAGCTTGCAAGGTTGAGAGTCTTTCAAAAGACATCACAGAGACGTCTAAAGACAATAACAGCGTGGGACATCTTGGTAAGAGTTTAGCTTCTCGTTCTGTCACCTTTGACATCATAGAATCCTATATTGAAAAAGACCAACGTGAATAAATAACATTTGATGCTTATGGGACCAGATGTTATAAATTACTCATTTTTATAGAATTAATATTGTAATGTCACATTTTAAAGCTGCAGAAGAGGAGAACTCCAGAATAATGTCTGGAAAATTGGGTCTGGACATTTTCCAGAGTTTACCTTTCACATAATTCACAATATCCGGACATTTTTCTGGCAGGAAAAGTTCCAGAAAATATCTGGAGCAACTGATTCAGACTTCTGCATTCTCACACACAGCCCTCATACATATGTATTTCAAACATAGCTTATTAATATTGTAAAGTGGCTCTAGTACTTAAAGTATCTGAGCACAATGTGAAAAATACTTGATTTAACTTGTTTCCAGAAAATCAGATGAAATATCTTGTCTTTAGTTTTTTCATCATTTTTTAACTCTGATTGTGTAAATATATTAATGAAAACTATCTTTCATATTCTTGTCCATTTCAGATGCTCCAGTCTGGAAGTCATCACATCCCAGTGAGAGCCCTGCTCCGAGCAGCCAGCTGTCGCCCCTCCTGGTCGCTCAGGGCCTTTTCTCTCCCCTGCTGGCTCTGATCGACAGCGTGGTGGTGCTGCTGCTCAACCCACAGTGCCTGGACGGCTCCGGAGCCTGCAGCTGCCTGCCTTACCTGGATCCTGTTCTCTCCCTGCTGGCTGTGGGCATTCTGATCACCACAGCCATGCCCCAGGTCAGCCTCTGATGCACAGTTGCAATCACCACCAGGCATTTACACAAAGGACCATCTCCATATAGTACATGGCTACTCTCAGCACATTGCAACAGCTTATATAATACCTGTGGCCCTTTAAATAGCGGGGAGAACAAGACTCATGGCTTTCCATACTTCACTGACCCATCTCGCCTCCAGGTGCACAGGTACGGACTGTTGCTGCTGCAGGCCTCACCTCCACACCTTTGTGTGTCTGATCTTGGAGAAAGGATTGCAGGCGTCCACGGAGTGCAGGCTGTGCACGACCTCCACGTCTGGCAGTTAACCGAATCTTTCACAGTGGCCTCTGTCCACGTGCGGTGCCATGCCGGGTTTCCAGCGCACAGGTGAACGGGAAAGGTTTTACAATCAATGTGTTTTTTAGATTTTGGGGATTTTGAGAGAGGTTTAATCAAAGGGAAGTGGATTGGTTGTAGACATTAGAATATACATTAAAGCTATTCGTGTTTGTTTGTTGTCCACCTGGCTGTTGGAGCAGGGGTTTTTTTCTGGAGGCCCATGAAGCATGGAAGTGTGAACAACTGTCTTTTTTCTCACCCTACACCCTTTCCATATTATCTTCACTTTAGAATGACAGATTTTACTTGTCATCAATAGACACTTTATCATTTTAACAAAGAATAACTTTCTTCTTATTTCACAAACCTCTGATCTCATGACAACAAGAAAAGACCAGAGACCAGAAACGTTTATCCCAGGGCTGACAAACGCAGACAGACACTCACACTCATATTTACTATTATTTTGCAGCTTCTGGGGGAGATGACTGACGGTGTATTGGTTAACGCAGAATGCTTCACATTTTCCCAGGTGTGGTGATCTGATGTTGGCCGTCACTAAGGTGCTGCAGAGTGTAGGAGTGAGCTGCTGCACGGTGCAGCCAGAGTTTGCTTCATGCTCTGCAGGAGGTGAAGGGAGCGCCCCCTCCCTGCCTCCGCCTCCCTGCAGCCTGGCCTGTGGAAAGGCCTGTTCTAAGAACATGTGCTGCTCTCTCCTGGAAGAGGAGACCAGCGGTCCGCTGGCGCCACCAGCTGGAGGAACGACGGAACAGACACTCGTCATAGAGAACACCTTCAACTCGTGTTAGTTTCAACCTAAGAGAGAGTGAGAATAAAAACCCACTGCCAGCTAATTCAAAAGGTTAAAATGTATGATGTTGTTTTTATTACATTAACCTGATGCTAAACCAAAGATTTATATCGTATAAAGTGAAATTGTGTTAAAATAGAGTAATATGTTCCCTCATTTGTAACTTGAACGTTTGTGTTCTCTGGTACGGAAATAAAATGAATGATACTAAAGTGTTTCTTTTCATTATAAAACCATACAGATATTTTTGAACCCACAAAGCAAAACTGAAATGTCAAAGCAAAAAGAAAGTAGAATAAATGCATATGGATAAGTCATTCAATATACACCCAGTTATTTTAATGATATGAAGACTTATCTATCATGTAATCTAATTTACCAATAGTATATAACATTAGAGCAGAAATTAGGAGTCAGTTTAATAGTTATTCAATTTAACAGAAAATGTAAAACTATATTTACAGCTCATTAGTTGAGAAATTTTCTTTCATGTGAAAAACATTTCACATTTCCGGCTTCTCAAAGGGAGGCGAAGCTGCTTTTCTTTTAAATTATAACGAACTGAATAACTTTGAGGTTTTGACTATGGATTTGACCAAAAACAGAGGAAAAGATTTAAAGTTATTTGTGATGTTTTACAAACTAATCAATCTATGAATGAATTGAGACGATATTGGCCAGATAAATTCACAACGAAGTACATATTAAATATTCATATTTCTCAAACCTCAACTACACCTGCATCAAATTAATGCAGAGTAATAATCTAATGGTGCGATTGACATGTTCTGTAGTGAGTACTTTCACTATTGAAAGTTTAAGTACATTTATCTGATCATGTTTTATATTTCTAGGTGGTAACATATTTTTACAGTGTGGAATTAGCACTTCCACTGTTGATGTAGATAGTCGCTGCACCACTGACTGTAAACAAAAATCAGTGTGAACAATAAACTCCATTACTAATACTAAACCATGCACCTATGGAAACGTGTTTGATTATAATCTGACTGTATCTCCTACATGAGGTGACTCGGCCATGCTCCTCCTCATGTCCCCCCATACAGCCAATCACACAGCGTCTGCTTTGAATAAAACTACACAATCCGACATGTCTGTGCTTATTTTGTGTATATTTGACAAACGGATAGTTTCAGCCGGCCAGTTACTAGCCGGCCTGTGGATAAACACCGTGTAAACAATCTTTATGTGATAAATACAAACTCATGGTGGGCGTCGTTGTTGACACCGTAAGTAAAAAGAATGTTGCTTTTTTCAACCTATTTATAGTTCCCGTGACGCTAAGTGAAAGTGCCCGGATGAGCCTCGGTGGTCCGGGGTGCAGGCTTCAAACCTGTAGCTGCTTAGCGGCAGAGTGGTTCAATTCCACCTTTCGGGCGGTGGAGCCAGTGGAGCCGGTGGAGCCGCTGCAGCGCGTCACGTCGCGTCGCGTCGCGTCGCGTCACATCTGTATTTCTCTTATTTTGACTAAATCTCTCAGGACTCACATGAACGAGAGGACTCCCACTTCCTGTCTACGCTGCCTTAGCCTTTCACAATAAAACACCCCGTCGTCACATATTAAATTTGATCAGAATTCCTTTCCAGGAAAGTCAGCCCGGATATGTCTAAATGTCTTATACTGATGATATTAGTGTTCTGTTACTTTTCTTCTTTTTTTTCGTTGTTGCCAAATATTTCTACTTGGACGGAAACTAAAATGTTGCTTTTAGCTACAGGAGACACAATAACGTTTGGGGCGAACTCCTGTGGAAAAGAATGGCTTGAGATAAAGATTTTTCTTTTAACACTTCACAGTGAATCAAATGAATCAATGCATGACATCTTAATAATATCCAAAGACAAGAAGAAGAAATGTATAAACTTCGAGTGGTGTAGTGGTTTTATGTTATGTTGTCAGAAAATAACTGTGTTTTATTGTGCTGTTTTTTATATTTTTTTATTTAACTCGTAGTTATTAGCACAAATGTGTGTAAAATAAATATAAATAAAATACAATAAATACAATTTGACCGTCCTGCGAATCTACATCCGACAATCCCGGAAGTACAAGAAAAAGCTTGATTGACAACAGCGTAAGCCAATCAACTGTGACAATATCCGGTCTGACATCCAATCACGTCCCTCGTTGTTGAAGACGTGCCCGTCCAGTGAGGACCGGAACACTCATGTTGTGTCCTTGTGGGATAACGAGGAATAAAAACGTGTTTTGTGTTTAGTGTATGTTTCTGTTTTCTCATCACCAGGTAAGACTGACCTTCTGATTTGTTCCCCAATGTTGTATCAGACTCGCAGAGACACTGTTTGGTTAAATAGACTCAGGCACATCTGTGTTGGTGGCCTGTGCCCGTTAGCATCTTGCTAACATGGAAGTTGCTCTCCTGTGAGTTTCTGTGAATTAGTTATTATAAATATTATTAATACAAAGTATTAATAATAAACTATGAATACAAAGCAACCACCAGACAGACTGATAATCTGCAGCTTAATGGTTTATTTCAAAGTTGTGCCACAACACAGACAGAATACAGGTTTCACAAATACTGATAAAACTAATATTCAGATACAAAGATTGGCTTATAACTATCTTTGCACCATCCCAGGTAAGATAGTCCACATTTGAAAAGTTTAAGGTATTTTTTCTTTATCTAAGATAGTGACCAGAAATATTGCTTTGCACATGAGCTTATTAAAATGAGAATTCAGATAAGCACAATTATCTCGTCTAGTGTATGAAGTTTGGTAAAGTAAACAAAGTCTGAATAAAGTTTCCGTGGTCGCCTGCTTTTCCATTAACAGACAGTGTTTAAATTAATTTCCAATTGATCTGGAGCAAAGTTTTGATCTGTAGAAAACTTTTATTTTAGTTTTTGCACCATTGCCTACATTTGGCCAGCACCTGATTACAGTTTACTACACCTACTAAGTGACTATATGTTTCATCCTCTCCTTCCAGGTCTTCCAGGTTTCATTTTAAAAGAGCTCATCATGCCTCTTCATAAATACCCTCCCAAAATGTGGGAAGCTCTGAAAATGACGCAGGGCATCTACGCTCGTCTCCCTAAACACTACCTGAAGTCCCTGGAGAAGAAGGAACCCACCCCTGTCCACTGGAGACCGCTGGGAGTTCAGTACCGAGCCAACCCAGTGACTGGGCACAAGGAACGGGTGCAGGACGTCCCGATCCCCATCTACTACCCCCCAGAATCCCAGGACGGCCTGTGGGGAGGGGAGGGCTGGATAAGTGGTTTCAGATACGCCAACAATGACAAAGTGAGATGTGATGCTTTTCTTTGTCATATATAATAGTTCACTGAATTTCTGACTGCTGTTGGTAAATTATAACTGTAATATATATCAATATCAATTTAAGACTTTATTGCTACTTATATCTCCAAAGAAATACGTTCTCAATATGAATCTTTATTTATTTATTACATTTTTTGGATATCAGTTACAAATTACAGTTTTTACCTGGATCGAAAACGAGACGTGAGATGAATTTATCTTTTATTTCCTGCACAACAGTTATTTGACACATGCAGCTGCAGACATTAAACCATCACACTGAATTTACTTCTCTGAATCATCTCTTCCTGTAGATGTCCAATCGTCTGAAGAAAATCTGGAAACCACAGCTGTTCAAAAGAGAGTTGTACAGCGAAATCCTGGATCACACATTCACCATCACCGTCACACCTCGCACTCTAAACCTCATAGATGCTGCCTATGGCTTTGACTTTTATATTCTCAAAGTAAGAGAACGGTACCTCTGAATAAAAGAATAAGTCATATTTATTGTCAAGCTTTGTATGTGACTCCTATGTCTGTCTCCTTTTAGACACCAAAGGAAGACCTGAACTCCAAAGTAGGAATGGACCTGAAGAGAGCAATGTTGCTTCGCCTGGTGCGCAGAAACACAGAGCTTTACCCCAATGACCCTGTCAAAAGAGAGAAGGTTTACAGTAAATACAAGGTCAGTCGGATGTGTTTTAATCCACTTGTGTGTGGTTTATGGCACAGAAGTAATAATTAACCTTTACATTTTTATGTAATTCTGTCTGAGCAGCAGTTTGAGATGCCAGAGGAGGAGGTGGAGTGGGTGGGTCTGAGTCTGGAGGAGGCTGTGGAGAAACAGAGGCAGCTGGATCACAAGGTAACAAATGCCTCAAACTCACGTCAGCATCTACAATCACAGCAGCTGAGCTAATGCTTTGCTGTGGCAGTCCACAATATTTATATGAAATTAAAAGATAGAAAAAGTAGTTGAGCAAAAATCATTTGTTATAGATCAGAGACCAACAGTATTTGGCTACATTTCTGACTCTACCAATATCTGACCTTCTCCTTGATAAATGAGGTGCTTCTTTATCCCACTGTAATCAGACCAGTAAAGAAAGCTTGAAAAATAGGCTGAAATGCTTACATTTTTTTTTAAATGGTTCTGATCCCATTTTGTTCTGACTCTTGTCGTCAAGGAGCCCGAGCCTCTTTTTAAGGCCTGTGTGGACGAGCTGGTGGAGAAGCTGCGCCTCCAACATCTCTCAGAGCCACTCGTCATAGAGAAGAAGTGACGGCCGCAACCGTCTGACCAGGACAGAAGCAGCTCTTCAGACTGAAACAATTAAGCAGGTTGTACTGTCAAGCTTCACGAGATGGCAGCGGGATTTTGAGTCGCATGGTTATTCCTTCCAAGTGGAGACCTGGACGACTTCCTGCAGTATCAGTTCGGAGCAACTCAGAGGATGCAGCCACCTTGGACTACAGCTTATTTATTGTTTCAGTTCTCCGTTTCCACTTGCATTTAAGACCCACAAGTGAGACATTCAGGAGTAAAGAGAACAGCCACAATCAGTGTAAATACTCCCAGACCAGTTGAGATAAATTGTATGGGATATGGAAAAAATAAATATAATCCCTGTTTTCTTAAAACTTGTTTCTGTTTATCTGTTCTCCAATAACTGTTAGAACACGTCACTGATTATATTATAATTATTGCCTGATGTGAGATGTAACCAAAACAATAGTTTGATATTTTGGCTAATGGACTTATTCAATTGAAGTTCGCAAGGCTAATATGAAGCTGGGGCAAGCAGCTCGTTAGCTTAGCATAAAGACTGGAAACAAAGCTAACCCGTCTGTCCAACGCTAATAAAAATCTGCCACCCAGCCCATCCTGAAGCTCATGAATTAGTATGTTATATCATGTTGTATGATCTATAGATTTAAATATGTGTCACATAAGGGTTTTACTCTGAAAATTTGTGTTGGGTCAGTGTCTCCAGTCTTAATGCTCAGCTAAGCTAATCCCCTGGATAATGTGACATTTAACAGACGTGTAATTTATAAGTAATATTTTGACACATCAGCAATAATGATATAATATATACAGTACGCGAATGACTGACAAGAGCATTTCCATGCACGAGTACTTAAAAGTGTGCTTACAGTATTTACTTGTAATAGAGTACTTTTAAAATAGCACATTGTAAATAGTACAAGCTGAACATGTTTACCACCGTAGTGAGGCTGTGAAGTAAGGTCTTTTTCTGTGAGTTCCACCAGATGGCGCTAACGTGAATTAAAATGAAAAGAATGTAAAAAAAAATGATTTGACAGATAAGATGAATGGAGTCAGCAGTTAACATTAAAATCAAGTAACAACAAAATAACTTCAAATTAATGAGACACAAATTTTAAGCCACGAGGAGCCACGTGTTAACTTCCAAAAGGATGTTGAATGTGTTACATCTCCACAAGCTTTGAAAATAATGTTAATTTCTCTTAGGGATGATGAATAGAACAACAATCAAAACAAACAGCGGTGAAATAAAATCATGCTTCTGCCCAAATGCGGCAAAGATCCTCACATGCTGTTGGGGTCAATGAGTAGTGGAAGGAAAGAAGGAGAGAAGAAACGTTTTCTCGCCTGGTTTCACTTTCATCACTTCCTATCTGATCACTGTCAGTTGTATTGGTATTTTGCCATTGTGGTTACAGAATGTATTCTGGTTCACTGTGGAGTTCTCACTGGGCCGGGGACTCCCGTGGGTGTTGTAATTTTGCAACAGAGAAGAAATGATTCTAGGCACTGTGAAGAGAAAAAGTAAAACCTTACATAGATAAAACCACAGGTTGGAATTACCCTTTATTTGGTGCACATGTTCCATGTTGTCCAAATTTAAAAAACAAATCTTTTCATGTTTTGGCAAAAGAACATTTGACTGGTTCAACTTCACTCTACTGAGCTAATTGAGGGATACAAGTTAATGATAATCAGGCTAATTTTTAAAGTAAAATCAGGTCATGACAATAAGATAAGATATGAAAAGGCAAGGTAAGATAAAATATGATATGAAACGATACGATACGATTCGATATATGAAATGATAAGATATGATACAATCAGATAAGATATGAAAAGATAAGATATGATAAGATAAGATAAGGCTTTACTACATACATTTTCTGCAGTAAAGAAGACAGTCAGTCAAAGTAAATAAATAAATAAACATGCTGAATAAACGCAAGGAAATAAAAATGAAGTACAAAGTTCAAGGAGTTGGTATGAAATCCGATTAATTCATGTGAAATCTCCATCCACCACTTTGAATAGTGTGTGAGCTTTGTCTGTCACATTTCTTATTATTTGTGATTTCGGGGGGGGGGGGGGTAAAGGAATCAGAAAGAGGTGACATCACAGCTGCAGCTACTTCTGACCCGACCTCCCACACACCTTTTCTTTCCCATCCATGTTTATCGTCTTCACTCATGTAAGTATTCGTTTTGATTGGTGCGTCCTGATTTATCCCCTTTCAAATCAACCTGTGGTCAAATATAGTTTGTAGGATTTAATACATTTAATTAAATGAATAATTAATGATTGATTAACACAGTGACACAAACACACACTTGAGGAGTCTTGATTTATTAGCTATTTGTCAGTCTTTAGCAAAGATGATAAGCATGTGTGAGACATGATAGTGTGGACATGTTCAAACAAGCCTTAGCAAGCAGAGTGTAATGGTACCACTTCACAGAAAATAGAGTGTGTGCGTGTGTGTGCGTGCGTGTGTTTAAAGCTCAAGGGCCTTGGACAGCAGCCCAGTGCGGACTTTCCCACTAATAATATGAGCCATCTGGGTTAAAGTCAATCAACAGAGCGGGCGGAGGCAGAAAAGGTAACACCTGCTCTGTTCAACCAGGCACACAGACTGAGAACAATCAAATATAATTGCCCTACGTCACCTTTGTTGTGATGCACAGCTACCTTTGTTTACTGCTCAGTTATAATTAGAACATGTCACAATCACTTACAAGGACTAGTCAGTGGATTTTCCCTTCATTAATCTGTAATTACACTTCATAGTTTATTGATTATAGTTTGTATTTATAACTGAGGTGGCATGTAGTGTTTCCTGTTTTAGCACACCTACATCACCTTATCTACCTCAGCTGTTATTATTGTCACTAAATTCTACACACTGAACCTTTAAGAAAAATGTTTGAGTACCTCCGCCACCACCGATTATTCATCTGAATTAATAATGAAAGATCAAATAAATGTACTTTAGTTAAAAGTATGTACTTGCTTTAATCTGCTCAAAATTTGCGTATTTGAAAGAAGGCGAAGGAAACATGAGTCATTTTAAAATTAACGTTCGTAAAATAGTGGTGCTCATTTTCCAATATGTCTCAATCCGGCTCAGCTTTACAAATTTCCCAACATTTGGCCTCAACAAAGAATGGGTGATTCAGCCGAGACCACACAATGAAAAGGAGAAATGAGATTTTCTTTTCTTTCAGACTGGATTAGGGTCAAATGTGACAGGAACTATTTTGAAAATCCATCAAGTTAAAAAGCTGCCACCAAACAGACCAAGGTTTCCAGTAAAAATAAACAAAGGGCACTTCTCAACCCGAGCGTTTCTCCGGTGACACTGTCGACATTTAAGTGTTCACGTTGTTGTTGCCATGATTCATTGTTTTTACAAGTGAACGTGCAGGTTAGGAATGTGTGTGGGCGTTCAGAAGAAGACAGGTCATATTCAAGAGCATCCAAAATAACATCATCACAAGAGCAGTCGTCAGTTTCGGGGGAAGTAATGACATGACAGAAATAACACGTTAACATTTAATTTTTTTCTTTGAGATATTTACAATGAAGTGCTACAGCGAGAGGGGGCGGAGTTGGACACGAGACAAGGTGCGAGTGGAAATTTGACATAGCACCAGTGAAACTGCAGAGTAAGATGAAACAGCACAGACAGAACTATGAAAACAAGGACTGGTTTCTAGTGTTTCTTAAGAGGATTAAATGTTTAACAAACACAAGAATATAGTGAAGAACTTCAGACTTGTGTTGTTAGAAAAAGTACTTTTTCCCAATCAGCCTTTTCCTTTTCAGCAGCACAACTTTCAACTCATTTTTCCAAATCTGTAAAAGAATTGTTACTGAACAGTCAAATACGAGACTCTGGACTAGTCTCGTTATTGTTAATCTAATTCCCTCCTGTCTAATTAAAATAGAGGTACGTAATGATGTGTGATCTACTGAGCGGCCACATGGCTTTCATAGTGCCGCCATACAAGCCAGTAGCCAGTCACATTTACCTTTAGCCTCAGCGTATACCCTCAAGTTCGGCCTGTATCGTTCATTACAAGGCCAAAACACTTGATGACACGAAGGTGCACAACTGAAGTTATGTCCCTAACATCCGCTGGTAGGTGGTAACTTTATTTGTACAGAAGACCTTCAAACGTACAAGGGACATTCACCATCTTGTCCTATATTTTACAAACCGGATTTTGCCTCAGCGTGAATATATATATATATATGCAAGTTTGTTGTCTGTTTGTTTTCTTTTTAACGTCCACCTGCTGGGGACTGTAGATGAAAATAAGTTTTTAACTCTGGTACATATGAACCATTGTGCTCATGTTAATCAACTAACTGTCCTTTCAAATAAATACAAGTAAAAAAAAGAAAATTTAAGGTAAAATAAAAACCTTTCAAACATCTGGAATGATGTCGGCTTGTGTTCGGTTAAAAGAAACTGATCACACCAAATATAACACAACAGTTTTTCTAAGAGGGAAGTTTGTTAGTTCTCTTTTTCAGCTCCACTCGTACTGTGAGAATCTCATACTTCGATGGTAGCAGCATTTATGGACAAATATTCATGAATGTTAAGCTGCTCCTGATCATTAAAGCCTTGACCAGCGAGGCTCTCAGGGAACGATAAAGATGGAGGGATAGGGGGAGATTGAGCTGAAACGAAATTACTCTACAGACACAATTTGCGATAGTTCCTGTTTACAGCGGCACGTGTATGCCCAGTATACATTAGTGGTCAAGTGATACGCGTTCTAAGCCGTGTTAGTATGGAAAGGGATTTAAACTAATCCAAAGCCAAACGCTAGTGGGCGGAAATAAATTTAGTTTGAAAAACTGTGTAGTCTGAAACCATAGTAATTTATTTGTAGTCTGACTTTTGACTTGGGATGTTATTACTGCGGCTCCGTTCCCCAATCACTACTGAGCAAGATGGCACTATTCGTATATGGGATATTTCAGCTTCATTTCTGGATAGTGGGATGAAGTGGAGATGTGTCTTTATTTACAGTCTATTCTCTCAATCACGAAAGGTTAAAGAAATAGGTTTTCATTTTGAGAAGTGCATTTAACTTAAGTTCTTGCAGAGTTACGTCTTCATTAAAGCTTTATAGGTGCTGATTTGAACAGAGCATGGCTAGCGTTTTCACATTGCCTTCACTTTAAGCTAAGCTAAGCTAACTGTGTACCTCTACACTTGGCAGGAAAGAGAATCAGCACATTTGCCCAAAAAGTAACTATTCCTTTAAAAAAGGGCACAGAATACATTGATGATGCTACATGGTCCCGGCCTCATAGCGCCTCTTCTTTCTTCACCTGAACCTCGCTGGCGAAGCCGTCCTGTGGCTCTGACTGCAGACTCTGGTTCTCATTGACCAGCATGTTGAACTGCAGGTCACTGTACTGGGAAAAGTCCTGAGTGTACGGTTCAAAGTTCTGGTTAAAGTTCACGTCCATGTTGGTTAATGTGGAGCTGCCGTCAGGCTCCGTCTCAAAGTCAAACATATCCCATAATGCAGGTATTTCTAGCAACTGATTAAACAAGGCCGCCTCATCTGTGTGGTTGTTTGAGTCCTGGGGCGCGTTATAACATGCCGCCACGACAGCAGAGGCTGCAGGCTGGCCGGCACAAGGCCACTTGTCTGGAGGCATCGTGGTGTGAGGCTGCGGGAAGTGGAAGGGCTGCTCTGCTGCAGGTGCACACTCTGCTGCAGGAGAAGAAACAGATTGGGTTACAGAGAAAATAAATACCTGTGAGAAATACAAGCAACTGGCAGTTATGAGGTAGAGACACATGATTCGTGTTATTTGAATCTTGATATTATTTAAATCTTCTGCCCAAAAAAGGTTTATTTAACCACCTTTCTGAATTAAATTTCAGAAGACAAGAAAGAACTCACCTGTTAAACGTGTCTTCTCTCTGAAACTGATGTCTGACTTTATTCTGTACTTCCTCTTCACCTCATATGGATCTGAAATGGAAAATGGTTTGGAGACTTAAATTAACCTCCTGCTTTTTTTTGTGGTCAATACTGATCTGCTGCATCATAACATTTACATTAAAACCTTATAGGCGACACAGCGAGTTAGAGTGTAGAACAATCCCAAAGAACAGACCTGGGTTGTGTGGCAGGTACGTGAAGGTCACTGACTCGCTCTCCATCTGGTCTGAGATGCGACGCAGTGAGACGCTGACCTCCACCTCCTCCGTGAGGTTCTGGTCCTGGTACGGTGGCGTCTTGAACACAATAGCGATCTGCCGGTGCACGTCTGTCTGGGCGAACTCCCCATTTGCCTTCCACGAACCGCGCCGGAATATGATCTCGATGTCATCTGTGGATCAGTGACCACGCGTAAAGTCACAATTCATTTCATCATCACCAGGATGGACAACCCGAAAACATAACGTCCCCAGCGCGGCAGCACAAAAAGCCATTTAATTATTTTACATTATATTTTATAAGATTATATAATGTAGTCTGTCATAGTCAGTATTTTTACTACTTGTAATTTGAGCATATTTTGACTGACATCACCTTCTGTTTCCCAGAACAGATAGAAGAAATTCCTCTCACCTTTCTGCACTTTGTCACACAACATGTAGATCTCAGTCTTTCCCGTGCAGGAGCCTCTGTTCTGGTTCAAACAGGTGATCTTCAGCTGGGATGTAGTCGTGGCCTCTGTGAACCGAAAAATACAAAAATTATAAAACATGCAACAATGCCTAGGATTCAGGGAAAACTATTTTGGCTCTGCTGGTTAAACTGTGGTGAATAAGTGTTTGTGTGTCTGGTGATGTCTCACTCTTGTCATAGATTGTAGTGGACACCACAGGGTTGAGACTGTCCTTCCTGCCGTCCTCCCACTCGAGCTCACACTGGAAACACAGACGCACAGCGTTCATGTCCAGGTCTTCAATGCCCTTCGTGTCACCAGCTGAGGGAGGAGAAGACGCAAGAGATAGATACGATGAGTCACAAGGAAGTTTATCACTGAGTCAAAAAAAGAAACTGTTTGTGGTCTGAGACTTCAGTGTAAAATCCCACTCACTTTGAAAGGGGTCGATATTTTGGCTTCTTCTTTTCTGAAGTGAAGAGTCAAGTTCTCTCCTCCTCACACACTGGATACCAAGGTTGGCAAAGCTGCGTCATCAAATTTAAACACATTGTGTCAGGACTTTTTATCTGCTGCGATTTAGGGGCGAAGAGACACGATGTAAAGAGAAAAACGGATTTAAGACTCTGGGAGAATGATAAACATGAGATGGATGTTCACCTGTGTCGCCGGCTGCTGTGAGGGTTCAACGAGACCTCGCAGATCCCTAAACCAATCGGGCAGTCTTTACCCACAAGGCAGTGGGGGTGAGGCCGATGAGGGAGGTCTTTGGTCACCAAGGAAACAGTGACTGTGACCCTCTTTATGTATTGAATGGGACCCTGGATCTGAAAGAGTGAACAAGACAGGAAAATAAAAGAGAAAGTATAAAGAAATTTGGTCCAGACAAATTGTTTTATATGATATTCAGGTTTCTCGCAATATTGAAGAAAGAGATACAAAAATCATTAATCAATCTTCCGATTATCTCCTTAATTAATTTCATCTATAATATTACAAAAGGT
Organism: Verasper variegatus; assembly: GCA_026259375.1. NCBI lineage: Eukaryota > Metazoa > Chordata > Actinopteri > Pleuronectiformes > Pleuronectidae > Verasper > Verasper variegatus. Next base: position 16,019,691 of record CM048047.1, read on the forward strand.
TGTGGAAAAAATAAATTTCAGTTACAACAGTTTGAAACCCAAAGATACTTAATTTACTGTCACTTTTGGCAGAGAAGAGCAGAAATTAGCAACATTTTTCAAAGCCCTTTCTATTCTTGTAATATTAACCACTTCTTGGGATTTTTTAAAAATAAAATGCAAAGAGAAACAATTAAAGCCGCCACATAACCCTAAATTTTCATTTCAAAAATGTGAATTTCAAGTTAACCGATTTCAGAAATTTCAGCCGTTAAAACCCCCAAACAATGTCTAAGGAGTTAAACGTGTAGGGGGGGGGTTTGTTAGTGTAATGGCAGAGTATAAACTGCCACATTTCAGGTGGGATTTGTGGGGACTTTCTAATTCACTACATCAACCCACATCCCTTCAGCTCCACCCAGCTCTTGTCTGCACAGTGGAGCAGCAGGGGGGTGTAAGTGTACACACCAAACAAAATCAACTGTGGGTGAAACCGGCCGCTCTCTCAGAGCTGGTGAATCCCCTTTAGGATCAAAAAACAAAACCAAATTTAACATAGCATAAAGAGAGATGTACTGGATGGTGACTGTACCTCAATCGCAGGCTGAGTCTTGTTGGTGTCGGTGCTGGACACCCCCAGGATGCTGCCGGCAGAGCGTCCTTCACACTCGTACCGAAACCTCATGCCTCTGTCCTTGGGCTCCTCCACCACCACCAGCCTGGGCTTCTCCAGAATCCGGTCCAGCATGTTGGTGTCGTCCCGGTTCGTAGAGGAAATGCCTTGACATTGGCGAGAGGAGCTGGCCGGAGAGGTGACGGCCCGGGAGGGAGGAGCTGACGCCATCACACTGGGATTGTTCAGCCGCAGCAGGGACTGAGGGAAGGTGCAGGTCGGCTGAGGAAACAAAAACAACAACACAACTTTATTCACACTGCGGCACAAACAGATGAAGATCAATAATATTCAATCAGACAACAGATAAATCTCAATAAACGTTTAAGACCAAGAACAGACACAATTAAGAAGAGAGACATTCACCACAGAGATACTGAGCTCTTCAATTCTTCCAGAAATATCATCAGTTTGATTAAGAACAAATGAAGTTTATGTGCAATGTACAAGTTGTTTAGAGCTAAAACAATGAATCGATTAATCAACAGAAAAATTGTTGGCAACTATTTTGGTAATAGATTATTTATTTCAGTCATTTGTAAAGAAGAAAAAATATATGCAGGTTTCCGCATATATATATATATATCAGTATCAGCATCGTCCCCAAAAATCCATATCTGTCTGAATTAAGTTCAACCAAATCAATCCTGTTAACATCTCTTTGAGGCCCAAAGAGATAAATAATCCAATATTTCATAAACTTTTTTCTTTACTTTCCCATTAATCATCTCACAACTCTGGCCACAGGCTGGAAACCACTGAACTACCAAACTATATATGAAGTAGTTGAACGGTAAAATGGTGCATATATAAGTTGGAGCCGATAACACCATTGCCGATAATGTTGATGATATTCAAACTGAGTACCTCCTACAGGCTTCCCCACAGAAATAGAAAACTTACAATCAGAGAAAACAGATCAGTCACAGAAAGGTTTTTAAACAGAGAAGCAGACGTCTGTCGCCCATCGTATCAGATCAGAGTGTAGGAGCAGCTTTCTGCAGTGAAGCAGCACAACTGAGCTTTTCCTTCATACATGTGCTTTGTATCTGAGCGTAGCATAAACCATGTGCTCTTTGGCCTTTCCGTTACACCGCAGACTATTTTATATCCCCACACAAACTTTTACTTTCTCTCTCTGCAAATTCTCTGCACCACTAGTCACAAATTCCTGTCCTGTAGAGCTTCTAGAGGCCTGAAAGTAAAACAAACTAAATCACGCACACCGAAGTTTTCATCTGTTCTAGCATCGGTTTAACTAAAGATGAAGATCAAACCTGCCGGGAACAAAGACGTATAGAAGCTGACTCCTCTCACACTCGTGCAGCAGTGAAACCAGGCCGGGGGCTCATTAAAGCGTCGCTGCAGAGATCTGGATGATGCCTCTGCATGAGATCATGTTTCACTGTTTCCTGTCAGGCCACAGAATTATATGCTGCTTTGTTAGCGTGATAATCGGGACATACCTGTTCTCCTTAAAAACACGGAAGCTAAACAAAAGCCTGGCAAACTGACCCAGCAAACAGGAAATAGGGAGAGAGAACCTGACGAACATCGACCAATAGGAGGAGGAGAGCGGTGCGAAGAATGCGACCTCTAACCCCCAGTGGGTTTGGCGAGTATACAGGGAGGACGGCAAACTGAAAGTAGGAGTCCGATTACAGTCCTTCCATGTCGTGCCAGCCACTCCTGCTCGTTCTTCTTCGCCCTCAGCCTCCTCCCACAGAACAGCATGCTGGGGAGGCGTGGCAGCTTCTCACAGGCCACAGTGACTAAGAACTTTGTAACAAACTGTCCCCCAAAATGTATCAGTCACACACGTACTAATCGTTGGCTAGTAAAGAGTTAATTTCTGGTGGGCTACGTTACATGTGTTTGTTTGTTTATGTGTGTGAAGGCTACAGTTACAGCTACTCATCAGATTACAACACCTCTGACCTCCCTCATGTCTGGAAACCACGTGCTTTACAGTCAGAGCCTGAGCTGCCTGCTCTGCACAACAACAACAGAGCCAACCATCTGTAGGCTGCACATGCGCCACGCCGCAGTTCAATCTTTTAGTCTTTCAGAAAACCTCTTTACAAAACCAAAAAAACAGGAATCCAAACAGAAGCCTTCTCTGAGCGTAATATGATTACGTTTTTAGCAGCGACTTTAAGAGCAATATACAAGAATATAACTGACTTAAACACTGATATATGAACATTGAAACCAGAAATAACCTCTTTAAAGACATGGCATCAGATTGGTACGTAGACTTGTGGACTCGCCCATGCCAGACCTGGCATTGGAGAAAATACCGGAATCAAGTTTTTAAAATGACCTCTGTAATTCACTCTTGAGCCAAAACACTTAACAGTTCATTTCAAATAATCTTTTTGCAAAGGATCTATTTTGTATAACGTATTGGTTTTTGTAAGGTCCACTTAGTTTAAAACAATTACAATTAGAATGCAGTTCTATATTTGACATAATCAGTGACAACTAACATGGAGGAAAAGGCCCACAATTATTTACGACCTGGAAAAGAAGCATAAATGGATGAATGAATGATTATAGATTTCTCAAGATCGTGGTTCTGGAAACCTAATTTGTTCCAAACAGTTCTTTGCTCAAAAGATAAAGTACTTTCCACGACCTGCAGACTCTGTATTGAACTGTGTCTTGTGTTTTAACCACACTGGACAACTCCTGTCTTCTTTAAACACATCGCCCACACCTGAATGAAACCTCCCTGTTGGGTGTAGCAAAAGTCAACAATCAGGAAACCACCAACTAGGTTGAAACCAGACGAGCCCAGACACAACAACACAAATGACAAGACTGGTGCAAACACACCGCCACTGTTCAGAACGCAGCCAAGCATGACATCGTGAGCTCACTTACCGCAGTGCCTCTGGCCACCAGCACCGGCTGTGACACCAGCGAGGAGCTCTGTCGGTGCATCCTGAGGTGCTGGCTGCGCTGCACCTGGGGGGGGAGGTCAGCGGGAGGGGGACAAGGTCGAGGGAGGCCGACAGCTGACTGCTCACCATCCTGTGTGATGATTTCCTCAATGAGCTCTATTGGAGAATAAATATTGTTGATGAATGAATAGAATCTCAGATTGGAAATCAAACAAGGTATATTCACAATGACTGAGAACAGTGTTATTCAAATACAGATTTTATGACTGATGATATAAAATCATTTCAAACACTTGTCATGTAACCCCAGCAAACTTTGTCTACATAAAACAAATCTATTTTATGATATAAGTTTGGCTAAACATCTAGATTATATAACGAGAGGTAATCCATTATTTCGTAATAGTTTCCTGAAAAATTCCTAGAAGGAACCGTGTTGGTTCTAATGTTTTTTTAATCAAATCATAACAGACCAAATTGAGTTTTTATAGGATTCTCAATAACAAACTCAAATGTTAGCTTTTTAATCCCTTTTGTTGAGCATTATCTTGTTTAAACTATGACCTAATACCAAAAGGTGCCAATACTGCTCTGTTAAAAGAAGTGTTTTCAAAATGTTAAAGCGCTTGTCCTGAAGTTAGAACTATTTAATTCTTGTAGTTTAGTGCATTGGTTCCCAGGCTTGGGGTCAGGCCCCACCAAAGGGCCACCAGTTAAATCAGAGGGGTCATCAAACAGTTAAAGTTCTTAAACAAATATATCTTCATTCATTTGGCGTTTTATCTAATCTTTGATGACGCTGTTACATTTTCTTAAGTTCTTAATACGAAGCCATTTCCTTCTGATATGTGGAGTAGACGTGTGAAGTAGCATAAAATGGAAACATTGTGATACAACTCATTTACTCAAGCACTTAAAATCTCGTGGTGTAAATCAAGTAAAAGTGACTTTCCACCACTGTCCAGTCAACCAGAGAAAGTCAACAATAGTCTTGTTGCCATGGTTCCATGCATTTAAATTCACCATGCAGTCTAAATGGGGCCTGTTATTCAAGTGTGACCGACACTTCCTGCTGCAGTAGTCATACAAAGTTATCACAACAGGAACCAGTAGTGTATTAAGCAATAAGCAAAATATAATTTATACAATACATAATCACCGATAAGTTATATTTTAAGAACATGAGGGAAAAGAGGGACGAGTTTTTTTTACCTCATATTTGTAAAGTATTTGTTGTTCTCTAGTAATTAACAAGAGTTTAAAAAACCACAACACCTTCAGTCAGGAGCAAAAATCTGTTTTAAAACTTAGAAGAGATAATAATGTGACCTCTGCCATGAAAATGTTAATCTTGATATAATAATTTGGCTTTAATTTGAACCACATCATAATAAACTACAACCTGAATCTGCAAACTTAGGTGATTGGGTAATGAATGGATAAGGTGATTTTAGATTTAAATACAAGAATGAAATGAATTTTCGAAGCTACTGTGTTTCGAAAAACTGTGTTTCTACTGTGTGTATTTTGTGGATTTGTTGTCTGAAGTGTGGCAGCTGTTGTGTTAGGAAGCAGAAACAGCGATGATGGTTCACTTCTCTCTCAGCACAGGAGTCACCTCAGGTCACAGAGCTGCCTCACACATGTAAAACGTGAACAAATACAAGAGTGTAAACTCACCGAAGTCTGACAGGCCTCGGTCTGCAGGACAAACACAGAAAAACAAACTGTCAGTGAACAAAACACGTGACTGTTGGAGCGGAGAGAGGGAGAGAAGGAGCCGGGGAGGGGAGCTCTGATCCCGGGGAATGGGTGTTGGCTCCTCCGCTCTGACACATCACATGCCTGAGGATGATGTCACCTCTCTCTCTCTCTCTCTCTCTCACACACACACACACACACACACACACACAACGCGCACACAAACACACATGAACACTTACCAGAGGAACCAGTGAAGATGTCCATGTCTTTCATCGCATGTGATCGGTCCTTTAAAAAACATAAACTCTGCCGTCGTGTTCGTTGACTTTCTTCCCACAAATGGTCGCCTCTCTTCGGTAAAATCTTCTGCTCACGTGCCCTCTGCTCGGATACAGTCTCCTCTGAGGAGGCAGCAGCTCTGGATGATCGCAGCAGCCAGTGACTCTGTGTCAAACCCACTTGAAAAGTCTGAACTTCACTGCACTGAGCAGGCCGGGCTGTGGTTGGCTGGTTCAGCATGTGGAAATCCCCTCGACGTCATCACGTCAACTCTCTGACGGGAACCCCCCCACCGTACCTGCTTGAAGCTTCACCATGACACGTGGTGTTTTTAACTCATTTGAATATTCCACATTTTACATCTAATAACCAAGACCCACAAAATGGAAATTATTTCTCTAAACCAAACAAACAAACATGTGTTCAAATATATCTGTCTATTTAAATAAGCACTGCATCCACAGACACCTACTGTACATCATGCCAGAGCCAGGTGTTTGTTCAGCTATAGGAAAGTGAGGGATTTATCCTGGTTGCATCATGTCACCGTCTTGATTGGTATCATGTTTCTGCACTGAGAAAGAAGTGGGAATTTCTCGTTTTATGATTAATTGCAGATCTGAGCCCGCACCAATAAACTTCCGGCACGATTTTGTAACTGCTCTTACAAAACCTGGTTCCAAACTGTTCCATGTTTGGGGGAGTTATGTGGTGCTGCAGTGCCCCCTGCTGTTCCCGTGGAGAACAGACGATTTAAGGGAAATGGAAAGTAAAAGTTGAAGTGTTTCGAGGAAGCACTTAAAATCCTCCTTGGCTACATCTAAGGGCGTGGCACTACAGCTAAATGCTGTGATTCTGCATTTTCTATTTTTATAAAAGTCCTACTAAGGCCGAGTCAAGTAATCAGGGGATCCTTGTTCATACGTCACTGGTTTTCAAGTAGTGGATGAACATTTGGCCTCACGTCCCTCAACCCTCAGGCCTCAAGACCAAACTCAACTAGTTTACGAAACGTCTATTACACACTATTAATTAACTAAGTATTATTTCTGAAAAGGGTTAAACGATTACAGACACATCTACTGTAATTAGTATATTGTAGCAGCATTACTCCAAGTTACTCATCTTTCAACAGATAATTGAAACTAACAAGCTTCAATCACAGGACAATAAACTTTTATATAAATTAACGAGTTGGTCCTCTATTTCCGAAAAGGAATATTAAATATTTCCTTTTATTGGCTCATTGAAATAGTTTGCATCTCATTTCTTATTCCTTTGTAAACTGAATCTGACTTTAAGACTTTCGTTCTGAAGTCATCACCTTTGAGGGAAGATGTGAAGGACACATTTTGTAATCTGTCATTTTCACCAAGGAAAATATTGATGAAAATGTCAATTAGCTGCAGCCTTTGATGGGAGCTTTGATGTTTAAACTGGGTACAAAAGCCTAACCATATAATAAGGTGCATGCTGCATAAGCACACAAATTGTATTTCCTCTCCACATCAATTAAAATCTGCATTAAAAATATAAGGTTTCATGCAAAAATACTGTTCTTAAAAAAAAAATTAAAAAAATCAACAAATCTTTGCATAGACATTTTAAATCACACTTAAGTTTTACTATAAACATGAATGCTCAAAATTTAATATGAACCAACATCAAACCGTCTTTGTTTCGGGATTTTACAGAACTCAACAACGAGAGACACTGTAACTGTTCCAGCACACACACACACACCTCACTGACTCCACCGTGTCTGTCCAGGTGATTTGGCTCAGAGCGTGAAACATGTGAAAATCAGGCATCCAGTCAAGGGGGAAAATTAAACTCGCAAATTAGGTATGGCTAGACAGTTTTGACATCTGTATTATTAACATGACAAGCTGAAATTCTGTACAGTTTGAGGACATACAAAAAAAAATGCTTCAGTGACCGAAAAACAAATTAAGTCATTGACAATATTAATATATTTATATTAATACCAACAAGGCTGTTATTTTTTGTGTTCAAGTTAAGAACATTAACCATTTGTTTAACATTGAGGGTAGCAGTCACTGTCTTGTGGGTAGTGTCCTATAGGGTCGTCCGTCTCGTCTCCAGTCCCCTCCCAACTTCATCCACCATCGTGACTCAGGACCTTTCCAGTTTTCCTCCAGCACTACTCACCGGTTTCCAGGCTTTGGAAACACAGTGCTCACATGGAATGAAAAGAAAAATTCACAAGGAATCGACACAAATAACAAAAGTTGCACTTGGCCTCTTTCTTCCCTGTATAAAAAAAAGAAAGGTATAGCATAACTGCGACCCGTTCCCCTCCCAACCTCTACTCCAAGACACTGTTACCCTCTGAGAAATCAAACAGAATACAGTACAACACATTTTGTTTTACTTCACTTGAACCGCAAAACGAGAGGGCAGGGATGGAGCGGGAAACAGAAATAAGAATTTACCAAGTCTACACTGAATGATTCTCTGTGGATCCACACAGAGAATCAGAGGGAACAGTTGAACTGCATCTTTTTTGTAGCGGTGTCCATGACAGCTAAACGACAACTCCTTTCCCTGCCTTGTTTTCACAAGTCCTCTTCGCCCCGGCAGTGAGGGCGTGGTCTTGCTTAATCGTTCTTCTTCTCCCCCTCTGGTTTGTCTGTGAGGGCGGCCGCTGCAGGAGCATCGTCTTCTGCGGAATCATCATCTGCTGCAGGAGCCTCGTCTGCTGTGGGATCATCTGCTTCAGAAGCACCTTCTACTGCAGGAGCATCGTCTGCTGCAGGATCATCTGCTGCAGGAGCACCTTCTGCTGCAGGAGCACCTTCTGCTGCAGGAGCACCTTCGACTGCGGGAGCACCGTCTGCTGTCGCTGTCTTGCTCGGGTCGTGGTCTACTCCACTGGTGCCAAACTCGTTGACCCTGTTGGGATCAACCCGATAGATCCAGCGCTGGTAAAGGTAGACGAAGAAGACCACATCTGCACGAGAGGACAGCGGTGTTAGTCAAATAATTAAATAACCATTTATTATCAATTCATTGTAAAAATCAGACTGCATACAAAGATGCACGACATGCCAGCTCCACAAAAGTGAAACCAAATCATCTTGATCACTACCTGGTGGCTGGCGGCAGTATAAGTAATACCTTTTACCTCTTCATGTTAGTAGAAGGGATATTGGCCAAACTAAAACGTCAAAGTACATGAAGAACACATTTTTCTCTGTCATTTTCGGTAGTTCTTTTCACAGTGCTGTATATTCAAGTGTTCATATTTCCAATATGATTTAAATTCCACAATCTTTACTGCACAGACTCCAAATGATGTCAAAGCGCAAGATGGCGGCAGCTATACGGTATATTTTAGCTATTTAAGTCTATGGTAAAAATGTGTTCCCCAAACTTACAACATGTGAGCTTTCACATTATTAAACCAATAAGAAGTGCGGCCACTATTAATCTTCATTAAGCATATACTGAGATAATGACATACCAGTAAAAAGTGACAGACATCGCAGACTGATGGTGATTTGGACATTTGGTGTGAGACGACATACACAATGTACGAGGGACAATGGGTCTACATTTCTTCTGAAGTCAGTGATCTCAAGTCAAAACTGAAAGAACATAAACCGTCCAAATCTTTAAGGATAAATTGTGTGCCTACTTTTACTCATCTTCAAACTACAAATGGTTTCTGAACGTGGCCAAAGGAACTTTACAAAAAGCTTTTGATTTCGATTGGGTGATTATTTAACTTAAATGCAAAACATCGTCTGGTTCAGAGAAGACGTACCATCTCTGAGGCACCCTATCCTGTACATCATGGGCATCTTGATGACGAAGGCAAACAGGTCATCAATAAAGGTATTCAGAGCCTTGTAGGTGAGCATCCTCCATGGGAGGTGGGCCACAGACTTCATTTTGTAGTTGATGAATAGCTGCGGCGTCATTGTAATGAAACCTAAAAAAAAAAAAAACAGGGAAAGGAAGGAGGTGGTTTAGGTCACATGAAGACTTTTTACACCAGAGGCAGTAAATGAGACAGTAGGCAACATGGCTGAGAATCTAATAATACACAGCACACTGGCAAAGGCTGTTGGGAATAGTACGTAACCATGATGCAAGTATGAAAACAGAAGCTGTGTGTAAATTCACCACAATAATAATAATCAGCTGTACCACCGGCCTTACAAAACTGATTTACATAAACATGAACCAAACGTAAAAATCGGAAACACAGAGCAGATTTATTTTCTATATATGCCAGAAATAAAATAAATAAAATAATCAATAAAAAAACATCTGTTTAGTTAACTGTTCTTCATTGACTTCATGCATGCATGCATGCTATCTATATATTAGAAAACCTGGATTGCAAGTCTATGTATTGTTCTGTGCTTCTATCTTATATTATTAGTCATGTATAAATGTGTCACTTACCAAAGGTTAACAAGAAGCCATACAGCATGCTGAGTACCCATGAGTACCAGCCTTTGTGCTCTACGTACAATAAACTGTAGACAGCATAGCAGCCAAACAGAGGGTAGAGCAGCCATGACAGGTACTTGAAGGCCATCTGTTTATTGAACAAGAAAAAAGGAATCATCATTCAACTTTTTGCTTAGAAAAAAACTGACCAATTAAAAAAATATTATTCATTGGTTTGCTTGTATAAGACATGCTTGAGGTGCCTGAAATGAAATATATTCTCTTCTAATCATATCCTGAAAACAGCATCTTCGGAATGTGTTGAGTATTGAACTTACGTCGTCATAGATTTTGGTTGAAGACTTCACGTATGTTGACTTGTCATTGAATGCAATTCTTGGGATTAACCCCAAGATTTTGTTCTCTCTGTCCAGCTAAGCAAAGAAGAAAAGTGTGGTTACTTGAATGATGTTACAACAACAGGAAGAATAAAATGTAATGTACAGATATAACAGGTTAGCATTTGGATTGAAAACAGGGAACAAAGGACAGTTGGATCAACATATAAGTAAGACAAACCGACTTAAGGTGTTTTCTTAAAAAGGACAGAAGACAGGAGCTCAAGAGTTGTTCTGACTTACTTTGACGTCCATGACCTTGGTGATTTTCCACAGGTCAATGAGAAGACCGATGAAGACGCTGACCTGCACCACAAAGTTGGTTTCGTTGTCGAGTATGTACAGCAGCACTACCAGGGACTGAAACACTCCAAATATGATGGAGCGGACAGACAGACCTTCAAGAGACTGTCTGCTGTTCCAGAACTGGATATCTGAGGAGGAGATGGTGGTGAGGTGATGTTAGGGGGTTTGACAGACACTGTACAATTTATTCTGAATACAGACTGGTTTGTTGTGATCTTACCGTTCTTGAAGGCAAGAAACTCAAAGATGCTGTGCACAATGGAGACAACGATGGTGAGTCCCAGCAGGTATGGGTTGGTTTCCAAAAGGGCCACCTATACAAAGAGAGTTTTTCATCCCAAGTTATATGTAAGAAAGATTATCAGAAAGGTCACAGGTTTGACTGCAGCGATACCCACATGATCTAAATACCTAAATAAAAGTCATTATTATTGCTCGTCTACTTGACAGAACCTAAACAAAAACCTGTATCAAAGAACCAACACATTTCTATCTCATTACATCTTCAACACTTTGTCTCTATATTCTCTCTGTGACCCTTGACTTCATACCTTTACAGAGTCCTGGTCTTCATCAGACTGCTCATAAGTGTCCTCAGGCAGGAAGTTCCATGGCGAGCGAGCGTTCTGGGCAGCGTACAGCTGCCAGCGCCACAAGGACAGTGGGCAGTAGTTGAGACGCAGCGGCAGCTTTGTCAGGGTCTCGTTGATGGAGTAGTAATCTTTCTGCAGGTTCCAGTAGTCGTTGAAGTACACGATGGGGTAGTAGTCACCACTGACTGCATCAAACTTCACATCTAGTGATAGACAGGGTAGAAAAGTGGAAATGTCAAAGACTGTTTAACACAGAACTTCAAGAAATCTATGTTCGATACAGAGAAGTTAAACGTCTGTTGCAGTTGAGACTTAAAAAAAAATTGCAAACATTTCCAACGTCTCGCAGTGATGGCACAAAGGTCAGCGGGATGAACTTACGTTGGTCTAGAGGAGGTGGAACAGAGCCTTTGACCCAGGCTGTGTGGTCATCTACTATGTTGATGGTGAGGTTGGGATGCCAATGAGAAATAATCTCCACTGGACCGTGGCTCTCTGCTCGCTGTCAAACACATTTCAGAGTTTTCCTTTAGTTCCTGAAGAGCTTCAGTAGATACTTTTTCTAATATTTTAATTGATAACAAATTTTGGTTCCTTTGGTTGCCATTTCAAGGATAAGTTACAATAGGTGTTTATGTAAGATGTATTTGGCAAAGTCAAGTGATAAAGTTTATTAAAGATTAAAACTTTCACTCTTAGAAACTTTCTTGTGCCAGCAATAAGAAGTCACTTCAATTCAATGTGTGCAAACAAAATCAGTGGGTATAGTTAACATATCCGTATCAGCAAATTAAGATAAGGAAAAGTTATAACTTGATTGATACCAGATTTCTGATAAGGCTAAATATGTTGGTATTTAAAACCAATATAGCATACTATAATAACTTTTAAACATAAATAATTAAACTGATAAAGATCCCTTGGATTTATTGGCTGATTTATCAGTCTAGATCTACAGTGCACCAAATAAAACAAAATATACCAACCTTGATAATTTCAGGATCTGCTTCTGTTTCTCCCGTTAGCAAATTCTTGGTCTTCATAAACTTTCTTCGTTTGAATTTATTCAGCACTGACAGAGTAAAAAAGTAAAAGGTTAACCCTCCTGTACTGTTACTACAGCTTTTGTTTAAAATGTACATGTGTGTTTTGCACATGTGCTCACTTCGTGTTGAATGAACTGTTGCCAGTCTGCGATACTGTCCCTTGCGTTTGGGGTCTGGGTGGAATCCACTTTTAGTGAAGTAGACGTGAATGAAAAGGGAACCGTTGTGCTGAACAGCCTGCAAGCCAATGCCACACAAGAAAAAATATTAATTTCAAGTAAATGCACATACAAGATCTAATAAGTTCATTATCAACTTGTGTTTCCTGTCTAACGCCTGTTTCTTTTCACCATTTAACTACTGTCTGAACCCTCCCCCAACTCTCACATTGGACCTCCCCTCTATAAGTTATCCCCACCTCTGGGATGTCAATCTCCTCATAGCGCTCGTAGCAGCCATCCCCTTCTTCTCCCATGTTCCAGTCTCCATAGACCAGGTCCCTGTGGAACCAGAACAGGGAATCTGTGTTGTTGAAGTCAGAGAACACCTCCTCCTGGGACACATAAACATACAGGTCCTGCAGACACAGAGGGAAAATGTGTTTATGACATTACAGAAGCAGTGAGAGGGTTACAATGACAGGGAAAGATACTATTTGTTTGCTGTGTAGGTATTTAAGGGGCTGGGAATATGAGGGGTGTTTAAAGATGAAAAACATAAATTAAATATATTTAATTATACCATGAGGGTTTCCTTGGGGAAGAGGTTCCTGCTGGGTACTCTGGGTGCCCCAGCTGGCGTGTTGGGGTCAGGCGTGGACGGTCCTCGGCGGAACCAACTACTGATCGCCCATATTATGAAGATTCTGGAGAAACAAGAGGAAACACAACAAAGAAAAGAGTATTGAGTAAAACAGGAATTTAAGTGAGTGATAAGAGGGGAAAAACTATAAAAGAGAGCAAGAGGGAGGTGATGCGCAAGATTAAAAATATAAGTTGTAAGTGCAATTTAAGGGCTAATCAGATTAAAATATATCCAGTCCAACTGCATTCCACTCAGACTTGCAGGGAAAGGTCTCTTGCATCATAAATCATGGGACATCAGAGACAATAGAGGTGAAATAACACAGTACATTGTGGCAGACACAAAACATATTACTGACAAATCATAAAATCTCCAGCTTCCATCCTACTTTTGTGCGTTTGTGGTTTTCTTTACTTCCCTCTGTTTGGGGAGTAGACATCACACTGGCATTTGAATAATGCATGTCAAAAAGTAATGTCTGTCTTCATCAGTGACCAGTTGGAGCTGCCATGATAACAGTTAATTTGCTGTTGCCAATAATACACTATTGTTTGGCAAATACTACTACCACTAATTGGGTTACGCCGGCATTGTTAGCATAGACTAATGGGTTTTTTTCTGTTGGGTCTCACGTACACTGGATAACCTTATTCAGTTGAGCTTCTTGAGTGTTTGGGGATGCTTTCACTGGGCTGCGCAAAAATTTGCTGATAATACTAAGGGAAGGGGGAGGTATGGCGGACTTATATTGCTCTGAGGTGACATCTAGTGTTGGTGAATGTTGTATGTTTAACCTTTAATACATTCATAGTATCAGAGTTAGGTTTTATCTTTTCTTTTCAGATTAAGACAAAAAGACAAACTCACCTGAAGAGGACTCCTTTAATAACCTGCCAGGCATTTGGTGCTTGTTGCGGTGGCTGCTGCTGAGGGTCCTGTGCATCTGCAGCCGTCTGCACAGTCTGGTCATCTGTTGCTGCAACAGTTCCATTGCTGTTCACCTAAAACCATAAATATACATCAACACATGATCAATGACCTAATGACCTCTGTCTTTAGGCAGTTTATAGAGAATGTTTTATGCGCCATTTGGCACTTAACAATGGTAAATAGCTTTGTTTTCAAAGCAAGAATTTTGCAATTGAACTTATGCAAGAAAAGGTTTAAAAATGAATGACAAATGATTTCAGTTTTAACACTTAATTAAAAACATTTCTTTATCTTACCTTTTTGTAAACGTAAAGGTAATATATGCAAGAATTCAAAAAAGTTACATGCATTAATCACTCTTTATTGCCAACTTGTGAAATAAATTAGACCATGTCCAACTTTCTCAGTTGCCTATTAAAGCCTATAGATTGATTCATATGTAGAAGGTCTCAAGTTTTCTGGAAAGAATGGGATTTTATGCTCCTCTTCCACTCCCCTACAGCACCAACAGTAAGCAGCAGTAGTTAACGTTAGTTAAAACAACTAGTTCCCAGCACAAAACAAAACATCTCGTCTTTAGAACTGGCTACTTTAGATTACTTATGAGCATTATTTCCAAGCTAATGTTGCTTATCTCAGTCCTATCATTTATTTCTAATGGATTTAAGTTTATGATTATCTATGGCTCAACCCACTGACAAATGCATTCAGTACCCACTTAATCAGACTTTTTTCTTGCATTGGCAGACCATAGTCCACACTTCATTTTTATTGCTGCGCCTCATCTATCCACATGAGGCCGGTCACACAAGTTCAGTCTCGTGCACACCCAGTCACTGTTTTGGTCAATGTTTCCTTATGAGCAGCAGGATAGTGACTGTAGTTCACTGAGCAGCCACTGGTGTCATTAATAAAAAGGGTTTTCTGAAGGTTACATATAGCTTTATACAAAAATATACCTTCAATTTTTTCCTGTTTTTTAGAATGCTGGTTTGACAAAGTAAGACATGAATATTAGTCTCAGATGTATTATTGACCAAATGATCAATCAATTAATCCAAAGATTCTCTCACTACAGCTTCTCAAATATTATTTATAATTTATGTAATTGAAAATATAGTATATTTGGGTTTAAATGACATTACATCCAGGCATTTGAGGGATTTTTACTAAGGTTATATAGTATAAAATATATATAATATAAAAAATATTCAATAAATTAATTGATGAAATGAAAGTACCTGTTCAAGTCCTCCAATTATTACAAATTACAGGACATCCAAAAGAGACCATTCTAACAAGATTTACCAAACTGGGAAAACAGGTACTGACTTAATTCACTTAATTAATTACCCATTATGCTTATTTTGTGATTGTATCAATAAAGCCTTGGGAGTTTCAAAATATTTAAATAAGTCTTCTAACAGTCCCCATGATATTTGCATAGTAAAGATCAATAAAAATCTCTCCGTTCCTCAATGTAATTTCACCCTTGAAAGGTTCAGCGTGTCCATGCATCCCCCACCCCTCCAGCAAGGCCAGACTCTATTCAAGTGACACAATAGACAAGCACATGCCAAGTCATGAGACTCGTTCACTATCTAAACATCTAATCTCCCCCGTTGACACCATCACAAATGAGAAGAGCGGCTGGCCTCTAGAAACAAACAATACTTGAGGGTAAAAAATGCTTTCCGTTTGACAAGTCATTCTCCTTTAACAGGGTGCCAAGACAGCCTTGAATTGAGTAACAGAGAAAATGTGATTTCAAGGCCATGAAGTGGCTCAAAATGGGGGCTTTTCATCCTCGCTGCCATGTCCTGTTGTGTTAAAATTGAAGCAGCTCTATCAGTCATGGATCTCTGACTCCTAAACCGATCAACATAACCATCACACAGAGAGATCACCAACACACTAAATAGGTTACCTCCTGCAGCAGCTTAGGATAATAATTTACAATTTACAGACTCCCCAAGGATTAACAATTAACCACCTATTCAGGTTTCCGAGTAAATACTTCTCACTGGATTGTCGGCGTGTGTCTGAGAGGAGGAGGGTAAAAAGTTCAGGGAAGACAATGGTTCAAAGAGCAATGGAGACTGTAGACATGGATAACACCAAGTGTCTTGTGTTGAAACCAGTTACACCTGCCCTGTCCTCATAGAGACCAACTGGCTAACTGACAAGAAGAGCAAACACCTTTGGCTATGCATGTTATTAGACCCTTGAGTGTTTTCCCCTAAATTAATACCACAGAAATTTCTCTCAGCTGATTCCTCAGCAGTGGGTTTCAATAACAACATAACTGCATCTTCAAAAACTAATAGTGCATTTATCCTGATAGAGCAAATTTAACAAAAAAGAGGCACCAAGTACATGATGCAGCGTTGCCCTAGTTTCTGCCACTTGTGTATTTGAATTACATTTTAATATCAGAGCCAGGCATCACTTTCAAGAGGAGACCAGTCCCTAGTAATGGATTAAAAAAAATGATGTTAAACTGATCGTTTAAAAAAGGTATAGACTCTTCTATCAGTCTGGATAAAAAAATAATTGGTTCCATGAAGAATTTAAAAAGATTTGTAACCTGTTTCTTAACAGTATTTTTATTCAAACTGATTCCAAGAAACTGGAAATACAATGAAAACAGGGCTAGGTGTTTTTTAACAGCCTTCTGGGCTTGAAGGGATTTATCATTGCCAACTTCTATCGATTAAATCAACAATTAAAAAAAAACAGATTTGTAGATATCGACAGTTAGCTGTCACAATATTATTGCTTAAGAGTTTAAAGACAGATTAAAGCTCGTGGGTGAAGGTTGTGGTTTTAAACTTGTCTTTACTCTTTGTGGGGCAGAGAATGCCAAGCACTTAAAACATTTGACAAACCAGTGGTAGGTCAATAATGTGTAACACCTCCTCACGGAGCTTACACATGAACATACCAATATATATTGGACTTCTTTTATACTGCTATTGATGAAAATTACATTGGGATAATTACTGTTGTATTGCCCATCTCTATTTGATGTTAATGTGGTAGGCGTAGACTAGGGCTAAATACTGTAGATTTTAAAGTGCAATACAAAGAAGCAAAAACGTAAGTTGTATATATAGAACCCTACAAACAAATCAAAGTTCAATTATTAGTGAATTGACAATATAACTGACCCCCAAACGTCAGCTCTTTGCTACACACATTAACATATGTTTCATCATGTCACTGTTCAGTATCGCCACAGATGTCTGTTTGGCTAAAGACTCAGAGCAGGAAGAAACCAGAGGAGATGATTCACTCTGACCTCTGTTAACTTGTGATAAGCATCAGTCACTGTGGGAAATAATTGCTAGGCTGCTCGCTCCCCCCATGTTGCTACACCTGATCCTGGATGTTAACAGGAAGAGCCGATGGATAAACCCGTATTTCACTGTGGGGGTTTACAAAATGGACATTGAGCCAAACGTTAAATAAAGACACAAGATGAGCAGTAGTAGCGATGGGGGAGAAGTCTGTGCGGGCTGCTGCTGGGGACTGGCCCGAGTTAATGAAGCCGAGCTGCGTCGCTCAGCTTCGGGCCTTGTGGAGGCTCTGACACCCCGCAGCAGTCAGCCGGCTCACACCGACACACCGGGACACGGTTCCCCGTCCCGTCGCCTCTACCTCACCGTGTGTGCCCGGGTGAGACATCCCCGCCGACACCGCTCGTTCTCCGCACAGGGAACCCGCTAACGACCGGGCTTCCTCGGCTCGTCGTTTTAAAAACCAAGCGGCACTGCAAACGTCACCGGGGCTCGTGTAATGTTCGGTGACGCGTTCAAACATAACCCGGTGCCGGACACCCCGCTCGCACAAACCGACCGGCCTCCTCCTTCCCCGTCCCCCGGGACGTGGACGGTGAATGTGGTGAGAGGGCTGTCATTCATTTTTACCTCGCCGTTGCTCACGGTGTCTTTCGCCGCGTCGCTCTCCTGCGTCGCCATCTTTCCCCCTTGTCTCTCTCGCGCACACGCCACACCACACTGCTGCCTGGGAAATCGCGCGGAGTATCGCGAGAGGTCGGTGTGCGCGTCATCAGCGTGACGTGTGTCATCTGGAGAGTAAAAGTAGAAGCGCACAGTAGAAACCATGGCTCCTCACTGCAGCTGCCAGTGAGTGTCACAGTGTCACAGTGACCCAGCTCAGTCCTCAGTAGGAAAAGTGGGTTTTTTTCTGTTTACAAGGCTGCAAACTCTAGACTATGGAGCTTTTATTTCAGAACAATATGCCTTCTGTTACTCCAGCAACACTTTATTGGAGGAACTTTGAGTGCAACATTGACTGGAAGAAAAGGTTTGCTCCTCACAAATAGGAGCAGAGAAGTGTGTTTGCCATCGTTTAAGCTGATTCATAGATTTTATCAAGTGAAGGTCAGGAGTGACATTGATGTAAACTGTTCTTTCAGTGGGGAGATGTTCATAATTTCATAACTGACATTTTCTCTGACTTTGTGTTTTACTGTAGAAATATATCTATGGTATTTGGTTGCTATGATTACAGCGACAACAGGATTGCTTTTTTAAATCATAAACCTGATATTATTTCTTGCCAAGATCCCACATCCACAGCAACAAAAAAAACAAAAAGCCACCTCTTCTTAATTATTTTTTTCTCCTTTGTTGTTTTCATTCATTTATTCATTATTTATTCTAACTAACTAAAAACAAAGGATGTGTCGTGTCAGACACGTTGCTTAAATTCTACAACTCAATAGAATAAAACACCTTTACATGTAACCAGACTGCATCTTGTTTGTTTTACCTTACAGTTGAATCTTAAATCTAACCTGCAGCTGCATAATGACATTCATAACTTGCAGCTATAACATATTATTTAAAAATCCTTAAGACGGGCCACAAATATTTAACCTCACTCTTGTTCATGGTGAACCCCTTTGTCTGCATGTCAATTTTCAAGAGATTTTACTGCAGAAAATTTGAGAAAATTACAGGGAAAGTCAGCTCAATTTTCATTATAGCATTCATAACTTGCTCAGTTGTCTATAATCACTAGTATACTATTTCCATTGGTGGAACACTGACTGAGGGACATGTTACAATACACACACAAACAACTCATCAGCTACTGTAGTGACAAATGATTTTTATTATGCATTACCATTTGGCACATTGTAAACCAGCACCTTAAAGATGATCAGAGCCTTTTTTTGAAGGAAAACCGAACGACATTCGTGTAAATGAGGTATCAGCATTTCATTGAATATAAACAATAGGTTCTGGCTGTCGTCCAAATATACAACTACTCACTGAAGTCCAGTCGGTTACTTTGTTAAACCTTGTTGTTTCAACGGTGCAGCCGTGTAGTTTAAAGAATCAGAGGATGAAGTGAAGGACAAAGGACACAGCCATCTGAAGTATGTGCAAACATAACAGACGAGGCCCCTCTGATGTACAGTAGCAATGTTTCCCTTACAGGCATATTATAGGGCATGTACTATTATTATTTCTTTTAAAACAGGTGATCAGTTTTGAATCAATAACACAAAAAAAATCATAAATGTGTTGTCAAGTGGAGAGGCAGTCACATGATGACTTCAGAGTGAACACAAATTAATGTTAGATACCCTGTAGATGGGAGCCAGAAATACATAAAATCTAAGTTTTACAGATTTAGCATTTTGAAATATAAAATTTTTGGTACTCATGGTTATCAAAGCTATACATAAAATAATGGTACAACTCCTAAAGTTATTTGTACATCTCCACTGCACCACTTGTTAAGCCATCCACCTCAAAAAATAACACAATACTTCTAGTGTTAACAGCAGGAATGTATTGATACAATCCAACAGATCAGTTTGAGTTCACCGAGAAACATTCTCAAGACACGATCAGCATCCAATGATTCCATTTTGAGCAACAAAATGGATTAATTTTTAGATCTTTTCTATATATTTGTAGACAGAGGAGCAAATTAAATGAATACATTTGATCTGATGGATTGCATTCAGATAAAAACAAGCAAACTTCAAATTGTAATCTTGAAATGTTGAAACATTGCTTTTTATTTCAGTGGTTCAATGTAAGCAGGATACATTAAAGTGCAGACGATTTAATATTTGAGAAGAGGAATTCAGTCAGGGAAAAAAAGGATCTTTTAATCCCATATCCACTTGGAAGCCAAAAAAAATGGGACTGTTTTACAAACCACATACAAACACAACAGGGCATTTAAGGAATTCAAAGCCATTTAGAAAGGAAATACCATTGCCTACTTTGACACTGTTATTCCTGGCATTAACTGCATATAGGAAGAGATTTGATCAACAAGGTGAGAGGGGTTGCCCTGACCCCCTCCCCCCTAACCATCATTTTCTTGTCTGACATATTGTTCCTGAAAAATGAGGGGACTTTTAATAAACAACTTCAAAAAAAAGTTTACATTTTATTTCAATTGAACATCACAGTTGTCAGGGATACCAGCAACAATGCTGCTCTTGTTTTAGTGTCCAAATTTGTTCCAGTACATTTTTCCTTCAGTACAGTCACCAAATCCTCAGACCACTCTAAGCAATTTACAGTCTTCAAAAACTGTTAAGATTACAGTTGACTGTAAACAGTTATATACAATCATCGTTGTAAAGAGAAATAGAAACTGAGCCATGAGAAAATAGTTATCAGATGACATAAATCTTGACAACACATGGTGTTAAGTGAAAAGCTACAGATGAACCTTCGTTATGTTGTGAATGTTGTATTACTATCATCCAATACCCAGAGACACTACTACCCAATTGTCACTTGTGTTGTGTTGCAGTGGAGTTAATGAGGCTTAAATGCATTGGATTCAAACCTTCCAGAGTAGGATGAGAAAAACCAACAAACCAACATTACAATAAAACAGCTCCCCTTCCTTTGCAGGTTGATGAATACCTTAAGCGTGACAGGAAGAAAAAGATAGCGATATTGTCCTACATCTCATCTAAACCATAATCCTCCTCTGGAAAGTCTCCCACTGTCACATTCATGGGCTTCACAAATGCACCATATTTCATCTCACAATCAAAGTATTGCTTCCCTTCAACACTGTGGAGACATAATTTTTTTAAGGGGACAAGGTCATAATCAGGGTAAAATCAAGGCCAAGTGAAATGTGTATTACATAAATTACAGTGCACTTACGTTCCATTGTGTTTTCCCAGGGGCTCATCATACTTCAAACCCACCCAGTAGCCTGGCTTGAAATCTGTTGTACCTGCAATTAAAGCAACATCATTTAAGGGAGGTATTTCTACTCTTTTTATTTGTTATTTGCTTAGTCAATTCTCTGTCTTTTCCCTAACACTGACAACGACAGGTTATCACAAGTTATAAGTGAGATGCCATTTTCACCTCTGATCTGTGTGTTAAACACAGGATCACAGATTAATTGACCATGACTTTGAAGATATTTAATCATGGTGTCTGTTACCGAACAAAGTAAACTGCCTGAAGCACACAAAAACCTGCAATGTTTTTGGACAGCGAGACATTGTTTTGTTCACTCTGCTGCGCATTAGAGTAAACTGCATACATGTTCAATGGGCAATCACAATAATCAACCCTAATTAACAGTTCAGGTCTAATCAGTCATCAGCAGACTGCTTTTCTACAGGTCCACATGCTGTGCTTGAGACTCACAGGGGAGAATACCTGGTAAGACTGTGCCAAGGTTTTTTTCAAGGCTTAAGCCATAATATTAATCTGTATGTCTGTTGAAATTCTTATTGACAGTTAAGGGGTGAACAGTTAATGGTGAACATTCCTACACAGTATTCAAGCAAAACAGACTTTTGGAGGCATATTTATCTATGTGTATTTAACAACATTCAGTAAACGTAAAACAGAACATGCCAGCACAAGAAGCACTTTAACAGCCCATCCAGCAGTTACTTTTAGTATCATAAAACTATTAGAGCAATGTTTAATAATTAATTAATAAATTGTGTAATGGGCCTTTATCACCATACATTAAAACAAAGTCTGCAGAAAGTAGCATCCTGGTCTCCTCCACAAAGTAAACCAGCTAATCTTTATCCACACTTACCGACATACATGACCGAGGCAACCCTTGTGGGCTGCCCAGGGACCTGCACTTGGCATCGGTTGCCAACAGAAATGGCCTCAGCAGCAGCCTTCTGTTCGTTCTCCCGAGCAGCCATCTCGGCTTGCTTCTTGGCTGTTTCTTCCTCATTGAAGCGGCCCACACGGTTTCTCTTCATGAACGACCTTGCTGAGTCTGAGGGAAAGAAACTCATGAACACATACTTTAAAACAGTCAGTGAGTGCCAAATATTGTTTTCTATTATAATGAATAGCTAGTTTAACATTTTGTCAAAATGTTCACAAAATAAATAAAGCTTTCTACAGTTGTGTAATGGAAGTATTAAATGTTTTTTGTGTTATTGTCAGGATCCCATGGTTAATTTTAAATGGGATTGATGTAATCATTAAGTTATCAGAAAAAAACTTAAATACTTTGATGTGTAGCTATATCATCCTTTGCTACAGCAAAAACCCCATTTGGGCATTAAACTAAGGAAATATTGTAAAACTTATTTGAATAAGCACTGAAAATAGATTCATCTTATGAGAAGTAGAAATTGGAGAGAAGTGTTGGTGTAGCAGTTTGTACCTGTTCTTTTTTCGTAGTCTCGGTCTGAGAGTTCAAACCTCTCCACTTGGGAAACATCGGTAAACTCGCCCACCTGTTGTCCACTATTATCAATAACCTGAGCAGGAAATATTTTATAATCACTTTTATTTGAAACAAGGACGGCAATAAGTCAGCTGGGCTAATTAGGTTAAATGGTGCAAGTTTAATATTCATTATGTTCAGTAGGGGATTTGTTAGTTTTTACCACAGGGAAAACGCACTACGGGTGCCATTATTTAGGTAGCGGCACTAACTATAGTAGGTTAACCTGCTCACACATATTCTCCATCTACACACGTGGCTCTCTTTTCCATAAGGATGGGAGGATGACTGACAGGGAATGGCAGAATTGACAAGTTAGAGGGATGCGTCAGATTTTAAGGGGATGGCATCCCCCTCATCCCCCAACAAATCATCTACTGATTATGTCAATGCATAATATTGTTGTGCAAACCAAACCAATACAAATTTCACACAATCTGTTGTACTAAAAATGTATTCTGTCATATGTGAGGCTATTTTTTTCTTGCCTGCAGATAAACAGAATCAGATTTGCCCCATGAAACCTGGTTGTGCATATGACACTACAATATGGCAATAGTACCCTACATACATGTATTCTGCAGTCATCATCCACAGGATAGGATCCCAGCAAAGCGTCATTGTCGTCCATTTTCAGCATAAACTTGTCTGAGACACTGAATAACTCCAGATCCATGGAGGAGGCAGGTGTGCCCACAGCCATCTCCAACCTTCCCTGGTTGACGTAAAAACAAAACAGTACATGTAATTCAATTGGATTTTTCAGCTGCTGATAGATTTGTGATAACATGAAGACAGAAATGAACTTGAATGGCACTCAGTAGAGCGCATACCTCCGCCAAAGCAGTCGCTTTAAGAATATCAGTCCTCTTAACATGACTAGTCTGTTTTAACAAGATCCATGAATTATTACCTCCACCAAAGAGGTTATGTTTTCACCCTTGTCTATTTGTTTGTTAGCTGTTTTGTTTGTAGGTAAGATTTCACAAAAACAACAAAACAGATTACCACAAAACCTAATGGAGGGATGTGGTATGGGCCAAGGATGAACCCATCAAAGTTTGATTGTGGATTAAGATCAGGGGCAGATCCAGTAATTCTTTTCACTTCCTTTAATATTATGACAAAGTTTTTTTTTCTCCAAACATTAAATATTTATTGATATTTGGTGGAGATCCAAATAAAAATCCAGATTTAGGAATTTAAATTTGGTTTTATAAACAGGACTGTTGGGCCGGATTGCCGTTCTAGTTCTCTAATTAAAATGTTGATTCCTGGATCTGCCCCCTGCAGAGGTGATAAGAATCGATATAGTGTGCAGGTTAGATCTGAGAAAACCAACTTGTACATCTCTTTAGAGGGGTTACGTGTGATTTGTGTATAAGAAGAGGCTCACCTTAAGGTCAGCGATGCACAGCCCTCTATTGAACCTGCGCTGAACCTCCACGGCGTAGACGGTGCTGGTTATGCGCACGTTCACAAGCGGGTTGGTGATTATTGTCACTTGGTCCTCCATTATTGAGGCTGTTTGGATGCAGCAGTTGGTCACAAACTAAAAAGAGAAGACAAATAAAGTGACATATTAATAATAATAACTTTATTTGTATAGCACTTATCTAAAACAAGGTTACAAAATGCTTCACACAAAAAAAAAACATGGCAAAATGAGGAATAAATTATAACTAGCTCTGCGAGCAGCATTGTACGGGCGGGCCCGAGCACTTTCGATCTCAGGACCTGATGCGGCCACGGGAGAGACAAACAGGGATGGGGCGAAACAGCTCCGTGTTGTGTGCATGGAAGCATAAACACGTCACAAGGCGCTGGACCACGCCCACTAATCTCGCATTACGGTATAATAAAATATTTAATGTAAGTAGGCAGTAGGTGATGCCATCACTATCACTCAGACAGACTAATAGATCTGTTCATCTCTTTTGTTTCTCTTCATATCGTATAAATCTTTCACATTTGCAACAGTTTGACATAAACCTGAGTGGAGTTAAATAGTAAGTACACCCAGGCTTTATAATATCAAATTGAATCCTTTGAAGTGTTCTTTTACTTGAATGTCACAATGTCAGTGGTGCCACCTGCCATTAAACAACAACAAGAAGAAGAAGAAATAGTAAGTCACAAACAAGTGTTATTGTTTCAGCTTAACATGAGTGAGTGAGTAATCACCTGTACTAAACTCAACAGTGCAGTAAATCGAGGAAAAGACCATAATGGCACACGAAATGAATGACCAACAGCTGATACATTTTCAGCTGAACCTTGCAGAACTGAGGGCATGAAATGTTCATCCTGTACGAAACCAAAATGTTCCTGTTGCATTAATCTAATTGGTGTTTTTCGTCCGGTCATGATACACCTGTGTACCGAATTTCGTGAAGATCGGTTAAACCATACGGAATTGCTGCGTATTATATGGGGCGCTGTTTTGACACGCCCATTACGAATTACTCCAGAATACGTACATTTTCACTGGGCCTGACGCGCCCGCAAAGTTTGGTTAGTTTTTGAGTATGTTCAAGACGTCACACCATTAATTTGCCTGAATAATACAACGAAAAACAATAGGGCCTTCGCACTGCCGGTGCTCGGTCCCCAGTTCTCTTATTTTGGTTGGCTAACTTGGGTTAGCCACACGCTTGTTAGCTGTTTGGGTAGCTAGCAGCACATGTTATACACGTTGAATACACTGAGGCGACACGGTATGGTTACCATAGTTACTTACAAAGGCGTGTGTCTTGTTCGTTGGTATCTGAAGAGCTTCGACTTGTCTGTGTATCAGTTCAACCCGATGTGTCCATCGCTTTCACGCCGTTGTTATAGTGATGTTAGCACAGCTAGCCCCGAGGTGTGCTGGTTGGAGGACTGTCGCAGCAGCTTCCCGATACGCCCACTTCTGGAATGTTCTGCCCGCCACCAGGCTACAAAGCACCAATCACATCGAGGAGTGAAAAGGCAAGACCAATAGGGTTACGAGACGCAAGAAAAGGGGGAAACAGAGACCGCCCACTACTAGTAGATTGACACGATTGATAACCAATCATCTGATGAGGGATGAGAGCGACCCTGATCACAATGAGGTGCAGTTTGTTTTCCAGCCAGAAGTAAACATGACTGAGCAGAATCTTCTCAGGAACAATCAGGAAACAGCAGAGATACAGTCACATGTTTGGACTATTGATTAAAGATGAAAATAGAATTATAAATATAGGCCTGTGCTTTGTATTATTGCAGGTTTGATCCCCAGGACTAAGGAGATATTGACCTGCTACCATTTCCTACCAGGCCAGCAACACATCATAAGATAAAATACGATAAAATAGAAAATAGAAACTCTATTGATCCACACAAATTCTGTTGTTATCTATCTATCTATCTATCTATCTATCTATCTATCTATCTATTATCTATCTATCTATCTATCTATCTATCTATCTATCTATCTATCTATCTATCTATCTAAGACAGAATGAGATAGACAAGAGAAAAAAAAATTATACAAAACGTGCAGTGGCACAGGATGATTGCAAGAGCAATTAAAAAACAGTTAGGACATATTGTGACGTGCAGAGTACAGTATGATTTTTACTTCCAAGCAGTCTCTTGAGTATGGGAAATGTATCATGGGACATTAATATGTACAATTAAATATATGATGCATTATGGATATTCAATAAAAAAATCGAATTTTACTCCTGCTGCTTGATAAAAAAGGTTCCCAGATAAACAAGCCTTTTCTTGATCGTGGACATGTGGTAAAACTTAAGTCTTCAATGACCACAGAGAACAGATCATAACAGCATGTGTGGGCAGAAAAAGAAAGAAGATCAAATAATGCAGTGAGCCTCAAAAGAACAGTCAGGGAAGAGCAGAGCAGGGCCTCAGAACAGCCCACAGCACAACGTTAAAGTTTTACATTCCTTTGGTTGTTGATGGAGGTGCAGCTCTGCAACCCTGGCTTCATTATTCATATATTTTATTACATCTTAACAACCATGCTTGTTTCTGTGTGACTCACATTTATGAATCTGAAAATGATCTGATGGAATCCCTGGGACAAGTTCGTCAAAGTAAAAATGTGGGAAATGGCCAAATTGACCACTAAATCCAAAATGGCCGACTTCCTGTTGCCTTGTTCACAATGCACTGTGAGACTTTTTTGTGCATCTGGTTATGATACACAACTGTCTTCATTTTCGTGAGGATCGGTGAAAGCTAACTGAGGGGCTTTTCCGTAGGTGGCGCTGTTGAGCCATTTTGCCACGCCCATTTCAAATTACTCCAGAATACAATTACTTTTTGGGGTTTTGAATTTCCTGCAAACTTTGGTCGGAATTTGAGCATGTCTGGGCCCTGAAAAAGCCCCAAAAGGGACATAATAATAAGAAAAATCCTCCCACCGTTCGGTGCTCGGGCCCTAATAATAAAACACTATATTTGTATGGCACAAATTGATTCACAAAACAACAATACAATTAATTAAATAAATAAACACATGAATATTTCCATGGAACAAGTTGTGAGAAGTGTTACATGAAGTAATTTATGGGATAAATAATAGTAACAACAAACTGTATTTACATGGCACTTTTCAAACCCCATCTACAGGGTGCTTTAAAAGTTCAAAATTAGAGACTGAAGGCAAACAATAGGCAACAGTTAAAAAAAGCAGGTAAATAAGAAACGAATTAAAAGCAATTTGAAAATCGCACAGCTTTATAGCACAGATACAGAAGTAAACGGTTTCAGATGATATGTATACTAATATATAGGTTTATTTTATATATTTATAACTAAGTTGCACAAGTTGGACTTTTGACTACAATATGAGTTGGGTGAAGGGGCGTGTCAGCTACTGGTCACAGACACTGGTGGTTTGCAGGAGACTGGGAGAGAGAGGAGGAGGAGGAGGAGGAGGAACTACGGGTGGAAAAAAAAAAGTTAAAGTAAAAATGGCTTCCTTGTCTTTGGAGCCCACAGAACAATCCGAAAACAGCCCAGAGGAGCCGACGGCCCCGGAGCCCAAAGCGGAGAAAGACGCGGTCCAAGTTGCGGAAGAATTGCTCCAAAGTTTCCAGAAGTCGGCTCTGAGTTTTTCCACGGACCAGGTCTCATGTCTGTGCGAGGCCCTCCTGCAGGCGGGCAATGTGGATCGCCTGTGGAGGTTTCTCTCCACCATACCTCCTTCGTCCGAGCTGCTACGTGGCAACGAGACTCTGCTGAAGGCCCAGGCTCTGGTGGCTTTCCACCGGGAGGAGTTCAAGGAGCTGTACGCCATCCTGGAGAGCCACGACTTCCACTCGTCCAACCACGGCTTCCTGCAGGACCTGTACCTGAAAGCCCGCTATAAGGAGGCGGAGAGGTCCCGGGGCCGCAGCCTGGGCGCAGTGGACAAGTACCGGCTGAGGAAGAAGTTCCCTTTACCCAAAACCATCTGGGACGGAGAGGAGACGGTGTACTGCTTCAAGGAGAAATCCCGGAACGCCTTGAAGGATTGCTACAAGAACAACCGCTACCCCACACCGGACGAGAAGAAGAACCTGGCCAAAGTCACCGGACTGTCCCTCACACAGGTCAGCAACTGGTTCAAGAACCGCAGGCAGAGGGACAGGACCCCGTCCGGCACCCACAGCAAAAGGCAAGAGCACTGGGAACATAAATCAGCTGCTGCATGAATCCAGATTCACTTTAAATCCGTTTGCAAAGTCCTAATCTAGCGTGACACATGTTTTTTTAACTTTCCCTCTTTTTTTTGAGAACAACGTGTTGCTTTGTGTTTCATATCAAGGAATCAATCAGAAACCTCACAGATCAAACCGTCCCGGTAAACAAAGCCTGCAGGCCCAGCGCCACACAGGGCACCACTGCAGCTCCATGCACACATTAAACTCAAATATAAAAGTGATCAGGAGGAAAGAGGAGTGATTTTGACAGCACTGAAGCCACACAGGTCTGAGACCCAAGAGCCATGTTGCTTTGTTATGAAATGTGAGATCCAGGCGCCCAACATGGCTCAAGTTTCCTGAAATGCCTGCACCCTCTGCTCAGGGCCTGCAGAGCCAGGTTAAAAACAGAGTCACCAGTTTATATTCTAGGGGAGGTGGAGGGGGTGAGAGAACCCCCCCCCCCCCTCTTCACACAGGCTGATATCTTTGAGTTTTACTGTGAGCATTTCTCCAAGCAGAGGGGAGCTGAGCTGATAAGACAGAGTAAAGCAGATCTGTGTTATCAGACTGGAGGGTTTGTCTGCAGTGAGAGGAGGATGATACACTTTCTAACACACAGAAACCGAGGGCAGGCCCCGGTAGGGTTTCTAGAAATCTGGTACAGCTTTGTCTTCGTGCCTGCACAAGTTTTATTCTGATCCACTGCAGAATATGTGCAGTCTTGTAAAAAGGATAGTACAGAGAAGGATGAAACAATGAGCAGTTGCCAGCGTATATCATAAGTTAATCACTGATAAATCTTTTCAGCACACAGGAGAAAACTTGGATTGTTAAATTGAGTCTAATCGTTTAATTTCTAGTTTGGAAATGATGTTTGTTGGTTTGTTGTGAGTAAGACTACACAAAAACCACAGAATGGATTTTCATGAAACTTGGTGGGATGATGCAATATGGGTCAGGGAAGAACCCATTCAATTTTGGTGTGGATCCAGGAATTTGTTTTTGTCATTATCTAACATTGTGAGACAGTTTTTCAACATTTTCAATGTTTTCCCAGGTAATAAATAATTCATGGGTCTTGATGGGGGATAAATAAAGCACATGTAGGGAACTAGTTTGTTGACATCCTTAAAGAGCCTGATAAAGCGTGTTGGTGGCGTGGTGATGCAGTAGTTAGCACTCCTCACAACAAGAAGGTTCCTGTTTCGAAATCCCCGTTCACTCGGGGTCATCTAGAGTTTGCATGTTCTTCTTGTGTTTGCGTAAGTTTTCTTCAGGTGCTCCGGCTTCCTCCCACAGTCCAAAGACATGCAGATTGGGGTTAGGCTCATTGGTGACTTGTTAATTGTCTGTAGCTTTGAATGGTTGTTTGTTTTTGTATGTCGGGTCTGCAATACTCCGGTGATCTGTCCAGGGTGTACCCCACCTCTCGCCATATGTCGGCTGGGATTGGCTCCAGTCCTCTTGCAACCCCCAAATAGATAATGGCTACAGTTATAACATTTTAATTAAAATATTGAACAATTCTTGAAATATTTAATATTTATAATAGAATTGGCCAGAGTGCACTCATTGAAGAACACTTTTATGGGGAGAATATTTTTTGTCTGACAGATAAGGACGTTTGAAGTCATTTAAATATCAGTTTAACAACCATTTAGGAAGATATAGTTATTTTGGCAAGATATTATACACTAAAGTAACCGAAACTGATAAAGTTACTAAAATCAGGTGAAAATCAGCATTTATATAAAAAATATAATAAGATCTAGAACTTGACCCATTTCTTTTTCCTACATTTCAGTGAGTCTGATGGAAACCCCAGCACAGAGGACGAGGCGAGTGCCATGGACGACACCCCCGACAAACCAGAGGAGGCTGCTGTCTCGGCAGCGTCCATCATCTCTCTCTCTGCAGTCCCCTGCAACACGGGAGGCCAGCTCATCCTCAATGGCTCCAGTGGCTTCCTCACGGCCTCTCAGCCATTGCTGCTCAATGGGAATTCCCTGATCTCCAGCACTGGCGCTGGTGTCATAATTAACGGGCTGAGCTTGGGCGATTGCCAGACAGTCACACTGAGTCCTGTTACAGCCAGCCCTCCTTTGATGCTGAACGGGGCTCAAGTCATAACCAAATCCAGTATGGATGTGCAGCAGCAACATCACGCAGCTTCTTTGGCAGAGCAGGTATCTGCCATGGAGGCCAAAACAAGCAGTCTTCCAGCTGCCCTTCTCAGCACTAACCACTCCAGTCTCAAACCATCCATCTGTCATCTCGCTTTCTCTTCAAACCAAGACAAAGAGTGTTAATGAAATTGATTACATCGGTGTGCATGACTCAGAGGGCAGCAGCCAGACAGTATCTTCCTCCTCTTCATCTTTATCTCCCTCTTCACCAACTCTATCCTCCCCAAGCAGTCTCCCTTCGCTAGTCTTAACACAGAACCCCCAGGAGTCCCTCGTCCTCCCAGCCTCTATGTCGTCTGCAGGCCTGGTCATCTCCAGTACTGCTGGGCCTTTCTCCAGTCACCAAAGGGAGGGGGTCGTTTTTTCCAGCACCCAGTTAAATCCCTCTATCTCTGTGGTTTCCTCCAGCAGCGCCATCCCTCAGGTCTTCTCTCTGCCCCAGGTGGTGCCTTCCATCCAGGGCATACCTGTCTCTCAGCTGGTCCAGCACTCTTCAGGAGCCCAGGTGTCTCAGTGCCCTCAGTTGGTCCCAGTATCGTCCCTCACCTCAACAGCTGCTCAGTTTCAAAGCCCCTTGATGTTGACCACAGGCAACAGACTGGCACAGCAGCAGCAGGATGCTTCAACAACTAGAAATATAGTCTCTGTCTCACAGCTTAACAACAGTCAGCTGCAACAGCAGATAGCACACCAACTGGGCGACCAGACCACAAACTCCACAACCATCAAAATCCATGCCCCACATGTCATGTCCATCTCCTCCCCAACACAAATAGTTCAAGTCCCCCAGTCCAAATGCACCACAGCGACACAGTTAGTCCCGCTCTCCATGCCTCAGCTGGTCCCTGTCTCCTCCATCCAGACCTCCCCCACATTCTCTTTTCCCCAAGTGGTACCTACCAGTTCCTCTCTCTCTATGCCCTCTGCTGGAGTGCCCTTACAGATCCTGACCTCAGGCACTGCAGCTGGGGCGGTGACGCAGGGTCCGGTCAGAATAAACCAGCTGAGGCCCATTCAGAGCGTGGGTCCCCCGACCAGCATGGCCCCAGGTGTGCAACTCCTCAACTCTGGGATCATCCAGCTGCCCTCTGCTGCTCCAGGTAAACTGAATCCATTGGATACATGCAAATGCAACATAGCTGAAACCATAAATAGACTGGCAGAAGATTAACCAGCAACTGTTGTGATAATTGATTTAGGTTTAATAATTTTCAAGCACAACTATTCCAAAATGTTTGTTTTCCTTTGTCACATAAGATATTGTGGAAATGGTTTGCAACTTTAATGAATAGTTAATGCATTTATGTCTGTGTTGGTAGAAAGGAACAAGATGTTCAATCTAAATTTGGCAACTGTATAATTGTTTGACATTTGTACTGATCAGTAAATTTAATTTGCAGCCTATAAGTGTAAGTGGTAAAAAGCTCTGTACTGGTGCACCTGTTGTTTGAGAGAGTAAACTTAACATTTGTCACGTCTGCAGGTAACCTGCTCCTCGGTGGAAGCCCCTACCTGAGTGTCCAGCAAGGCAAGCTGATTCTGACCATCCCCGCAGGCATTCAACTCACCAGCTTGCCCTTGAAACCAGTCGCAGAAGCTCCAACCATCTCCACTAATTGTATATTGAGCCCCGCTCTCACCCCCTCCACCCCTCCTGTGTCCTCCCAGCCGCCCACCACCTCAGGTCAAACCCCCAGTGGCCTCACATTATCTCCTCTGAACTTCATCAACTCCTCTCCACCATATTACGCTCCAGAGAATGGGGTTGCGACCAACCTGACACCTGCCATTCCCTCTCCTCATACTCTGGACCATTCAGTCACCCCCACACTGCCAAATGCTCTTACCCCAGAGAGCATGCTCACCCTCAGTCCCATGTACAGTGGAATCACACACAACACCCACTTGTCCCAGCCAGTGTGGAGCCCCGTGCCCCTCTCCACATCAGCCAATCTAACTCTGTTCGATGTCCGCGGCAAGGGGGACCTAGCTGTAGACCCGGCTCTGTTAGGCCTCCCTGGAGGAGAGTCGCTGCTTCTGGGAAGCCCCTCTTCAGAGCAGGACGTGGAAGTCGGCTCACCTCTCGGGAATCCAGAGGACATGGATGGGGGCTCAAAGATTCTTACTCAGCTCCAGTCTGTCCCTGTGGACGATGAGTTGGGCTTGTGAAACCCAATGAGGCAACCCTGTGTCTCAAAAAAAAAACAAAAACCATGCAACATACAGAAGGTTACAGACCCCGCTGTTTGTGTTTTTTATTTTTCGAAAAGATTTTATTCAACATTGTCTAACCCTCAAAGACATGAATGTCTTTTACAGTAAACTGAGGTTCAGACACGTACAATGATTCTCTCTCAGTGGGGCCTGATGCCATCAAGGTCTTTGCTGGCACTTTTGAGACAAGCCCTCTGCAGCTCTATTTCACATGGATGTGAAATAGCGATGATATTCATCTGCTGGTTCAGACACACATTCGTCTGCTTGGCCCAGTTAAAGGTCCTGGTTCAAAAATCATACAAAGCATCACGGCTCTGCAGATTCACTAAGCTGTTCTCTGCAGTTTTCTGAACTGCGTACAAAGTAAAGCTGTCACTGGGAAAAAAGATGCCTGGGGTTTTTCTCTGGCAGTGGAAGTTGTTCACTGAGGATCCACCCCACACAATAATTACGCAGTTAACCGGACTCTCTGGCTACAGGACAAGTCTTGAAATACTTTCCTGACTGTTCAAGACTCAAGCGATTCAGGAGTTAGGTTTTCTTTTTGTTGCTTGAAGCCTGAACACATTGTTCTACCAACACTCCAGGAACTCCCTGAAGATTTTGTTCTTCAAAAGATGGCGTGAGTTGAGTTGGACGAGTTTTATGTGAATCAGCTGAGATTTGTGAGATTATATCCTCAAATATTACATCCTCAAGGACGATACAATGTTTTATGCATACATGTTACTGGATTCTGGGCTTAAAGGGGGATTTTGTCATTTTTCAACCTGGGTATGAAAGGTCAACTAAAAGCGAAGTGTTATTTGGGGTTTTTGCTAAGACTCTGGCAACATTACACATGTCTCATTCAACACAAAGTTTCACTTGCAAACCTTGCAGCAGCTCGTACCTTCTCTATTTTTGCCTCTTGCACTCACTCTTCGATTTGTAGAAGCTCTTCGTCCATATACTCCAGCTCAAACACGTACTTCATCAACATTGCCCACATCAGAAAAAGATTCAGCCATAAACGTTTATCTCAATGAAATCCAAACTCCTCTCTTTCTCTCTCACTAAAGTTTCCAGTACGTCTTCCTGCAACAAGTCAAGTCTCATGAGACTTGACAGTGAGAGCTCTTGTCATGTGTATCATGTGTAATGTTGCCAGATTCTTAGAAAAGGCCCAGAAAAACCATTTTAGCCCTTTATTGGGTAACAAAGTGACTTTTAGTGGATATTTCCTAGACTGTCACAGTTGCCCCATTAGATTACCGTGTAGCCACTCCCGCCATGTTGGCGGCTGCAGGCAGATACAATCTACTGCACCAAATTTGTGGTATTTGTAAGTGTCCCAGTTTGAAAAATGCAGAAATTCCCCTTTACACATCAGCCTACTTCCATTTTTATCAGTAAACTGTTTTAAATGACTAAATGCAGTTTTCAACTGAGGACGCTGCTCTGCATTAGTAAAGAATATGCCACAGGAAATAAAAGGGTTTATACTCTATGCAATGCATGTTTAGTACTTTATAGGACACTAAGCGACACAGTGGCTGAGTCAAAAGGTCGGTGCTCTTGGGAGATGAAAAGAAGCTTTGAAATACTGAGCTTTTATTAGAATAATTACACTAAAACGTTTGCTGTGACCCCACTAAGTGACACTTATTGTCACACGCATCCAAAATCTGTTAATATTGACAAGTGCCTTATTTTAAAACTTTGAGGTTTTTAAAAAATGTTTTTACGTCCACGTTTCTGTAACACTT
This sequence comes from Verasper variegatus, assembly GCA_026259375.1. NCBI lineage: Eukaryota > Metazoa > Chordata > Actinopteri > Pleuronectiformes > Pleuronectidae > Verasper > Verasper variegatus. The sequence goes on from CM048047.1 coordinate 16,054,299, forward strand.
TGATGTATATTGAAAACCTAATGTGATAGTTTTGGTTGTATAGTCAAACCTGTCTCCTCTTATTTTTGTATATTTTGCACATTTCATTCACACAATGTTTACGCTGTGTTGCCGTGATGTTATGACAGTGGTGCAACTCATAGTCTGTTTGGAAATGCCCTGTTTTTTTCTTAAATGGAAAATTGTAATCTCTAATTCCGTGAAAAGGTCAATCAGAAAACAGAATAATGATGAAATCTGTTGTAAACGGATGGAATTGCTCCTTCAGTTTAAACCTGTCTGAGATTTAAACTGTCATAACACAGGTAGCAGTCAAATCTTTGGCCAATTAAGGTACACAAAAAATATACTTCAGTGTTGCATCTAGTTACAGTAATGGCTTATGTGTTGTTGTTTTTTTATTATTGGTATGTTTGTTGTTTGTCTCTTTTGTACATTTAATCTATTTAAAGCATGTATCAATCAGTTTTTTAGTTTTTACTGAAAGAAAATGAATCATTGGGGAAAGAAAGATGATAGGAAATGATATTCATTTTCACTTGGAATGTCACATTGTTGCTCAAACTGAGGTTTCACAATCTCAGACTACAGGTATTAAATCAATTTTGAGGTCATTATCAAATGGGTTACCCCCCCTCTAGTAATAAATTTGAAAGTTGTTGTTAGATAGTTAAATGGCTCAGACAAATCAATTGTAGTGTGAATTTTTATTAAACATTTATAGCAGTTAAGGGTAAAGGGAAATGTGCTCTTCATATATGATTGTAGCTTGCATTTGGTTATTTGAGCCATTTCTTGCCAAAGTATGTCAGTAAAAGCCAGTGAGGGCACATGCACATCTGTGGCCCTGCGTGTTTGTAGCGTGGCATTCGTTTTGTACTCTCCTTCCTGTCACATCACGTTTATGACTCCAGATGTAACCAAAGATATTGTATGTTGATCGACTTTTTTTTTTAAAGTTATGAAAGGGATCATGTGTGTCTGTCGTACAAGGGTTTTTGTTTTCTCATATTTTTTTGTATTCAAATGCATTCTATTTTTTATATTATGATATTGTAATAAACAACATTTAAAAGATGGCGATGTGTTTGAGTGTAGATTATTGGAAGCAATAGAACAATTTTGCTTCTAATTTGGTAAGAAAATTGTATTCAAATGTGTTTTCTGTCCACACTGAGTAACCATCACACTCTCCCTCGCTCTGTGGGTTGATGCTGGTTCAATAGCAAAGGGACAGAATGTGTGTGTGTGTGTACATGTGTGTTTGTACAGAGACGGAGGGATGAATGGGGTGTTTTCATAACCCTGATGGTGTCAGATTACCTGTGATTAAATTCTACTGGGCAAATGAGTGATGATAAACATATGCAAGACAAAGCTCCACAGAAGCTTCAGATGGGCTGCACACTTCTCTCTCCTCCGCCTGCCCTAGGGAACTGGAGAGTGTGCTGAGGCCTCCACCGCAGTGGCCTTTCACCGGAGGCACACGCTGCCGGAGGGCTTCCCCTTCTCCCCATGCAGCCACCCGCTGCTACAACCCCTGGAGCTGTGGGGAAGTAACATGTAAGACAAATGTTTCCTCTACTACACGACATCTGTGAGGAAGAGGAAACCAGCTTTTTTAAGGTTGGCATAAAAATCTTACACCAACAGTTTAAACCTTTTAGTGTGTACAAGATAGTCAGGTGTCTAAAGGATCAAATAATCAATGAAAGAGGCAGGAAATTCACAAAATGTACTCAAGTACTCATAAGCACAGTTTTACAGCACTTATGTATTTTATTTAAAGGTTCAGTGAGATTGCGATGAAACGGATCTATTGGCAGAAATTGAATAATCCTAGTGATTTTTTTCGATTGTGTGTTTCATCTTAATTGTACAAATTGTTTTCTTTACCCTTTTTCATTTCAATTCTTTGTTTAGAGGGTCCTCAATAATAATTTGATTGTTTTATCCAAAAATCATTCTACTCTTCTCCTGTTTGAAAACAGAGTAGACGTAGTTTAGTGTAAGTGCGTTTATGCCACCAGCATAACAAGATAACAAGAGAACCATCTTTCCAGTTTAACCTGTCCTCACAATAATCTACACAAACAATTTGCATTATTCTGCCATTTTTTACGCAGAATAATGGCACCCTCTTGTGGTTAGATTAAGACATGACATAATAAGTGCTATTCTCTCACGTTTCTGTTTCTCATTTCTCCCCTCAGTTTCCAAACAGCTGGCTGTGGAGCGCCCTCAGGAAAAGCCTACCCTTCCTCCGATATTCACCTTAAACCCCCCTGTACCACACACAACCCAGGCCCTCCACCTCCTCTACATCACACCTGTTTTTCACATACTTACAATACGGTTGTCTCCTTCTTTAATTGTTTCAGTGAAACACTTTGCAAGTTAGGTTTTATTACCAAAACATGACTCAGCTAAATTGTGCCTTGACTCATACATATATAGAACACAAGACCAGACGATCATTAAAAGTAAGCATCATATGGGTGGATTCAATTTAATACACCGGTTCACAGATGTGCTGTAAAGCCCAAGTGGTTTCAGCTTGTTGAAGTGAAGGTAAGACGAGATGTCGCTGATGACATTGTTCCACACCTAGAAGTTACAGAATGTTTCAAGGAACAGAATTTTTCAGCGTCTTAGTTTTTCCACAAAGCTACTGAGAGAAACTGAGTAAACCATGTAAACCTTATTGCAGACTTTTGTTCTCCACCTTTCACGTGGTGTAAATGCACATTTGTTGGATTTTTCACTCTGAATAGTCACTAAACTAACGCAAAATGTGCAGTAAGAGCAACAGGTACTAAGGCCAAGAGCATCTTCAGACAAGTGAAGACAAAGTGAAGTGAATTACTCACAGATATTTTCTAGCCGTCGTTCACAGCAGCTCACATCAGTCTGTCTTTAAGAAGACGTTAGTGCATCTCCATGACATAAAAGGATTCTTTTATCTTATCTTATTAAATATTACTTTAATAATTTAATTTCTCCAACTCCTCCATGATGTGAAACTAAGGAGACTAAACACTTCAGCAGAGACAAGTCTTTGGCAAAGTTCAGCTGGTATCTCAGTTCAGTTGAGTTAATTTCACTAGGGACTTCTCTTGTGCAAGTGGTCACTCATTCGTAACCAGAGTTCTCCAGTGCAGGGTACACGTGAGCAGTGGTCTTCCTGTCTTTGTGCTTAGAAGCCCAGGTATTCAGCCAGAAACACAGCCATGATCTTGGTCAGGTTCTCGACGGTGGGGCGGTGCATGTTCTGCTCATTGTCGTCCAACGTGTGCCAGAACTGTGGGAAGGGAGTGGCTATGACGTGTAGCACGGGGACGCCTGTGAAGACAGAGGGAGAGGAGAGAGGAAGGACGTGAGGATCACTCAAGAAAGTAATCAGCAGATTAATTATAATCATTTTGGTTTTAAAACTCATTATTATAGAGTGTGCATTAGATTTGGTCAAAGATGTGTGAATCTGGTTTTCAGAAATGGAGGGAAACAATCACATTCATTTTAAAAGCTACAAGACCACATTACATTAAATACCAGGACATGATGTCAATTGATGAGTGATTGTTTAAGGATTTCATGCAATATAATACTGTACATAAATATATTTAACACCGTATTTGCTATGTTGGGAATAGCAAGGCAGTGGGCACAAACTTTCCCTAAGTATCTTTTCCCTGTATTGTTCCACACAGATCCAACTGTGTTTCTCAATACACCAACATCTAAACCGAGCGTAAAAACTTAAATGTCAAAAGGTGGTTTCACTCACCTTTGTGAAGGAAGGGGATGTGGTCGTCCTGGACAGGTCCAAGATACACATCCTTCCTAAAGTACGTCTGCTCTGAGGGGTGAGACGTCAAAAGACCCTGTCGATGGAGTCTCTTCTCTGAGAATGAAGGGCAGAGTTAGAGCTCGTACAGTCAAAGTGAGTTCGTTTACAGGCAGTTTTTTACCTGCAGTAATCAGACGGTCAAACCAGCGTGCTGTGTTGTCAAAGTGATTTGCAATCAGTGGATCAGGACCCCCGAGCAGGTCGAGCAGCACAAAAAGGTCCTAGGGAGAGAGGACGAAGTCAGAAAGGAGCAGTCAGTCGCTGGAAGTGGGTACTGAATAATAATATGTTATCTTTTTATAATAGTACATGTTTTTGAGATTAAAAACAGTAATGTTGATTTACATGAGACAAAGATATAAGGGATTTGGCTCATTAAACATCACTCAGCTCCAACTCTTCTCAAATTTAAAATTAGCTGTTTGTGCTACATTGAACCTGGTTATTTATAAATCAGCATCTGTCTGGATCAGGATGTGAGGGTGCGACCGTGGAGGACGTGTAGAGTCAAACACGGTTTCCTCACCACAGCATGGAGCATGGTGGTGTGTGAGGAGCCGGCGGGGTGAGGCGTGTTGGCCATGCGCTCAGCCAGGTGTCGGGAGCCGTACAGCGAGTCTGTGGCTGTCCACTCCTCAAATGACTCCTCGCCATCAAAGAACACGAGCTGAAGGGAGACGGGAAGTTTCTGAGAGGAGAATAAAAGGGAATCAGATTAAAATACACTTCACAAAAAGTGGCGACAGAGTGCAGTTGTTCTTTCTGCAGGGTTGTCGCAGTGTGTGTATAAAAATGTGTGTGTCTTTCAATAGTAACTAGATAAAACACAGCCTCTGGAAAGACACTGCTGTACACAGAGGACTGCTGCGCTCAATAGAATGGGCTACAGTCAGCATTTTATATTCTAAACAGCAGCTGCAGAGGCAGGGGGAAGAAATGAGGAAAAACAAAAGAAAGAAAATTCTCTCCTCAGCCTTTCAGATCTTTACTCTTCGTCATGAGAAGAAAAACAGGAAAGAGTCAACTTTAACCAGTTGAACTAATTGAAAAACGAATCAGTCAGCCTCTGCTCCAACTGTCAATATACATGTAAAAAAAACACAACTGGATCGACACCTGTTGTTTGAAGGATCTAAGCTGAGCATCCAGAGAAGTGGCCAGCTCGAGGATCATAGCACAAGGCACCGCTGAGTCACTGGCCCCCAGAAACACCCTCTGTGGGTCACGGGGGTCTGGAGGCAGGAACTTGGAGTCGTAGTGACAGGCCAGAAGCAGCCTGCGAGGGGCCGAGGGATCCAGAGTGGCAACGATGTTGGTGAAGGCGACCGAGCCTCGTGGGGTCGGAGACTGGAAGGAGTCAAGGTCGATGGACCAGCCGGCAGACAGGGAGTTCAGGGTGGAGGTGATGTGCTGAAGCAAGAGAGAGTTTTGATTAAAGAATACAATATGTGCTTATAGAAAAGGAAAGTATTTATGCTTCACACTCACCTGCTTTACAGCCAGGTGGCCCTGGGTCCCTGGCAGCCTCTCTATCAGGATGGGCCTCAGGTGAGTCTCCCACAGACGAGTCCCGTCCACCTGAGCGGCCAGACGGCGGATTTGAGCTGGTGAGCATTTGCTGGGTTTGTGGGACAACTGGAGAAGAGACGACACGATGAAAATGAAGATGGGGGAAGAGAAAGTGTGTAATGTAAACTAAATATGAGACAGGAAGTTTAGTAAACCCAGGAAAGAAACAATTCAGTCATTATCTCCCTCATGCTGTCATTCTGTTACTTAATATTATTCATTTTATATCTGTAAACATTGTTCATACCATCTGCTTCTCTTAGTGAGGTGATGTGACCGAACATTTGACTATTTTCTGTCAAAAATTATTGATTGAGAAAATCCGGATTATTTTGCTGTGGTGTATTTGTGCAAGTATAAATATGAAAAATATGAAAAGTATAAAATATAGGAAACAAAACTTAAATGTTAAAAATACTACAAGCACCAGGGAAGGATTTCCTGTGATAACTCTTACCCTCTCTTTGGTCAGGTCTGCGGCTGGTACATGGTTCACATGTCCGATGCTGGTGTCGTTTGACAGATACACTCCCAGCCCCACCGCCAGCACCAGGAACCCGAGCAGACACAGCAGCAGCACCCGGGGCCGGGGGATTCGAACCCGGTCACAGCCGAGGGGGGAGCCGCTGCCGTTGCTCTGCAGCAGAGGCTTGTAGCGCCGACTGGACCTGGACATGACTCGTGTCACTGCGATCGGTCAGTGAGTCCTCGGGGCGACGTGTCAATGAGGACACGTGGATGTCGATTCAAGCTGAAGGTTGAGTCTGAGGTCCAGTTTCAGCATGATGATCCATCCCCGCTGTCTCTGGTCCCAGTGTCCTCTGCACGAGCCTCCGTGAACATGACGGACTTCACTGCTGCTTCAGTCCAGCTCTGATCTATGGTGCATATTTATAATCTACACAAACGGGATGGACTCAGTCGATTCCTGTCTCCTGCTGCTGAACTGCACGGTGTTAATCTCGGTTACCGGAAATAACAATGAGAGAAAGAGTTGTCTTAACTCTCCAGCTGCAGGAGCCTGAGGAAAAACGTCCAGATGTTACACCTTCTAGTGACGTGACACTAGATCTGTAGTGTCTGATCTAATGGCGTCACCTGAGCGTCACTTCTTCTGTTTGTATTGTGGTTAAAGACAAACTGTGGTGCACTGCCGCCACCTACTGAGCAGGAGTCAGAACTATAGTACGATTTTCTAAAATGTAAATAGTTAAGATAATATATATTAAATTCGCACAACACACACTTGACTAGTTCAGTTTTTATATTCTTTACACAAGGTTTCAAGTTTTGTCACAGGGTCGACAGTACAAAGAAAGGTGTTGGACAAGAAGAAGCAGGTCAGATCAGCAGTGTAATAATTAAATTAAAAGAAAAGAAAGATAGAAAGACTATCAAAAAAGTTAAATACAATACAATTCTAAAACTTTATACATTCAAAGGTGCAGCGCGACATTCGTTGCAAATGTGGTAACAACTGTACTGAGTGTGTGTGAATAAGTTATTGCACATGTGTATGTATAGTTATTGTACTGCGTGTGTATCACTTATTTCACATTTTTCCAGTGTGAGTGCAGATGAAACCAAAGGGCAAACAGGCAGGAAAACAGTCATGAGTTGACTACACGTTTAGAAACCTGTTGGTAGAAACTATTATTATTATAATATTGTATTTCATCAACATGTGTCTCTCTCTGTCTGTATAAGTTCCAGTTTCTTTCTACACATCTGTAATGTTGATATAAATGTGCACTCTCTTCTAAAGGCAGTGGTGGCTTCATGTCTGGAAACAGCAGGTGGCGATAAAAACTACAAAAATGGAGAAACTGTGACTTAGGGGGGGGGGAAACGTCTGAGGCAGAATCTGATTGGTCACAAAATTGACCGAAACACCGGAAACTACGTCGGCGTCATTTCATAACGCGAGAACAGCGAACGGTAGTTGTGAGGGCCGGGACTTTTTCATTCATCATTTCGAGGTGAGTTATCTTATTTATTCGTTTGAAGAAAACATTTGCAGCCCAATTGTTGGTGAATGTATCTTATTTCATCTTAGTTTTCGTATAACGTTCGAATCAGCTATGAATGATACGTGGATGTATTTACTTGAGTAGCGTTAGCAGCAGCTAGCTTGCAGGCTACTGTTCGCCCCACGCTACTCGGGTTGTTTGCTAGCGTTAGCTCGTCACTTGCTCCGCGGTTCAACAGCTGCGATTTATGTTGGTTTAAAAGTAATATTTCAAGTTAATTAATAATCCATAAACTCCTCTGCAGCTTACAAAATGGCCACGACGGACGTACGGCTCAACCATACGATCTACATCAACAACTTGAATGAGAAGATCAAGAAAGATGGTGAGTTACTAACCTCCCAGGCTCTGTCGTAAGTTAAGTTTATCAGTGAATTAAATCTACGGGTTTCTCTTGTTTTGTGCTTTTCCCGCAGAGTTGAAAAAGTCCCTGTACGCCATCTTCTCACAGTTCGGACAGATTTTGGACATCCTGGTCGCACAGAACCTGAAGATGAAGGGTCAGGCCTTTGTCATCTTCAAGGAAGTAAACAGCGCCTCGAATGCTCTGAGATCCATGCAGGGATTCCCTTTCTATGACAAGCCCATGGTAGGTTAACCGCACAGTGAATACTAGATCACAGAAGAGCTCTAGACATCCTGTATAAAGCCAGATTAACATATCATTGAGATTAGAATCACGTGCCAACTCACCTTTTCCTCCTGCAGCGTATCCAGTACGCCAAGATGGACTCTGACATCATTGCTAAGATGAAGGGGACATTCGTAGAGCGTGACCGCAAGAAAGAGAAGAAGAAGCCCAAAGTACCTGATGCAGCAGGAGCTAAGAAGGGTGTTGCAGGAGCTGCTGCGCCCATGGTCGCTGGAGTGCCTGCTGCCATGCCTGTATGTAGACTTAAGATTGGAATGTCCGCAGCAACTTACTCAGACATTTTTCTTCTCATACATACAGACCCTCAAAAGTTCATTACATGCTTGATAGCAGCTCTAGTATCGTAGGAATTCTGTCTCACCTCTGAAAGGTAAAACGGACAAAAGAATTAACTCTGGCACCAAATTTCCATGCAACAGATTAAACAGTGGAAAACAGGTGGAGATCATTGATGGCATCTGAAAGTGCAAATAGAAGAGCTGCTTGATGGAAAAATGTCTGCACAGCTAAAGACCTGCTCATCATTCTTGTTACTTCACTCTTTAGGGAATGCCTCCTATGAGCCAGGCTCCCCGCATGATGCACATGCCAGGCCAGCCGCCCTACATGCCTCCTCCAGGCATGATGCCTCCTCCAGGCATGGCACCTGGTCAGATGCCCCCTGGTGCTATGCCTCCTGGTCAGATGATGCCCGGACAGATGCCTGGACAAATGCCTCAGCAGGTAGTGTGTCTCCTTCCCTCTCACTTTGCATGTTGTCATTTCCCGAAATTAATAATGTCACCATGTTTGCCCTTTGGATATATTCTGACTTCTACTGTCCTTAATCGTCACAGGTCGCAGAAAATCCACCAAATCACATCCTCTTCCTCACCAACCTGCCAGAGGAGACCAACGAGCTCATGCTCTCCATGCTCTTCAACCAGTTAGTAACCACTCATTGTCTTTGTATTGTTTGCATATTTGTATTGGAACGGTTAAAGGCTAAACTTGAATGTGGTGCTTTGTGTTCAGGTTCCCGGGGTTCAAGGAAGTCCGTCTGGTTCCTGGTCGCCACGACATCGCCTTTGTGGAATTTGAGAATGAAGTGCAAGCCGGCGCTGCACGAGACGCACTACAGGGCTTTAAGATCACACAAACGAATGCAATGAAGATCTCGTTCGCAAAGAAATAACAGCTCTCAGGACCAGTCACTTTCTAACATGCACACACATACAGGTCTTTTTTAAAACAATGAACAGCAGTGACCTGACATAGTCATTAATACAAATGTACCGCTGGTGATCTGTACAGAGTAAGTGGTGAGTTTTTTTTATTTCTTCTTCCAGGATTACATGTAAGTATACTTTATTACCATCAAGTCTAAATTTTTAACTCTTCATTGATGATTTGTCATCTGGGTTTATACTCAACAAGCAGCTTGATGTGTTGTGCTGTTCTTTAAAACTGTTTGTCATGAAGCATTGCACCCAGAGTCTGGTTCACCAGACATTGTACCTGGAGCTTTTTCCTTTTTTATAATTAAAACTTTTCTGTAAGACTGTGCTCTCCCTCTTTTCTTTTTAGGACAGTAGCTGGTGCCATTAACCTACTTTCTACTGCCCCTGGTGTTCAGATTTCTTAGGTGTACATGGGTAAAGTGATGGATGCGTTAAACACCTCAAATAGTAAATTAGTTTTTGCAGCCAAACAGAAAAGTAGATTTTTATTTCTAGTGCCCACCACCTCCCCTGCTTTGTTAATTTTGCTGGAACCTTTTTGTTTTAGCATTTTCTACGGGTCTGTCAGTGTTTATTTAAACAAATAACTGCCAAGAAATCTGCTCTTTATCTGAACTTGTTTCTGGGGAATATCAAATGTCTAGTTTTTGCTTGGAATATAAAGTAGCCAACTCTCAGTCCTTTGGTGGATGAAACAGATCATCTGAATCGTTTTCAGTATTAGTCATTAGTGGAGCTTGAGAAAGAAATGTAACGGGCAACAAAAGCTCTCGGTTGAAATCGGTCTCAGGATGCTGATGTCAGACTGCCGGCAGCCCATGTTCTCCACAACTTAATGTTCTGTAGAAAATTAATTCTTGGTCCTCAGAAAAAAACCACAATATTCCATTATGTCTCTATTTATTACAGTGAAGCCTATATCTATATCAATGGGCCTCCACACAAATCCTCTTTCTACTTGTAAAATAAATCAATTGGTTTCTCATTCAATTTGTGCTTGGAAGTACGCAGCTCATACTTGAACATTGTATCTGTATTTGGCCTTTGTGCTTTGGTCATAGCAATAAACTACAGAGATTGATATATATTTTTTTTTTTTTCATTTCCCTATCCAATTACATCCTTAACTGACTCATCTTAAACTATCGTGCTTTGCATTTCGTTTTGTGTTTACAGTTGTAGCATTTGCTACATCGGTTTTCAGGCTATTTCCAGAAATACACAAATGGTGCAGGCAGAATGCCCATACCAGTATATAGGATGAATAATATTTACTTAAACAGACAAGCTGTACACTAATGACTAGGTGGACTTAATTTAACCTAATATGTTAATTTACATTAAGTACCCATATAATGTGTTTCTAAGGACATTTAATAACAGTTTTTAATGCTGTTGTAGGCTGATATAATGTTGATTAATGAATGTCATAGAGACACATGTATATGGAGATTAATTAAGGGAGTTTAGATATTTTTTGGGCATTTGGCTTGTATTACCTACATTGAAACTTACATGCTTATACATTATTACTTTCAGTGTAATTGATAATGCCATCAGGTGAATAAAAACTGTATTTCACCTCACAGTGTGTAGGAATGTTTCTATACCCTGTAGTACCTCAAACTGCTGATTATATATATGCTGCCCTCTATGTGAAAACATGGTGTTTAAACAAATATTTACTGAATGCCTCTGAGTACAATGTCTCACATGTCCACATTGTCTCACAATTTGCCAATTAGTAAATACCTACAGTATGTTTTACAGCACATGCTCACTGGCCCCTCTCAGACACTGTAGGTTTGCAGAGTAATTACATGCCAGTACAAGGACCACCTCCCCCTCTCAAAGGCTGGATTCATGAGAGCGGGGCGGAGAGATGTGTGAATTAGGCCTGAAAAGCTTAATTTAGACTCACACTATCAACAGACGCCAACACATACACACAGGGCCTCCCTGTTGTGTACTTAAACTGTGCCCTTGGTAATTGTCTTCAGGTCAGCTCAACAGTGTACACAGAGATGCACATTCTTCTGCACTGTCCCAAGCCTTTCCACACTCCCCTACTTGGCCTTGAGAAAGCGCTGACCTCAGACTCCAGGGGCGCCGTGTGTGCCGTCCCATTCAGCGACACAGTGAGGTTCAGTTGCAGGGACTTGTACTCATTCCTGTAGGTTAAACATGGGAGTTGTGTTGGTCTGTGTTGCTTCACAGAGAGAAGCAGAATCATCCCAAACACAACATCAACATCATGTGTCATTGCATTGATTACCTGTGGTTTTTAAGATCAATTTAAAATGTTATTCCTTGTTTTTAAATCACTGAGTGGTTGTGCTGCCTTGCAAAGCAGACCATCCCCATCACCCCTGCTCGTCCTCTTCAATCTAGATACCCAGGGTAAGACATGAGCCAGAGGGTGGTAGTGGGGCTTTCACTGTCAACTGTAGAATAACTGTCTTTTAGTCAATAAGACAAACAACCTCACTGTCCTCTTTTATGAACTAAATCAGGTAAAATGGCTTTTAATTAGCTATTGTATGTCACTGAAGCACTTTTTAAACCTCTTGGAAAGTACTCTGTTCAAAAAAACATTATTTTAATTGATCACAGATGCTTATACAGTAGTTTGTTTCTAAAGCAAAAAGGAAACGGCATATCCTCCGCCGCAGCAGCATTCGAGCGTGGATCACAGAGGACATTTAGGCTAAAAACATGGTGTAAAGGACCTCGGGGCTTAAGTACATTTGAATGATACCTCAGGAGCAGTATTGAGGCATTTTATGTTTTTTTTTTATGTTTGAGGAAGTGGTCACCATTTACTTCAATTGTATTGGATTTGGCTGCGGCGCTGTTTACCCATGAAACTCCAGCAGTGTTTTGTGGATTCAAACCCTTCACCCAACCCTCCATCGGCATAGTGATTAGTGGATAATGAGTGGATTTTAATGTTTAGGTGAACTATCCATCTAAAGATGTAAAATCGAGAGTTGGATATGTAATATTGTTCTGTGAAAGTTTTGCCTGTTTCTGATTGTTTGTAATGGAATTAGACAGACAAGAGAAGGAGGCCCCTGGCAGGTGTACAGTAGGTGCTGTGGCTTAGTTGGTTAAAGCGCCTGTCTAGTAAACAGGAGATCCTGGGTTCAAATCCCAGCAGTGCCTTTTCATCACCAGTCAATGTCTGTGGAGAGTCACGGAACAACAAATGGGATTTCACTACATCCAATAAGGGTTAGGAAATTGTGACTTATTGCTTTCTCTTAATCATTACCAATTTCTTACACTGCACTGTATCTTATTTATTTATAATTTATTTTCTGTGTAATTATTTTCTTTTCGAATGCCTTATTGTATTTTTGAATGCTGCTTTTACAATGTGTAATGATGTGTATATACTTGCCTTGACTTAAATCTACAACTTATACACAGAGGGAAACCTGTGACCGTTAGATGGTGCCAAATACACAACACTTCCATTGGGGCCGCGATTCTTTATATCCCCCTCTTTTGTGGCTATTCCTCAGGTGAACCGCACACACGCACACACACACACGCGCGCGCACACACACGCACATGCAGACCCATGTGTACATGTGTGTTTCCGGATGGTTGGTTAGAATTCTCAGCTCATGTTTGGAGGTCACTGCTCCTCTATGCAAATCAACGCTGTGCTCCTCAAGAGCCCTCTGTTCTGCTCCGGGGTCAGCGCAGAGCACCAGGCCGAGGAAACACCAGCGGTTGTCAGGGAAGCTCTTGAGCAACAAGACTGTGATAGACCCCAAGTTGGAGGAGGAGGAGGGGGAAGAGGAAAGGAGGGGAAGAGGCCGAATCTCATTAGATTTCTTCCCATAAAGAAGGTGCATTGTTTGGAGGTCTTGGGTCCAATCAGACGAACACTGGAGGTCAGATGTGGAAAATATGCCATGAGACCGGTGCCAATACTCAAAAGATGCCTACATGCACCCTACAATCATCTTTTATGTCCGTGCGCTCATGTGCGCATCATTAAGCAGCGGCATGGGCGCGCGGCAGCTGTCCAAACAAGTTTCATCATAAATGTGAATGTGACGATCACGTTTTTTATTTTTTTGGTGAACAACTCCGATTGCATCATCCGGAGCAGAGTGGCATTGTAATGATGGAGAGCTGTAGCTTCAAAGCATACCTATAGAAACTTCCAGGGGCCACTCGAGCCCGAGCAAAACCGTGGAGGCGCTTAATTGGCACAGCGGAGCTTTGAAGTGAAACTGGAGGAGAGGAGAGGGACCGGCGAGGTGCCACAAAAAGGTGGAGAGGAAATAGTAAACCCAGAGAGGAGAGGTGGGAAGCGAAGCGCATTCAGGATAATCCTGTGCGTAAAAGTGTCATATTTAGAATAAAACTAACTTTGGGTTGGTCCACAGGTGGCTCAGAGTGTGAGCGAGAGGGAGGGGTCATGATAGAGAGAGAGAGAGAGAGAGAGATAGAAAGAGGTCTGGTGCGCGCTGGGAACCATCCGGACAAGAGCTGAAAGACGGACATTCCCTGCCTCAGGACACACCCTCCATGCTCCCTTTCTCTCTCCCTTTCTCTCCCTCTCATTGTTTCCCACACTCACTCTGTCGCCGCCGGGCTTCGTATCGGGTTGACAAATGACGAGCCAGCCGCTTGGATGAGGCAGAGCGCAGAGGCAGAGGAAACCATTACGCAGAAGAGACGCAACTTCGGCGGCCGTTTCCACGAAATATACGGGGTGAATATAGATTGTGTTGGTCTTTTTAACTGATTTCCACGCTGGTGTGTGGATCAGGCTTGAAGAGAGACATAATATGAAGAAGGAGATAGTCTGTCAGCTAATTGGGATGAGAGTTCAAGTCAAGTGAAACGGCAGATTGGACCTTTAAAGCCTCTTAACGCAGGTGGCGCGGGGAATACAGCGCAAGGGTAGTGTGTTTGTGTGCATGTGTCATTCCCAGTGGAAATCCACCCTGGACACAGCAGCAAGGGGGTGATCAGGTGTGTGTGTGGGTGGGTGGGGGATAAATCAAAGCGGAGACAGAGGTTAGTTATGGTCTCTCTGAGCTGGACGCGATGAAGTGGCTCTGCGGGAGTTTCAGGGTTTAAGACCGCAGAAGGAGGAGAGCTGGGCGGACGGAGGGACGAGGAAAGGGGGCACCACCACCACCTTCACCAGCGCCGCCGCGGCCAGAGCGCACAGCACAGTCCCCAACCCCCTTGACGCAGTGATGGAGAACCCGAGAGCGCACGGGATAACGCTGCTCGAACCCAGAAACCGGAGCGGAGAGACCACCGAGAGGACGGACACTGAGGACTCACCGACACCGGGGACACCTCCACCTGCAGCGGACTGTGATTTTCCTCGTGGCGCTGACGATACAACCGCAGGTAAGCCACCGATTAAGTGCTATTTCGGGCGTCATGGTCTTAAAACCTCGAAGCTCACTTTTAACTGTGGTTCAGCGTATTTTTCTTATCACAACACACACACACACACACACACACACACACACACACACACACACACACACACACACACACACACACACACACACACACACACACACACACACTGTCCCTCTCCTCTTTGTGCTGTCCTCATTCTGCTCCTACATGGCGCTGTGCCCACCTGTTGTTTCACCGAGCTCGTCTATGATCCCACACAAAAGAGGAACTGTTGTAATCTAATTTTAGCAGCATGTCACAGCAAATATGATCAGTATAGCAAAATCATATTGTTTATTTAGTATTATAAAGAAAACACTGTTTGTTAATACCATTGTTTGTTGAAGAAAATGGAGCAGAAAACCGAAATCAAGCAGAGATAAAAAGCAATCAGCTGCTGCACATGATTTATTTCGGGGATTTCAGTGCTAAATAAAACCCTGGACACTTAAGGAGGGACTGGCTGGATCTCCAGTCAAACATCACACGAATTAAACCAACCTCACATCCTCTGCTCAGCGTCCACTCCTCATTCTTCTCAGTTAATAAAGAATTACACCTGCATCGCTAAGCATCCTCATCTTTTCCTGCTGGAGTGCATTGACAGATATTTGAATCATCTTCTCCTTCTTCCTCTATATTCCCCCTACTACTACGACTACTACTACGACTACTACTACTTCTACTACTACTACTAGTAGATACTAATAATATCTCTCATTTATATGGTTCCTTTCAAGGTAGCCAAGGCACTTCATGTCTTAGGAAACAAGAATGAAAATAAATTACTCTTCACGACAACATGCAGATTTTATGTTTGTATTTGTATTGCAGTGCCAAAAATGAGTTCAAAAGTCAGTGCAATGACTTATATAAATGATTTTGACAAGCTGCTCGTAGCAAACTGAAAAGCTTCAGACTTCATGCCACCACAACACTGTAGGTTCAAAAATAGAATACATTTCCTGTGAGCTGTCAGGCAGTTGCAGGTCTGATGGTCTGATCAGGATGTGTGACAGGACTCTGCAGAAGCAGGAACAGGCCCCGAGGTGCTCCAGAGTGTGCATGTATGACTGTGTGTGTTTGTGTGCACAGTGTGTTTTTAAAACACTGAACTCACATCCAGCATCTGCGTCTTGGGTGTGTGTGGAGCTCGGGGGCCACAGCCGAATAAACTCGGGGGCGTGTGAATGTTGAACGTTCAGGCAGCTCTGCGTGTCTCTCGCTGCACCTCTGCAACCCCTTCACAGCTGAACAACAACACACTCCACTCCCTACGTTCCGCCGTTCGACTGCACTGCAGAGTGAAACACACACACACTCAGGTTCCTCTGCTGCTGCTGGTGACCATTCATTATGCAGATGACAGGAGACCGTCCTCATCAGGGGAGATGGGTAAACCTGCTTAGAACAGTGTGAATCATAAATCTAAGTCTCTACATGATGTCCAGGTTTATTACTCCCAAGCAACACACTGCAGTGTAAAGATACACTTCACTGTTTTAAGGTGATTTCCAGCGGTGCAAAATGCATTCATTTTCAAACTAAAACTAAATTTTCAAAACAAGATTAGATTACACTTTAACTTCAGACATCTCCCAAGTGTGAACAATTTCTCATTTTTGTATTGTTTTCTGTCATAGTTCTAATAGCTGAAATAAATCAATTTAATTTCACCATCAGAGAGAAAATTTACCTATAAAACCAATTTTTATTCGCACGTAACACAAGAAAAAGCTGAAAAGCAGGATATCTGTTTATATAGGGATTTTTTATCTTTTTTTTCTTTGATAAATCAAGCATCAAAACTTAAATTTTATTTTGTCATGTCCCACAAAATGTGTATTTGACAAACCCAATCAATGTGTTTCCAAATAGAAGTAGAATGGCACACAGTAGATCACATACTAAGCCAAGGCCCAACATTCCCATTAAATTCAATCAAGCTGCACACACTCATCCATTCCCTGAATATGCCTGATTGTTTTCATCAGGATCCCTGAATTATTCCCTGGGAAAATGATAAAAATCTCCAATGTCAGCAGCCTGATCCAGATCTTCACCAACATTTAATGGGTTCTTCCCAGACCCTTATCACATCCTAGTTTTTGTGAAATGCTGCTAAATAACACACAAATAACCACTGATGTTGACAGAGGTAATTACATGATACTTATGGACAAATAAACTGTGGTGGTAAATATTTGTGGTTTATTTGAAAGTAGATGTTGAGCTTTGAGAATTAAACCACCTGGTACCAGCTGACACTTCCAGCCCTTTGTTTGACAGGATTACATTATCTTTATTATTATTGTTATTGTGGGTTATTTTGGTTTTGAACTTTTGCTTTATCTTCTTTTTCGACCGGTCTCACCTGCCTTGCACAGTTACAGTTCAGGTGCTTTTGGGTGTAGTGAACCTTTAACTTCCAGAGCTCTCCTGCAGAGATGCTTTGAGCCTTGGCTGGGTCCTCTCTCCCCCTCTCTCCCCCTCTCTCCCCCTCTCTCCCCCTCCGTCTCCCTCTCTCTGGTCAGACTAAAGCGCTGAAATGCTGGTATGTGGGGAATGGCTCAGGCAATGAGAGTAGGAGAGGAAGAAAGGAGGATGTAGAGTGATGAGCGCCACTGTATCTCCACAAGCCTTTTGATGTCGACGAGTCCACCCTCCCTGCACCCCTCCATCCCCCTGACCCCTCCTGCCTCACCCCCCCTCTCAGGGACAGGGTGCAGCAGAGGGACAACACAACCACACACAATGGGGCGACTGAGATTCTGGCGGACACATGAGATCTCATTGGCCTTGGTGATTACCGTCCATGATTGAGTGCACCACACTGCAGGGGACACGCATTTCTGATTCTTGGGGCCCACAGTAATGAGCGATCATTAGTTTAGTGTTTGTGGCTGTGAATTATTCAGATTTATTCACCAGCAGGAGTTTCATGACAAACAGAGATAACATTATTTTGGGGGTTTGCAGTTGTTGGAGGAAGCCAAATCTATTGTCTGTCGGCTACAGTGACACACAGACACACGCACACACACACACACACACACACACACACACACACACACACACACACACACACACACACACACACACACACACACACACAGACACACACGCAGGCACATACCTGACCCTGCTGCTCCGAGATTCTCAGGGGGGCTTGTTAAATCTACTGTGTGTGTGTGTGTGTGTGTGTGTGTGTGTGTGTGTGTGTGTGTGTGTGTCCTCCATCCATCTTTAAACAGAGAAAAGAAAAGGAGGCAGATGAAAAGTAGAATGGAAACAATGCAAAAGAAGAGATGATGGCCGCAGAAAGAGAAATGACAGGAGCATTACAGCTTGTTCCCACATAGAGAAAGAAGGGAGGAAGAGGAGGAGGAAGAGGAGAGAAAAGGAGTGTGAGCAGGATCCCAGTGTCATCGTCCCCTGGGAAGAGGGAAATAAGAAGGGAGTGGTTGTAAAGAAAGAAAGAATGAAAGAAAGAAAGATGAGAGATTATCATTTGGATGATCACCAAGTTTCATGGCTTGCGTCCAGGAGCTTTTGTTTAAAGCTGCGAAAAAAAGAAAAAAAAACATCCTTAGCGGAGATAACAAAGTCATGTTTCCTATATCTATAGTCTTCTGATGACTCTTATTTGGTCACATACTGATAACCTGATGAAAAAAATAGAGTTAGTGACAAATTAATATATATATGTATATATTTTTATTTATTAAAGTAATCAATTGTGTGAATATAACTTGTCAACTTTAATTTAAACCACCTTAATGTTAATGCTCAATTGTGTGACTAATATTACCATCAGTTGAAGGTCTTTGGCCAATGTGTGTGTGTGTGTGTGTGTGTGTGTGTGTGTGTGTGTGTGTGTGTGTGTGTGTGTGTGTGTGTTTGTCTGTGTCCTCCACCAGCTTTCATTGTTCAAAGTTATACCCCTGGAACGTTTCTTTCAACATTTCTATCTTTCTGCTAATTATTCTGCTGAATTTAAGGTAATCTTGGATGGAGAAAACTCTTTCATCAAACTTTACTTCTTATACGACAAAAGCTGCCATTTTCATAAAATCCAAGTCACACAATTGCTCAGTGTTCAGACTGTATTAGAAATATTCCTTAAATTGAATTCACCTGTTTTGGATTTGAATCACTATGTACCAATCAGAACCTGATGTAACCACTTGTCTCTTTCCTCTCTGTCTGGACTCAGGCTGTTTTGGCTGTGGGGATGTTCGAACTTCAGATCCGCCACTTCCAGAACCCACATGGTCTCCTGGAGACCGAAGACTGCTGCGACCTCCAGACCAGTGGGGGACAGCGCTGCTCTGCCAGGGACCAATGTGACACTTTCTTCCTAGCCTGCCTCAAGGAGTACCAGGCCCGGGTCGCCTCAACCGGAACCTGCACCTTCGGGTCAGGCAGCACAGGGATCCTGGGTGGAAACTCCCAGTCGCTCCGCCACAGAGGACACGACGGAGGAGGAGGAGGAGGAGGAGGAGAAGATGGGACTAATGGACACATTGTCATTCCCTTCAAATACGCTTGGCCGGTAAGTACAGGGGCAGTGCTGGTTATCAGTATGGTTACCAAGGGAACAGGCTAAGCTTGAAGTACACTCAAAGTGAGGCTTGAGTGGAATAGCAATGTCTTTCAGAGGCTGAGTTCATGTTCACATGATTTTACACTTTCTTCATCGTTCAGTGCATGTGTGTGAAAGTATCGACCTGGACGACATGGAAACAATTACAGGAACGACAGCGTATTTCACCTTATCACATTATCTGCTCAGGTAGTTCACAGACAAAATTAAACATCAACATTTTATTATTGTGTTTCACAGCAGATGTTGGTCACTTTGCAGGAAAAAAACTATATCCACAAAAATATCAATACACTTTTATGAAATGAAATATTAAATTTCAGAGATGAATTCAGCTCCAAATCTCTTGGTTGGACTCCCCCCAAGGATCCCCAAGATAAATCGGAGGAGTCCAAAGATTATTAAAGGGACAATAATACAATATTTCCGATGCCACCTGTACGCACCATCCAACCTTTTTTTTTATTGTTGTTTTAACTTTATTAACAACACGATATCAAGTTGTCATTCTGTCACTGAAATACAAGACAGAAAAATGTAGACTAATTGCTGCACAATCATTGGACATCAGGAAACCAATATATAGTTGCACAGGACAGCAATATGAGAGCCTAAAGGATAGGTGTGGTTTTCATCTAAAATATCAGAGTATTTTAGTCTGAATTTAACCGACTAATCGGCTCATTTCATTGCTCACTGACCATCTCCATTTGTAGGATCAAATCTGTTACTTGAGGTTAACCTACCGAGATGAGCTGATCAGCGACCAACACAAAATGCTACAACTCCACACTGAGATGATTTTTGGTACCAGAAATGGATCTTCTCATTGATATCAAAACTGCAAAATAAACACAACAAAAGGGTAAAATGTGTGACCTTTAAAAGCTTTTGGTCTTTTCACTGATTTCTTTATCGAAAAATCTGTGTCTGGATCAAACCTCACACCGCCAGCTGCTCCGTCCCTCATGTCCTTATTAAAGAGCAGACCAATTCATCTGAAATTAGCACAACAGGAGGCGAGAGTGGCCAAGAAGCAGATATCGATTACTGTGTCTCTCTCTTTTTCTTTACTTTTTACCCAGTCATGAAAGGAAGAAAAACAGTAGTGAGCACTATTGAATGACTGTTGGCTTCTTTGCCAAATTAAATAGTGGTTGTTAGCTTATTTAATCGATTTTCTTCTGTTTATTATTCATTGTTTCATACAAATATATATCTAAATAATTTACCTTAAACTATGAGTCTAAGATTTGAGATTAATCAGTCAGTCTGTCTATACTTTGCTTAATTTTAGTTCGATGCAGATCCCCCAGTTTAAGCCCCTCAAAAACAAAGCTTTAATGGTTTCCTCAGTCTTTATTGATAATAAGCTAGTTGTCTTTGGCTGATAAAACAAGTGGTTTGAAGATTCTAGAATTTTCCTGACCTTTATCATGAAAATACTTGTTGGACTAAAATGTAAAGGAAATGGGGCCTATCATGTGCACCCACTGATTTAGTGTTGTGTTACTTGTTTGATTTGAGACCTGAAATCCTTACAGGGTCAGTAAGGGGAGTAAGCTTTAATGTCAATGTGTCATAAATACTGTCATTTAGAAGGGCTCATACTTTTTCCAGTGAAAGCACAGAGGTGCTCTGTCATCGTGCTTGTAGAAGCTAAAGGTCAGCGGGTGGTGTGATGGTGTTGGGGTTATGGTTAAGTCAACCTCGATGGCCATCGGCTATCACCTGAAGACGTATTAGCCTCTGGGGGCAACAGCCAATATATTGGGGCTTCTGGTATAGACAGCGTATATAAACGTGTATCCACGCAAACCACAGAAATATTTTTTGTAAGGGTCTTAGGTCCGGATGACATTTTGGCCAATCTCTATTAATTATCTTACTGTGAATGGAAATAAAGCTAAAAGCATTTCGGTCAACGTGTTCTGTGTCCACACAACCAAAGCCTGCTCATATGTGATTTGTCAAACTAGAAACAGACACCAGAAGGCTTCAGATCCCAAAATCTTGTCCCTCGCCATCAGATTGTTCATAGTCACATATAGAATTATAGAGATTTTAGATAAATTATGGAAACATTGTGATGACAGACCGTCCTCTCTCTCTTGAACTCTAAAATAACCAACAAACTATCACACGTCTCTCTGGACTATAATTTGTGATGCATTAGCCCAGGATGAAGACAGGCGAGAGAGAGACAGGCGGTGTGTTGTGGGTCTGATCGGGTGGTTGATTAACACATATTTTTGTGGGTCAGTCTTTGATGAATGACTCTGAAAGCAGGTCAGGTGGCTGCAGGTACAAAAAAAACTATGAACCACATTGCAACAGCCCATTCGCAGTTACATCCTAACGACAACCAGAAAGCAAAGTCATTTACAAAAAGCTGCAGCACAATAATTTCATGATCATTTGAAGGAAGCTTCTTAGCGCTGCCTGTGGTGAGACACAATTTGTCTCTGGATATGAGGTTTTTGTTTGTTTCTTAGATTTTCTATTTCCATCAAAGAGAAGACCTCCTGCAGTCTTTTCTTTCTTTCTCTTCTCTACATTATATCTGCTCCCAGCATGACTGACTTGTTTCTAATAATCAATGTAAAACTGAAATGCAACACAAGGGCCTGTGGTTCTCCTTCACAGTCACACTGTTGTAATAATGTTTGCAATATCGCACTAAACCCTTCAGGTACACACAGAGCGTGACACACATGTATTTCTTACATGGTGGATAATGGATCCCTGAGCACAAACAAGAACAAGACCCCTCCCCCTTTTACATATGTAGCCTGACACCCTCTGTAGTCATTTTAGATCTCTGTCTAGTAGTTTTGCGTCATTTTTATTTGTGTTGCATCTCTTCGTAGACATTATTTGTCTTGTTTAGTTGTTGTGCATCTGCTAATGTATACTGTATAGTATACATTAAGAGTGACTAAAAAGAGAGGCTGTGGTCCAAGGGCTCCCTGACCACTTGTGCCCTTGGGCGTCCATGAGTCCTAATGTATCCCCACTGAGCTGAGCACACACACACACACACACACACACACACACACACACACAAGAATGTTATACAGAGTTCTTCTTAGGTTTCTGCTTCTTGATTAGTATCAGCCCATTTACCTGTGAGACTCTTTGTCCCAGAGCCAATTATCTTCCCTTATCTGTGTACAGTTTATTGTGTGTGTGTGTGTATGTGAGTGTGCATGCATGCTGCATGTGTGTGTCACACTTTCCTTGTGTTTTCTTCCTCCTGCTGTACATCGGGGAGGTGTGTGATTGGCAGGATGAGAGTGTGAGAAAGTTCCCCCGTCAGAAAGCCTACCTGGATTGGTTACAGGGCCGGGCCGCAGGGCAGGCTGGGCTGCAGGGGAGAGAGAGCTGGGACGCACAGTGGCAGCGTCTTCGGCTGAAAGACTTGCTTTATCTGGCCATCTCCGGGAGGTGGAGGGCGGAGAGGGAGGGGGAGAGGGAGAGGGAGAGTGATATCCCTGCCCCAGGTGAGGGGATGAACAGGTGAGTGTAGTCATTATGAGGTAAGGTGAGCTCTTTCTGTCCCCTGCCCTCTCTCACTTACTCTTTCACTAATCTCTTACAGGAAATAAGTGTGTATTTGTGTGTGTGTGTGTGTGTGTGTGTGTGTGTGTGTGTGTGTGTGTTTGTTTATGTATGTGCTCACAGTTGTAATTTCTTGTGTTAGGTTTGCATATAATCTTATCAAGATTGCCTGGAGGGTTGCATCCCTGTTAGGCTTCCTTAAGTCTTTGTTGTGATCACTCTGGTTAAAGCTCTGGCCATGTACTGATGTCACTGTTTAAGAACTGACTCTAGTCTCAGTGTTGTAAAGAAGAGAGAAGTTGAACTATATCCAAACAAATGATTCAATTCTAAATGTGCTTTCAGACATTTACTGAACTAGTGACGTTTTCTGTAATGTTTCCTGCCACCCGCCAAGCAAAATGTCCTGAAGCTGTCAGAGTCAGCCCATGTGACAGTATAGCCAGATGTCTGGATAATTTACAGTAAGCGAGTGGGCGTGTTGATGACGTTTCTAACATGTGGCGGGCTCAAAACTGGAAGAAGACAAATATCTCATGAATCGCTGTGAGGACTCGAGGGACAAACAGTTAGGGACCATAGCACTGAACATGGACAGATCGATGAATGGAGCCACATGTGGAATTTATACTTCATGTCCTGCCTCTTGCATGCTCCTTTCGCCACCCCTCGGCTTAATGTTTCGGACATTGTTGTGAACATGTCTGATGTGGACAATCTCCTGCTGCGTTCTTCATATGTGAAAAGCGAACTGCCGAGTTTGTTCAGAAACTTTGGTCCAGACTGGTCTGATCATCCAACCCGAATTAATAATTTCCCAAAATTTCAACATATACCTTGTAAGTAGGGGTGAAAATTCATAAAAATGTCCCAATACATCACAAGATATCATGAGAACATAACATAACCATCCTGTTCGTATGAAAACCAGAACGACAGAGGATGTAGCAGCGTGTCTTTGCTGTTTCCTGTCTGGTTTTGGACGTTAAACCAGATTTTAGCTCTGCCTCCTGGTCAGCAGTAATCTCACAAATAGTCTGGGGGACGTGGCTCCATTTTGATCCCAGATTTAAAATCACAGACACTCTTAGGTCTGGGATGTTTTAGCTGCGGCACCTCCGCAGAGACTGGAAAAGTTCAAAGACTTCATAACCGCAAGGTCATCTTCTGTAAGCCCCGTCTCTGTTGGCGGTTTCACTGTTGAACCTGTTTAGATGATGAGGGGAAGAAGAGCGAGCTGCCAAGATAGAGTTTGTTCCTGATGAATCTGTTTATCGACAGGGAACAAAAATGTGAATGAATCAGGAGGGAGAAGATAAAGGGAAGGCCGGTACACAGTGTAAAGCTGATTATTAGGTGGTGATAGTATGTGGATGTTTCTTGTGCTTAATACTTAACACATCCTCCTGATACCTGTTTAAACACATGGGAACTGAATCTGAAGTTTCTTGACCTTTTGTGACTCAGAACTAGTTCATCAAGGTCTGGTTAAGACCTGCTCTTTTGTTGGTTAAAAGCCCCTGTGACAAATGACAATATGATAGCTGCTATAGAAATACTGTTCACATGAAGCGAACACAGTGAAGTCCCCACCGTTTATAATCATCAAGTGTTAAAACTCATTCATGGTCAGGTTCAGCGCCAGAGGCCATAGATGGCTGTTCCTGGGAAAGAGTCTCATTCACTGTGTGTGTGTGTGTGTGTGTGTGTGTGTGTGTGTGTGTGTGTGTGTGTGTGGTCCAGTCATGTTGTGGGGACCAACATCGGTTTAAGGTTATGTTTAGGATACGTAGGTAGGTTAGGCTAGTAGTAAATATGGTTAGAGTAACTCTGAAGTCATTGAGAAACGACCGTGTGTGTGTGTGTGTGTGTGTGTGTGTGTTCCTTCCACAACTGTCTCAGAAGTCAGAAGTCAACAGATAACTTGTTGGCTTGATGTGTGGTTTCTATAAGCAAACTGAATAAATTATATTTAAATACAATAGTAATTAACTGTATTGTTCTTTTCCACCTCTGATATGTGACCTTATTGTGTCATACTCTCTCAGCTCTATTTCTGTCGCTATCTATTCGGTCAGCCGTCCAACAAAGACAACTGCTTATATTATCCTCAACTAATAGTGCATTCACTTCAGTTTTTTGTAGATAGTTCACAGACCACACTGTGCCGCAGTTTTCATAAGAGCACAGACCCAGTCTCGTCCCTGTTTAATATCCAGAGCAATCATGACATTGTTTGTGAACAGACTCGTTGTTATTGAGTTGCTCATGTGTAAGTCTTGGATGTGACATTGCTCATTTATTGTGTCGGGTATGGCAGCAGACAACAGAAGGAGTCAATGAGAATATCTGTGGGGTTTTGGGGAATTTAGCTGGAGCTCTCTAAGCACTTTCTCACAGCCTCTTTTCCTGCATGTCACTGAGTTCAACATGCAAAATGTGGCCGTCATGCAAATAAGTTCAGGTGTATCAGCTGTAGCTCCTGGGCTTCCTGTCAGTCTTTATGTATTCCACTGTTATTCTACTCTCTAGATATAATTTAAAACTGATTGCATTAACGCCCATTACGTGTTCACAATGAGAGCTGAAGGAGATCCAGGTCACATCACAACCTTCTCGCCATGTTTCCTTTACGTCTCCTTCACAATCTTTGTCATACAAACCTTGTTACAGAAACTAAACAGAAGACTGTCGACATCATCGTACAGGACTGACTCACACACTGGGTCTAAACCTGTGCATTCCTGGTGTGTGGGAGCCGAGCCTGGGGAAGTCAGTGGAGGGAATCGAACACAGAGGAGCATAGTCGGAGCTTTCTTTCTCTCCCGAGTCTCTCTTTCACTCTTTCTCCATTTGTGCTCTCGACTCTTTTGTCCCCTAATTGACTGCTACACAGCCTCGCATACCTGTGTGTACGCTGATACTGCCGTGCACGTCGTTTGTACGTACACACCTGCAGCTATGTGCACACGCACACACATACGAACACGCACACACACACACATACATGCACATTTCTCCCCACAGCCTTTTCATTTGTCCCTGTTACAGACACACCCAAACGCACAGATCATGAATTCATCAGTCAACACACACGCAACACAAAGAAGGTTAATTCCCTGAGGATTTGCAGCTTGTGTTTTTTAGAGATAAGTTTATAACTCGGGGGTAAACATCTCCAGGGAAGCATGTTTTAATGATTTCATTTGTGTGCAAATTGGATTGAGAGCGGGAGCCACTTTATTAATAGAGAAAAGAGGCAAAGGAGCCTTGATTTACATCAAGGCTGTGGAATTACAGTTTATGCCTGTCTGTGGATTTGTCATTGTGTGTCACTGGATGCAGATTTCAGGAATACAACCCTTTAAAAGGACACACAGCAAATAGTTTCCTTTCAGCGCCATCGATCTTGTCATATCTCATCTCCTCCCTCCATCTCCAACATCTCTCACCCGTCACCTTGCTCGCCCTCTCTCGTTTGAACCGCTCATTGTGAACCTTTTGTTCTCCTTGTGTTGTTATGCTTTCCTGTGATGTTCACGTCCCTGTGGATTACACAGACCAAGCAGTGTCGCACCACAGCCGTCATAAACCATCCCCGTCTTTCTGTGGTTTCTTGTGTTCCTCGATCTTAACAGGAACAACCACAGACATTTTTAGCTGTCATATTGGGAAACATGTTCTCCGTATATATCCTTGTGATGATTTCAAGCCTGTCTCATGATTCCCCTCCGGCTCTGGTCCGTTCCACTCATGTTCTTACCTATGGTGCATCAAACTTACATCAGTGTGTCTCATTATCAAATCATTATAGGCCCCTGCTCTCTCTCTCTCTGTCTGTCTGATGGGTTTATGATCCCCACTTTATTCCACCTGTCGTCCAATCACTCAAAAGCCATTTAATCCTCTTTACGGTAATCTATGGTCGTTTTTTTAAGAAGTTAATTGTATGGCTGTCAATCACAGCTCACATATTCCAACATAGAAGAAAAATAATAATCACAAGTGCCACTTTAATGTCCATGATTTCTCATACATATAATTTCCATACATCCTTCATGTCAGTATTCACAACTTTCACCGACCTCTTTTGCAGAGAAGAAACATGTCTCACTCTCAGCATGTGTTGGATTGTGACATATTATTAAATGTCCCACACACGCGATTACATTTGTTCCATCTGATTAGGCTTGAATTTCCCTGTGATCGTTCTGCATGGAGTTTGCATATTCTCCCTGTGTCCGTGTCAGCATTTTTCCAGGAACTCCAGCATCCCTCAGTCTAGATATGCAGATTGGGTTGAGATTAATTAGAGACCATGAATTTGCATGAATGTGAGCATGAATGGTTGGTTGTCTAAACCTGTGATACACTAGCGACCTGTCCAGGGTGTATCCTGCATCTCGCCCAAATGTCAGCTTACTCTCAGAGGATAAGGATAATGGATGGACAGTATCCCACTTGGCTGCCTCAGCCATTGTCTGATGGCTTACTGTTGCACCAGGGGAGTTTCCATCCAAATCTAGAGCAGATTTTGGAAACAACGCTTGTGGAAAATTGGAAACAACGCTTGTTTCCATCCACTGACATTGTGCTAACATCAGGAGCTGGTTGGGCAAAATTAACCACTGGTGATTCCAATTTTCCAGTCGGGTGCAATCAAACCATTACAGAAAAAGAGGCAGAAAACAAGGGGACACGATCAAAATAGCACCAAACCTCAAAGAGGAAAGACAATGTTGAGAACATGATGGAGATTAATATTTAAAATTTGTGTTGGTTTCATGTATTGATATTAGAAACACAAGAGTCTTGTTTTCCCTCCACACTTAAGTTTGAGTCATATGTGAATGTTTAAGTCACATGGTCCATGTGTGTCAGGATTTAGACCTTGTTCGGACCTGGTATCAACATCCATCCTGAGTGATCTGATCACAAGTGGTCGGTGATTTTTCAAATTTACAGATGTTTTTATGCACAAGAATTAAGTAGTGCAAAAAAAAACCAGATGGATGGAAGCCAAAGTACCCTCATAACCTACTTGGACATTTGAATAGAACAGAGGCATTGTTAATGTTTTAGCTACTGCTGTTTTTCCACAGTTTGTCATGTCAGTGTATGTGTCCAAATGGCCTAAGGTATGATTTAAAAAACAGGAGAATGACGACGATGTCTGTTAATCACAGTCTGTTGGCACTTAAAAGTCAGGTCTGACAAAACCAAAGAATTATTCTAACTCAGCTCTTAAAGAAGTTAAGTCCAATAAAATAATCAGATTTTATGTTTAATCAAGACATGAGGAATCTGACAACACACACACACACACACACACACACACACACACACACACACACACACACACACACACACACACACACACACACACACACCACACACACCACACATCCCACATTCTATTTTCTCACTCATAATGACTCTGAAAGTGCAGCCATGGCTGTGAAGCGTCCAGTGGCTAGACGAGGTAATTTCCTGCGGAAGTCGGAGAGAAAGGGGGTGAGGGGTTGGGGTTGTGTCAGTCTGGCTTGGGATGGGGGGGATGTGAAGCAGGGGTGGAGGGTGCTAGGAACAGTGTAGATTAATGGGTAAAAGGGTAAAGTTGATGTAAGCAGTGCAGAGGGGCGTGTCACTGAAGAAGGAAGTGAGAGTCAGATAAGGGAGGAAGGTGCAGGGCGGTCCGTGGATGATCTCAGTGTGGGGCCACAGGTGTTTTGGGTGTGTGTGTTCGGGGGAGGGTGTTTGTGTCATGATGGCTCATCCACACTGTTGAGAGAATCATAAGCAGCATGAGGTAGTGTGTGTGTGTGTGTTTGTGTGTGTGTGTGTGTGTGTGTATGGAAGGGGGGTGTATATTATGTATTATGGTGTATGTATATAAAAGTGTAGTGGATGAGGTTTTTGTTCCACCACAGACATTTGGCCTGTAAAGCTCTCAGATGGTTTGACGTAGATACCTATGAAAGGTTCAATCATACAATATTTCACAGAAGAGCAAAGATTGAAGAAAATACAAAATTGAATTAATGTTTTTTTAGTGGGAGTACTTCTTTTTCCTTCACTACTTAAATCAGGACAGTTTCGGTTTATCTTGTGAACCTCTGAAGGGGGCTTGACCCCTGTGTTACTGGACTTAACTAACTGTATACATGGATTAAAAGTACTTCCACCTTGTCCCACTACAAGAGAAAACAAAGTATATATTGCTGCACCAGTTGGATGTGATAACACATCTGTGGTGTCACTGAATAGGATTCTGAATATATGACTTTTAATGCCGTCTTTATGTATAACTCCACAGTGAATTTGGAGGAAGACCGAGCGGTGACATGGTGGCAGCAGTGGCTGTGGGTAAATTGAAAATGAGTGATTGCAAAGAGGAGAGGATATAGTCTGATGCTAATTATGGTCACATTGAAAGAAAAACAGAAGAGACGGCGAGAATGTGAGAACAGAGACATGTAATTATAGAGACGGGGTCATCAGAGCAGGGTGGGGTCGATGGCTGCACATCGACTAATTCCTTGTCTCGTGTGTGTGTGTTCCACCTGAGGACAGGGAGATGACTTGCTTTGGCTCATATCCGCAGAAATCCACAAATCAGCCAGCAGAAGATCCTGTGGCTTACTCTCCTGGGCACTGGCCACATGAAAGAAAAAGACGATTTTCCAAAGAGATTCATTTTTTGTATCTGTTGTTATAAGTTGAGAACCACGCGGTGACACAATGGGTCTGTAGCAACCTCAGAGGTGGGAGAACATTTTTATTTCATGCTGGCGCAAACATCCCTATACTCTCATGTTTATATGTACTCATCCTAAAACAATGCTAACCTGCAGCTTTGTCTCTGGAATAATAATGTCGTTGTTACTGTGGTTACCTCTGAGGCTAATTGGTAGTGCAGGTAAGGTGTCAGCCATCCAATCCGGCACAGACACAGCTGCTGTCATGACAACTGTTTGCATACTCGTGTGCACGTGTGTGTGTGAGTGTTTGTGTGTGTGTGTTGATTTTAGTCTATTTGCCTGTGTGCGTCTGTAATTACTTGAGTGTTCTGATGTAGCAGGTGTATCAAAACAACAAGCTTTTTTTATTGTGTTGATTGATATTTTAAATGTGCACAGAGGATTATGGGAGTTGGTTTAATTACTGCATACAGGCTTAACCATGACTCAAAAAACATACAGAGCAGTTTTAAACAAATGTTTCATCTCCGAACAGTCAGTTTCAAAAGATGGAGACAAAAGCTATTTGTTTTATTTTCTCCTTTTTAGGAGAAAGTCATTTACTTTTTGAGAGAGTAAATAAATATGTAGGTGAACCAGCATCTGTCTCCCTGAACTAATCACTGCTCTGAATACGTGAACACACCCGTCGCTCATTGTTACTGTATATATGGATTAGCAGGAGGTGCTGAGGGAGGGAAGAGCTGCCTGGTGAAAGCAGGGAAAACATAAATGATTAAATGTGGGCCAAGACCATAAAGTAATAATTACAAATAAGCAAATAAAAATATAAAATAAAAAATGTAAATCAAAGTGTTACCAGTTTTGTTACTTTCAGGGCTCCACAGATGATACAATAGCTATTGTCGAATGATTAAACCCAAAACCAAATCCTGTTGTCTCAACTGACAAATGACCCTTTGCCGACTATAATCTCTATTGTGATAAGTGGACTAATATTTTCAGTGGTGAATGAAAGCATCGTATATAGAGACATAAATATTGGCACCCGGGTAATATTGAAACATCTGCGTGTGTCATGGTTGTGTGTGCATGGTTGTGGACACTTGCATGTATGTGTGTGATTGTGTGTGTGTGTGTAAGCATGTATGCATTAGTGTGTGTGCTCTGAGGGGAAATTCCTCTCTCAGGGCTGGTAGTCCTTCCTGTCGTAGAGCTGTGTTTGTACAGCCCGGCTTTGTCGGGATATCCTACCCTGCCCATGTCTGAGAGAGAGAGAGAGAGAGAGAGAGAGAGAGAGAAAGAGAGAGATATAGAGGGAGGGATGGCATGGAGGGGATGGGGGCTGCCTGAGAAACTGGAGGCGAGGAATGGGAAGTGGAGCAGTGGAGGAGGCAGTGATGTTTGTAGGATGGAACATTTTTTTAAACCCTTCACTTAATACAATTTTCATGCCCTCACAAATGTCTGCCCAGAGGTTTGAATAAGCATAGTTTGCTCTAATCCAGAGCTTTGTCGCTGTTTGTTGGACTGGTGTGAGGCTGCAGGCAAAGGGACGGGGCCAGACGACCAGACAGCCTGCAGCCCGAGGGAAGGGCCGACTTATCATCCTGTCTAATTCTCATGTTTTGATGTTGTCTCGTGTTTTTTGGGAAACCCCTGTTCTCTCCCCGGCCATGCCAGGCTCAGACCATTTGCACGGGTCATGACTGGCAACAGTAAGCGTGAGGTCTGAATGAAAAAGAGCTGTTTCTGTACAGGAGCACAGACGTTGGGCTCAGATGTTGCAGACAAAACGATCATTAATGCTTTGAAGTGGACGTGAGTTAAGAAATGATTTGGGGCTCTGACTGGATTTAGAGGAAATCAAACATCTACTTTGAAAATGTACTTTTTGCTCAGGACATAGCTGTCAACTGTATATGATTACTTATAAGATTACATATAGCTACTGTGTCTTTAAAGGCATGTGTGTCCATTCAGGCCAAATATGGAGTGACTGTCAAGTTTAATGGGCCTTTTTCACAAAAACTGTAAACAAGGATGGACAACGCGTCGCCACTTCCTCCCACACTCACATGGCTATAGTGGATACAAAATAATACTCACACACATACTCGCACGCACACACACACACACACACACACACACTGCACATTCAACACACATGTGCACCTTTCCCATTAGGTCATTTCCTTGCTGTCATCACTTTGGCAATTATCATCACAAATGGCACAAGTAACACTGACATGTTCGTGAGAGAAGGAGGTAAAAATAGCACATTATCGTTGACTGTGATCTTATCAGCCTCATCTTTGCTGTGTTCACCTTTTGATTTTCCTCTCTGTGTGTATTGTTTTATTCTCAAACCCTGTATCAGACCACTCCGCCTGTCCTGGCCTCTAATGTCCTTTCTGATGTCACTCTGTGATTGCAACAACAAATTGCCACGGTGTCCATGTGAATGTGTGTGTGTTTTGGAAAGGTTGTCAGGAAGCTGTCATTGTAGGTGATCTGTTCACAAAGTCTTATCAGTGGTTGTTGTGATTTTTAACTTTGTAACCGTGATTGATGTGACCCTCTCGAGGCTTCCGTACATGACCCCAGCCTTAAAAACAGGACAGACCGCTGATACGCCCTTCCTGTATCAATGACTGCATCATGGTTTACCTGGCTGCATGCACTTGTGGGTGAAGAGGTGAGGGTGTGTGCATTGAGGTGGGGGGGGGGGGGGGGGGGGGTGATTAAGATAGAAGAAAAGAGAAAGACTCCAACAGGTCTTAACCTGCAGTAGTGTCTGGCAGAAGAAGGTGAGGGAAGAGAACGGGAAGAGGATGGAAGGAAGGGTGAGGGCCGAGGGAGTGCGAGCGATTGGAAAGATGATAAGGCTCAGAGGTCTGTGAGCAGTCCAGCACGGAGGTAATGCTGTGCGAGCATTTTGCAGTAGTGGGCAGTTCATCATAATTGTCCTTATTGTCAAAATGTCCAGCAGCATTTTATCCACATAACATTTATCAACCTGCTGCAGGAGAGACGTGCTGATTATACACTGCTGCAACCTTTATTCTGCAGGGTCCTGGACGGAGAACGACTCAACCTTTTGCACTCCTGCTGTATTTACTTCACTTTATTTCCTTTTTATTTTACTTTATATTACTCCTCTTCAGTTATCTGAGTGGTAGTTCATATTAGGATTGTACACAATACTTTGTTCACTTTAGAGGAGTAGCAAAAGTTGTGGCTCCAGAGGTTATAAATAAACCAAGGGCTCTGTAATCTTTTTGACTTGTTACACTAGATATTAAAAGATATTGTCTGTGGGAGTTACTTGTCATGCTTCATATGTGTATGGGTTGGTAACAGTTTAATCAAACATTTTGCTTCAAATTGTTTTATTTAAATACGTGCTTGAGGCCCAATGATGACAAAGTATCTATTTCAAAAAAGAGAAAAATGGGGTCAAACAGATTAGATTTTTTGGGAGGGTTCTTTCCAACCCAATTAAACAACTCATGACCCATAAGAATCATATGTTGACCCATAGGAGGGGTCTCGTGCCTTTGGTTGAAAACTCCACCTCAAGCATCTACACCAAAAAAACTGAACTTAAACATTGATGCACCAGGATTAAATGTCTATTAATAATCATATCCATCCATTATTAGTCCTTTGCGTTTCCAGGGGGTGGATCCCATCCCATTGGATGAGAGTTGGGCTATAGACCCTAAACAGGTCTCTAGCGTATCACAGGCCGGATATACAGAGACAAACAACCATCCACACTCACATTCACACCTACGGGAAATTTAAAGTCTCCAATCAACCATAACCTGGACTGTAGGAGGAAACCCACGCAGACACTCAATACAGAATTCAGGACTCAAACTGATATCCTTGTTGCTGTGAGGCGACAGTGCAACCACTGCACCAATGTGCCACCATCTAATAATGTCATATATATAATGAAGACAGTTTTTCTGCAGAAGCAGTATTTCTACTTTAATGCTTGGAAGTCAGTTTAATTCTAATATCTATCTTTTTACGTATAAATGATTTTGAGAGCCTCTTCATCCTCCACTGCTTCTGTGCAGAGCTGATGTTAGTCGACTGCAGGATCTCACCACACTCAGATATGAATCTTAAATGCTGAACATGACTTCAGGTGAGAATTTTAAGCCGAAGCTTACTGACTCCAGCTGGTCCATCTGTGGGCGAGCTGCAATCTGCCGCCTTTAATGAACTGGCTGCCTGCCCTCTGCAGCCAGCACATCTCATTAGCACCATGTCTTCTAAATACTGCGTGGGTGTTCCTCCACCTCCCCTACTACTTGTTTCTTATCTGATCTCATCCTCTCTCTTTTGTCTTCTGCTCTAATCTTTTCTCTTTTA
Source organism: Verasper variegatus (assembly GCA_026259375.1). Lineage (NCBI taxonomy): Eukaryota > Metazoa > Chordata > Actinopteri > Pleuronectiformes > Pleuronectidae > Verasper > Verasper variegatus. The sequence goes on from CM048047.1 coordinate 16,088,322, forward strand.
TCTTGTGCTGCTTCTGTTTCACCTCCCTCCGACCTCTGGGCTCTCTTTCTTTATCACATCTAAAAAACAACTCCAGGAGTCGTACAAATCGTTATTCCACTGCAGCTGCCACAATTTTTCATCTATCTTCCTCTGCCCTTTATCTTACATACTGCCTGTGTAATTATACTTTCTCCATCCTCTTCTCCTGTTCTACAATCATCCTGCGCACTCTTTCCTCTCCATCTCCTCATCTGTTGAATACAGACATACTGGATATAAATCCCTGAGTCAGTGTTTTCATCCACACCAATCTTCTCACCCCAACATTACTGCACCTCCACTGTAATCCTTCATCTTCACTTCTGCTCCTTTTGCCTCTTTTCACCTCTATAACTTCAGTGACTGAGCAGACCTCCTGCCCTTTACCTCCCACCGGATCCTTCTCTCCTTCACTTCACATCTTGCTCTTCTCCCTTTACTCCATACTTTGCCTCCTCTCCTCCCTTTCATCCCCCCCCTTCTGGCTGTGCGCTCCGTCAAAAAAGACAGGACTACACATCCATGCGCCCCCTCAGGAGAAACCTCACGCACGATGCACAGGGCGAAAAGAGATTTGCATGGCAGGCAGCGGCATGTTTCACAGAGGGAGGGATGGGTTGATGGTGCAAGAACCGAAAGACAGAGAGAGAGAGAGGGAAAGAGTTGTAGGGGAAAGTATTGGTCTGAATCATTATGCATCAGAAAAGAGCAAGAAGGAAGAAAAAACACATGTCCTTTGTTATCTCTCCAGTGTGAAATCTCTTTAAGCTCAAAGTCATCATATGAAGATGTCCCCTATCTGCAGGACGACCAACACTCACATTATCTATGCATAAAAATCTGAATTTGAATATATATTCATATTCAAATGTAGTCATGTATATTGTAAATGCATGATACAGCCCATGTCAAGGCCATCCAGGAGAAATACAAGCTATAGGCCAGGCTGCAGAGTGTAAAAGAAGAGCACCATCAACCTTCGTGCTCATGAACAGGTTTTTTGGATGTCCTCCCTCAACGCCCCTACTTTTGTATCTCTGTCTACAAGGCTGCAGGTCGATGTTTTCTTGATTCAAGTGCAGGCTATAGCTTGTATTCATTCTGACACAAATTCTGCCTATATGGGCCAGTAAACACTTTAAATTGTGAAAGTAATGAAATGTGCAGAAAAAATGTGTGGTTGTGTGTTTTCATTTGGCCTTACCTGCAGAATTATATAACGACAATGGATGGTTGGAGACTTAATGTGTCAGCACAGGTGATTTCAGTGTCACATGCAGATATATTCACATAAATTCATGGTCAATATATTTTGTGCTCAAGTTTTACTTAAATTATATTTTTAACAACTACAAATCTCATGTGCACATTCACCAACCTCAATTTTTCAAGCAGTTTTTCCACATTTTCCTGCCCGGTCATACATACACCTACACACTCTGTAACTGATAGTGTACCTATAGTGGAGATGAACAACAACATTTTTACCTGTGTAGCTCATTTCTCGTTTGTTATAGGCTTGGCAATCAGTAATCCCAAATATCAATATCACAATTCTAAATTCATAAATCTATCAAACCAAAGACTGGTGCTTAATCAGTTTCATTCACATTCAGGTCAGACACACAAAATTAAAACATGATTTGAGACCACATCTACAAAGACAACTTCAGGAGATGAACATAAGAGACATTGAAAAACAATGATGAATGTTTAAAGGCCTGAAACTTGTATTCATAGTCTTCAGGCACCAGAGATCCCCTACGAGCCCTTCTGGAAAAGCTGGATCGTGAATATAGTTCTTATCTGTAGATTTAGACTCTGTTTAAATAGTTAGACTCAGATGTATGCTTGTGACACATGCTTGACAGATGTTTTCTCTGTGTTTCCTTCACAGAAGTCCTTCTCTCTCGTGTTGGAGGCTCTGGACTACGATAACGACACAGCAGAGTCAGGTGAAGATACTGTTCTCTATGTTTGTGGCCCTGCCGGCTTAGAGAAATTGTGTATTGATGTTTTTATTATGAAGGTTTCTCCTCCTCCTTATGCTTTTTTGGGAGTGAAATTTACATCCACAGTAAAAAACAAACGTCATTTGTCCAACAAATCGTTGTTCCACCACATCACTAAGGAGATGAAGAATCCAAATAGATTTTTCAAGAATCTGGTTGGAAAAAGTTGATAAATCGGCTCCAGCTAAAGTAAACTCTGACTCAGTTAGACTTTGAGCTGTCAGTTCAGTTTGGTTTTTACCTCTGTTTTGTGGTTCCTGATGATTTTGTACATGTTGTTTTCTAAAACCTCCTGTTGCGTAATGACGTACAACACAGTTAAACACGTGTCAAGAAGTTAGACGATCGTGTTTTGGGTTTGAAGGCCAGTGTTACTCCCCATGTCACCAAGAAAAGATTTGTTTTCATCGAGCAACATTTATAAAGGCAACAACTCTGTGAGGGCTTGTTTACGAGAAGTGTGGCTCAACATTGTGAAACAATGTGAAAATATCCTCTGTGTGTTTATGTCTGTGATCGTACGAGGTTAGAGGGTCTTTTATCCAGACCCTTTAATTTCCTGCTCGTCTCCTTGTTGTTTCTCCTCATAATCAGGAAAAGCTCCATGACAGGGAATGTGAGCTGCATGCTATAAAAAGACACACACACACACACACACACAAACACGGATGGAGACAGATGTTCGTATGCTTTCCTCATTCCTGTCATGCCACAGACTTCCCTTTCATCCCACCATCCTCCTGCCTCGCTCTCAGCCAGGGGAGGGACCGTGGTCGTATCCAAAAGATAGCTGAGATAATGAGAGCTGCACCACAGATCCCTCACCGTCTCTGTGTCCGTCTCTCCCGTCCCCTTCCATCTCTCCTTCCCTTTGTCCTCCAGCACCGCTCTTACATCTTGTTTGCATTATGTGCCGTTTCCACCGGAGCTCACTGACAGCATTTACATTGGGTCTAAAGCTGTTCACTAGGCCGCCAGCTTAGCTCAGCCCAAACACGGGCGTCCTGTAGCAGTCTGAATGGACTTATCAAGCCCGGCTGCTCATCAGAAAGGATTACTGAGCCCGACTGTGTCTCCTTGGCAATAGTGAGAAAAACGATGCTCTTTGTGCATCGACACAGTGACCTTCACTGAGTTTTGTTAAAATAAACTGTCGCTAGTTTTAATGTGCAAAGGACTCTCCGGCATTTGTTTTGTTTACACAGTTTTTCTCCTTATTATTTTTGCTTTTATTGGCTTTTTACTTCCCAAAGTATTCATTGAGATCTGTAAAATCAATGTCCAGCCAGGATAATAAACACAAATATCCAGACAAATTGCAAACAGACTCCCAGTTTAGCCAGATTATCTAAACCCTGTCGTGGAAATTTATCATGAGATTTGAAATAATGAGTTTCTCAGACCGGAGTTGCCTTAGAGTTTTAATTATTAGCTCTGCAGAGGGTTACACAGCCAGCAACATGGCTCAGAGTGCAACAACAAGAAAGTCAAAAAGGAAGGGTTTTTATACAATGTGATAAATGGGAAACAGAACAGACAGCAGACAGGACCGTCTGCTGTCTGGCATCACTTTTACAAAAAGAGGAATCAAATCCAGCAAACAGTTGCACAAATACAGGTCAACAGGAGGTGGAAGACAATGATGTTGTATCAGCTAAGTGCACAGAAAACAGTCAAAACAGTAATAAAACATCGATCAGTGGAATTTTCCATTACAACCCTCTTACTTGGAAGTAAAACCACAAGAGAGTGCAACTGAAATGTTTCTTATAATACTGTTAGTGGGTGACTTTAGGAATGTCTCTGTTCTTTTTCATCTAACCTGGGGACTATTTCATGGAAGTCATTTGTGTGAGCACTATTTAGTTTTGCATTCACTCTCATTAGGCAGTTTATTAAGTACACCTAGCTTAAAGTCCAATACAGTCCTGTGATTTCATGTTGCTGGAGGTTTACTTGAAGTTTCTCCGATCTGACGTTTCGTGTCTCTTCACTTTCACCACCTTCCCAGATCTCAGCTTATATGTTTATCAAGTAGAACAGCATGAAACTGTTGTCTAACCTTACTAGTGAAATTGGGATCCACACATCGCTCCCTACCGCTATTGTGGTCAGACACTCCACTCAGGGTGATTTTCATTTTGCCAGTTTAATGTTTGGCGGAAACACCCATCTATTATCTACAGCGTTTCCCACAGAATTCAATCTATGGCAGCAGAGGGGGTGATAGCTGCAGCTTTGCAGTGATGCTACCGGAACTAATGATGCTAATGGTACTTATAGCGAGTTCTCGCTAATCTCATTGTGTGCGGTGTGTGCGTGTACACGCGGCTCGAGCCAGGAGGATTACAGCAGACATTTGGGCTAAAAACACGGTGTAAATGAGAACGTTTCTAATTGAATTTGAATGTCCGGTCTTTGATGACACCACAGGAGCAGTATAGAGGCATTTTATGTTTTTTTCTGCTGTTTGAAGAAGTGGTCCCCAGTTACTTCAATTGTAATTGTATTTGGATTTGAACACTGTTTACCCCTGAAACCTGGGTGACTCAAACACTTCACACACTCCTGCATCAGAGTAGATTTTCATTTTTGGGTAAACTATCCCTTTAAGGGTCGATGGAGCCAATCCCAGCTGACAATTAGTGAGAGGCGCGGTATCACCAGCTGACATACAGAGACAGACTACCATTAACGATAACATTCACACCTATACGGGTAATTTAGTCTCATTAACCTAATCTGCTTTTCTTTGGACTATGAAGGACCTGGAGAACCCAGAGAAAACCCATGGCTATAGGTAGAACATACAAAATCCACACAGAAAGTTACCTCAGGTTCAAACCCAGAACCTTCTTCCTGTGAAGGAACAGTACTAACCACTGCGACACCGTGCCGCCCATGCTTGGTGTAATCTACTAGAATCGTGTTGAAGTAGCAGCAGTTTAATTTCCTCCATATTAACCCTGTGTTAACTCATGTATAAGGTCATTCTGGGTGCATATACGCAGCTGTGGTCACCCATGAGTCAACTGTATTGAGGCAGCACTCGCAACCACAAAATTGCAACCGCCACTGGAGAGAAAGTGGACTTCAATATTAAAGCGTTATAATGTAAACCAGCTTGTCTTTAGAATTCAAGACACATGTTTAGACTTTGTGCTTTTATCCAGACGACAGAAAGTTCACTGGAGCAGCCATGGAAACATCACAACAGAAAACAAAATCAAGAATCACTACCTGGCTGATGCATTGGTTTCCAATAATCTACTGATTTATATGGAATACAAAGTGGAGTAAAGGTATTTCCTCTCCTGCAGCTACATTTAAGAGCAAGTATTTCACAGTTGATATTAGGCAGTGGGGACAATCACCAGAGGCCAGAGGAAGAGATTCAAGGTTCTACCTGCAGATACAAACCCTGTTTGTCTCTGAAAGTGTGATTTCAAAGACGTGTTCCTGCTGTTGTTTTTCTCACCTCGTATTCAAGCCTCTCTTTCCATCTCTCAGCCTCTTTCTCTGTTCTTGTGTTCACATGTTGTTCCATCTTATCTAATCACATTACAGAGGAAATCAGACTCTGTTATACACCTTCCCTGCTTTGTTCTCTGCTAATGCGGCTATTTTTTTAGCTCCCGCTGCTCTTCTCCTCTGGCAGAGAAGAGGTGATGATGAAATTAGCCCTTTGACACGCCAGAGTCATAAAATAATGAAAAACCCACAATGCACTGCAGTTGCGTGATGGGTGTTTGGAAAAGTGGGCCCTCAGATTTGACTACATGGCTGAGCTAACAGTTTGCTCAGCGTCCGCTCTGTCCCCATTCCTCTTTTACTCTCTTAAATACACACACGCGCGCACACACACACACACACACACACACGCACGCACGCACACACACACACACACACACACACACACACACACACACACACACACACACACACACACACACACACACACACATGCACACATGCACTCTGGCCAATATGTGCCCCTGTTTTCATTCCTTTGTGTCAAACCACAGTGATCTCATCTCTCCATCAGGCAGTTCGTTATGTGTGTTTGCTAATAGCTGCTTCCCTTCCTCTTTGGCTCTGTTTGCCTGTCTCACACACACACACGCGCGCACACACACACACACACCACACACACACACACACACACACACACACACACACACACACACACACACACTGTCTCTCCATCACTGACTTACGTCCAACGTGGCTTCCCTTTCCTTTCTGTGTTACTATCTCACAATCTTTCCCTTCATCCTCACCACCATCCCACACACACACACACACACACACACACACACACACACACACGCACACACATACACGTACACACAGACATACACTCGCACACATTTTCTCAATGCTTTGTGTTAATACCCTGTCAGAGGAGATTATAACTGAGTTGGGGGGGGACAGAGCCTCTGGGAAATCCCCTCCAGGGGTCAGGATCAGAAGCCGCTGCCCCTGGGCCTCGTCTGGTCCTCTCTGGTGTTCGGGCTGGCCCCTCTCTTCCCTGCAGACCCTCGACCCCTTTTGTCTGGTCCTACAGTTGACTCTTGTCTCCATCAATATCCACACACAACTTTTTTTGTAGTTTTCTGTTCAAACGCTCTAATCAAGCTCCGTGATGCTGACTGTTGTACCCAGGAAATCCTGCCCGAGAAATCCTAAACAAATTAAAGGATGAAAGAGTTAAAGAGAAGTTCACTCACCCCGACCGTGAGAAACACATGATTTTCTCTTGTCGTAAAATGTTTCTATTTAATGAGCGGTGCATGCAAAGCCGCCGAGAAGTTTAAGCTGCACCCATTTATATTTTAATTTTGAACAACTGTACCACCTAAAAAAGGTAACAAACCCACAAGGAGTAATCAGTGGAGTCTGCAGTTATCTTCAGCTCCTCATTGGGTTTAATATCTTTTATTTCATCGTTTTGATTTTACGGCCGCTCTAATCAGTGTTCTTTCTTGCCACGGGCTGTTGTTTTCAGTGAAAAAAAACTCTTAAAACCCGCTGTACAGTGACGGCACAGCTGAGTTACAAAGTAAAAGACAAAGAAACCAGCTGGTGAACACAGTGGACAATTTAACAGCTAAAGAGCCACAATGAACTCTGAAAGTACCAGGTGGTCCCAAACATGACATCACATTTATATTAAAGCTGCATCGTAACTGCTGGATTATCTGTGACACATTCACCTTATCAAGTTTTTACGGCTAATTTATACTGAATTTATTTAGAGAGATATGTAACCGTCCCTTACTCTCATGCGTCCCTTTCGTTGACATTTCCGGTGGTACTGCTTTATTTCATCTGTTTCGTCTTTATCCATAACCTTTCAGAAGACGTGGACAAATATACAGACAAAGTAAATGCAGAGCACGGACAGTATATCTGTATATGAATATAATGTTGAGCATAAATTAGCCTTTGGTTTATACATCAAGTGGATAAAAAAATCGACTTTACGTCTACACATTTCTACAAAGTATGTCTTCCTCTCCTCTTCCTTCAGGCCAGTTAATTGAGCGAGTCCTCCTCTCCTCCATGTTGAACCCCGGTGAACAGTGGCAGGCGTATCGCCACCACGGACGGGTGCTCAGTCTAGAGTACCGTCTTCGCTTCCGCTGTGACTCCAACTACTACGGACCTTTCTGCAACAAACTCTGCCGAGCCCGCGACGACTTCGTCGGCCACTTCAGCTGCGACCCCAGCGGCTCCAAGGTCTGCATGGAGGGCTGGACGGGGCCCGAGTGCAAAGAAGGTGAGATAGGAAACCTAAATTGTTGCTGTGGTAGATGATGTCACACAATTAGGTCCCTTATACATTTTGAAATGAGCAGTGGTCCTAAATGTTTGTTTTGGAAATCAGTAGAAATTAATAGATTTATTAAATTCAAGCTTTTAACTCATCAACATACTTTTCAAAAAGGTAACATTAAAGCAAGTGGGGTAAATGAATGTGAAAAAGAAAAATGTGACTAATGTAAAAATGTTGGTTCCCTGAAATTACTGATATTGCTTCTCATTTCCCCTCGCACTGGAAGGGGGTTTCCTCTTTAACGATCCTTTCCAGGGTTTCTTAAAAGGCTTTCCATGATGGTTTCCTTCTTTTCCTGTCTAATTTCTCCCTGTGACGCTCTTTGAAACTGTTCAGAACTTGACCCTTAGCTTCGTCTGTGAACCAGTGATGGAATTTCATATTGCTGGAGATGTCTTAGTTTGGAACCACGCATTTATGTGCAGTCATGTCAATAAAACTGTCAGCCTTCAGGGCTCAGCACTGTCTGTGACTCATCGGCTGGACGACCTCACGGTGCGACCTGGAAGTGCTGCCATCATGTTGTGATGGTAAAAGTGAATGTAGGAAAACCATGGGAACCCTGAAGGACACACAACTAGTTAAAGGACATCCTGCAGCCCTGCCTGTCCCAGCCCCATCTCACTTCATCCGACTTCCTCCTCAGCAGGTTGCTGATTGGGCTGTAGAGAAGCAGGAAGTTTGAAAAATTAGCAGGGCACCTCCGTTACCGCCTGGAGGCTTCTCTTCATGGTGGAGTTTTTACTGTCCGGTTCCTAAAATGGAAACTCTGAGTAATTGTTCGAGGAAACAATGTCACAAAGGAATGCATGAAATGTACATAAAGAACAGATGAAACATTTTTTAATTGTTCATTGAAAACACTGTGAAGATTGATTGCTAATTAATCATCTCTTCTTTATCCAGGTTTAATGTAATTGATGGGTGACAACAGAATGTTTCTTTAGTTATAAAGTTGTATTTTCTGTGCAGTGATACAAACAACATTATTGTTTTGATCATTAATGATTGTTAAAGATGAAATCCGTTTTGCAGTAGGGGGCTGTGGGGTCAACTTTTAAAGGGGTGCATGACAGACAAATTGAGAACATCTTCCAAACATCATGTCACACAACTGAAAGTGTGTTTTTTATTCATTTATGTGGTGATATTAGTGTTCATTGGCTGTTTTGATTGACTCTTTTCTTGTCTCCATTTGTGTGTGTGTGCATGTTGTGTTCACAGCGGTGTGCAGACAGGGCTGTCATCAGGTCCACGGCTCCTGTACTGCACCAGGAGAATGCAAGTAAGTCAGAAGGTTACTTAAAGGAGTTTTATCATTTCCACCAAAGGGACTAATGAAACAGAATCCAAGGCTTAATGACATCATTCTGACCTCAGTGTCACAATGTACAAAGTCAAACCATCATGGATTCACTGGGAAGCAGAGTCAACTCCTCAGTCACAACAAGATAACCTTACATTTTTACAGTACACTGCAGTGTGGTGCGGTATTCTGAACAAGAAGCCGTTTCATTAAAGTCTGCTGTAATTTACTGAACCCTTTCTCAGCTCTGATTGTGCCTATTCTTTCTGGGCCAGCTAAAATGCTGTATTGATTTTTGTTGTTGTTTTTGAACCTCATCCTGGATGAGATATCGACACTGAGGTTGGAATCCAGTGAAATCCTTCAGCAAAAGGCAGGTTCTGGCTGAACTGATGGATTTTCTACACGCTAAAATCTCGGCAGTAATTGTTAAAGTAATAAACTCCCCACACGCGAAGAGGAGCATATAATGTTAAATGATGTATTTGTTGTAAGTGTAGATCTTTGGTTGAGCTGTGGAAGAGACCGTCACAGAGCAAGTTACACAAACTAACATTAGTGAATGTTCCTCAAGCATCAACAGGTGAAACAGCAATATAAGAAAAGTTACAAAAGATTGAATAACAAAGCATCTCTGTCATCATCCATTATATTTATACAACAGCAGCAACAGGTACAATATACACCTGAAGTGACTTGCAATGCAATTTAATCTCAACTTTGAAAACTTTGAAACTAAAATTATCTATCAATATTTTAAGAATAAATGGAAATTGCGCAAACAGATCAGACTCTGGTCTCTGATGAATCTGTGATTCATTGCAAAATGGGACAGCAAAATTTGGCTTTAGTTTTTTGTCTAACTACTAACTTAACCTTTTCTCTCACAGCATGGAGACAGTTCTGTGGTACAGTTACTATTAATCCTCTCAATATGACAAGCGTCTCTGTGCTCGCCTCCTCCAGGTGTCATTACGGCTGGAAAGGTCTTCTGTGTGACCAGTGTGTGACGTTCCCCGGCTGTGTGTACGGGAGCTGCACGGAGCCCTGGCAGTGTGTGTGTGACGTCAACTGGGGAGGACTGCTCTGTGACAAAGGTCAGATAACTGTTACATTGCAACCATAGAGACGACAGAACGTTTTAATTTTGTAATGAGTGGGTTGAAATGATCTTTATCAGTTTCCTGACTGTTTCTGTTCAGTTTGGAGCCGCGAGTATCGAGGCCACTGCACCTGCTGTCAAATGCATATGATCCTCACTTACACATCTCACATCCCAATCTGTTGAAAATGAACAGAAGATGACCTATGTTTTTTTCTAGTTAGGAAAGCAGTTGTATCAATAATTCAGTATTTCTAAAAACTGTAAAGATTTATTCAAAACTAGAACCTGTATGTTCTTGTCATATATATATATATATATATTTTTTTTTTTACTCTCTGTGAACCTAAAAGTATAAAATAAATTTTAATTGGACGTTGCTCTTGAAATTCACGAACACATTGATTTGCTCATTAGTGCAGAGTCATGAATGAGTCGCTGAGGCAAATACTGAGGTACTTCACATGCTAGGAACACCAGGGTGAATGTCTATAGTCATATTAGTGTTATTAACGCTTTTTGTGATGACAGCAGCATATTTCTGTTCTGATCTGGACTGGGAGAAGAAATCGGTGTTGACATTTTAGCCCAGATGGTCCCCATCAGATTGATTATTTATTGATACCGGCACAGAGCCTAAAGTGGAAGGTGTTTAAAGATGTAAAAAGATGTTGATTGCCGGTCAAGTCCTGTTTCTGTTCCAACTGGATACAGCCAAGTTTCTCCACAGCTAAATTCCATAAGTATGGATCTGTGTCCCCTTTGTGAATAAGAGAAAATGGCAGTGTGTTTGTGTGTGTGTGTGTGTGTGTGTGTGTGTGTGTGTGTGTGTGTGTGTGTGTGTGTTAGACAGGGGCAGTTTGTCAGGCGTTGTCTTCCCGCACCTTCTGATCTTCAGTATGAATTATGACCCAAAAAAACTCCCTCTGGGTTTCACTCTCCACTCTGAAACGTTTCCCACCAAACTTTATCAAAGTTCCTCCAGCTTTATCCCTGATAAGACCGACCACCTCCCACTTCTGTCCCAGTGTGGGAGCTGCTGGGATCTGGGAGCCAAACAAATGCCCACGGGACGGTGCATTGTGCAGAGGAAAGGGGATAGCCTCGGGTAAGATGAATGTGAGTGGGGCTGGGCGCTCTAAGCTAGGTGGGGTCCTAAGCTGTTTCACAGTCCACTCTCAGAAATGCTGTGGTGATACAAAGAGACTGTGGGCACCGAGGAGATCATTAGAGAAACTAGAGCTTTAATCAACCTCAACACTGGAGAACACAGGCCCTGCAGCTACTGCCCTGGTGTGTGTGTGCGAATGTGTGTGTTCTGCTCTTTTCCTGAGGCGAAGTCAAGCTAAAGTGAACCTGGATCCAACTGCTTCCTCATAATTGTATCTCCTCTTCATTAAATACTTAATTTCTCTGAATCTCCAATCATATATTTTGAATCGTTTCAGATCTGAACTACTGTGGCACCCATCAGCCCTGTAAAAATGCTGGGACCTGCACCAACACGGAGCCCAATGAGTACAAGTGTGAGTGCCAGGACGGTTTCAGAGGACGTAACTGTGACATTGGTGAGTCTGGACCCTGAATATCAATGTATTTAAATATTGCCTGTGGACACAGCAGAGATAAAGAAAGGGTTAACGCGATGTGAAGGGAGCAAAAACTTTGTTATTCATTTTACACCACTTATGTATATTTGACTATTAACTGTAAGTGCCTGTTTTGGTGTCTTGGGTCATTAAATTTCATCCTGTTTTCTTCTCCTCCGACATCTCTTTCTTCTGCCGGTAGTGGAACATGCGTGTTTGTTGTCCCCATGTATGAACGGAGCAACATGTGTGGAAGATCAAACAGGCTTCAGCTGCATCTGCACCGACGTCTGGACCGGAAACACCTGCACTGATGGTGACTGTCACACACACACACACACACACACACACACACACACACACACACACACACACACACACACACACACACAACCCTCACTTACACACACAACTTAGAGAATGGGAGATTGTCTGTGATTGGTTGTTATTGGATAGTGACTCTAATCAGTCCAACAGAGGAAGCTAAATTAGCCCGAGCACAAACAGTATCAACAGCAATCAGGGATGTGTCGTCCTCTGTCTCGCCCTCGGTGTGTCTGGTGTGTGTGTGTGTGTGTAAATGGACTGTATTTATAGTCTTGCTGACCAAGCATTACAGTACAAGTCACATTCAACCATCCACACAGATGCAGATGCATGTAATATTCAGGTTCTCTACTGTCCACAACAAAGGCAAAGGATTACCCCAAAAATTGAAGTCACACCACTTACATCCAAAAAAGGGCAAAGATTGAAGAGTGATGAGTATCAGCATCCCACAGCTCCTCTTCCTCAGAGTCATAACAATCTCACACAGACAAGAAAACACTACAAGCATAAAGTTGTATCACATATGTGAGAAGTTGTGCAGCAACATCCGGTTCCCCTGCGATGCGTGTGTGTGCATTTTTGAAAAAAGCAAATGAAAGTAATGTAATCACATTTTGCTTTCTCTGTGAGGAGACTGATGCCACTGCTAACCAAAAGAACAATACACAACTGTGTTTAGAACAGGAATGATGACATGTTGTTGTTGGCATTTGTCTGAGTCACTGGTGGTAACATTAGTTTGTTTTTTCTTACAAATATTTGTCTCTTAAATGTCCCCACCAGGCTCCACACTCCCAGCTTTTAACACAGGCTTTCTTTTAAGAAAAATAGACTCAAATCCAAACCACCCCAAAAAACCATGATGCCATTATATTTTCTCAGACTCTTTAATAAAAGCATCTTTAAAAAACAATATATTACAAAAGGTTCTTGACGAGCTGAAAATAATTCCTACTAGTGTCCTTCAAGTGTAAAAATGCTTTACACTTGAAGGACACTAAGCAGAATTTAAAAGTTGTTAATACACAGGGAAGCTTCCTCCAGAAAATGATGCCCTCAAATGTAAAACAGCGCAAAGATTCCCATGAGTTGTCAGGACTGGTCGACCTGCACCGATCTCGACACACCACGTCACTGCTGCCATCAGCCCTCCCACTGTGCTAACATCTCCCTCTTCCATGTTTTCAAGTGAGGATAAGGGTCAGACATTTTTCTGGCCACAAAGTAATGACTGAACCGTCACAACAGTCTGTCTCAGGCTCGATCGTGTGGTCATCTGTGTCTGTGTGTGTGTGTTTGTCTGTGTGTGTGACTTATTTGCAGTGGGTCTAAACTCGTGTTTGTGTGGCGGCCATACAGTCTATGGTGGCGGCAAGTGAGATCAGCTCATACAGGTTATGGTCTGTCAGAGTTGTGTGTGTGTGCAAACAGGCGATGTTCCTCATCCTCTGCTTTCACCTCGATCAGGATGAACAGGTCAGTCGCTGGCATGTAAACACGGCAACGAGAAGCACTTTTATCAGAGAAAGAGAGAGAACAAGAAGAAGAAGAGGAGGAGGAAGACAAACAGTGAAGACAAACTTTATTTGGGCTTTGGTTAGTCACTCTTGCTTGTTGTTGCACAAGTGTCGGTCTATCTCTGTCCCTGTTGTGTTGGGTTGTGGATGGATCTTCGGGAAAACACACAGTGAGAGGACTGACAGGCTTGCAGGGAATGACGACCAAAACCACAACACCGCCAACAACACAGCTCTGCTATCAGACTACATTTACATTTGCTGTGGGGTCCAAAATATTTATATATGTATATATATATATATATACGTATACAGTATACATCCCAATATTAATTAAAGGCTTCTCTGTTTGTTATGACTCCTCTGCATAGTTATGGGAGAAGTGCCGCTCGCACGACAGGGTTATTACTCCTCGGGGTTGGACTTGGTGTCAGGAGGATGGAAAATGATTGTTGTGCAGGGTTAGGTAAATGAAAAAAAGTTTGTGAGAGAGACACAGAGCCCTTGAGTGAGAAACGTACACCACAGAAATATGCATGGGAAATGTTGTGATGCCACTACTACACAAATATGCCATGTGTAATAGGAAGTTATGCATGGTTAACCCCATAAACTTGGAGCCCTCTCTCTATCTGTTTGTGCTCTTTTCTTCTCCTCTGTTTCTAATTCCCTCTCAGTGCAGTGGAACCAGGCGTGGCTGCTCGGTTTCGCTATTTCTGTTTCAACCCAATGTCTTTCTCTTCTCCCGTCCTCCTCTCCTTTATTTAAGTTCCCTCGTTCCTCCCTGCTCTCTGGGAACGGCTCGAGGTGTCGGCCATGTATGTGCAGCAGATGATTGTATTTATCAGTGTTTGCACAGAAACCAGAGCAGCAGAAAGGAGAATGAAAACACCGGCTACCAAAGCATCCGCATACCAGAGCTACATTTCAGCTCAGACATGTCCACATCGCACACATTTAAAATCTCTCCTTCGTATTCACACACACATTCCCATTACACAGACCGGTAGTTCATGTTGGATGGTTTCTCTTCCTCTCCGCAGCGGTGAGGCAGTGTGATCGGAGCCCTTGTGGACGTGGAGCGACGTGCGAGGAGGCTCCTGGAGGTTACAGATGCCTCTGCCCGCCTGGATGGACTGGCAGGACGTGTCAGCTGGGTCAGTGGGTCAGAATTAAACAGCTCTGACTTCAGTGGAATGTTACATGTATAATGCATATATGCATGATGAATACTGCTGATGAATAATGTTGCCTTCATATTTATCGATAAGATACACGTATATATTTCATACAACACATTCCTGAACTCTGTAGAAATCTGCTTTACTAGTAAATAAGTAAAGCAAAAAGAACGATTCCCAACTTCCGGTCCAGAGTTGAGATTCTTGACCTTGGAAATACAAATGAACAAAAACGTCTCATTTAGCTCCATCAAGGTCCATTTAGCAGCGGATCCGTGGCTTTCAATCGGAAGACCTAACTAGCTTGGCTATGAAAAAGGTTTCATGTAAGCCTAGTGCAAAACACAGTTCACTGATCCTCAGTTTAACTAATGCAGTAAACCTGCCTATATGGAATGGGCTGTTTGCTTTGCCCTGTGTCAATGCCGGTTGCAGTTTTCTCTCTGAATCTGCAAAAGTGACCTGCAGTAATCGAGCTGCAGAAAGTAAAGACCTGCTGCTGGACTCTGAAGCTGCTGTTCAACGTATTATTTGTTCAAGTGCTAGAACCCATGATAGTTTAGAGAAGTGTTTAAAATGGAAATTGGTTTTAGAAAGTTGTTGAAAAGGAGAAGCTCACTCTTAACTGTTCAGAGTCAGACACAAGGGCTTTTAATGCAGAAAAACAAGGTGGCATGGGATCATTACCAATGATTCCATGCAGTTCAATTAAAGCAACACTTCACCAGACTCAGCGGCTTCATGAGGGATAAAACTACTTAGTTCACTCAAGAGTAAAAACATATTGAAGCCTTGAGTGTCTGATTTTTCTTTTACACAATTTGTGGTAAAGATTTCCTCTTTCGGAACAAAAGAGTAGATTGTGAATCAGTTTATATAACAGGCATTTGATATTCACAACTGACTGTACAAATAATACATTTAAATTTTAAGTTTAATCTGAGTCTGACAGATGATCATTATATCTCATCTTATCTTGGAGTAATCATTTTTAATCTTTAACAAATGTCTTTACAGTTCTTGCAGTTTTCTATTAGTGAGATAATCTGATATCTATCATCTTCAAATGAATCTATTCTTATGACTTTCAACTCTAATCCTGTAAAAACTAAAATGAATCCGAGTTGTAGCCTAATACACAGACAGATACTTTCAAACGCTGTGAAAAACACAGTTTTTTAATTGATTTGAGATGAAATATGCACAAATTAAAATAGCAGAACAAGCCAGAGGCGTGTTTATTCTCCTATCAGCCCATCCTGACTGTGAATCAGTTTTCTATAAATGCACTGTCATGGCCACACTCGCTCATATTGACAAGTGTGCTCCCACAGGGTTAGAAGTAGAGCAGAGTGTTGTCCACAATCAGGTGACGCACACACACAGTGTATAGTCACATACAAAGGCTCGGGGGTTATGAAGTAAAAACGCAGACATATTTCAGGATGACAGCCTCTCCTGCTCCTCTGTGTTACAGTGATATGTCACTCTGACACTTGATAATCCCCCATAGTTCCACATCACAGGTCACCAGCTCACATTATAACACACACACACACACACGTACAGCTTTCAAACACGAGTGATAAAACTCTTTATAGCCTGAGCCGATAGGGAAAGCATCAGTGGAGCCCCAAATGGGGAAAAGCAATTATAGCTTCTATCAGTTTCACTCTTTTATTAGTCGACTTGTGTCCCCACATTTTCTCTTGTTCCAGGCAAATTCCATGAGCTTTTTCCATAGATAACACCCTAACACACACACACACACACACACACACACACACACACACACACACACACACACACACACACACACACACACACACACACACACACACACAATGCTCAATCCTAATAGGCCTCTCGCTGATGGTAACAGGTTTAGATTACCTATAACTGACTGACTACTTCCTCTTTATTCATCCAGCGTTTCTTTCTAATCCGCCTCCTCTGCTATCAGAGCCGTGCCCTCAGGGCTTCCTGGCTTTAACACTCCCAGTACGACAGAGGGTGGGAATAAGCACACATCAACTTAACAGAAGAAAAGGTGCTGCAGGGGGGCGTCAGTGCATAAACAAAGAAGATGTGAGAAGATATATGTGACGTTGAGTCTTATTTCCATGGGACGTTTCATCGCTATAGTGCTGGTTATGAGTTATGCGGCAAGATTAAATTGATATTTTGTTTCATTTATATCGGCCTTCTGCTTTCAAGTCCATACAGTTCATTTCAACCAGAGCCAACAGAGACACATACTCAGGGGCGTTGTAAGGGGCTTTGGGGGCCCCAGGCGAAAGGGACCTAGGAGGGCCCGGCATTGAACCCAAACGGACCTCACAAAATCTCACTAAAATGTTGTTGCCATGGACTAACATAAACAGCTGCTCTCGGGGGCCCCTCTCAGCTCATGGCCCCAGGCAATTGTCTGTTGTGCCTACCGTGTTTTAACACCTCTGGGTTTACTTCCACTCCAAAAACAGACATGCTATCGCTACATGAACTCCTGATGCTGTCATTGACCAGTGGCACAACGTATACCCCATAATCCAACTGAATCTGAAGGTGCCATTTTTTCACACTATCGCTGAATCAATTAACAAGATGGGGACATAGAGGTTTGGTATCAGGCCATTGTCTCCAAAACAGATAATATAAGAAGGACAAATTTCCCAGAAGGGATTCATAAAATGCACTTAAATCCATTATAAATCAGGTATGAGCTTCTCTGTTGGTTTCACTAATTGGCAATTTAAACTCCCCTCACCTCATCAACCAACTCATTTAATTTCAGCTGATTTCAATGGAAATGTTTCATTTCTCATGATAACTTAAATATGAACCATTATATGTGTATAGTGATTCCACATCAGGCAGCCTTTATAATAACTATACTGTCCCACATTTCCATATACACGAGGCACCACTAACAGCTGCAATATGGTAAATAAGCAAATTATCAGTTGGAAGTAAAAAGATTCACTAACAGTTAAGATCCATTCATTTTCTCACGATGTGACTTCAGCTTTAAACAGGTAAAATGTTGTTTATGTTACAGTTTGTTATTTTAAGTCGTCTTAGAAACGCTGTCCTCTTTCCTTTGTCCCTCTAGACACCAATGAGTGTGAAATTAATATCTGTGTTCACGCCCGCTCTTGTCGCAACCTGATCGGTGGATACCTGTGTGACTGCCTCCCTGGATGGACGGGTCCTAACTGTGACATCAGTGAGTATAAAAGAGAACGACAGAAACAAAATGACAGAAGAAGAGAGGAGTGGTGGCAGGTGCCGCTGTGGCAGGTATTGAAACACGGAGGGCCTCTGTGGATTGTGTTAAAACAGCAAGTTCCCCTGCAGTCCCAGAGAGCACAAGATCACTTTACTCCAATCTCCAGTTCTATATGAATCATCTGTCACAGCGTTCCTCTGAAATGCACAAAAAATTTAACACAACCCAATAAAGTGTGCAAAAAGTGTGTTGTTTACAATCTCTGCATGTCATGTTCCGACAACACTTTGTATGTTATTGTTTACATCGATACTGTGTCTCTGTGAGCGTTTAATATCTCCTCTCTGCTTCTTCTGGTTTCTAGGGAACAGCAGCTGTCAGGGTTTGTGTTTGAATGGAGGACGTTGTGAGGTGAGGCTGCTCCGCCTTTGTTTAAATTCCCTGTCGTCTCTGCACATCACATATCATATCACCGGCCCTCAGTCTTTACACTGGTCATCTTCTTTGTATCATTCATTATCTGTAAAGGAAAATAATACGATTTGTGGTAATATCGTGAACCAAATTTAAGAGATGCAGCATACTCCAGAGCTTATTTTGCCTCAGGCCGTGTGCAGTGTTTATTCTCAAATGTGTCATAGCCTGAAGCAAACTCATCCCCCTTTCCTTCTCCAGTGCCTCTTTCCACCAACTCACACAATCATTGCTGCTGTCAATCTTACCTCTGTCCCACCAGGACCAGGTGTCAGGGTCCAGATGCTCGTGTCCGCCTGGTTTCTTGGGAAAATATTGTCAAAATGGTCCAAGTCCATGTCTCAGTGCCCCCTGTCACCACGGGGGACAGTGTGTGGAGAGGGATGGAAAGATGGTCGCTTGCAACTGTCCCATGGGATTCTCAGGGACCTTCTGTGAGGTTGGTCATCCCTTCATAGATTTGTAGATTATTTAAATCACATGCTAAATCACAATCTAACAGACATTCGGTAATAAAAGCTAAATTGATAATATCTCAGGTTCAATTATTTGCGTTCGTAAATGTCTGGCAAACGTGAAACAAACCAGAATGAGCAAGTTCAAAAGAGTCGTACAAAATGAAAGATATCAATAATATAAATAATTAAACTAAAGATTTTAAAAATAACTTTGCACTTTCGATTACATGTTTTAATAAAATCTTGAAAACTCACGCTGAAAACAAATAAGGTGAATCTCTTAACCAGTTTAGGTATAGATAACATTAAACTGTAGGAGCTATAGGAAGAATAATGAGCCTTTCTTTCCCTTATTGTTTTATTCCTTACATCATTCCAGATGGTGTTGGATCTGTGCAATCCCAATCCATGCCAACAGGGGATGACCTGTCACAGCACCGAAGGCAGGTACATGTGTGCCTGTCCTGAGGGTTACTATGGCAACGAGTGCGCAACTCTCAAAAATCCCTGCATTGGTCAACACTGTCCAGGTAGGAAGAAAAATAAAGGTTTGTCTTAAATATGTAAAATGTTAATGAAGTCAGGTCTGATCCCTCTCATCTCTTCACGTGTGCAGGTGCCATATCTGACACGCCACACAGGGGCATCAGCTTCTACATGATCCTGGTGGGCGTCATAGCGTTAGTGACCGTCTGTGGCTGTGCTGCCTGCGCCTTCATCCTTTCCCACCTCAATCGAAAGCGGAAAAAGCAGCAGGCCGTCCCGCAGGAAGAGGGCATCAACAACCAGAGGGAGTTTGTCAACCTCATCAGAAACGTGGACCGTCCCGCGCCCCTCCTGCCGCCCGCCGCCCCCCTCACGCAACCCCTCGCCCCCGCCCCTGTCTCACGCTGCTACGAGGAGATTGAACTGACCCTGCCGCCCTCCCCGGCCCCCTCGCACCCGTCGCCCGTGCTAAAGCCTGTCCACGCTCCCAAACTGGACATTTCCAACCGCGACAGGGAGAAGTTGAACCGCTTCCACTACTCGGACAACCAGGAACTGGAGGTCTGACCTTTGACCTCTGAGGCATGTGAGGAGCTTTTTTAAATTTTATTTTTGCGTCCTCTACACTCTTTCGCTCACAGGGCCCTGTCTCCAGATGCTGCCACTATATCACAGTTGCCGTTATGAAAACGGGACGACCCTTTGACCTTTACGTGCTCAGATGGCAGACACCTGAGAAGCAAAGGCTGCAAAGTGGAGGGGTCAAAAGTCTTACTTCGTCTTTGAGCCTATTTTGACGACTGTGAGAAGCAGCGAATGCACAATGTTTGACTGAAAGACTCTTCAGGCTCTTGAATTAATGTGGAGACGTGAAGACTGGAGTGCCTGACGTGCTGCGGAGAGGAAACAGAGGATCATCCTCTGCAGGAGCCTCTCAACATGTTTCCTGGTCCATGACGCCACGATGACTGGTGTTCAGACCTCCATTTCTGTTTCAGACTGATATCAGACAGACCGAGCAACGAACGGATGTTTATTTAACACAGTGGGTTTCTGTGTCTGGTTGTTCGTAAGTGTGTGTGCGTGAGTGAGAAAGAGAGAGTGTATAATATGAGTGTGTGTGAGGGGAAAAAAAGAAAACAAAGTTGATATACTTGTGAAAAGAGAGTGCGTACTCCTGAACTTCTGAAAACTGTTTTCAAACTATACACTGTTGCCTGCATTGTCTCTGTGATACTACAGTATGTTAAAGATGTATGATTGTTTCATACCTGAGTGTAAAATAGCTTTTTGTACATAAATATATTGTACATATTGATGCTCTTTTTGTACTGTGGTTTGGTCTGAAATCATTTCTGTACTACTTTGCTCTATTTGTCCCAGTTCACTTTCCTTCTGGAGCAAACAGCACATGTGGGTTGTAATAAAGGAGCATTTACCAACTCTATCCTATTGTTTATTGCCTGTAATCATTCAGCTCCACAGTTGGTGGTAGAGGGAGGTGTCAGTGCTGCAAAATAAAGATAACTGTGTTTTTTGCAAGAGAGACCAAAAACGTTTCCTGCTCTTTTTTAAATAAAAGTGTTTATTGTGATGCTATTTAAAGACTAGTTATTGATATCATTGTTCAAGGCCAGAGCACGAACAAATTGATGTTGGTGGTCTGACTGAGGCGTTCATTGTACCTGATCTTGAAATGGTTTGCATTGATCAAATCACAAGAATCTTAGCTTTCCAAAGATATGTCGCATCAGTACCTAGCTCTACGAAGCAGTTGTGTAAATAACAATGTTTGACGCTTAACAGTCCGACGGGCCGCGGGCCGCAGTTCAACTGGTTAAAGGAGTTTTTAGGACCATTAAAAAAATACCATTAATAATAAATATATAAATAATATCAAGACTGTTGTGTGAGCATAATTATCAGATGCTACGGCATTTCTTTGTCAAAGTGAGGGAGGGAGGATATTTCAGGATGAAACGTGGCTAACAGCCACTGTCAGTGGGTCAGTGGGTCACACTGTATAGTCTCTCTCTCTCTCTCTCTCTCGCTCCGTCTTTCACTGATAAATGTTCATATAAACAATGATGCAGACGGTGCCGGCACCTGATTGACTCCATTCTTCCCAAATGACTGTGATTATAATATACTCTGAAAGGTGGCAAAACCTTCAAAAGGTTATGACAGAGGTTGGCTTAAGAGGGAAACTGCTGACAGTTAAAGTCAACCTATTTGAATTAAAGCTGGTGATATTATCGTATTTACAGTGACTGCAGTTCAGACAGTGCTAAATATATCAAAGCATATGAGAACAAATATTATAAAAACATGTATCTGGTCTTGTGGTGTGTGTAAGCTCATATGTGTCAGGCTGATGTTAGAACAATAATTGTTGTGTAGTAGTAAGTAGTGGTTTAGTGTATGAATGTGTGTAAGAGGAAGGCGTTTGTGTGTCGGGGCAGTGTAAAGTGACTTCGAGGTCACTGCAGCGACAATTAATGTGCAAATGGATGTAACAAATGTGACCTCTGACCTCCGCAAACAGCAACAGTCTGGAAATGAACACAGGCTTCCTGTCGCCACCCTGGTGAGGAGGAAATGTAGGAAACAGAGTTTACACACACACACACATGAATACACAACTGTATGTATGAGACACTTTCTACACCTGCTGTGAGGCCCAGGATGTCAGACCACCGCTCACAGATTAGAAAGTTGACATCCAGCTAAGAGTTGACTGCTCCTCAGTACAAACACCTCAGAGTTCCTATGATATGTATTAATTATAAATAACATATATATATTATTCTAACTGATATTATTCTATTACTGGATCATTATTATTGATCCATTTATTTAATATTTACATGTAAATGGGACTTACAATGTCTCAGTTGTTCAAGGTAGAGCTAACTGTTTCACGCAGCATTGAGTATAATCTGTGATATTATATGTTATATATGATGTATTATATGATGATTATATGTCTTGTGTGTATAATCTTAAATTCAAACTAGCTACTGCAGCTGTAGCAGATAAATTGTGGGTAGTAAAAAGTACTGTATTTCCCTCCAAAATGTAGTGGAGCAGAGGTATCCAGGAACATGAATTAAACAGTATAAGTACCTTACATTTGTATATTTACCTGTATTCGATATATTTGTAAATGTAATCTGGATTTTTTATATTGCTTTCAAGGACTGGTTTTCATATTTCAGTTTAATTACTCTTTGAAACAGAAACACTCTGCTCTATTGGACATATGGAAAACAATAGAGGTAAAAGGTGATGAAGCAATGATTGGTTTGTCATTAGGGAACAGTTTTACACAACACATATTTACACATTGCAAAGGAAATAGATTGTGGTGATGGTTTCTTGATGATCATTAATTTAGGATATTCTGAGTTTACATAATAATCATTAGTTCATAAAACATTCTTTTGAAGCTGTTGTTGGATCAAATTGAATTATTGTACTTTAATTCACAAGAAATCTTTAAAAAGTGAAGTGGACTCTGCTCTGTCCTACAGCGACATCTTGCGTCGTCAGCGGTGAACTTCATCCATCCTGAGCGCATGGTGTACTTACTGGTTGGAAACGAATGCAGCGACCCCAGCTGGCGGAGCTCGGTGCTGCACTGACTAACACTCAGTGAACGAAGGTGAAAGAGGCGTGTGTCGCTCCCGCAGCATCGACCTCATTTGGCCGAGAACAACCCCAGTGTGTGTCGGTGGTCCTAACAACAGGTACAGGGAGACGGCGACAACTCTGCTAACGGTGCATCACGTCCGGATTTCATGCTTGTGGCTAGAAACGAGTTAAACGCGTTGTTTCCTTCGCCTCTGCAGACACGCTAAGCTAGGCTAGGCTAGGCTAACAGCAGCAGCAGCAACATAGCTACATGCTCAACCAGGCCGTCGTGCTAACAAACTCAACCATAACTTTGAAAACACTCGTTCCGCCTCCTGTCCGGCTGCAACAGCGACAACACTCCGCTTTAAACGCAGCATTTAACAACACATGCACGACGCTAAAGTGCGATTAGCTTCACACAGTCGGCGTGAGAGCATTAGCTGCGTTAGCTCTTTAGCCCGAGGTGGTTTGGCTGGTGCTGTTAACAGCTCAGTCAAAAGATGGTAGCGATAAGTCGAATTGAACATTTGTTCCTGTGCTGCAGCAACAGAGGGGGTTTAGTTATAGTAAAAACAACCAGTCTGACAAAATGATAAGAATTGTTTTTAATACGAATATTGACAGCAAATGCTAAGTATCATTAGATTGAATTATTGTCATCCTTTTGGTTTTGGTATCAACATGTGTGCAACATTAATTCGGATATGCTACAGTCACGGGAAGTTTAACATTTTTGGGACTAACAAGTGAATAACATACATCATTTTACTTATGATCAGCCAGTTTTTCAAATAATATCAGTTATAACCTTTGACCCAGAAGGAAATTTTGTATATTTGTTTATTCAAATATTTAAAAGGCATTTGTCTCCATATCTGTGACAACTGTGAAAATCACATGAAGTTCTCGGGTTAACCTTTTATTTCCCTGGACTTTATATTTACAAAAAATGAATATGCGACTTTAGGTTTTGAGCATTACCTCTAGAATAAATCAGACTATCGTGGTTTATATTATTCGTTCGCACAAAATAGCCTCATCGTATTAATACCAGATGGGAATTATTTTAAAATTTTAACACTATACCATTAAAATGCTCCATTCCATGTAGGACTGCATGATGCACAATAGATAACTTCCATCAATTTTCAGTCCTGCTCCAAAAACAACAGTGGGGATTGTTTTTTTCTTCATGACCAGGATTTGTAGAAATTCTCACACAGCAATAAACAATAACAGGTTTTTTGTGTCACTGAACAAGTATTTAAGTGCAGGATTTTCTCAGAAAAACTCTGTCCGTGTCGTATATTCATAAGAAAGTTGTTGTGCACCTGTTTTCTGTCCCTTCTGTAGTTCTATCTCTGTATTTGATTCCCCTCACACCATTGTATGCTTTCTCTTTCTCTCTTCTCTATGTGTCCTTCTTCCCTCTTTGCCCTTCTGCAGCAGCCGTGCCCCGCCGCGCCCCCACCGCCAGCGGTGCCGTCATGTGGCAAGAGGCCCGCAAACACGAGCGCAAGCTCCGTGGTATGATGGTGGACTACAAACGCCGAGGAGAGCGCCGACGAGAATACTACGAGAAGATCGTAAGACACTTTGTCACCTAGCTGAGCTACATGTCTGTGAAGTTTCTGAGTCATGAACTTCAGAAGTTGTACAAGTGAATGTAGGCAACTGGACTTGCTTGTTATTCTTGAAGACGTTTCACCTCTTGTCCAAGAGGCTTCTTCAGCTCTAACTGACTAATGGGACTCTTCAGGTATTTGACCTCTGTGGGTCTGTACCTGTGTGAGAGTTGTTATGTTAAGCAGGCAGGTTGTTGAACCCCCCCGTTCAGTCACCTGCCAGGTAAACACAACGACTCGGCTGAGAGGTGAAAACAAATTCTGAAGCTAACTGAGCTACTTACACAGAAATGGTTAAACATTATTTCTGGTGCACTGAAGTATGATATTTGTCACTCCTTTGTCTTTTAATGGCCTCTTGTTCTGTCTCAATAGAAAAAAGATCCTGCTCAGTTTCTCCAGGTCCATGGTCGAGCCTACAAGATCCATCTGGATCCTGCTGTGGCATTAGCTGCTGAGAGCCCCATCAACATGTGAGGAAACACACTCATACAACCAACAAGCACTTTATCAGGAACACCAGTAGACCGTTTCATTCAGGCAATAATCCTTCAATGAATGTTTACATCAGAATGAAGGAAAAATGTGATCTCAGTAACTTTGACCATGGTGTGATTGTTAGTGCCAGACCAGCTGATTTGATTGTTTCTGAAAATACTAAGTTCAGTCCAAATGGTAAAAAAAACAAAACGAAACCATTCAATGGGCAGCACTTCTGTGGACAGCAGTGTCGCAGCCTGAATGTGCAGCTGACAAATCTGCAGAAAATATCTGATGCAATCATGTCAACATGGAGCAGAATCTCAAATAAATGTTTCTAACATCTTGTGCAATCCATGCCACAATGAACTGAGGCTGTTCTGACAGAGGCCCTGCCCACACACATCACACATCGTGCTGTTGGGATCTTAACTGTTCACACCTCCTATCTGTTCTGTTGTTTAAAGGATGCCATGGCAAGGAGATGCCAACAATATGATTGACAGGTTTGATGTAAGAGCTCATCTGGACTACATCCCCACCTACACACCTCCTCTGCTCAGCACTTCGTAAGTCCTTCAATTACATGGAGCCACATTTATCCCAGCGTCTATGTAGTGTGAATATTTTATGATATTACATTTGCCTCACTATCACACTGCATTTGTGGGAACATTCATGTGTTCTCCAGTTTTACTAGGCCCCTTGACAGTATGGATTTTTTCTCACTGCCAATTATACCTGCCTCAGGCAGTGGAGCTGTCATAAACACTCCTGTAATGTTCACCAGCAAAAAACAGACATGATCGCTCTAGCTGTTTGCCTTTCCTACATGCACAGCACCCGTGAGGTTCTCTGCGCAGACATGTTCACAACAGCAACAAATCCTCCACTTTATCCCGTCGTTCTTTGTCTACTCTTTATTATGCAGCACCCCAGAGCAGGAGATGGAGGAGAGGAAGTGTAACTATGAGCGCTACAGAGGCCTCGTGCAGAACGACTTCGCAAACAGTGAGTATCACAAACCTGAGAGTTGAAGTTCTTTCAAGAGAAAATTTCACGTCACTCTCGGAAAATAAAACAATTCAATACAAAAATTTCACACACAAACAGGGTTGTTTATGTGTTATTTATGTACTATAGTAGTGTGCGAGCCGGTCCCTCGGTGGCTGTAGTTTGTGTTGCCCTCTTTAAATCCCTGCTGTTCTCCTACAGTCTCTGAGGAGCAATGTTTATATCAGATCTACTTGGATGAACTCTACGGCGGCCTGCAGAAACCAAATGAGGACGAGAAGAAAAAGTAGGTCATTTAAAGTTCCAGCTTCATCCACACATAAAATATACATATGTGATAATCACAGTTTGTTTGCCCACTGGAGCATTTACAGCCATTTGTAATGATAAATTGTTCTTTTTGTGTAGGCTAGCTGAGAAAAAGGCCACCATCGGATACACTTATGAAGACAGCACTGTGGCAGAGCCTGACCCCCAGTCAGACAAAGATGAAGAGAACTCCGAGAACAGTGAATCGGAAGAGGATGAGGGAATCCCAGATATTGGTGAGGAAATGACTTTTGATACTAATGATATTTGCATGTTTAGAAAATACATATACCCATAACAAACAATAACAAGCCAAGCAGAAATTTGCACTGAGGTATGACAACAATTTCCAGATTTTTAGTCTTTATCAAAAATAAAGAATTGCGAATATAAGCAACTTGAGGTTTGCCTCTTTCGGCCAGGTGTTGTAATTTTTGCTTATATATTTTTATTAAACCTTCTTACCTGCAGTGAACCGACGACCTGTTCTAAAAAAATCAAAGTAGAAGTGTTAGATTTATTTTAACACGTCAATGTTTTTGTGCAGATGTGGAGGTTGATGTTGATGAGCTGAACCAGGAGCAGGAGTTGGACCTGAACAAGATGGCGACACCATATGGAATGGCTGAAGGAGACTTTGTCAGGTAACAAGTGATTTTATCATCATAGGTGGAATCTAACCTTTTTATGGAACTTAATGTTTTCAGGAATAAACACTAGATTAATTGATAGTTTACATTTTCTCATATTGAACAATATGACTGTTTTCATGTGCATCGTTGTTCTATTTAGATTTAATTTTTGACTTGTAAGTGTTTCTATTAAACACTGTTGATAGAAAGATTTATAATTTTAATGCTGTGAATTTGTTGCCTTCAGGATGTTGAGGAAAGACAAGGAGGAAGTGGAGGCCATCAAACATGCCAAGGCTCTGGAGGCTGAGAAGGCCATGTACTCTGTAAGATAACATCTATTGAATTGGTTTTGTCACGCACATCATTTTACAACTTTGCAATGTATATATAGCTGTTTTTCAGACATGACCTCCGTGTATAAACCCAGAGAATTGGCTATAAAACTTTACCCGCAGTTTGCCTTTCACACATGTACAACACAGCGGGGGGGGGGTTCTCTGCACAGACGCGTTCACAACATCATCAAACTGCTGTGTTCACACATCCACTTGTCCTGGATTTCTACGGACTTTATACTAGAAGGCCAGGCTGATCAAGTCTGCTGCGGGGCGTCTCACTCTGACATTTGCATTCACACATACACTTCTTCTGGAGAAAATACGGTGAAACTGCAGAGTTCAGTGCTTGTCTGAAAGCAGCTTTTGTGTGATCATCGCAGGGCCGGCGCTCTCGCAGACAAAGGAGAGAGTTCAGAGAGAAGAGGCTAAAAGGTCGACAGATCAGTCCACCAAGGTAAATTTGTTGTGTTTTTTTCCTCTTTAAAAATCCACATTTAATAATTTAACTTATTGTTAAATAATTGTTTACCTCTTGTCTGCATCCTCCTGGATTTCAGCTACGCCAGGAGAGACAGCCCAACATATGATCCCTATAAACGGTGAGTTAACTCACTGTTCATCTGTGTCCCTCTTAATTTTTTTAGCCTTTTTCGGTGCATGTTGTAACATTATTTTCCCTATTTTATTTTTAGACCAGAGTCAGAATCCAGCTCTGAGTCGCGGTCACGTTCCAAGTCTCCTGGCCCAGAGAAAATCACCTTTATCACCAGCTTTGGAGGCAGCGACGAGGAAGCTGCAGCAGCAACTCAAACGCCCGCTCCTCACTCTGGCCACCCCCCCTCCAACTTGCAGCACCCCGCAGGTCATAGCAGGGGCTCCCGGTCGGTAACTTTCCCTCTCCCTGGCTTTTCATTGGTTATTTCCTCATGCACAGTCATTATGTCCGAATGCTGATTGATTTTCTTTGGGGGGGTCGGTGAGGCAGATCCGTTTTTAATCAAATAAAATACCAGTTCAAATAAGACCTTTTCTTCTACCGTGCATGTGCAGAGACAGACAGTGTGATCAGGGAGTTTATGATTCTATGCGTGTTTAATATTATGACATAATACAGAAAGCTGCGATTTTTTTTTTATGCCTCTAATGACCCTGAAATAGTAAGCTCCCAAGAAAACTGAACATTTCTTGATAGACTAGGTGCTAGGCTGGTGTTGTTACTAAAGCCCTGTCTCTGTTTGTCCAGGAGACGAAGGTCATCATCCAGTCGCTCCCCCTCCTCCTCCTCCCGCTCCTCATCTCGGTCTTCCTCACGTTCATCTTTCCGTTCGCGCCGAGCCCGACGGGGACGTGGGGCGAGGGATGGGCGTCGCTCCAGAAGCCAGTCGCGATCAAGACGCCGTTCAAGATCTCACTCCAGAAGTAGAGGAGGAAATGGTGGAGCCGTATCCTGGAGGAGACGTGACCGGACAAGATCACGGTCTAACGACCGAGAGAGAGACAGGGAGAGAGACAGGGATAGGAGACGATACCCAGCACGCAGGCGAACAAGGTAAAACTCCTCATTGACCATCCACCAGACTATAGTTTAGTATTTTACTGATTGGCATGTTTGAGACATGGTCTCATCTTTTTTTTTGTCAGGTCCCGTTCCAGCTCACGGCAGGGGGGCAGTACCCGGCGAGGTGGCCGGAACAGTGGAGACCACCGGCGGGTAGACAGTGGCAGCCGCAGCCCCTCTCAGTCCCCTGGCAACCACAGTCCCTCCCCTGCTCACAGAGGGGCCCAGCCCTCTACCACCTTTATCGCTGACAAGCTAAGAAAGTAAGAAGAACGTTAATGCCAACAAACATGAATCTGCACCAACACGTGGAAATGTAGAAGAATTACCTTTAGTTTTGACTCAGACCTTCGGTGGAGTCACACATATGCCTTGTGTTAATACTTATCTGTGGGCGTGCCCGGCGTTCGATGCTGGTGCGTTTGTCATTACAACATGGATGATAGTTTTATGTGTGGGACAATGATGATAAACAAATATACAACTAGACTTGTCTTACTGACAAATTTGTCTTTGTTCCAAAAAGTATTAAAATACAAATCACCTATGACAGAACTTTGCCCAAGTTGACTTTACTTAATGAGTCGTGAAACAGAAAAGCTGGGATATAGACGGTGAAGGGCTTCGTTCAAAACTAAAACATAAAGTTGTTTATTTAATTTCTTTCCCTTGCATATCAGGGTTCGTCACAATTTTTGATGATTCTTAAGGATTGTTTGACTCCAACGTTGTTTAACAATATAAGCTATTCTGCACCTCAGCCATGACGCAGTTAATCTCTAATAAATCTTCTCTCAGCAGTGCAATACCATGAAGCCAGAAACAGCCTCTGTATTGATATCTCTTCTCTTTAATGCCTAGTCATGCTTTTAAAGCCTCATTCAGCCTTCAGCATTAGGACGTGTTCGAAAGTTGTTTGGATATAAATCACTTGATTTATATGCCCTCATCACATAGAATTGTGTTCTATCTCCCTCTCCTCTCTCCAGGCCTGATACTGCGAGTGGTAAAGAGACGGGAGCTGCCAAAGTCAGTAAGAATTTGATCTAGCTGGGTTTTCTTGCTAAAGCCTACGCCTCCCTCATCCCTGACAGGCTGACATGGTTGTCCACCATACTGGGATATAAAAGCCATTGTTGCCCTCAGAGAAAAAAAAATGATTTGATTTTCTTGTTTTTTTTCTTCCCCCTTCCCCCCACCTCAAAACTGGACATGCACTGCAGTAAAAGCCCCACATCTACTTTGAAATTTCCAGTGCAGTATTCCTGCTGACATAAATGACTGAATTAATGCTGCCATCCCTGAATCGAGTGAACATGTAGACTGTGGAGCTGTTTATTGTCCTGATTGTGCTTTAAGTGGTGCTTTGTCTTATATCTGTTCATAGCCTCAAATGCATACTCGCACATCAGAGGCCCTTTTCTCTTATTGACCATATGTCTTGGAATGAATGAATATTGGCCAATTTATCATTTCTCACACTCTTTAATTATACTTTTTATTTAGCTATATCAAGGGTTGTTTTAACAAACAGATTTAACTCTGGATAAACGTTAAAGGAAACTTTGGACGTTTTGGTAAATATACTTGTCTTGACAATTTAAGTTTAAAATGATTGACACTTCTCACTCGAAACGCTCAGCATCTACATGGCTAAAGGGGAAGGAGCAGCAATGTGTTTTCAAACTTGTGGCTGGGGAAGGAGGGCGCACTGGGGGGGCGGCACTGATTGCAGCGTAATGTCCATGATGCATGGCGGGGGGGGGGGGGCACTAGTCACTGGCCAATGCACATTTTTGACAGGCGGGTTGTCATTTCCAGTGTGTGCAAAACATGTTTGATCTTGGACTACGTCGTATGTATTCACGTGCATAAACGTACCGACTGAAATATCCAGTATGAGATCCAGCAAGTCTTCTTATCTCATTGAGTCAAAATGTCAAATTATTCCTTCAGCATTAACTTTCACATTTATGTGTTCTATTCTCTAACATTCTGGATCATTCGTTGTCCTGAACTGGCTTCTCTTCTCCTCTGAAAGGAAATAACCTGCTCTTCTGTTAAATTTGCCTGCAGTGTTGTTACCTGCAGCTTTTCTTGCCTGGCCAGGTTTTAACAGGGTGTGTCAGTGACTAAATGCCACTTGCGCCACATGAATTCTGTTAATGTCAACGGGCCTGAACGTTTTCACCATTTCACTTTCCAACCACCTCTTCTTCGACTGTCCTCGTCCCCCTCTCTCTGACTGTGTCCCTACATATATATTTGTGTAAAGGTTCATGTGGCTGGATCCGGGTCTGCTTCTAAACAATCCTGCAGCAGCAGTACACACACACACACACACACACACACACACACACACACACACACACACACACACACACACACACACAAGCTTGTGATCTCACACTAAACCTGTTTAACAAACGTCACATGAAATGAATTTATCTTTGGCTTTTCTCTCTCCACTACTAACTGTACATAAAGGTGATATCAGCGATATTTTGTATCACAAGGTACACTCAATATTACACACACACACACTTTTTGTCACGCTGTGAGAGGATGTGCTAACACTTTTATCACCTGCAGCCCAAGATGACGCCACAGGAGCGACTGAAGCTACGAATGCAGAAGGCGCTCACCAGGCAGTGTGAGTACAATTGAGCAGAGTGTGTGTGTTTATGGATTGTGCATAAGTTAAGAAACAGTACAGTTTCAGATTTCAAGTTTAATCAAGTTAATTTTTTTGGTTTTCTTTCCTTCTCGATTCATGTGTATTTTTCTGTGTTGCAGCCAAGGCGGATAAAAAAGCTGCTCAGGTTAAGGTCCAGCAGCAGGAGAACAAGCGTCAGGTGTGTGTGTGTGTGTGTGTGTGTGTGTGTGTGTGTGTGTGTGTGTGTGTGTGTGTGTGTGTGTGTGTGTGTGTGTGTGTGTGTGTGTGTGTGTGTGTGTGTGTGTGTGTTTGCGCGCTTGCTTCACATTTCGGTGAAAGCAGGGACTCTATTATCCTTTCTGTCCTTTCATTGTTCTGTTTGTTTTACAGGAGCGAGAAGGAGAATTAAGAGCCATGGCACGCAAAATACGCATGAAGTAAGGTTCCGTGTGTGTGTATGTCTTTCGGGGTGGGGGGGGGTTATTGTGTTTAGTAATTGTGTGTTATTTGCCACTGTCTGATCCAGCGGTTCTGATTTTAGGGAGCGTGAGCGCCGTGAGAAAGAGAGAGATGAATGGGAAAGACAGTACGGGAGACAAAGCCACTCGCCTTCTCCTTCCAAATATGGTGAGAGATTAATTGTCTGATCAGCAACAACCA
This sequence comes from Verasper variegatus, assembly GCA_026259375.1. Lineage (NCBI taxonomy): Eukaryota > Metazoa > Chordata > Actinopteri > Pleuronectiformes > Pleuronectidae > Verasper > Verasper variegatus. The sequence goes on from CM048047.1 coordinate 16,120,777, forward strand.
TATGGATCGAAAATATTAGTACTACTTTGGTTTAGGTTTGTGAATATGCAGTGTTTATTGTGTGAGCACTGCTGAGTACTCAAACAGAGGAATCCAGAATTTTTAATCAACTCAGCGTCTGTCTGATTCGCTGGAGTCAGTTTCTACTCAAACAGTTTTATAGGCTTTAAAATGTTCTGCTGTTCCTGCTGTTTTGATCACGTGTCTGTGTCTTCTGTCCCTCAGGCCGAGAACACAACTCGCACAGAAGGTATGTGAGAAGCCACAAGAATCTGCACAGCTCAAACGAATCAGAATGAATTTTGTGGTTTTTTATATTTTCATATTAATGCACAAACATTATCCCAAAGGCTGTGTGAGAATTAAGTTGGAAAAAAAGCACCAAAAAAAATTCACGTTCAAGTTAATATCTAAAACTAGAACCCTCTGCCAAGGCCCAACAGTCCCCTTAAATTCAATCAAGCTGCACCACATTTCACACAATCATGGGATATCAGTTAACAGGCTGTTATCAAGATCTATGAATTAAATGCCCCCACTGATGTTAAAGAACAAATGTCCTGGATATGCCCCCTAATCCAGATCCACCCCAAAATGTAAAGGGTTCTTCTTGGCAGTTAAAAGTTTCAAGAAAATCAGCTCAGTAGTTTTTGTGACATTCAGACTCAGACTTATACTGTAAACTTATTCGTTTTATTGATAGTTTTCCCATAATATCCCAAATGAATACCATTTTGAACCACAATACAGTACTTTCCTTTTCTTATATATGGGTTCTTGTTTAGACATGTTGACAACTTGACAACTAATCTTAGTTTTTGATTATGTTAAATGTGTATTTAAATGAATAATGTTCGTTAAAAGTTGAAGAAATAAATATTTATTTTCTAATGCTTTTTAGTTAGCAGAACACATAAGCTGCTTTTCAGATATGCACTGAACTCTGTACATTTTCCTGAAATTTCCCAGAGAAATGTCCAAGCTCATGTGAGAATACAGTCAAATTCACAGCTAGTTCCTCAAGCGAGTGGGCTCGTTGACATTTCTAAAACGCGATAGACGCAGAAAAAGCGTCAACTTGGAAAGACTTCAGGCTTTACCAAACACTTAACTTTTATCTGTGTATGTATCAATCATATGGTACTTAGAGATTTCCATATAATATGTTATTGTTGGTGGTTTATACTCAGGTTCGCCCTTCAGCATTATTTTCTTTCTTTTCATTTCACCAGGAGGTCACGGTCTCGATCGAGGAGTCCTCCCTACAGATACTGAGCTCGCAGACACACACACACACACACGCACTGTACAATAATAAGTTGTGGGGAGAAGATGGGAACAGATGAAACGATAAATCTCAACCTCTGATACTGTCAGAGGGTAAAACATTGATCTGATACCTTAGTTTCACTGATCGCACAGCTGATTGGATCCGCCGAGCTGACTTTGATCTGCCATTTTCCGTTTTGCTTCATCTTGTAAAGAATCATGTTATTAAATGAGTTTCTTCTCCTCGGCATGCTCCTATTTTCTCTTTTCTGCCTGAACACGTGTCGCTGTGGACGGATCCGCAGACATTTGCATTTCTTTAAAGTGTATGATACGAAGCAATACCTAAACCTTCACCTCGCATCACCTTCCTCATGTCAGTGTTTCCACCCACGTTTTACTTTTTCTAAACAAGTCTCAAGAAAGAAAAGATGTACAGGATATTTATACACATCCATGTGAAACTTGTTAATGCATTTATTAAACCAATCGACTGCTCTTTTTATACTCTGCCCTCTTATCAACTGGTTAAATAACAGTAACAACTTTTTTTTCTCAGTGATGGGGAATATTAAATACAGATCAGAAAATAAAACCAACTATGAAACTATTTGCTTATTTGTTTTTATTCCTATAGTGAATAGTTTACACACAAATATTAAATTTAGAAAGGAGGATTGTGTCTGTTTGGAAATGTGTCAAAAAAAGAAAAATCCCTCCACTTTTGCTGTGGAAAAAAATACAATAATGCACCTATGTGTCGCAGCACTTTTTTTTAAACTTTGCCACAAGACTTTGTATTTTTTACAAAGCAAGTGTACTTTATTGTTGTTTTTTAAAATCTGAATATTACATTTATTTCTGTCCCACATCCAGTACCTTTTGATATTTCAGCAAATGTTGACAGCAAATTTTACTGCAGTTATACCAGATGGGATGAACACAAAGTTTCCAAACTTCACTCTGCACTATAGACTGGTTTTATGAAAAAGCTCTGCACACAAACCATAAAAAGCGACCAAACTGTTGGAGGACTCATTAATGACGAGGTGTCATTCTGAAGTAGCTCCGAAGCATCAACACAGACCAAACAAACAGGCTGCTTTAAAACGGGCATTAAGGTTATTGAAAGATTTGTATTATCATCCACATATTGTGCCAAGCCTCAAACAGGCTTCCATAACTGTTATTTAGAAACCGAATAAGAACAAAAAGGAAAGAACCCAGAGAAGCAACATCAATAACACAAATGAAACCAAAAAAAAATCATCCTTTTTCACAACATTTAGAAACAAAGACAGACAACTCATGAGCATCAAAATTAAACAACCAATCCATTCTGTCATCAGTGTCTCAGAATAGATTTGATGTACTAACTTGTCACAGAGGGTTGCAGTTGGTTGGTCTTGTCAGTAGGTGTCGACAGATCTCAGTGTTAAAGCTGAAGGTGTTTCACTGCAGCCTCTGTGTCACTGTTGATGTTTAGTTTTCCTTTTTCTGTGTTTTTATAACAGTCACAGCTGCTCAGTGCGAAAAGGAGAAATGAGTTCTGCTCTGGTTCCGGTTTGGTTTCACCTGTAGTGAAGCCGCAGGGAGGAGGAACTACACGTTTCTACTGTCAGATGTGATTGAGACAGTGAAATCCTGGTACTCACCCAGATAACTCTGTGAGTGTGTGTGAGAGAGAGAGAGAGAGAGAGAGAGAGAGAGAGAGAGAGTTTGTGTGAGAGACACTATGTGTGTGTGTGTGTGTGTGAGAGAGAGAGAGAGCGAGAGAGTGAGTTTGTGTGAGAGACACTGTGTGTGTGTGTGTGTGTGTGTGTGTGTGTGAGAGCGAGAGACACACTGTGTGTGTGTGTGTGTGTGTGTGTGAGTGTGTGAGAGAGTGAGTGTGTGTGTGTGTGTGAGAGACACTGTGTGTGTGGTGAGAGAGAGAGACTGACTGTGTGTACGTGTTTGTGTGTGTGAGAGAGAGAGAGAGAGAGAGAGAGAGAGAATGTGTGTGTGTGTGTGTGTGTGTGTGTGTGTGTGTGTGTGTGTGTGTGTGTGTGTGTGTGTGTGTGTGTGAGCGAGCGAGCGAGAGAGACAATGTGTGTTTGTGTGAGAGACACTGTGTGTGTGTGTGTGTGTGAGTGTGAGAGATAGACTGACCGTTTGTGTGTGTGTGAGTGTGAGAGAGAGAGAATGACCGTTTGTGTGTGTGTGAGTGTGAGAGAGAGACTGACCGTTTGTGTGTGTGTGAGTGTGAGAGAGAGACTGACCGTTTGTGTGTGTGTGAGTGTGAGTGTGAGTGTGAGAGAGAGAGAGAGAGAGAGAGAGAGAGAGAGAGAGAGAGAGAGAGAGAGAGAGAGAGAGAGAGAGAGAATGTGTGTGGGTGTGTGTGTGAGTGAGTGAAGGTAAAAAGTGATGGAGAGCGTGTTACTCGAGGAGGGCGGGGTCAGGGTCGGAGGGGCGGGCGGTGCTTCCTCTCGCCCCCTCCTGCCCTCTCCGCTCTGCTGCCGGGGAAGAAGTGTGAACTTGAACGCCGCCTTCACCGCTCAGTGCGAGTCCAGGCAGAGGCCACAGCGTCTCAGCAGCGGGTCCGCGTCGCTTTCTGTCACAACTTTCTTTTCCCCCGGAGAAGCAGCAGCGGGGACAGCCGGGTTCGGGTGCCGGGTCGCGGGGGTTCGAGAGCGTGTTAGTTTGCGCTGTGAGACCCAGGAAGGTGCCAAAGGCGCAGCGCTCGACGCGATGTCCAGGCGCAAACTTGGAAGCAGACCGCAGCACCTGAGTGTGTTTCAAGGTAAGAGATGTGCGGCCACGCTGAGACTCCTGGACGTGGGGGGGGGGGTCTTTCCTTTTTCTAGGGGCAAATCTAAAATAAATGTGTTTTATAGCTTGTTTTACGCGCGTGGTTTTGGATGCGCACTGGCACCGATCATCACATTTCACGAGAGATGGAACATGATGTTATTTGAATTTGATCACTTCTGACTGGGTTCATAAAGTACTTGTGTGTGTTTACATTGACCACATCCAAACCAGTACGGCTGTTTTTTTTAAATCCAACACGAGCACTTGGGTAAATGTTTGTGTTAGAGCTTATAATGTTCCCGTCGTGTTTGTCCTGATGTGCACTTTGGCTGCAGTCGTGCTCATAGAGGACGGACCGGTTTATTGGCACGCTGCTCTCTGAGGCTACAGGTCCGAACATGATGATTAATGTCTGTAGGTTGCACCATGATCAAGTTTGGACTCTGGGACATTTCTCTTTCCTCTGTTTCACTTTTCTTAGGACACATCATCGTCCTTAAAGCTTAACTTTGAGCTGAAGCCATCTTCTTTTACACCCTGACACACTTTTGAAAAAATGTGGGTCAGGTAAATACGATAACACGTAAACAACATGTTACGTTTCTGATCAAATGGGTCAAACACAGACATGATGTGAAACGTGATGACGGAAAGGAAAAAGAAGAAACTCACACACACACACACACACACACACACTGTTTTTTACAGTTGAGACCAGTGGTGCGTGTCTGGTGTGACCACAGGCCCTGACTCAATCCTCTCTCTCTCTCTCTCTCTCTCTCTCTCTCTCTCTCTCTCTCTCTCTCTCTCTCTCTCTCTCTCTCTCTTTCTTTCTTTCTTTCTCTGTGTGTGTGTGTGTGTGCGCGCGCGCGCGTGTGTGACCGCGCCTTGCAAGTCTGCACAAACAGCGCACCACTGAAACAGGAAAGGTGACATTTCTGAGTAACAACTGGCGAGATCCGACTTCAGACTGTACTGTCTGTACCTGTCCTGTGCACTAGCCGGCCTAGCCCTGGCAGGTGGCTCCGGTCCAGGCATCAAGGTGTGCCCATGGTTGAGCAAGACCACTGACCCCTCCTCCCCTTCTTCCTCTTCCTCAAAGAGCCAGAGGTATATAGCTTTCTCTTGTGACATACATCCAAAGTTTCACAGGCTCCCAAATAAAAGGTTTGCATCTGTCTGCAGATTTGCACAAACCTCAAGAGATGTGTCAGGTTGTTGAACCAGTTGAGCTGTCCTGTATGTTTGTGACCTATAAAAGAAAACAGCCACTGGGCCGCTCTTATCTCAAACACCTCCAGTGGCTTTTTTTTCTCTTTTTTTCTCTTGCAATCAACTTCCTGTTGAGAAACCCTTGCTCCTGCCGCCTGCCTACGTCTGAGGGGCCATCGTGTTATGAGTGAAGCCTCATCAAAGTTTGGATTCATTTGGAGTCATTTGACTCAGCAGAACACTGTGTGTGTGTGTGTGTGTGTGTGTGTGTGTGTGTGTGTGTGTGTGTGTGTGTGTGTGTGTGTGTGTGTGTGTGTGTGTGTGTGTGTGTGTGTGTGTGTGTGTGTGTTCTGCTGAGATGGACAGTTGTGTTTTCTGACAGCAGCCTCAGTCAGAGCGAGCAGATCTGATGGGTTGGTTAAAGGAAGTGGTCAGTATTGGCTGAGCAGATTGGCCTCATTGCTTTTAGTGCTTACAACTGAAAGTAGCACTTTCTATCACCACGCCTGCTTTGTTTGTTCCACTGAGGTCTAACAGCCACTTGTGCCACTTTCTGTTGAAGTCTGGCTTCTTCAGTTTGTAAGAACATGGTTAAAAAAATGGTCCTGAGCAGAAATCCAGATTATCTGGGACTCTTGGGAACGTGGATCAGAATATGGCGGCAGTGTTAGTACATTCAGGTGTTTTAATGGGAGAATGTGGGAAGTTTGATTTAAAGGAAAATAAATGTAATGTATAATGTGTCACTTCTTCTTTCTTGTTTGGACACATGTGTCCAAACCCCCCTCTATTGTAAACCCCCCCCCATGGATTTACAATAGAGGCCTTACACCCCAGTTGTAGATTCAATTGTGAAACAGGCACTGATTGACAAACTAGTGCTGTGACAGATTATTATTTTCCAGATTCATTTTATGATCAAGAAAACTTGATTCCAGGGTCCAAGGTGTCATCTTCAAATGTCTTATTTTGTCTGATCAGTCGTAGAAAACCCAAATATATTCACTCTCTTGTCACCAGAGACTAAGAAAACAACATAAGATTCAAATTTAAGAAAAGTGACTCAAATGATACATTTTGGGCAAATGGGCATCTTCTTGTTTCAGCTTCATTAACACATTCAGATGTTTTTCTCTTTCATATACTAAAGGGGAGCTATGACCATATCTCTGTAATCGACTGTACTTGTAATCTTGATGACCCCAATAACAGAGATTTCTCCCCTCCTCTGCCCGTCATGTTTCTCAGATGCTGTCATGGCGGATGGCACCGGCTCACCAGAAGACCCTATTCCTCCTCCTCCTCCTCCTCCTCCTCCACAGGTCCAAGCCCCCAATGACGGCCGCGACCTCCTGACCTGCGGCAAGTGCAGCCAGGCCTTCCCCCTTGCCCACATCCTGGCATTCATCCAGCATAAGCAAGGCGGCTGCCGCTTCCGAAGCCAAACCCCAAACGCCACCACCACGCCCCCCTCACCTGCCAACCAAACACAGCAGCGCATCGCCAACGCCAAGCTGGGGCCGGGCTTCATAGAGCTGAGGAGAGGGGCGGCCGGGGACCAAGTCTGGGGGGAGGAGCCTGGTGTGAAGGCGGAACCCAGCAAAGCAGGTGAGCACTCGGAGAGAGAACCAGTAAAAGAGGGCAGGTTGCTAATTGGTGACTCTGTATTTCTGTTTTGTTTTGTTGTTTTTTTTCCTTTCAACCGTCCCCCTCTTCATTTAACAACTGCTACCTCTCCCCCCCCCCGGAGTCCAGCTCATTAGCTAGCCGTTGCCATTAGCAGACCTACGTGAGTTAGTGACGCACAGGCTAATTGTGTGGAGAGGATCGGAGTCAGGAGCGTTTGGAGTGCACTGGGGTCCCCTGAGGGCCCCACACTGAGCACCTGAGCTCCAGAGCTGCTTCCCATCTCCCTGACTGTCAGTCTCTGAGGTGAAGGGGCCACGTAAACATGTTTCTCTGTCGCCCTGCCGAGCGCTGGACAACAGAGGCCTGATGCCACGTTTCTCTCAGAACCAGCACTGCAGCATGTTCCAGTCTTTATAAAACCATCTGCTGTCTTTTGAAGTCGTGGCTGCTGTGTGAAACGGTCATGTGTTCGTGCAGCGCTGCTCGCCATCATGACACTGTAATGCAGGACGTTGCATCATGTGCGGCTCCTCTGCCAGCTCCCACTGCCCTGGGCCGAGCCACCTGAGCTCCTGGGAATCTTCTCTTTCCTCCTGCATTTTCTTCATCGCATGCATCATCTTCTCTTGTCTTCCCCCCGTCTTGTTTTCATAATTTCTGTCTCTTCAGGCATCCCTCTCTTCTTGTTTTGCATAAAATATTATTATGCGTTAGCGCTGGTTTCCCCAAAGGTCTTGTTTCACTTCTTGTCTATTGATTTTTAAGAAAAGAAAAGTGAAAAAAATGCCTGTGAGGGTTTTGAGGAATATAGCTTCTCACTCTGGGGGTCAAGTCCATCAAATCCTAAGCAATTCATGAATCGTCAGAGAAACTATTTTTGAAATGTTCCCGTTCATTGTATGTTAGCTGTGTTGTGTTTTCCCTGCAAAGGTTGGTATGTGAAGGTGACTGCATCTGTGAGTATGAGAGGATGTTGCAAATGGTCAGAGCATCTTGAGAAACTCAAGGTGCCAATGCCCCTTTGCACATTTTGAAACACTCTCTGTCATGAACACACACGTTTGCAGTTCCTTCCTTTGTGTAACGCTCGGGGGACGAAGTGCACGCACAGTTTCCGTTTGTCCACAACCTCTCGTGTTTTTCTATTCCGGCCTGTTTCTCATCTCTTGCTCTGCCTCTCACTCACAGTCCGAGAGACTTCTGTAATTTGGCGATATATACAACGAACCCAACACGTGCACAAGGCCACAGGGAAAGAGCACGGCGGCGCTGTGAATAATGCAAAAGTGGATACGTTTTTGATTAAAGTTTTATTTGAAAAATGTAGTGTTTTTTGTTCTTAAACATAAATTGAACCCAGATTCATCTCTTCCATTGCCGCAGTGGTTAATATGGCACAGAGCAGGTTTCGAACCTTCGGCCTCGCGAGTGGTCGGAAGTCTTGTTTTGCTCAAGCTGTTTTTTTGTGATGGAGGGCAACTGAATGTCTGAGACAGCTCGAAGTGAAGGAGCAGTTATCCCACGATGCATCGCTCCCCCATCCATTTTTTTGTATTCAAGCGGAGAGGTAGGGGGATGGATTACTGAAGAGCCGCGTGCATCTGTCTCGTTCCTTTTTATTTATTCTCCTTGTTTGTTTTCACTCCCCCTTACCCCCACCCCACCCATCCTCATTTCTTCTCCCATCTTCAACACACTTTCACTTTGCCCTCTTTCAATCCGCCCCCCCCACCACCTCTCTCTCTCTCTCTCTCTCTCTCTCTCTCTCTCTCTCTCTCTCTCTCTCTTTTCTCCTCCCCCTGCCTCCCAAGGGAGAAGAGATTCTGCCTGCTGCTCGTTAGTGCTCCCAGCCAATCTGCATTTTTAATTAGTAGTTATTGCTTCTGCTTAATATTCAAGTGCTACCCCGGGCCAAATGGGAATCCTTGCAAAAGGAAAAAAAAAAAAGACAAGGAGTGAGAGAGGGAGCGGGTAGGAGAGAGAAACTGGCTGGGTATTGTGTTTCACTCCAGGACCCCAAGACAAAAGCCCCCCCCCCAATCACCCCTTCAGGGAAAGATTTGGAGGGTTTTGGGAGGAGGGTGAGGAGAGCCGAGGTTGGAGGATGGGTCTCAAGTACAATCCAAAGGGGTGACATATTTTCATGGTGTCTCTCGGCCCCCCGTACCACATTATAATCTTTTTTATCTAATTTTCTTTTCATCTCCCTGAGCCCTGACCTACCTATCTGTCTATCGTTTTTTTTCCCTCCTTCCTCCTCCTCCGCTCTCACTCTTCACCCTATTTTTAAAAGAAGTATCTGAACTTCTCCTGGGTTCCTCCTCGGGCTAGGTTAAAGGACATGAACAACCGCAGGCTCCTCTCGTCTCCAGACAGAGGGAGGGCGGGCGAGGGGAAAGAGAGAGAAAGAGAAACAGTTGCTGTCTTTTTCATCTTCACTCTCCTCCCCCCTCCAGTAAAATACAGAAGGATTTGACTTGAGGAAACATGAAAGAGGCTTATACCAGAGTCGGCTTTGAACCTCTCCGGAAAAAAAAGAGAAATGTTTTCCTCCTCAATTTGGGGATCTTCTCTCCAATTTTGATTTATGCAGAACGGCCTCATTTGTCAAGCAGGCTGAGTCAGAGCCTGATTTGCATAAAGCCTTCGTTTGCTACGTTCTGCTAATTAGCAATTTGCAGCTTAATTGGAGAGTGGCTCTCGGTGAGGAGACAAAGCTATCCACGTATAAAAATATCTCCAGATGTACTTTGCGACATAGCTCGCCTCTTTGTCGGCCTTTCAGCTCCCGCTCTGCTGTGGCTCCGACTATACGACTCTCTCTAACTCTTACTTTTTAACCTTGTGCCTCACCTGGCTTTGACCTGATCCCGGAGACTCCTTGTCATGTTTTCAACTTTCAAGCTGTAATAATCGGTATAAAAAAAAGGTGAAACCACAGATAGTTATCACGAAATCCTTCGGTTCCCCTCATTTCCCCAAAAAACTCTGAAAGCACACTGTGTATTTGCTGTCTTGGTGATGAACTGGTAGTGCACAAAGTTGGTTTCACAGAGACTACATTGAATTGAGAGTGAACGTCGGCCTTTTAGCTTCTGCTCTGCTGTGGGTCCAACCATCGTATCTCTTTCTCCTCTCACTGTTTTACTTTTTCCTCTTGTGCCTCACCTGGCTCGGACCTGATCCCTGATTCTCAATGTCATGTTCAGATTTTATAACTTCAACCTAGCTAACTGGAGAGTTAATGTTGGACTCCTTCATCAGGTAGACACAAACAGCCTTGGATCTGCTGGATGTGTAACAAGGAAACAGTTTTTAAAACAAAGCTTCTTAAAAATTTACATTTTGTGTTCACAGCTTGTTTCTCCTTCACCAAAGTGGCCAAACAAATCTGTTTCATTCCAAGATATTTCAAAAGAATGATATGTTCTCTCTCATATCTATTTTTTCCACCAGCCATGAATCAAAATTGCTAAATCTATCCATCTTTGTTTTCCAGTGCCTGAGGAGCCGTCCTACTTCACCTGCCAGCAGTGTGATGGTGTGTTTCCATCTGCTTGGGCGCTCCTACAGCACGCTCAGCACACACACTTCTTCAGCATCTACCAGGAGGACATGGACGGCGCCATGGATATGACAGGTGGAGAAGGTCTCAAAGAGCACAAATCTGCTGCAGCCACTCTGGACCCACGCCACCTGAGCCAAGCTCTTGCGTCAGCCTTTCAACCTTCCGTCCTGCGCCACGGTCGCTCCCGTCAGACACACACCTCCTCCTCCAGTAACCTGCAGGCTCTGAACTTTTCAGTGCGGCTCAGGGAGCTCGCCGAAGGGAATAACAGCACCACTGGCAACTCACCCGAAGGGCTGATGCTGTCTCCATCCTCCTCTCCACCAGCAGCGTCTCCCTTTCCTTGGACTGGCACCCTCCAGGCAGACTTCCAATGTGAGCTGTGTAACCAGAACTTTCAGTCGCTGCGCGCCCTGTCCACCCACCGCCGGACCCACGCCTGTGAAAGGCCCTATCACTGTGGAGTGTGCGGACAGGCCTTTGCCCAGAGTGGCCAGCTGGCCCGTCATATAAGGAGCAATCACAGAGATGCTGGAGGAAGTGGCTATGAGTCGGTGGACACGGTCATAATAGAGGAAGAGATAGGAAGACAGGGGATGAGAGGGAGGTTTCAAAGGCAACCAGCTGGAAACATGGGAAAGGATGTGAGGGCCCAGGGCCCCTCTGAGCTGGACCTGACCCTGCCCAAACACCCCTCCATAGCTTCAGGCCTGATGTTGCTGACCTCGCAGGTTAGACCGCCAGACAAGGAGTTGCTGCGACTGTACCAGCGCCAGAGAGAGGCAGGAGAGGGAGGGGAGGAGGAGGCAGAAGGGCAGGGGGAGCCCCAGCACACCTCACCATGCGCCAGCCCCTCTGAAGGCTCACTGGAGAGCGGAGAGACGGGGGGCAGCGGTGAGAGCGGCATCGCCAGTGGCAACTGCACGCCCAAACGTCCAGAGATGGGCGACAGAGTGCGAGGAGTTGGAGAGTGGGAGAATGAAAGAGGAGAGATCATTGAGCAGGAGACGGAATGGAGCTCAGCCAAAGTCAGCGAGGCGGTGCAGGAGTGGCAGAGGGAGAATGAGCGCAGGAGTGTAGTGGGAGGTGTTGGCGTCGCTGTAAACAGTAGCAACACAACGGCTGGTTCAGCCGGTAAGAAAAAGAAAGACGAGGCCTGCGAGTACTGCGGCAAACATTTCAGGAACAGCAGCAACCTGACCGTGCACCGCCGCAGCCACACAGGTGAGCGGCCGTACCGCTGCGGCCTCTGCAACTACGCCTGTGCCCAGAGCTCAAAGTTAACGCGCCACATGAAGACCCACGGTGCCCAGGGGGCTAAAGCTTCCTTTTTGTGCCAGCTGTGCAGCGTGCCCTTCACTGTCTACGCCACTCTGGAGAAACACTTGAAGAAAGTGCACGGCCTGAGTCACGGCAGCGTCGGAGCGTACGCGCAGGCCAGTGCTGCCGAAACTCTGGCTGCGATAAAAGCTGAAGAAGAAGCAGTGGGGGTGAAAATGGAGGAGGATGAAGCCAGTTTGGATCAGATAGAAATGGAGAGCAAAACGGAGGTTAACATGGAGCTGGAGGAGGGCCAGATCCAAGCAGAATATACGGAGAGCAGGAGTCCGGCCATAGTTAGCACACTCCCACCTGAGAGCAGTGCAGTAGTGAGCTCGGCTGTGTGAGCTGTTCACACTGGTGACATTAACATAACACTGCAAAGGATTGAACTCGGCATGCAAATAGAAAGAAATCATCCCATCCCCTGACAGCAATATCACAGCAGGCGGCGGTCTGGTCCTCTCCGTCAGCACTAACGCACACAGCGGCCATGTTTTCCCCATCGTATGCTGAAACTAGGTGCCTTCAGCTCTGTCAGACCACAGAGAAAAAACAAGGCCGTGACATTCAACAGGGAGATTACCAGAGCTGCTGAACAGGAAGTGAACCGCCACAGTCCACACCGACACAGGAAACTGATCACCACGTTGCAGCGCAGGATGCAAAAGACGAGTGATTTATCTCTCTGGTGACCCACTGGACAGGTGGTGTCGGATATTAACTGTCAGATAACACAGAGAACGAATAATATGGAATAATAACAAATACAAAAACCTTAGCAATAGAGCGATGTTAATATATTTTCAGTATCAAAAGATTGGGGAGGGGTGATATTATGCTACCTGTAGCTGTTTTCCTTTGAGAAGACCTTTTAAAGACTAAAGATGTCCTGAACAGACACAGGGGTAATTCGAATCCAAACACTGTCCGCCTGCAGTTTCTCACACTCCTCTTTTTAAAGGTGCTGGCTTGTCACAACACTTGTCACTTAACATAATGTTTACGGGGCCACGCGAGGCTGTGCTCTGACTTTGTGACAGTATGTATGGACCATTTTCTGTTTTTGTTTTTCTATTTTTATAAATGTGAACGAGGAGACTTTAAAGGCTCACCTACTGATGCTTTCCCATAATTAGTTTCTATGCATAAGAAAACACCCTGCCATTTTATCTCCATGTGAAACGGGTGTGTATCATTATTTTCCTCTCCGTGTACTTAGTATCGTGACGGTAATTCCTCTCTTTCATTGTTTACATTTGTAAAGTGCCGGACTGCTTGAAGCTTGTGCATGTTTTGCAGCCATTTAAAACTGTCCTTTTGTTTCTTTCTTTCTTTTGTTGTTGCCTGTGTTTGCGTTATTATTCCTAATTTATGAATGCTGCATGTTGGTGATTGTTTAGCTGATAAAGTCTGTTTCACGGCTGAACTACAGTGTTGAGAGGTGCAGTCATAGAGAGCACTTGAGTGAGTGAGTTGTGCGAATGTTGTATGTGTACAGAAGACAAAAAAAAAAAGTCCTCTACTTGAATCCTCTGTCCTGTGACCTTGCGTTCTGGATGCAGTGGGTCAGAATCCCCGTGTCGTGCTTCAGATGTATCCTCATGTGTCAGCGATGAGGATTCAAACACGCCTCCAGAGTGAGACTTCAAGTAGAGCCCCACCAACTACTGTGAGGACTTTAACACCACCATACCACCATTTCTTTACTTTGTGTCAGGGAAAACCAGTTCATATGTGATGAATGATTGCGAATGCATGCAGTGTAACTGTTCAGGGACAATATTTTTGTACATAGATTCACATACTTGCTGTTGCTATACTTATTATTATTATTATTATTATTGTTATTAATAATATCTGCCTGTCACTGTTACATCCCCTCCACTTTTTCCCCAGCACTGAACGCTGGCTGTTGTGAAGCTGTACCACTCTGCTGTCTTTGTAAACTCCACAGCATTTTGTACCATGTCATGAGGAGCCTCAATAAAATAATTGAGGTGAAATGTGTTGTATCGTGTAATTTCTTTCTGCTTTTGGTTGTTTTTTTCCATGCATATTTAATTAATAAAAAATTCTCATTCTGGGACCCACAACAAAGCTTTTGAAACTATTTTTAAGTGTCTGTTCTCACCAGGATGTTGTCTCCGTCAGTGTGGGTCCTTCCTCTGAGGACCACAGTCAGCGCTGAGTTATTAATTTTTAATTTGAGTGTTTGGTTTGGGGACCCTCACTCCTTATTTACATCTTTGGGATGTTGGCGGCTTTGTCTGGAAACGCTGTAATGTAATTCCAGTTGTGTGGTTGTATAGATTTATTCGAGATGGTGTCAGTCATCCAGCAGGTTGTGGGATGGGTGCAGCGAACTGTGATGGGACACAAGCGACGGGGAATTCTCAGGATACAAAATTGATGAGGCGTGGGGGGGGCAGCAGTTTGGTTATTGTTTGTGGGCACGTTAGGATGCAGAGCAAGGTGGGTGGGGAGTGTCAAGGGGTTGGGATAATTGCTGACTCCATTTTAAGGGCATAAAAACCTCTGCACCAGCATCTCTGGCCTTAACTCCACTCCCAGCCCCCCACCCCAAAATGAAGATGAAGTTCTATGATCCCTCTAGCTCATTAACAGCAGGTCTTTTAATGAGCTTTCAACAGGGTGGGGGCTGTGTAGATGAAGAGGAGGAGTGGGGTTGGATGGGGGGGGGTTATTGCACCAGATGCACACACACCCACTCCTACCAATTACCATTGTGTTATAGAGAATAAGGAGGAAGTGAAGACAGAAGCCCCTTAGACCCAGATGAGTCAGTTTGTCCGTTCATCTCCACAGAGACAGAAAAAACAGTGTTGGCGACAGGTAACACCCTACATCTCTCCCTCTGGTAAACTCTGCCCGGCTCGTCTGTTTGGGCGCCACAGCCAGCGCCATTTGGTGCTCATATGGACCCAATTATGTTAGGTAAGGTGATACACTGCAGAACACAGTGCAGAAGCCCCTACAGCAAGTGGATATCTTTCTCTTGTCCCAGAGTGCCCTTTGTCTTCCTGCAGTCCACACCTCTCTGAGCGGCTCACAAACCCTGCACAGGCCAGTGTCAGCAGCCAAACAAGCCAATCACAACATGAGGACATAATCGTGTCCACCAATAGGAGGGTGAGGCCAACATTGTGTGCGTGTGTTTTCTGACCAGTGCGTGCCCCAGGGCAGTAGTAATGTGGACTTTGTTGTGTCTCAGCTTTTGTTGGTGTGAAAGTTGGGAGAAGTCGCTGCAGGACAGAAACACACAATCAGGACATGTCACAGTGGATTCAATATGCCGCACACACTTTAACACAACTGTTGTTAAATACTGTTCACCTCTATAATGAAAAGATATGTTGATGTGAAGAGAAAGCATCTCTCATTTTGGTTATTTGTTATCTAATGATAGTATTAACTTTCAGGCGATGCCATTCCTGCTTCTTATTGGACCGTTTGTGAGTTGATAGATAAATGCATCTATCACTTTATCCACATTATCCATAATATCAGAAATACAAACAATATTGTTTCAAGTATTATTATGTAATTTAATTTTTATTTACAATTACGATATGTTACAAAAAACTGCTATTCCAACTTCAATTCCTGCTGCAGTTTAAACATGTTTGAAGCCTTTTTTTACCAAACTTTGTACCAAGACATATAAATGAGTATCATCCACACTAGAGTGTAAGCAGATACCATCACAATGACTTTTTATGTGCCAAAGGGAAAGTATATGCAAGGCCAACTGAATAGGACCCACAACATGACCTTGGGGAACCCCACAGTAGTTAGTTTGCATTGAGGATGCATAATTACCAACAGCAATTGAGAATCTCTTATTTTAGTGTCAAAAAAGGAAACCACTCCAGGGCTGACATAGATCCCCACCCACTGCATAAGCCACAATAGAGTATCAAAAACTGCTGGCTGAGCCATCGGACAGCTAGGCCTCATGGGTAGTCATGGATTTTATAGATGAGAGGTATAGTTTTCTGGCAGTAGCATTGCAATCACAAATTCAGATTAAATTTATGATGATTAGCTCTGAAAATGCTCACAATAAATGGAGTTTATCAGCTGTATGTTTGCTTTCCTATAGGGAAGGCCTGTGGCAATGAGAGGCCCTCACTAATACATGAAAAGATTTTGTTTTGTCATGTAGAAAGCCAATTAACTGGGAGTATTTAATTACATTTTTATGTTATGCTGTGCGAAGACTCCAATCATCTCTGCAGTCCCTGTCCTGTTGTCCTCATCCGAATAGTTGAGGTGGAGGATTAAATCATCAGTGGGGCCGACTGAGACAGGGATAACAAGAAAAGGAAAGATGCATTCGGGAGCAATCAGACAAACCGCAGGGCTCCCTCTCTGCTCTTTATCCTCGCACAGTTCCCACAATCCCCACCTTCTCTCCCTCGTCCCTCCTCCCGCAACGACCGCACAGTGAAACCTGAACTGTGGAATTACACCCATTGCACCTCACTCCCACCTCCTCCTCCTCCCTCCACTCGCCCTCCCAACCTCGAACAGTGAGAATGTGGGAGGACGGGGTGTGAGGCTACACCATCCAAGGCATCCACCCGTCAATCAAGTGCCCCTCTTTTTGCCATTTAACACCTTCAGATAATGCGATGACAGACAGACAAGGATGGTTCATTCTTATATGGGGGGTTATATAATGTCACTGATCACTGAGGACAAGCTCTGAGTGAGGAGAGTCAGTTCAGTTTGTTCTCAGAATGAGGTAGTGCTGGTGAGAATGGAGGCAGGTTGATGTAAAAACAAAGGAGGAGGAAGTTCACTGATTTCTCTTTTTTCACAGCAGGAGACAGAGTGTTCCATCAAACAGGCAGACATTGTTGCTGGATAATGATGCTGAAAATACATTACATTACAAAAACTAACCTAAATAAGAATCTTCCCGGAATCAAGGTCCTGGGCTCAGTTTCATCACAGAGATCAGCTGAGGTCGTCCATTGAAAGATTGCAAAGATGAGGTGTGGCTGACACAGAAAACCATCCATTCTGTATATACCCAATGAACACAACCTTTCTTTTGTGCAGCAGTTTTACAACACCTCTTCTGTTACTGTTTACAGTATGGCTGTCATATTACTGTCGGAAATTTACAACGTCCTGAAAACAAGGGATAAAGAACATATCTAAAGAAAACTCAGTTAGGGGAAAATGGCAAAAATGATGTCAAATAGACGTGGGAAAGTGTTTCAATCCGATATCAACTGTATCATTGTATTTATATGATATATATATATAGCTTCACTGTCTAAAAGGCTGCATTGCTGTTATCTAATCTAATACATGTCTTGACACTGACACTGTACTGTTCACATATAGAGCTTCAAGCTGAAAATATGATGGAGGACATGAGGCAATCAAACACCTGCCTAAACACAAACTGTTCCTCAAACGTCTGTTTCTTTCTTTGTCTTTCATAAACACACACACGCACACACACACACACACACACACACACACACACACACATCACTGTTCATGCACCTGGTGACCCTCCTTGAGAACCTGACACAAACACACCCACAGTTATTCAGTTGCTCAGCTAATTACGTGCACACACACACACATGGTGCCGAGGTCAGAGGGGCTGCCTGCATAGTATGCATAGCAAGGTCAGAAGGCGGAGTTCGGTTCTGTGACAGGTGAAAATGCTTTCATGTGTTGGTTCCTTGCAGGCCTGAGGGAAGGTGACCTGTGGTCTCCAACTGCCTCAACCGGGGCCTCCACATAGAACAGATATCCACTGTCGACCTGGTTCTATAACTCTTAATCTGTCGAAAAATCCTAATCTGCTAAGTAACTGGAGTAAAAAGTACAATACTTGCCTCTGAAGTGTATTGACTTATAAGCATGAAGTATCATACAAAAATGCACATGTCAAGTATACGTGGGAATGGTTCTAACCAAGGACCGGAGCAATGTTATTGGGGACTGGTTAATTTGACTGTCTCCAGCCTTTCACTTTGCTGATGTGTGTGAGCGGTGCAGCAGAAAAAGGGCCGGGACAAAGCCGGTTAACCAGCAGGGAGAGTGAGAGGGGCCGGGGGGTGTGCTGCTGGTGCCAGGGTCGTGGGATCAGAGCAGGTCATGAGGTGTGGGAGTGTCTGCTCGGCCCTCTGACCTTTGTCACTGAGGCTTCCTATAATCCCATCCTCAAAGACCATATGGACATAATGGAGAGCCCATGAATGGAGTTAAATGGTGACCATTAGGTGGATCTGTGTCGCTATTCTTCTTGTTTGTTTAGTCCCGGTCAGTCTCACGTTTTCAGTGTAATCAGGCGTGTGATGGAGGGACGCCTGAAGAGGCCTCCCGAGGCCTCCCGAGGCCTGGAGTGAGCACGGCAGGACAACAGTTTACAGGCGATGGATATCCACCTAAACTTAATGAAGGACACAACACAAGAAAGCAGGGAGGCATTGGGGGGGGGGGGGGGGGTGTCTGACAGTAATTGGACGTCCACTTCAGACTATCAGAGTCCAGGCCAGAGTTCACAAGTGGTTTACACAGGAGGAGGCCTGAGCACCGCTTCTGAAAAGTGTTGAGACCGCTCAGTGTCGGTAAAACCACACGTCCTTATGGATATGAAACATCCACTTTGAGACATGTTGAATTCAATTTCAGGAAACAACATTCTGTCAATTAGGTGAGAATATTTTGTTGTGATGAAACTTTAGCACTAAGTGTTGTAAAATGAAAACTTGAAGTGTAATTTCTCTTGTCTCAAGAAAATAATGTTAATGAATAATTATTAAAGGCTGTTTCAGATCAGTTAATACCAACACATAAATTCCAAAAACTGTTAACAAGATATTGGTATTGGCTATTCTACAACAACAAAAAAAAGGCATTTTTGTTGCCAGGTTGTAAAACAGAAAAAACTAAAATACTTATATTTAATCTGTTATCAATTCTCTCAATAATTTATTAAAATCATTGTTGTAGGTCAGTGCTGCAGTTTGATGAACTAAAGTGGTGTATCCTGCTGGAGGAAGTGAAGTGCTAACCAGAAAGGGTTTTCATTTTAAAACCAAAATCTAATTTTATTAAAGTTGCATAACTGGTTTATATAACATTAGTAAATGATTGATTAACATTAAATGTAAAAGGTGCTTTATTCAAAAGTGTTACTAAAGCAAGAATAGTAATAAATAAAACATATTGCCTGATTTGAGAAAATGAATCCTCCTTGGAACTTAAGACACAGAGCATGACCAGTGCCAATGTGCTGTACCAGATAAACATCAAACTGGACGGTTGGAGCTGACAGAAAGGCTAAGGTTACTCAGATAACCCACTCTTTACAACTGTAATGAGCAGCTGTAACACGCTGAACCTTGACGTGAGACCACTTCAGGTTCCGCTGATGAAGACTGAAAATCAAAGTCTGGTCTGAAGGATCTGGATTTCTACCGAGGCCGCAGATGTTACGGTCAGAATTTGGCGTCCACAGCATGAATCCATGGATCCAACATGCAACAGTCCAGACTGGTGATGTTGATGGTGTAATGCTGTGGTCAGTGGTCTGTCTGAGTGTTGCTGCTGACAGTGTTCATCCCTTCATGGCCACAATTTATCATTTTCTTATATTTCCAGCACGATAATGAATCTTCACACAAAGGAAAAGTTGTCTCAAGGTGGATTCATGAACATGACAATGAGTTCCGTTTACTTCAGAGGCCT
The DNA here is from genome assembly GCA_026259375.1 of Verasper variegatus. Lineage (NCBI taxonomy): Eukaryota > Metazoa > Chordata > Actinopteri > Pleuronectiformes > Pleuronectidae > Verasper > Verasper variegatus. The sequence continues at coordinate 16,140,314 of CM048047.1, forward strand.
CCACAGTCACCAGACCCGACTGCAACACAACACCAGATGTGGAAGAACAGGAGATGGCAGCATAAATGTGCAGATGGCAAATGTGCAGACATTATTCAATGCAACATGGACGTCCTGCATCAAATCTGAAATAATTGAGCCAGTTTGAAAGCAGAAGGAAGCCCTGCTCATTATTAAGATGGTGTTCCTATTACAGTGCTTAGGGACAGTCTTCTTTCAATAACTGAGAAATGAGCACATGAATGATTTTTCAGGTCCTCTTTTCTCTCTGTTTCGAGAGATTCTCATAGTAGGGTAAATCAAAACTGAAGCTGTCATAGTTGCATACATTTGTCATTTCACATTTTCTATAACGAACACAACTAATAAAACCAGACTATATATACTTTACTGCAGAAAACTTTGATATTTTCTTTTGTAACATTTAATCTTAAAGTACTTTTTAGCCTCTCCAACAGCTGACAATGTGAGAACCACAATGAAGCCTTTGGATAGAGTTAATAAAGAATTTTCTTATGCAGATGTTAGAGTGCCATTTATTTCACTTTAAGTTAATGCCACCACAATTTACTGTAAATGCCGCTGCATGGAAAATATGTGGTGATTAGTGGGACAGTGCATTTCGCTGGAGAAGACTGCCACCTAGCGCCAGGTCCAGGGAACATCTGGGGAAGTTTCAGTGAAAATGATTAAATAAATGTTTTTTTTATTGCTCGAGTTTCTTCATTTAATGAAAGTGTTGTTTATTAGTGATTTTCTGCGACACACAAACACATGTTGCAGTCTATGCGCATCCACAGATTCCCCACATGTTAAAACAGGCTACATATTTTATTTTTTATTGAACTCTCTGCAGAGTTGTCCAGTTAAATGACCATTATTATGTTGTTTTTCTTTTCTCTGTTTCTCTCCCGCGGCCTGATGATGGATGTTTGCTGGATCACAGAGGCCGCTGGCACCGTGTCATTACCCCGACTCTGGCTCTCCTCGGCCCCCGGCGATCTGCATACCTTTCCCGTGTGGGCATAGCCGGGGAGGCGCTGCGAGTCACGGGCGCAGCATGGATGTGGTGGGTGTGTGCGCCTGTATTTAAGGCCCGGACAGCTCCGCAAAGCCTAGTTTGCGTCTGTGTTTGACTGAACCTCCACCCAGCATGGCGACTGATAAAGTACCTTGCACCTCTGGGCTCCATCGAGAACCCGATCAAGTTTAAGGATCAGGACTTCAGGCGCCTCCTGGAGGAGTGTCTGAAGTCCGGGGAGCTGTTCTCTGATCCAGTCTTCCCTGCCGAGCAGGAGTCCATCGGTTTACCCGAAGACACGGATCCAGTGAAGGCGATCAAGTGGCAGAGACCCAAGGTTTGTCCTCTTAATAATCCCATAATTTAAATTCTACAAGCGAACAAATATTTGAGTGTCCCCAACACAAAGCCTTATTTAAAGTAAAGTGTCTGCAGGTAAAAGTTTTGCCTGTTCTAGCCACTTCCAAGATTTCAAAAATAGAGATTCCTTTACATTGAAGAATGCAGCTCCCATTATTTTCTTGGCAGTGCTGTAGAGATTGCCTCCAGGTGTGGCTCAGGTCTGAGGAGCTCAGTTTGTTCAAAACAGGAACAAAAACCCACTCTTGACCATAGGGTTGACATAGTTGTGAGAAAAAGTCACATATCTCACACACCAGGGCAATAAATCTATTTTCATAATTCATTATATGCTCATAATAAAAGTTATGGTACTAATAATTGATATACCAATGATGATCATATGGGCTGTACACTGAAAAAAAGAGTTAACCAGCTTCATTTATTTGTGTTTCCAATCAGAGTATTTTCTTAAGTTGGCGCAAACAATTTTCTTTTTTCAGTGTCAAACAGTCCATGGTTACATATTCAAATGTATCGTTTTGTCTGATCAATTCAATTCACACCTACGTAGCAGAAAATCTACAAAGTTTTGCATTCGTGAAACTGGAACCAGTGGATTTGTCATATTTTTACTCAAAAAAACTCTTATTATTGCAGAATAACCAGTTGTTTCAGTTCTGAGGCCCAACATGCAGATCTCCATGCATTCTCCCATAGAAAACCACAGTACTAAGAGTCACCCACCCTGACCCTGAACCAGTTTGTGTTGTTGCAGCATCTTGTGTTCACATCGTCTCGCTCCCTTTCTGTAGGAAATCAGTGGGAGCGCTGTGTTTGTGGAGGGCACGACTGGGACCACAGATATTTGCCAGGGCCAACTGGGTGAGGACATCATCAGACAAAACTTCCATCCACAGTACAAAAATCTGCTTCTCCTGCGCCCTGCCCATCTTTTCTCCCCAAAAGAAGGAGCATTGTCTTAAACTTGTATTTCACAACACCCTGGACGAGTTAAACCCAGAAAGTTGAAACATTCCACACTTACTTAGCTCAGATGTTCCTATTATTTGATCCTAATAATTTGCAGAACTTGATGTCTGCAAAACACATACCCAGGGAGCCAACTTCAAATGCACAGCGAGGGGGGAGAGAGGAGTGGCACTGTTGTTCCCAAACTTAAAATCTACTGGGGGTCTTTATATCCCATCCAGCCCTGTATTTAACAGCCCACAGATAATGTTCGAATCTCTGTTGTGAGTCTGTTTCCTATTTGTGGTGAACTAAAATACTGTTTTCTGCCCAACATGAAACTCCTTCACTCTCTGCATAGATTCCTGGATTATGTCATTAGTCGCATGTTAACATGATGGTGGTGCTGATCTATGGCGATGACCAAGACCAACACAGCCACCGCCTCCTCCATCCTCCTCCTCCTCCTCCTCCTCCTCCTCCTCCTCCTCCTCCTCCTCCTCCTCCTCCTCCTCCTCCCCCTCCTCTTCTCGCTGACATCTTCCTCTTCTTCTTGTTTTTCTTCTTCTTCGTCTCTCAAGGGTGAATTTTATGACTCTTCCAAACTGCAGGATGTTTTTTTCATGATTTACGCAGTTATAACCGACAGTTACAGCAACAAAATAAACACCACGAACAGATGTTCTCTGCCAGAAAGGACCGTGCCTCATTACGTGTGTGTGAACATGCATGTGTGTGCGTGTGAGCTTAACCCACGAGAACATCAATCACGTCACATGAAGACAAACTCTTTGATGCAGACTGAAAGGCAGTTTTTTTTTTTTTTTTTTACACAAAACACGGAACGTTTCTTCTGTGCCAGTTAATGTTTTCTTTTGTTTGCCAGGCAACTGTTGGCTGCTGGCGGCGCTGTCCTGCCTCACCATGCACCCCAAGCTCTTTGTGAAGGTGGTGCCACCAAACCAAAGCCTGTCTAAACCGTATGCAGGGATCTTCCACTTTACGGTAAGTCCAGGGCCGTTACAACAGGTTGCTGTAAAAGTCACATATCTCACACACCAGGGCAATAAATTTCAAAATGCTTGTGTATGCACTTTATTTATAATGTTGATAATGAGAGAATCAAGGGAGCACAGGGTTTTAGGGTTTAGTTCGATGCACGTCCCTTTTTGCCTGGGGCCCCCAAAGTCCCTTGAAATGCTCCTGAGGAAGTGTAGATGAAGATTAGATGTACGACACAGAACATCTGCTCATCAAACCCTTCTCCGCTGAGACTGACAATAAAACCATGGCACGCAAAAACTTCCTCATGTTTAGTTTCAGTCTCATCTCTTATCCAAACTTTGTCTGGACACAATACTCCTTATGAAAGAAAACACTGCTGACATTGAGGTTTTGGTCATTTCCTGCATCAGTCGTTTGGATTTGCTGTGTTGTAGGACTGTTGGGCCTCGGTGCAGGTATGCACTCTATTCAAGTGTCAGCTGTCATGTTCAGCGTTCATACATTCATTCATATTTAATCAAGCAACCACACACAATCTACATAGGATTCTTTAGTTTTTGTTATTTGATATTTATATGCAGAGATGTATTTTTTCACGTTGGGCTACAAAACATTTTTATGATTTTAACAGTATTTCCGCCAAGGACAAACAATCCTACATATCTGTTTAAATCTTATAAAAGAAAAAGGGGAAGTAGGGCAAAGGAAGAATTCTACTGCTGCTAATAGAATCGGCTGCAGATGTTTATGCGGATGTTTGAAATGCGTTGCGGTCACATATGATTGGGCCTTTTTTAGAACATGTTATAATAGATAACTTCTGTTCCTGCCTGAACTATGTTGAGACATTAACAATTTGTACACCTAATTCACACTTACACCTTTAATGTAAAGGATTTATTAAATAATACAAATCATATCTGATTTGGCTTCATTCTTTTAGACTCGTCTGTGAAGTGTCTTCATACTTAGCTGTCACGCCACTGCTCTGGCATTAAATGAAGGCAGTCGGATCAAACAGGCATAAACTCCCCCTGGAGTAATCACTGTCTGGTGGTCTCGCACGTAACTGAGACAAACCTCATCTTTATCACCTCATTACAGTTACTGATTATGATCTTGAGAGATTTCATCATCCACCGACTCTGAGCTGCTATATATCATATCATATTATTAGATTTATCAATCCTGTGAAAAGGAGCCGACTCGTCAGATGCCTCTCACGGTTTCTCCTCGGTGGTTATTCAGCCTCAGAGGTGTCGACCTCCAGAGGCTGTTAGAGAGAATGTGACATGACCTAACAAGCTGGTCGGAAGGACTGGAAAACTCATTTTGCTCTGTCAGGGTGATGGGAGATCAGTCCAGACATGCAGGTACTGACTCCCCCTGGGACACACACACACACACACACACACACACCCACACACACACACACACACACACACACACACACACACGCACACACACACACACACACACAGCTATGACAGGCCAGTGCAAGCCTGCTCTTGGTCCCTGTTTTTTACGCATGATTACACCCCTAGTCATGACCAGGAAAGAGCCGTGGGGGTGGTTTCATACATTTACCAAGACTAGACAGCTGACAACATCCTTTATTTCCATTCTATGAACATTTAAATTGGTTTTTAATGTTTTTATTTTATTCTTATTTATGTGCCATGTTACAATATCATACAAATACATACTACAAGGCAAGTTTGCTGGATCTGTGTTACACTTTTCAACAAGAATGGCACTCAGTAGAGCTCATACCACTGGTAAGGCCCAACAGTCGCCTTAAATCAAGCTGCACCAAACTTCACACACACAAATCAGTTCTCCATCAAGATCAATTAATTATTTGCTGGAAAAAAGGTGAAATGTTGAAAACCCCAATCTTAAAAAAAATTCTATGGCCAATTTACAGTCTCAAATTAAGCTAAACCCCAATCGATATGTCTTTGGGCTGTGGGAGGAAGCTGGAGTAAACAGAGAAAAAAACCCACGCAGACACAGGGAGAACATTCAAATTCCACACAAAAAGAGTCCTGACCAATCCCGGGGTTTTAAATCCTCTTGCTGTGTGGCAAAAGTGCTAACCACTGTACCACGGTGCCGCAAGATATAAAAGAAACACAAGGAAATACATTAAGATGTGTAAATTAACCACAAACCTCATAAACCACAACATTCACTGTGTTACACTAAATAAGTCAATGCAACATGCTGTGTTTTGAGAATCTTGCATTCCGATAATCCTGTGGTGTTCAAAACAACTCACATCCCTGCACCTCCACTGCTGAGACACATTTGTATGACTCTGCTCAGCTGAACAGAGCCTCAAGGTGAAGCTCTGGCATTACACAATCTGCCTTTTCTTTGAGAGACAATCTCCCTGATACTATGTTCACATGTTGTGTTGTCTTGAATCTCATATTCACTTTGTGTTTGACCTGGTAGGTAGGTATAGGTGGATGGTTGGATGGATAGATAGATAGATAGATAGATTGATAGATAGATAGATAGATAGATAGATAGATAGATAGATAGATAGATAGATAGATAGATAGATAGATAGATAGATAGATAGAAGTAGTGGATTCAATTGTAAGTGGATTCATTCCCCTCTCTCTCTCTCTCTCTCTCTCTCTCTCTCTCTCTCTCTCTCTCTCTCTCTCTCTCTCTCTCTCTCTCTCTCTCTTTCTCTCTCTGTAGTTCTGGCAGTATGGTGAGTGGGTGGAGGTGGTTGTGGATGACAGGCTGCCAGTGCGTGAAGGCCGTCTGCTCTTCAGCTACTCTCACACCCGCAACGAGTTCTGGAGTGCCCTGGTGGAGAAGGCCTACGCCAAGTCAGTTGCCACTACCAGCATATGGTCCCGGACTGTAATGTCTGAGACCACCCACTGTGTTTCTGTGTGTGTGTGTGTGTGTGTGTGTGTGTGTGTGTGTGTGTGTGGTGTGTGTGTGTGTGTGTGTGTTTCTGTGTGTTGCTACAGTGACAAACGCAACCACCCAAGATAACTTTCTCACCTCTTCTATGTAGGTTAATGGGATCCTATGGGAGCCTGAAGGGAGGCAACATCTCTGAGGGGATGGAGGATTTCACAGGAGGCATCGCGTACACGGTGGACATCTCGTCTCGTACCCCCCGTGTCCTCTGGAGGTCTCTGACAGCGGCCCTGTCCAGAGGCAGCCTGCTCAGCTGTTTCATTCAGGTACAAACACATCACAAGTTCACACTGAGCGGGTGGACCGTCTTTAGATGATCTGCTGGAGCTTCTATCTCTGTCTTCACAGGCCAAGAGCTACCAGGACATAGGTAAGGTGACAGACGACGGGCTGATAAAGGGCCACGCTTATGCCATCACTGACACTGACAAGGTCAGTATCACTCAACTCTGACTCACCGGATATAGACTGCTGGTACAAACCTGCCATTAGGCCCCACAAAGATGCTCTATAACAAAGATCTGCGACAATACCGCATGCTTCCTGTTTCCTAACAGTGGCCTCAAATGATAAGATAGATGATTTATTTTTATTTCATATAAAACCCTGTTGCTGCACAAATCTTAAGCATTTAAACATTAATTGATGGACTACTCTTTGTCCAAATTAAAATACACAATACAACAGAAAACAAAGCAGCATGCCATACAGAACTAATCTCTGCCTTATTCTATCATTGGTTTTTATCCGCTAGCTTAATATCTGATACCAAATCAGTATGAGATCATATCAGTCCAATAATTATCTTTACCCCTCCAATAACTGTATTATTAAGCAAAGAAAAACATGTTTTATTTAACATGTTTAACACCTATTTAACCTTTTAATCTTTGAAATTCATGAGAATAAAAATTCTCCTCTAATCTTGTCTTGTCTTGTCTCGTCTTGTCTCATCTCATCTCATCTCATCTGATCTTGTTTAATCTTGTTTTGTCTCATTTCATCTCGTCTAATCTCGTCTCACTCACTCAGATTCTTACTCGCACATTACTTACTGAATGCCTCCTGGCCTTTCAGGTGAAAAATGCCTCGGATGAGATTTTGTTGCTGAGGCTGAGGAACCCCTGGGGATTTGTTGAGTATCGTGGACCCTGGAGCGACAAGTAAGGAAGTGTCCTGTTTGTGCACGTTGTAAAGCAGAGCAAAAACACTCACTCACACACTCACAGATAACAGAGGCTCCACAGATGCTGAGTTTCTCTCTGTGACCCTCAGGGCTAAAGAGTGGGACGCTGTGGACAAAGCAGAGAAGGAGCGTATCGATCTGAAAAAGAGAGAAGATGGAGAGTTCTGGTAAGTGGCAGAAAGTAAAACACACCAGTTTACAGCACCATACAAACTCTCACAAACAGAAACCCTCATTATTACTGTCACACTGTCATCAGGATCAGTGCTGAGGACTTCTGCCGCCTCTTCAACGTCGTGGAGCTCTGCAGCTTGAATCCTGACTCTCTTGACATGGCAAACGCACCTGCCTCTCCATCCACGCCTGCATCCCAGGCTGCCTGGACCATCAGTGAACATGAAGGATTCTGGGTACCGGGGAGCTCTGCTGGCGGCAGCCGCAGATACCACAGTATGTTTAAAGCTTCACATATGAACAATTATGCATTCAAGCTGTACCTGGATCATCCCTGTGATCACACTCCTGCTGTGTTCTTTCCCTCTCAGAGACATTTTGGAAGAATCCTCAGTTCCAGTTGGTTCTCAAAGAGCAGGACCAGACCGAGGAGGAAGAAGAGGAAGAGGACGAGGATGATGAAGATGACGAGGTGGAGGTGACCCCGGAGGAGAAGAAAAGAGTGGAGAAGCAGAAGCAGAAAGCCAAACAGTGCACGGTGCTGGTGGAGCTGCTGCAGAAGAATCGCAGGCAGAGGGATAAAGTCAACTTCCTCTACGTAGCTTTCCACATCTACAAGGTCAGATACTATCCATTCATTCAGCATGATGGAGCTCAGCCATTTTATTCTAGTGATAAACTCATATGTTTCTCTGTATTTCTTTTGCAGGTTCCTGATGAGGTGAGTAAACATGTTCAAAGCACTATACTGCACTAAAATACTTTTTTGGAGATGCCCAATGGTTTCTCCTTTGTTCCTCAAAGTCCGTTCTTCCGTTGCACCTACATTTGAGTACCAGTTGAAACCAGTGAGTATTTCATTTGTATCTGATACAATCAAACTTGTGTTACTGAACTTTCCATTGATCTGTACAGCTCCAGGGTATATGTCTGGGCCATGACTTCTTCGTGAACAATCGCCCTGTGGGTCGTTCTGGGAAATATCAGTCTCAGAGGTAAAGATTACTGATTATCAGTTTATATTTGCGAACTTATTTTTATGTAAACCTGTTGTTACGTCGTGTAGTGAGAGAATTTAAATACAATCAAATGAAACTGTATTATCTAAAAACCCACAAAAATATCACAATATGCAAACAGATATCACAACAGAGACAGATCCTAACCACACTGAACAGTAGACATTATTGCACATGGTTCTGATGGTGGCAGCTGTTAAACACTGAATCGTATATTGTCCATATATCCATACATATTGGGCCCAATGTTTTCAGTTGATAATTGAACATTATTCAATATATCTCATTAACTTTGTCCCACAGGGGTGTGTGGAGGAAGCTGCATCTGGACCCGGGTAATTACATCATCGTGGGATCCACCTATCGACCCAACAAGCCCGGAGATTTCTTTGTCCGCATTTTCTCCAAGACTGGAAACACTCTGGGGTGAGATCCAGGAAATTTATCATTGAGATCCTAAAACACTCGAACTTAAACAAACAAACAAAAACATTAAGATAAAACAGCAGGAATTAAGTTTTAGTTAAAAACAATTGTGAAAAATGTCTCTGACGATAATACTTCGCTTTTTTTTCCAGCAGTGGAAAGTTATAATATATATAATATAATATGTATGAACTCAAGTATGAGACTTAGGTGTAGTATTTCCAATTTACGAGATTTGTAATTAACATCAATATCAAACATTATTTATAGATTTTTATTTATTTGTCATTCATACTGTTCAAACTGTACAAAGGTTAAATTTAAAAGATCATCACTAGCGATTTGATGTGGTGTTTTTACTGCAGGACTCAGGACTTCACCTGCTCCTCTGGCTTCCTCCCGGTGAGTTCAGCTTTGGTCTGTACATAAAAAACACCTGAAAACAATAGACGACCAAAACACATGTAGTTTGTTTATGCTTTGTTTGTGCTGATCAGGTTATGGCGACTCCAGTCACACCAGAGGATCACAGCAGAGTTAAGAAGACTTTTGATGAGGAGGCCGGACCTGTAAGAAATCTTCATCCTCCGCGTCATCTCCTTGTCAAATAAAAGTTGGAATTTGGTGCGTTTGCTTAAACAAGCAAATGTGATTTTTTTTTTTCATATCTTTCCCCACAGGATGACAGACTGAACGCGAAGATGTTCATGAATCTGTTGAACTCAGGTGAGAATAACTTCTTTTTGCTGCGATACCCATCTAGTGGCCACTAGATGGGATCAAAGTAGTGATGTGTTAGTGTGGAAGTGGTCTTGCTTCTCAGAGGTCAACAGTCTAGACAGAGGCTCACAGCTGCAGTCTGAAGTGAGCGGAGTTTGGTTAAGTAATGAAAGTGACTACACTTGTCCTCACCTTCAACTTTCTTCAGATGAATCTAATTTAGCCCAATGTTCTCTCTCTCTTCATCAATCTCCTCACAGCTCTCGACAGAGATTACCATCTGCCCCTGGAGACGTGCAGACAGCTCATCTTTGGAGAGGACGTATCCTTCTGTCTCACACTCCAGACTCCCTGTACTTCCTTACAACCCAGGCTCAACTTTGACTGTACAATATATATATATATTGAGTTTGGAGATTCATTGTTTTTTTTGATACGTTAACGTTACAGCTGTTTACTGTTAAAATTCTTCTGTCTGTCCTCTGTCCTGTTGAGACGTCCCTAACTCTGTGTGCAGACTAAAGGAAGCTCCCGTCTCAGCCGGGAACAAGCAGAGACCCTGCTGTCCAGTGTGCACAACCTGCAGGTAAGGCACAGTGTGTGTGTGTGTGTGTGTGTGCGTGGCCCTTATATCTGTAGTTATAAGGGCCAATTTTGGTTCAATACCATCACTGTGAGGACATTGTGACGTTGTAAGGACAGTTTGGCTGGTCCTCAAAGTCAAAGGGCTGTTTGAGGGTTAGGGTTAGAATTAGGGTTAGGGTTAGTTAGGCATTTAGTTGTGATGGTTAAGGTTAGGGTAAGGGGCTAGGGAATGCATTATGTCTCCCTGGGTGTGTGTGTGTCATTACTACTTATTCTAATCCTGCTCTCTCTTTCAGTCCATCTTTTTCCAGTTTGATGTGGACTCTTCTGGGACAATGAGCCCCTTTGAGCTCACCTCAGCACTGGAAGCTGTCGGTATGGACAAATGCCCACACACTCACACACACACACACACACACACACACACACACACACACACACACACACACACACACACACACACTCACACACACACACTCACACTCACACCTTTGTTCACGTCTGTTTTTTCCAGGAATGCAGTGTGATGGAAAGGTAATTCAGCTGCTGTCTGAGCGCTTTGCGTCCGGAGAGCTTCACATGCCCTTCCACAGTTTTGTGTCATGTTTCACCAGACTGCGCAAGCTCTTTGGTAACACACACACACACAAACCTTTTTATATATCTCATGATACAATCATGATTACTGAGTATTTGTGAAGACACTGGATGCAGTCATTTCCTTCCTCTTCCCCTCAGCTCTGTATGATTCACAGACCAGTGAGGAGGTGAAAAACAAAGGGATCAATGCTGTGAGTATCTGGTGACATATGATCTATCATGTTCACAGTGACTTTGACCTTTTTTTGACTTCACGCTCTCTTCGCTCCCCATCCATCTGCCGTCCCTCTATAGTGGCTCCTGCAGTTTGTGATGCTGTGAAGAACCACACGCTCTCTTCGCTCCCCATCCATCTGCCGTCCCTCTATAGTGGCTCCTGCAGTTTGTGATGCTGTGAAGAACCACACAGTCACTGAAGGCTGTTGATAGTTTATGCAAAGCATAAACTGTCATAGCCATAGTTTTTTTTTTTTAATCTAGCTTCATCTTTCAACCATTCTCATACATTTGGCTATAGTCTTGATTTAAAATGTAGAGTTCTTGCTGGATGACGGCCAACAGGAGCCAGGCTCAGGGGCGCATGGGCCAGAGCCTCTGTTTGAAGCGTGGACTGTATTTAAAGATGGACGACATGACGGCTACACCACTTAACAGTCCAGCAACCCACTGTCTCATAATCCATCTATGCAGAGTATGTAGCCCCATCATTTAAATGTATGTATTCTATTGTAATATTATTATATAAGTACTCATTACATATACCATCATATTGTAATAAACTGTCAAAATAGTAAGTAAGGTAATAGTGTTACATTGTTACATATCTCTTTGTAATAGCCATCTTTCAAAAGCATTGATGATCAAATAAAAACACCTGCATATAATCCACATTATTAAACCATCTCCTAAAGCATTCATCATATTCTCAAGTTGGTCTTTTTTGTAAAAAAATGTTTTTCTAAAACTTCTAATAAAATGACACATAACTGCAATTATACAACTGAAGAAAAAGAACTGCTGCCCCAACAGTTTACTCATCGGTACACGCATGATCATACCCTGGGTAATAACTGAGTGAATGCTTGCACTCATTGACACACACACACACACTCAGTGAGTAGCTACTGCCTGCCCCACTGAGGGTGTGAGGGTGATGTCTCAGCAGCGTTACACGCACCATCTCTATTCTTATCGCACTGACGCCACGTACAGCGTCAACACACAATCGCCCCCTCCTCCACTATGTTCCCTCACTCCCTCCATCCATCCCTCATTCTTTCTCCCCCCTCCTGTTCTCTCCAGTAACTGTCTGAGTCTCACAATCCTCAGCCTCATTCTCCCTGTTACACACCGGCTGACACACACACACACACACACACACACACACACACACACACACACACACACACACAAATGTCCTTTCTACACGTTTCTATTAATAGCACCTTTGCTCACAAACTACTTCCTGTTCATCGTTAGGTGAGTACACACAGGTTGCCCTCAGCAACCGTCCATCTACATTGTGATGGAGAGAGGAGAGCGAGACAGGAAGGACCCACAGAGAGTGATTCTCATGGCTAATCAGTGTGGGGCCCTGTTGACTACCACTATACAGGGAGGTTTCATTCTTTTCACCAATATCCCCAAAACCAACCAGTACTCTAAAGATACCTCTTTCAACTATAGGTGCAAACCTGGGAACCTCGGACGGGGACGGGGACCTCGGAACACCTCACATACTCTCGCCCAAGGGCACACACCACCTCTGGTTGTGGACTTTTAGGCTTAAAACACAGTGTAAATAATGCAGCATTACTCTAGATACAAGAACCTCTTGAAGACTCATCTCTCCTGAGGGCCCCTCTTCTCCCGTACCTGTGAGAGCCTTACAGGCCTCTTACTGTGTACTTATTCACTTGATCTCCTACACTTTGTTTTATTAAACACATTTATCACCTAGTTCTTACCTGAAGGTCTCATACTATAGCAAAGCTTTGGTTTAGTCCCTCAGTTGTTAAGAGCTTATTGTTGGTAAGCGTTGCAGTTCTACAATGATAGAGAAGTGGGGAAGGGGGTAGCCCTTATTGGATGGTGACAGAGAAACAGGAAACATGGGGATAGAGGAGAGGAATGACATGCAGTAAATGGTCCACCAGCCTGGAGTTGAACCAGCAACCTGCTTCTTGAGAGCATTTATAAATGAAAATGCCACAAAGACTCTTTATTTCCTCTTTTCTCTCTCTCACTGTTGATTCTTTTCTTCAGCAGCAGCTGTGCTCATCCTACCTGCTCCTCTCCCTCCCCTCCCGCCCCTCCAGTCATCCTGTGGGATGCGAGGATGCTCTGACAGGCTTGGCGTCTGTTCTTGGAGATGCTGGATATTTTTGTGCCACAGCGACGGGGGCTGGTCCAGGAATAGTGCAGAGTTGTAGTGTATACTGTGGAGGTGGGATCTGGGGAGGGCTGCGATGATTTGAAGAACTGCGAGATTTTGAACCATTGTATAGACAGGAGGGAGACATGGGAGGATTGCGTAAGTTGGCTCCCTGGCTGTAAATTTAGCCCCCTCACGCATTAATTTCATGAGCAGCACTATCTCTGTCGTCAGAGATGGGATATTTAAAGAGTGTGTGTTGGCATGGGATGCAGGGTGTATTTATCGTGCGTGTTTATTTACAAGTCGTGAGGAAGGATGGCTGATCATTTGTTTGCATCCACAGCCCAGCACCTCTTCCCTCTGCTCTCTGCTCCTCATAATGTTGCTGCTATTTACTTTCTGGGTGGCAGATTGTTACAGACGCCGGCGATCAGGTGTTTCAACGTCACTGACTGTGCCGCAGAAATAATGCAGTGATGCAACGTCTCACTGAAACTTCAACTTTCACTTCTTGTCCAACTTTATGGCATGAATACACTTGAGGTGATTAAACAGCAACTAAAGACATTTCAGGTTTCTGTTTTCCCCTTTGTGAAAAAACTATACACTGTCTTGTTCAGGTCAGGAGCTTCAGTTAAAGTTCACAATGTGAAAACAATAGAACGGTATGTGGGGGGACGGTTTTCTTCATAACCCTATAAAGAATCATCCCCTGAGACGTGAGCTTTATATTTAGTTTCCTCACTGTTTTGATTGTCTCTCTCCTCGCTGGACTTCGTGGAGCATCCAGTTACAGAAGGGACAAATATTTCCGTCAGTTGGCAGAGACCAAAAACTAAAATAGACCACTCATAGATATTAGTTATTTTTTCGGCAATGTTAAAGAAGGTGAAATCATGTTGTTGCTGCCAAACTTTTAAATCTGTTCTTTTCTCTCACTATCTATCTACTATTAGATGCATAACTGCAATTTAAAAAAAAAAAGGGATGTAAAGCCTTGATCTTGAGGTGGTGGATAGACACCGAAGGAGGGACAGAAATCAGCGTGAGAGAGAAGGGGAGAGACATGTGGGAGTCGAACCAGGCACCAGTTGCTGAACGCGTATGCGCCCATGATTTCTCGCATGTATGAATGACATGTAACACGCGCGGTAGAGGATGGAGGCAGCGGGGGTTATTCAATCTGTTGGAGGGAAGGTGATTTCAAAGATTGCCAACAACTGATTCAGATGATGAGGAGCGGATGCACACAAGTGTCAGAGAGAGGGAGGATGCAGAGAGAGGAAATGAGGTGAGTGGCACAAAAGCTAAAATGAAAGGGTGAGGGGTGAAGGAGTGAAGGAGTAGTGTGTCGGCAGAGATGACCAGAGAGGTGACGGGGAGTCTTGGACACATGCAGGCTTGTGTCCTTCTGATATGTGCAACAAACACACACAAACACACACACACAGTCCTCTCTTCTAACCCCCATATTTGTTCTCTCTCTCTCTCTTCATTGGATCTCACCCTCTCCCCGTCCCTCGTCCTCACCCACTCACTCCCTTTATTCCTATCCCTCTTACCGGTCCCTGAAAAACTAGAGCATTCCTTATGTAAGGAGGAGAGAAGAAGTGGGGGGGGGGGGGCGTGAGCAGAGGAAAAAGGTTGAAACAAAGCCTTCTGGGTAGAGAAGAGCAAACAGAGAGAGTGAGTAGGGGGAATAATGAAATTGGCAACCGCACTTCTTATCTTCTTCATCATCATCCAGGTAGAAGGAGCATTTTAAAATCGACTTAGATGACGGTTGAAATACAACACAACCCAGCCTTGAAGTGCAGCTTATTTGTACAGTACAGGCTGTGTGTATTAGTATCATATTTCATACTTGTTGTGGTCCAGAGAGTAAGAATACAAGTGAAACAGCCACTGGGGTGTTTAAATATAGACTTTTCAGCTCTGATGGTTCTTTCAGGTTTTTACCAGTTGAACAATGTGGCCTGTAGCTCTTTTACTCGTGAGACTATGCAAAAACCTCAATCTTTAAATTACTGTTTCAGGAGTTAAGCCTTGAAACAAAACTGTCCCATGTACACAGACTCTAGTGTTTGACAGTTACTCAAGTAGACTTTACATTTGTGGTTTTCTCTCATTACTTGAGTATTTTCATGCTAAGAAACTATATACTTCGGTTTCACCACATTTCCAGGGGAAATATTGCATTTTTTACTTGGCTACATTAGGGAGACAAAGTTACTTTAATGATTCAAAATGAACATTGTTGATTATACAAAAATAGTTTAAACAAGTTCGTTTTTTGATTTCAGTATTAAAACATTTGTTTAAGGCAACGTTGAAATACTCACAATTCCACTTGTGTTAGGCGAATAATGTAGGAGCTAGTGTTATATGTAACAGAACCACTATTTCTCAATGCGTCATCGAATAAAGATGTCTGATTAAAATTTGCATGTAAGATCACAATCTGCTTCTGTCCATAAGTGTGTGTGTGTGTGTGTGTGTGTGTGTGTGCGTGCGTGCGTGTGTGTGTGTGTGTGTGTGCGCGTGTGTGTGTGTGTGTGTGCGTGCGTGCGTGTGAGTGTGTGTGTGTGTGAATGGGTGTATGAGACATACATTGTTAAGAGCTTTGAGAGCCTAACAGAGCAGAAAAGTGCTGCAGTATATAAAAAGCAGTCCATTTACTGTGTGACATTTCACATATTACAATTCCGAAAAGCTCAAGTGCAGGTGATAAAAATGAACAATGGATATATTCCCTTTGGCTGCTTCAGGTTCAGGGTCTTAGAGTTGGCTCACTGTCATGATACTTGAATGTGCCGTTGTAGCAGTAATAGGTTTAGACCCCCCCCCCCCCCCCCACCCCAATGGAGGTTATGATTGATGGATTTAATTCAATTGCCTTCTGTCATTGATATAAATGTGGTGGACAAAATAATAGAAACACCATAAGAGTCAATGAAGAACTCATATATGAAAGCCTCAACACTGAGTTTAGCTGCAGTGTCATACTAAATATACAGAGTTACTTTCAACCTCTGATCTCATCCTCATTCTCTCTGCCTCTCGCTCATGTCCTCTTTCTGGCACTTTCCCTCCCTGACTGGCAGCGAGCCTATTGAAAGTAGACTAGGATTGACGCGCTGCTTGTGTCTGAGTCACAGAGAGCTGTGCAACACTAAAGCCCACTGACTGCATTTAACTTTAGGCATCCGACTCCCATGCAGTGCAAGATACAGTGGGGCCATCTACTCGGCTTTTTGCAGCACAGTGCTGACGTTCATAGTTGCACTTATGGCACAGAAAAGAGTGCCAATTGTTCTGACGCTGTGGATAATTGGAAAGATGATATAGTGATGATCTCACAAATGCTAAAATGAGAATACCCTACTTTTGGTTGCACACATGTGGGTTTAGGATGAGACCAAACAAACAGAATAATGCCTAAACTAGAATTACCATCCTGCGGTTGTATGCCTCTGCCAACCAGTGCAGTCTCAGTCTACATACTTTTTTCCAGTCATATGAGGTAATCTCTTACCATGTACCTAAATTTGAAGAAATTCCCTACAGGCAAACTTGAGATGTTATGTTCAAGATGACAGAAACATTCTTTGGGTTTCCACCATGACCTTGACCTTTGACCACCTAAATCTAAAATCCTCCAATCTAACTGAACGTTTGAGCCAAATTTGAGGAAATTCTCTCAAGGAGTTTTTTAAGTTTTTTCACAAGAATGGGACGACCAGATGGACACTACCGACGACATAATGCCTCCGGCCACAAGCTGTTGCCGGCATGGAGGGTAGAAAGCATAAGAGGCCTGATTCCACTCTGCCAGAGACAATGTGAGAACGCTTTGTCTCAGAAGAGCCAACAATCGAGGCTTTGACGCATGCACAACTGAATGCTTTCCCAACAGATCACAGTAAATGATTGCGGTGCGTGTGTGCCTGGTAGGTTTCTGTAAACACACAAGCTTGTTATTTGACAAGAGAGCCAGAAGGATTACACCACATAAATACAAGTACATTAACATCAACAGGGCAGAAGCAGAGGTGCAGTGAAGCTGTGTGCTGAGGCAGGGAACAAGAAAAACTGGAAAGTCACAAGAGTAAACAGTGTAACCGGTTCCTAGTCACAGTCACTAAAAGGGTCATGGAGTTTTGCTTGAATATCCTACTGAGGGATCCTGTCTGGGGAAGATCTGTCCACCTGGACCATCATGGTGAAGAAGAATCAGATGTTGAGAGGGAAATCTCAATTTATTTATTAATTTATCCAAGTTACAAACCAAACATTCGATGACTAAAAGGATTATTTGTTTCTTTAAAAAACATATCCAATTACTTCTTCGCCTGAGCTATTACACTTTCAGGCATTATTCACTGTTCATATGTTATATGGATTTTAAAATGTGTTAAAGGTAAGGTTACTAAGTTATAGCCTAAGAAATCCTCTTCACATCTGGACAGCCATCAATAAATAAAGATGAAATTGGATAAGAAATACGTGGCCCTCCAGGACTTTTAATAAACACGACCAATCATTTCATTGGGTACGAATTAAATGATTGGTCGGCTTCTTTTATTTCCCTCAGAAACATCCCTCAGTTTTACGCTCTGATGTCTTTTATGGCTCTCGCAACTGTTAGTAACTTGTAGCTTGATTGATGCTGATCGTGTGGTTGTCTCACTATGAATCTTGGTACTTCGTGATTAAATAAACTTGAATATGAGTTGCTGAGGTTGTCTGGGCTCATCCTTTAGGACGAGATGACGCTCTGTATATTCACAACAGAAGGAGGCAGCTAATATGTGGGTATCTGGTCTGGATGTCTCTCAGGCACCTGCGGTATTCAGGTTTGCATAACTTGCTTAGTGAACTGCTCTGTGGTTAAATGTGGGCACATAGGCACCAGAAGATGAACGGATGGATCATGTTGTGACTCACAAGCACAACCCAGCAATCTTGTGCTAAACATAATGTCAAATTTAACTGAAAACCAAACTAATTCAACCCTCTAAAGTAAGGTAAATCAGATACTCAGATTGTGTGTCTAAAGACGAGGAGCACTACAGCGAATCAGGGGGAGTTGAACGTTGATCGTCTCCTCTCCTGGTCTGTGGTTCAACTACAAAACACAGAGTTGACTGAAAGACAGAAAGCTGAAGAAAGTGCTCTCTGACCTAAATAAAGAAAACTGAATGCTTACTTAACAACTCTGCACTCTTGTACTTTTCAACTACAGGAACTAAGGCAAAAACAGGGGAGGTACAGAATAATGTGAAAAAAGGACATTATTACTGTGGTTGACACAGTTCCTATAAACTGAACATTGTCAACCTGAAGCTCTCCTGTGAAAAAAAAAGGTTCAAAAGTTTATGGCTCAATCTCGTCTGAAACATTAATAAAATTAGAACTCCTCCTGTTTTAATTTCAACTGAACTACTTCAGTTAATACTTGGTACACAAGCCATGTTTACATAGGATTGCAGGAAGGCCTTCGACTTTGCAAAGAAAGATTTAGGGGAATTAGAAAAGAATAGATGTGTTATTAAATGTTTACAGGGGGAGACCTAACCCCCCCCCCACATGAACAGATCATGTAGCAATAAATTCTCAGGGATTTCTAGCCAAAGGCTGGCCTGAAAGTCAAGTCAAGCATAGCGTTGTTATAAACAATCTTAGACTCAGTTTCAGTTTTGGCTGTTGGAATAAGAGCAGCTCAGACAGAAAACTGCAGACAAAGGCAGAAGGAAACTGTTGAGTGGCTGAGGGAAAAACTATGGTATGAGGGTAACAGACATTTTGGTTGGCTGGGGAGAGCAGACCGATCAAATTTCTCTCAGCGAGTTGGGGAAAGCCTGGGAGTTATGCAATGTTGTTGGGCTAGGGAGCCAGAAGGGGTGTAAACAAAACGACTGTGAGGTGGGACCGACTGAACCGTTGCTTGGTAACAAATATTTTGGGCAGGCGAACCAGGCAAACACAGCCCGCCTTCCAAACGGAAACAGGGGCTGGCCTCATGAGCACAGTGCAAGTTAGTGGCTTCCCGAAAATATGCTAAGAGACAGGGGGAAGCAAAACAAAGCACATCAGCGGGTTGGAGTCTAGACCACCACGAGTTGTAAACAAACAAACTCTCGAGGAACGTTACAGTTTAGAAACAGGATTGCAGTCTAATGTAAAGTTTCATACTGCTGTTGATCCACTTTCTAAATGTAGCCGTGGCTATATGAGAGATTTAGATACAGATATATTACTTACAACAAGCTTTAACAAACAGCATTACGCACAACTTTAAATTCAGGCCTATTTTACAACTTTCAAATTAAAACTACAATGAATAGTTGAGTCACAGAAAATTTACCAGCATCAACTTTGATTATTGAATAGTCGTGTTAGTAATTGTTCGGCAACAATCACCAACATTTTCTGTTTTCAGCATTAAAATTAAGGATTTTCTGCCTTATTTTTTTAACACCAAATAATTGGGGATATTGCATTAGATATGTTAGAACTGTGTGAATTGTGTGGCAGCTACTTTTCACTATTTGCTATTATTGTGTGATATATTTACACAAAATAATCAGCATATTAAGTGATAATGCAAATAACCGATAGTTATTAGCCCTATCTCAAATCTAAAAAGAAACCAGGACAAAACTGCACTTAATAAAAAGTGTTGTTTCTCTTTGATACTCTTTAAGTGCATTATTGTTTTATGTATTTGCCTGACAAGGATTCCCTGAAAAAAATGTCATCCTTATGAAGTAAAGAACATTTAATTAAAATAAATTCAATGCAAGACAACCTGCAGAATTAAAACGGATTACCTTTTCTATAAAGTATCAGCTGCTGTTGCCACTTGTCCGTGGAAAGAAAGGCTCATTTAATCGTGTTGTCTGACGCTGAATCTGTTTATTAAGGTTTTCCGTGGTTCCATTAGATTCCTACACGTTTACAACGCAACGACAAACAACAAAACGCAATCATGTATGTACCGTGCGCCGCGAAGCGCGTGCATATTTGCATTTTACTGGCAATGACCAGGAAGGAACCAAACGCGAGTTTGGCGAAAGTCAACAACGTCAAATTAACTTTCCCACAAACTGCCTGACGTTACAACCCGCGAGACAATGGCCGCTGACGGTCTGAACTGCGCTAGAAACGACAACAATCGTCGCTGTCACACAATCGTAGTTTATCCTGTTCTCTGCACAGAAAGAATCCGGAAGCCATATTGTGTGGCTGCTGCTGTCTCACACTCAGAGCCGGTTACCACAGAAACCGGTTGCTAGGCGGCATAACAAAAAAGAACCAAATTTATACGTGCTTGCGTCAGAGGCAACGGCGTATCCATGGCGACGAAACGCTACACACACACGCATCAGACCGGTGGTTATAGCACATGGTCCCTGCCGCTTGTTTGAACCGAAATAACTCGTCTAACCGGACGATGCTTGCACTTTTTTATATTTTATACCGTAGACTGTTAAAAAGTGAAACATATATTGTGTTGTCAACAACTTTCATTACATTTATAGCTTTAAAAGGTCATTATTACTTTGTAGTTACTTTACTATTTGCACTATTTTTAACAGAAAATAACTTGTGTTCATGTAGAAACATTTCATTCCATACGAACCACTACAGTGAAAAGGTGAATATAATGTACATACTCAGCGTTTTTTTTAAGATTTTTTATTTTTTATTCTATTGCCTTTTTATATTTATTTATACTCTTGTCTGCCTCATTCTGACTTGCCTGCTGCTGTAACAACTGAATGTCCCTGGTGTGTGGATCAATAAAGTTGTATCGTATCTTATCTTATCTTATCTTATCTTATCTTATCTTATCTTATCTTATCTTATCTTATCTTATCTTATCTTATCTTATCTTAGTTATCTTCGGGTTTACTTGCCCACACACCGTCAAGTCATGCTGTTATCGACTGAGTCGTCCGCCGTTCACCTCAACAATTCCCCCCCATCGTGGGCAACTTGCATCGGCCGGAGCTGTTCGTCATCCGGTGGTTCAGCTCGGTACCGCGCCGGTAACGGGAGCCCGGATGGGACACCGCGTCCTCCGTGGATCCTCGACTGTGACGTCGCCGCAGCGCTGACTAATGCCCTGTTATCTGCAGCCTTTTCCCTTTTCGCCCGGGCCATTTCACACGTGTAGCTGTAAAGTCCTTACACTGCAGCATGCCCGCCCCGTGACACATTGTTTGACATCACAACCCCACAAAAAAGAAGAAAGCGTAGGCTCCGTAATATCGCTTTTCTCCCCAAAAAGCGAACCTCCCACCTGCCACATTCCCACTGATGTCCGCATGTAGGCATGTATAATAGTGAATCACTTTCTGCTCGGTGATGTTTGCGGTGACAGGCGCTGATTGCCGTCACTGCTGCCCACTGTGTCCATGTCACAATCACACTTCTGTTGACCAATCTATGTTTTTTTTATTTATAACGTTTCTGATGAATTGGGCTGTTGTTGTTGTTGTTGTTGTTGCTGCTGCTGAGTCCTGCCTACACGCACATCCATATGTGTGCAGTCAACCTGCTGTAGATCTCGCCACTGAGCCTGACGTCAGGTTCAGTTCACACATGGATGGAACGGATTCTTTCCTCCCAGTAGAGGATTCCCCAGGGCGTGTCCTGAGAAGCTCCTCAGAAGGATTTCCCTCGCATGCCTGAAGGGATTCCTAAACAGGCCATTGAGGGCCCAGACGTATAGACCTGTCGGTGTTGTATTTCTTCTGACGTTTTCCACACGATATAGGCTGGATGGTATTTACCCATGAGAGCCCAAAGGATATTATCTTTTCTGTTTATTTTGCCTAAAATATAGAAAACAACACAACGCAACAACATTCCCCAAATATTTGCTTACATAGAACTGTGGATATTATAGCAATATCACAATGTAATGACGTGGCCATCACCCCCAACAATGTTCCTAACTATAGACGCATAAAGACAGTCATAAGTAGACACTTTCCATATTTATCAGTCTGTAGTTTCTTGAAATTTCCTCTCAGAAATTGTCAGACAGTGAGAAATATCTCGTGCCTGTGATAGTATAAAAAAACTTCTATTATTATCCGTCGGCGAGGTGAGCTGCTGGTCCGTTTCACTGTGAGAGGGAATCCCTCAACGTCACCAAGGATACCAAACACAACAGCAACGTACAAATATGGGCACATGTACGTCATCAGCGGAACTCCGAGGCGGGGCGAAGACTCTAGAAATGCCTTGTTTGTACTCAGGAGGATGGTTCATTCATAAGACAAGGTCTGCTACCGTGCGCCGTAATACTACTTCACGTCCTCCGGACTTTATGGATTTATAATCGGATGTCTGAGGAGTGGATCCAGGGGAGCGCAGCGAGGATTTTAAAGCCGAACGAGCGGACTTCTTATCGGACTCGACCGGGACACTTTCCCCACGAAACGCGGGGAAAACTGGATTAAGCTTCTTCATGCAACTTTTTTGGAGAGAAACCAAGAGCACCTCCGCGGGAAATAACAAGACCAGTAACGGTGAGTCGGTGATGACTTTATGTTGATAAGCAAAGAAAAGTAACGCTCTGTTAAAGTAGGTCAGAAACGTGTCCACCGCTGCCCGGCAGTCTGGTAATATGAGGTGCTTAAAGACATCTCACCCTATACATGTTACATCGACGCGCTTTTACGCATGAAACGTGTGTTATTGCAGATCTCCGTGACCCACATTTCTATGGAGACGCTGTTGGAAGCATTGTCCAACTTTTACAATTCTTAGTTAACAGCACGGCCGACGATATCAGCCACTGGCACCTTTAGTAACATGCCTGTGTCTGACATGGAGGTCTCCTCTGTGACTGCAGGTCCCGCGTTCTCTCTGAGTCCCTGCGGGGCGATGTACCAAGGGTTCCCCGGCGACCCCGACAGCGGATCCCGCGGAAGCTCGTCTCCATCTATAGAGTCCCAGTGCCTTTCCTCCGTGGACTCCTTCGGGAGCCCGCCGACCTCCAGTGCTCCGCAGGTAAGTCAAGAGACTTTTAAGGAAACATAATGCACGGAGCCTATGCCAGAAACACCCTGTCTAAGCATAAAGTAGGCAAATACCATCAAATAAGCTAAATAGGGCACGTGCTTTCTTCAACATGTTTCCAGATAACCTAAAAAAAAAATAATCTGCATGCCATTGTCATATATGCTATGTATGTTATTTTTAAAACGTGAAGTTTGTTTTACTATTATTAGGCACGGTTTTATATGTGGTAGTTTAAGTCCAGGAATTTTGTAATGTCATATAGAGATCTGAGATTTGCAGGATGAAAAAAGCTGTCATATACAAAACGCTGACATCGAACAATATATGACTCAGACACGAATAGGACTCGATCTTTATTCCTGGTGGAGGCTGGTGATGTAAGGAAGCCATTAAACTCGTATAACCGTGTTGCTGTAGTCAGATATAAAGTTGCATGGGTCCACCACTGGCTCGGTGTGTGTTCTCCTGTGTGTGTTGCCTGCGGTAGCCCCCGGTAGCCCCGGTGTCCGCGTAGACAACGTGCTCGGTCCACAGAATGGATGACAGCGCTCTGGAACCCTCATACGTAAGCGCCGGAGCCCCGCCCCCTTCTTCCACGCGCTCCACTCTCCTCGCGCAGGCTTCGCCGTGACGTAAATGCTCGTTCTATTTTGGACTGCTACGTTGCGTTGCCAAGGGGAACACCGGGGGTGTGACGGCGGAGGAGGAAGAAGGAGGGGGAAGTCTCCGGCCGAGAGAACCGATTGGTCGAGGCGTCCCCTCTCAGAGCTGCCTGTCATGTTCTCTCCACTCTTTTGTATGAATATTAATGACAGTGTTCTGGTCAGGTCTAAAATTAAACGAAAAGGATAAAACAGCAGATTTGGCCTTTAATTAATCCTAGAGTGACGTATCAAAAACGTACACAATTATAAAACCACTGCCACTTCCCCCTCGTCATTGCCCTTGTAATTATAAAGTCTCCTATAGGCCCTTTCCTCTTATCACATAGTTGATACACTTTTCTACATTTTCTGAAACCACATTTATATTATTTCAGTTATAGAAAGTTGCATCACACTTACATTGAGTTAAAGGGAACATGTTATTTTATCACTATGATGTAGTGATATGCAAATGTAGGTTAATATTTCATAACGACTGTCACTAGTAATAATTACTACTACCTTATTGAAATATATAAATTTGTTATGTTATGCCACGTATCTTTCCTAAAGAATAAATTAGCCCTTTTCCTAAAGTAAATCAGATCTTGATTGTAATTAAATTTCAACAAGGCCTCCATTTATTCCTGCATCTGTTTCCTTAAGCAGTAGTTTTAAGTTTTATGTGCTGTATTGAACTTACAGATTTTCTATATTTTTTCAGCAGGAGTGTGTGTCAGTGGGAGCTGGCTTGAGCATTGCGGGCAGCGGGCTAGGAACCAGTGTCGGAGGGGAGATGCCCGGCTCATTTGTGCCAACCGTCACCGCCATCACCACCAGTCAGGACCTGCAGTGGATGGTGCAGCCAACCCTCGTCTCTTCCCAGGCCTCTGGACAAAGTGGGTCCATTGGCACCACAACCATGACCCAGCCAGTATCACTAGTTGACCCATATGATATGCCAGGCCCCAGTTACTCCTTGAGGTCTGGATTCACTCCTCCGAGTTCAGAAACTCCAGGCCCAGCCCCGGGCCCTGTCCGCCAGTCTCGAGCCCGCAGCCGCCGCACTCGTGACGAGTCTGTGAGTGACGATGGAGATGTTGGTGTGTTTGTAAGTGTGTGTGTTGCATGTTTGTTTGTTGACCCTCACATGTTACACATGCAGCATATAGGTTTGCCTTTACATTAGCACTTAAGAAATATGAGCTGAATACTGTGCTGTTGAGCAGTGGTGTGCACAAAACTTTCAGGGGCATGGATAATACACAAAAAAGGCACCTCCTACATCATTCTATGTAATGTACAAAATGTGTTACTTAGGCTGATAAAATATATGGCTAATATGCAAGGGGAAAAGTTTAAATTTTTCCTTTATAAGGAAACAGCTGTTATGTTCACACTGACCTGCCCCCCATCAAGGGTCTCCACCATTGCTGCTTGGACAATTTTAAAATATTTCCGAGAACAAAGGTAAAACTTTAAATCTAATCAAATGTATTTTTCTCTTCATCCTAGCTGACACCTGAGGAGGCGGAGAAGAGGCGTGTTCGTCGAGAGAGAAACAAGTTGGCCGCTGCCAAATGCAGAAACCGCAGACGAGAACTCACAGACAGACTGCAGTCGGTAAGCTTGTTGTAGCTGCTAGCATTAGTAATGATCATAATTACATAATTGACATTACCTCATATAGCATTGTGTGCTAATATGTATGTATAAGAGAGTGAATTGTGCTAATGCAGTGTTGAGCTAAAGTCAGACTATTGTACCTACAATATTTATGGCCTGATTAATAAGCTCTAATATAAGCCACCCTACATAATTGCAGGTGAGGAAGTTAAACATAGAAGTTGTGTAGCTAACAATGCTATCTTCTCTCGTTGTCCTGCACTTCCTTTTCCCCCCTCTACCCATTTCACCCATCTGTGTCTTGCTCCCTTGACGCCTTGCCCTTGTTTCTATCATTCTCTGTACCCGCCCACAGGAGACGGACATTCTGGAGGAGGAGAAGGCTGAGCTGGAGGCTGAGATTTCTGAGTTGCAGAAGGAGAAGGAGCGCCTAGAGTTTGTCCTGGTGGCCCACCAGCCGACCTGTAAGATCCAATACCAGGAACAGCCTCCACAGGGCCCAGCGCAACTCCCTCCGGCCCAGGCCCAGCTCCCTCCCCAGACCTTGCAACCTTCTGTCTCCATTGTGGGCTTGGCTGTGAAGGAAGACTCTTTCTTTCTGCCTCCTGCCTACACACCCCATCCGGCCTCCACACAGTCCCAGCCTCCGGTTCAGCAGCAGCAACTTCAGCAGCAACCTCAGCAAGGGATAATGCAGGAGGTAGAGTTTTCTAGTTCTTTCTATGGCTCAAGTGAACCAGTACCTGGTGGGCCGTGCCTTATGGCCAGCGACGGTGGTGGTGGTAACCATGACGAAGCCGCCATTGGCCGCTACAACACCTCATACACATCTTCATTTGTGTTCACCTACCCAGAGGGAGCCTGCGGGGTCAGTGCCAACCAGAGGAACAGCAGTAGCGAGCAGTCATCTGATTCCCTGAACTCGCCTTCGCTGTTGGCGCTCTGACTGACCGACAGACACATGCGCACACATACCAACACGCATATACATTGTACTCCCTGGAAGTAGAGGCAGAGGCTAGTATATGCACAGTGCCAATCAGTCTCACAGATTAAGAAAAAAGAAACAGTCATTTGTATCTGATTGCGTTAAAGTTTACCAATCTGAAATACATTCCAAAAAAGAGCCATACAAACCCTTGAATAAATTCAGTTTTTTGTATTATCAGAATTCCTGCAACTGGACGAGATAAGTGAATAAAAAACCACGTCCAAGTTGCCACTTTAAAGTGCTCTGAATTAACATAATAACACACAACCAATACTCTGAATCTTCACCATGTACAGTAAATACCATAATTTCACTTTACAGTGCAACACGCACCAGAGCCCCCACCTTGTTCCCTCTGTCGGTTGCCAGTGCTCTTGCTCTCATCCTTTTCCATAACTTTCTCCCTTCTGCTCTTGCTGAATGTATTTGTGCAAATCTGAGAGAGGGACAAAGGACACTTGGTTCCGGGTCTTTTTTGTGGGAGACTGCTGAACGCTCGCTTACCTCTAACCCTTCATCTGCTCGACCTCGCTCCGCTTCTTCATTGGCTGCTTGGACTTGGCACGTTTTGGGGATCTGAGTATCACAGGCTCTGCTAAATCTTGTGTTTTCTTCCTTTGTTTTGAAAAAATACTTCTGCCGTCTGCCTACCTGCCATGCGAACCATCTCTACTTCTCCTATTCTTTCTCTGTGTTTCTCCCTCTCTCTGAAGTCTTCATCCCCCGAGAGCCCGAAGACCCCTTCCAGCCCCTGGGACCTTGAGTGAATGCCGACCTAACTAACACGCCCCTTTGCACCCTATCATACAAGGACATGGACACATACACAGAGAGAAGAACCATTATCTTCTATTTCTGATCCTCACAGCGCAGCAGCTAAATTTCTAACACACGCACACAGACAAATAATTGATGAACCCAAAATGCTAGATGGATGCCGCTGTCCTCTGCTGAGCCATTTTTACAAGATGAAGAAAAGACTCATCTAATGTTCTGAGGCAGATTAAAAGTGGGTGGAGAGAGATTTTAACAGGAGTGGAGGAAGGAAGTCCAAGCAACCTGGACAGACTCAAATGGAGAGGTGATGGATAACTATCGATTTTCGGAACCAAATGTTGAAAACAAAGAATGAGCCAAATTCAAAAAAAAAAAGAAGCTAAAATAGGAAAGAAAACATATCGTGCTCTTGCCAACCGTGTGGGAGGGTGACCTCAGTAAAACACACCTCCATACCACAGGGCTTCATCACCCTGGGCCTACGTGTGCATATTCACACCATCGTTTTCAAGTCTCTGAACTGAAGATACAGACGTTTTGTTGCATCGCACCAGCTCCGAGTTTTGCTGAGAATCAATCAGATGTGAACCGAGGCCTTTTATTCAAAGGAGGGACCGTTTTTTGGAGTGATTCAGACAACCTCTAAGCATTGGGCTCGGTGGTCTCTGTACCTCCCCTGTTCTCTCAGTGGAGACGAGCTGGGGGTGCGTTTATTGTGAGTGTGACCACTCGGAGGCACCTGGCCTGTTTATTTCTTTCTTTATTGAGGTTGATGTGGTGAGAGAGCACAAAGCAAGACCCGGAAAGAAAAGAGGATTTAAAAAAAAAAAATGGGCCGATTGTTGTGGAGTGAGCGTCCTTTCTTTGCCTGTGAATTTGTAAAATTTGTTTTTCCTGTATGTTCAAGTGAGAACTGTTATATATTTTAATGTTAATGTATGTTTGTGTGTTTAATTGTTTTCCAATGACCTCTGCTTTCTCTCGTACTGTTGCCGTTCCATGTTTTTTTTTAACTTTTTATATTTTTTTAACCAAGAGGTTTCCTTGTTACTGTTACTATTATTATTACATTATAACTATTGTTTCATTATTTTATTGTATTTTCATTTGGCAACTTCAGAGGCATGTTGTGCACTACAAAAAAAATTATAAGTCTATATGCATATACATATATACAGGTAACATGTATATATAAGTGTATGTACCATGATTGTAAAGTATGAATGTCTGCAGAGCTAAATGGGATATTTTTGTCATTAAAGAAGAGAAAGAAAAAATATTACGGAGGTTTAGTTTTAAAAAGAATATTTTTCTAAAGGAACAAACAAAACTATATTAGATTTAAAGAACTGCCCTGTCCTTTAACATGAAGCACGATGTCACTGCCTCTATCAGTGTGTATTTATGTTTTATAAACAATATAAAGCACTATCCAGTTAGATTAAATGTACGTTTATGATTCTGATGTTAGAAGGTTGTGGTAACATCTGTTGTTTGTTTGTTTTTCTCTGTGAGGTCTGTCCTAAACCTACTGACACCTTGATGCCACTTGACCCTAGCAGATACAAAACAAGGGGAAAAAATCTGTGTGATTGTCAATACACATTAAAAGTGTTCAGACTACAGTGTGGTGACTAACCTGTTTCATTTACGGACAAAGTATTTCATACCCAGTATGCATTTCTGTCTAGTATAAACATATCACTCAATAACACTGTTGTTTCCTGTCTGAAAAGTGTGTTTTGAAGGATAACTGCAGCTTTAGCCTTGATATGAACATTATCATGTTAAAGTTTTTCCATTCTTGTACTCAGGCATATTTGTTGCCTAATCAAGAAAAAAAAAACGAATTGTGATTGTATTTGCTGGATAAGAAACCTTATTTTTAATAAATAAACAGTTTATTTAAGGCAATGATCAGATCAATCGTATGAATTTTGGCTCTTGGTGGAGAAAACAGGCAGACCTCATTATTTTAAATGTTGAATAACGACTGTGTGTCTATACAGATGTCGGAGATGCCTTTTGATTTTTCTCAAAATGCAAATGTGATGAGAATATGTCTTGGTGTGAGGATAACCATTAGACATATTTAATAGTTCTCATGTATATAGGTTTTTGTGGTGCTAACTATAGTGTACTATAATGACAAGGCAGTTTCAAGTTGTACGATCGAAGGTCACACATTGCTGTTGCAGAGGCTTTAATGCTGCTCGTCTCTTTGGGACGTTTTATTCTGAAAGGAAGCCAGTGGCACAGTGGATTCCTTGCAGCTGAAACTCTGAGAGCCCAGAAATGATTGTTATAGTTTCATATCAATTGACTGCTACGTCTTTAAGTGTGATAAGACAGATCTCGGAGGGCACTTGTGCTGTACCTGCTCTCCACACTTAACTCCCCCTGATCACCAGACAACATGTGAGACTCTTTCATTTAATTCCTTTGCCTTAGATTTAATTGAAGTTGTCTGAAATTGCTATATATATTTTTTTTTAATAATGTTTCAATTACATCTGAATTGGCTTAGGAATTAGACAAGATGACAAAGAAGAAAAGGAGAAATATTTATGTACCAGATTTAAGACATAGAAACTGCCTGCACTTACCTGTACTGTACAATGTCTACGTGTCAACTGAACCAGAGCTTTCTTATTTTTCTATGATGAGGTGAATGTTGCTTTATATTTCAAATTTCCCATATATGTCCCATGTATGGTCTAATTTCATACTATCCTTGGTATGACATGCAATACTTATTGTCCTCTTGGATAAACATAATGTAGCAAATCATGCAGTGCTCAAACTGACTGCTACTATATGTCAAGTGTGATGATGTATTGCTTTAATTAACAGTTTATGTTACAATATTAATACTGATTGTAATATTACATTTTGAGACAATATCCATTAAGAAATTGTGTTACAATTTATCTGTTATTGATGACCAGCAAGGTTTTCTCCAAATCAAAAAGTTATTGTTTTTGTATCATGAACCATAACTTTAATCAGTGTTGCAAACCTTTACATTATCTTTATTTTTCTGGGATCAAAGGTTGCAATTGTGTCACACTTGGAAACAACTGATATGATATAGAGGAGTGACAAGTATGAGGAAATTTGTCTTTGATTGCAGATGTCATTTACAATTATGATGAAGGTGCTCTGATATACAAACCCCCTATTTTTTCTGTGCATAAGATTTTACTCGAGTGAAGTACTGTTCACTTATTTTTATAATTTCATTTTCAGTTGTTTACACTCCTGAAGAGGACCAAAGTCTGTATGATATCGTTGCCATGTCACTCTTGTCATCCCTGCCCTCTGATCTGTCCATATTCCAGCTTCTGGGCGTTTTTGAAGTCCTGTAAAAGTTTACATTAAAAAGTTTTTCTCACAGTTTCTAGAATGGAAATGCTGGGTGAGCTGTGCCCTTTAATGATGGTTTGACCATATGCTATTCCTTTTCCAATTTGTGAACAAATTACACAAATAAACGTATTACAAAGTAAATGTCTCGCTTTTAAATGCTTGACCTTCACTGAGCTCTTTGACTGATGCATTGTTTTTTGCATGTGTGTTTAAAAAATATAGTTACCACATAACAGTGATCATGTGTTTGTATGAACATTTGTTGTCGATTATTTTCATGAGATGTGGTTACGTCCATAAAATGTTAGAAAATAATCACAATGCTTCTCACAGAAATCCAGGTGATGTCTCAAATACCTTGTTTTGTCAAAGTAACAATTTGATTTACAAATGTACAAAACAGAAAAAAACGAATGTGTCGTCGAATTGATGACGTTGTTTTCTTAACTTGCAGTTGAGCTCTCTCTGCCATCATCATACTTCTGGCTGGAATAACAGCTCCACTGGGTTAGTGGCTAATAGTGATAAATATACACAACACAAACTGAAATACTGACAAACTAAATGCAACCAAGCAATAATTAATAAAAAAACCCTCACGTTTGAGGGATGAAGGTCAGTACTGGGTAATGTTACTGGTTTGAGTTCCAGTAAAACCAGTGGGAATGAAGTGATTTACCTACTTCCACTCGGAACAGTGCTCGGTCTGTGTCGCTCTCTAGCGTCGCCACATAAAAACACGACCGCTGCCGATGGCTCCGGTGGAAGTTGCGTCACTGAGGGAGCGGATACAGTTTGTCTGCAACATGGCGTCCGTGACAACAGGTGAGAGCATAAAGGTCCCAGATAACCGAGCTTTCCTCAAGACAACAATGTCGCCAGGTCGATGTTTCACACTCGGATGTTGTCTTGGAGTGAATGTAGAAAACCGCCACGAGTCTTTCCGGAGGATTCAGCTTCGCAGTGGCCGCCGACAGCGTCTTTTCATTCATGACTGAAGCTAATGCTAAGACGATGCTAGTGCTGAATGCTAACCCAAGCGGTGCTAACACATCGCCGCCGTTAACTTTTATCAGTTAAATTTAGTTTAAAGAGAGAAGTGTTACATCTATTGTTTAATGTTCGAATGGGGTTAACCCGCCAACATGATGTTGTGCTAACAGGAGCTAACTAGCACTGCCTTTGTCACATCGAAAACCCGGTTCATAGTCACAGTCATTACTGTGGTGTTAGCATTTTATAGATGGAGCTACAACTATTTTTTTTCATTTTTCGAAACCCTCCCATTTTAGAGTTTGTGGAAACCGGAAATAAAATGAATGTCTGTCGCTGGGCTGGTGGAGGAATCACTGCCTTTTAATAGAAAACCCTTGGCTATAGTTTGAATAGCTGAAGCCATTAATAGTTCACTATATAAGATGATTGATTCGTTGTCAGACAAACAACAGGCAGCCTTTTTGATCATCAAGCTATTGTTCAGGTGGATTCCCAAGCAACAATACCCCAAATTGACTATTTTCTGCCCCAGAAATAATGATTTTCTGCTCTTATCTGTTTAAGATCTTAGATATAGTGACACTAAATATCAGAGACAAGACATCACATTACTAAATGGGGGTTTAGTCACTGTGTGAATTGTCTCGGTGTAACTGTGTGCTCATGAGTCTTTTGTTTTGGCAGCTGTTCACTGTGCTCTCTGTCTTTCTCCCACTGAACTTCCATCGTTCGTGTTATAAATAACCTGCAGCTGGCTGTGGTCAGCATGTGTTAGACCTCAACAAGCTGCTGCCTCCTCAGGTTTACATCTCCCTCTGGCCTCTCTACCACTGGACCGCAGTCTACAGTGTCACTGAGATCCGCCGTTGACACTATCACTTCATTTTGTGATAGTGTCAACAGTTAACTGTTAGCATGGTCACAATTAATCCGAAATGTTTTGACCTTATTATTGAATTATATAAAAAAAAGAGGCTGTTTCATATTTGTTTCAGCCTCTTGCATGAGTATATTTGGCTTTTTTGTTGTTTTCCATCATTGTGAACACTCTAACGTTTTGGACACAAACTAAACAAGCATGTTGAAGATGCATTTATGGAGTTGTGGATTACCGGGCATTTTCCAAACGCAGTAGACTAAGCATGATGAATATGAAAAACATAAATAAGTCATTTGTTACAGGATTTCCCCCAGTTTTTGAGTGTTGTGCTTCAGATCTTTTGTGTGTAATTGTTAAAACCCTCTCTTTGTTTCTCTTTTTAGCCACCTCGGAGTGGATTCAGTTTTTTAAGGATGCAGGGATCCCAGCCGGTCTCGCTGTCACCTATGCAGTCTCCTTTGTGGACAACAGGTAACCTAAACCCTCTGTTTCACAGGCCTGATGGAGAACACTGAGGGTGTCTGCAGATTGTTTTAAAGCTTACAAAACTTAAACATCTTGTCTTGTCTGCTGTAAATAATGGTGGTGGAGAAATATTGGTTATACACCTAAAAAAATATAAGTGTGATTGTGGCATTAGTAAAACATGTGCTAGAGGCTGTTCAGCCCCTTTCTGTGGAGTTTTAGTCTAATCATTAGATGTGGAGTAAACTCAAGACCATTGTCTTATTGAATTAACTTATTCACATAATTAGAAATAGGTTTTATGTAAGTTAGAAATTGTCTGTACCTTCCATTGTACTTAGACCTAATGTTTAATTTACATCAAATGGTTTTAAAAAGGTAAACATTTAACTTGAACCTTGCACCCAAACCCGCTGCTGTGTACATTAACACTTTATCATCTCCATCTCATTTGCTCTCCAATTGTTTGTGTCACTGCAGAATCCAGAAGAACATGCTTATGGACCTCAATAAAGATATTATGATGGACCTCGGTATCACGGTCATTGGTGATATCATTGCCATTCTTAAACATGCCAAGCAGGTGTACCGGCAGGTGAGATCAGACATAATGTTGTCGTGCAAAATGTGGAAGTTTATTACTGATGTGATACTGTAACAGAGTGTTTAAGTGTTTTTCAAAGTTATCTTTCAAGAATTATATATATATATGCAAAAGTAAAAATGAGGAGAAAATAATTGTGGTTTGTGTTCTGACAAGAATTATGAGGAATTTTAACAGGACAGGGTGGATCAATTTCATTGTCTTCTTGTAAATGACATTTGCAAGTTTAACATAAACTGAAAGTTTAACACAAGTCTCTTGTCCCCTCGGTCTTCAGGACATGTGCAAGATGGCCACAGAAGCCATCTCCTCAGGACAGACGAGTGTTAAAGCTGAGCTCAGAAGAACAGCCCATAGTCGTAAGTAACGTGTAACTTTTTCTAGAAGTATTCTGTGGTTTGTGATCAATATCTGCTCTAACTTTAAATTATTCAACATCAGCATCTCTCACACGCTCGTATAAATAATTAATAATCAAAGTGGATTTATTGTTAGCCTGCCTGTCTTAGTCTAACTTTTAAATCTAAAGCAAGACCAGAATAGTCAGAGGCAAAATACCTTGAGTATTACTACTACAAAGCTTTACTGGATTGACACAGCAGTGTGACCCATAAATCAGCCCAGCCAGAAGCAAAACGAATCACCAGTTGTGTCATAGTGTCGTATGTCTGCAGTAATTAAGCAGGTGAAGGTTAATCACTTCTGCCACCTGCCATGACTCAGAACTGGAGCACGTGGGTGAGATAGAGCACAGAAATTAGTTTACATGGTACACTTTCCTGTAAAAATAGATTAGAAAGTTTTTTTCTACAACTTTAGTTTACACTATCAATTTATTGTGTTTATGCATTTTACTCCCTATAAAAACACAAACTACAGTATTTCATAGGCATAATGTTCCTGTTCACATGATGTCAGTATGTCACAAAGCGACCTCTTTGGCGACCTAACCTTTTCTACCTTTTCTCAGCTGCCACTCGTATGATTGCTAACGCTTTGAGCAGCGACTCCCCGCCAGCCACCCCGGCCCGTCGACCTGACAACCGCCTCTCCGTCACAGTGTCCAACATGCAAGCAAACAAGAGCAACAAAGCAGGTAGACATCGACCCTCAAACCCCATCATACCTATATCTCCTGTCCCTCTGGTGCCACAAGTCCTTTTTGTTTACCTCTGTTCAATCCCTATGTACTTTCCACTTTGTTTGTCAGTTATAAGTCAGCCTGCCGATGATGGGAACAGTTTACAGGCAGTGAAGCGCCGGCGAGTGACAGCTGAGATGGAAGGCAAGTACATCATCAACATGCCAAAAGGCACCACGCCTCGTACACGCCGCATCCTGGCCCAGCACGGCAAGAAAGGTAGGCCAGACCCAGTGGCCTTGCCGACAACTCGTTCAAATGGGGCTGATTCTCACTGCAGCTAATCAATACTAAAAGTTTTCATGGAGCTCTGTCATGCTCAACCTGAATAAGGTGACTCTGGGTTGACAAGCTGAACTTGTTTAACCTTCATTGATTTCTCTCATAAATTAATCCCCTGTCCTACTAATACCACCCACTTCACCAATTCATTCTCTTTGTCTAAAGCCATTTGCAGACATGGCCTCCGGGTAAAATCCAGAGAATTGGCTACGGAGTTTACCCAGAGTTTGCCTTTCACACATGCACAACACCGCAGGAGGTTATCTGCACAGACGCATTCACAACAGCATCAAATCCTCCACATTATTAAGCAGCAGGCAGAGGCAGGAAGTGACGTATTAACTCCTTTGCGGAGATCACGTGATTTTGTTTACAGCACCCCGACACTGTCGTCAGCTCTTATCTCCACAAACTCTCCTGACATTTTCGCCTGTGTCTTCTACGCGTGGCACCGCTTTTTCACTGTGGAGTTTTTTATGTGTCTGTTGTGTGTTACAAGCGTCATCAACCCCCCCCCCCCCCCCCCCCCCCCAACTCGCTTGCAGTGAATCCCCTGCTGTGTTTACACATTGACTTCTCCAGAATTTCTACAGACTTTATACTTGGAGGCCAGGCAGATGAATTTCGTAGAGCGTCTCACTTGGACATTTGCGTTCACACGTGCACCTCCAGAGAAAATACAAAGGAGCTGCAGAGTCAACTGCATGTCTGAAAGCAGCTAAACTGTGCTTGTGTTTCCATTGTCTCACATCATGTTGATTTTACCCTAAACTCTCCAGTTACGGTCTTTTTTCCCATGGCATGCATTCCCCTAACACTTAAAGCTGGCATGTTTATGACAGGGGTGGCTTCTGTCACTCAGGTTTTAAAAAACATTTTCTTTATCATTGGAAACCAACAGTGGCAGAAACCTGGACCTCTGGTTATAATAATTTATGTTTATAAAATAAAAGCCAGTTTTCACGATTCGGTGTCAGCGACAGATGTTAGGAATAATATGATAATATTACCATTAATATAATGCAGATCTTTCATATGATACATACTTGTTTTTCACTGACTTTACCATTTTGTCAGGTCAGAATTTGAAAACTTACTCAATTAAAGCTGTGACAGGATTGTGGAAATAAATCGTTATTGTGACAAGTGTAAAACTTGTGACTAAAGTGTGTAACTATAATTTTTGATAAGTTTTAATAACACCTTTTATTAAACATGTTAAATGTTGAAGAAAAAGACTTTGCACACTGCAGCACTCAGAAGTTTGGTCTTCAAATATTGCTGCTGAGGCACAGAAGTAACATTGCTATTTTTTACTTGTATATTCGGGTCTAATCAAGATTATGTGGATTTTATTTTTTTAGCTAGTTATTTGCCCTTTACTAATGCTGTCATAACACAAACCAAACCATTGCTGTCATATTCGATTTTCTATAAATAATTCTCATTGCCTTTTGCTTTTTTCCTTAAAAGGTTTGAAACGCACGTCTGTATTTGCAAGACTTGGGGCTGAATCAAAAGCAGACGCACCGACAAGCAATAACAAGGTGAGACCTGTCAGTGATCCTCATTATTTCATTGTGTGTTTTAAAGATAAGTTCTGTGCTCTTAATGCTTGTGTTTTTGCAGCCCACTGGTGTGTTCAGTCGTCTGGACCAAGCGGCCAAAGTGGAAGTCCTGCAGAGGGCAGGGAAGATGGATGTAGACGAGCAGGATGACAGTGATGGAGAGGGCTCTGTTCTTCAGTATGCT
Organism: Verasper variegatus; assembly: GCA_026259375.1. NCBI lineage: Eukaryota > Metazoa > Chordata > Actinopteri > Pleuronectiformes > Pleuronectidae > Verasper > Verasper variegatus. Next base: position 16,177,255 of record CM048047.1, read on the forward strand.
GGCGTCCTCAAGAGACCACCTCCCTCCCAGAAGAAGGAGCCAACCGCAAAACCTGCCCCGACCACCCTGCGGCGACTGGGAGGAAAATTCAAACTACCTCCCACTGACCCTCCTACTCCCTCCTCTTCTTCCCCTAACGGCCTACCTCCTGCCAAAATCAGTGTGCTTAAGAGACTGGGCAAGCTCCCTGCCAAAGCCATGACTGTGTCGCCCACGCCGGCCGACACACAGGACAACAGAGTGACCAGCACCAAGCCCAGAACCCTGGAGAGGCTGACCATAGCAAGCCCCAAAGTCAGCAGCAGCACCGGGACCACAGCAGCAGGAGGAGTAGTGGGAGGAGGAGGAGGAGGAGCAGCAGCAGAGTCCTTGGGGGCCCGCATGGACATTCAGGCTGTGAGTGTTTTTAAGAGACTGGGCAATAAGAATACCTAAGAAATACATATACAGACTCTTTCTATCCTTCCTTTATAGAATTTGTATCACCACGTTTTTGCATTTATCCTGGGATCGTGCAGGACTGCAGATTTCTATTAACTGGAGTGTTTTTGTTCAAAGTGTGTGGACAAGTTAAATGACTTTAAGGTAACTCTTAGATAAAAAAATATAGTTTTTGTTTTTTTTACATTTTAGTCATGCTGCCATTGGAAAATCCCCTTTTGTCTACTGTCCAAGCTTTTAATTTAAGAACTCAATGTTTGTGTTACATTGCTCATGTATGTATATCTAACTATATTTGTGAGCTAAAGGCACGAGCATGACGTGAGCCAAGCTGCCATAACTGTGTTTTTTATTTTACCCGGTAACTCCATATGTAAGGATGCTGCTGCCTCACTTCCCTGTTCTGAGATTTTATCTTAAATGAAAACTATGAGTAGCTGGGAAAAAAATTGCTTGTCCCTCAAGATGAATTCGGTGATCACTGTTTAACCTTGTATTCACATGAAAGTGAAATGTTTTTAGAAAACAATATTAAGTTTAAGGTACAGATTTGTCTTTTCACAAGTTTAAAAACACAGGATGGCAACCAGAAATAATATCAGCCATGGGGTGATGATGAAATGCATCTTTTCTTGCTACCTTCACGTCAGAATTGCCTCCTGCATAATGTTTAAAAAGTAGAAAATATGTAGATGAAATGCCGCAGAGCTTTGGTCCTGGACTTGTGAGCAGAAAAGAAAATCCAAATGGCTACACAGAACGACCTCTTCGAACACACCACACCTCGTTCTCTTCTTCCTCTTCAATTTGTGGAGTAGAAGTTCTCACCTTGGAGCTGAAGATGCCCAAGTCAACTTTTCTACCACTGTAAGGAACTGTTTCTAATACCACCGACTTGATAGCTGGATCACTAGAATATTGTTTATTTTTAAATGCAATGTATGGACTTGTTAGATCATGTTGATTTCACACAGTACAGAACCTGTTCTGCGGCTTATTTTTCTATGTACATGCTCTTGTATCCATGTAAAGAAACTCAGAGATGCCATCAGGCCTGATGTCTCGGACGGGGCCGTTGCACTGCAGTTCCACTTGATAGTTCACCCCACCCGCTATGCCTCATTAACACGTGTGTACTGTTTGGTCCTTCAGACTCGCACCAGAACTTTGTGACACTGGTTAATATTTTAAAATCACTTTTAAGAATTTTGAATTGTTTTAAGGAACAATGTAAAACACCTCAAGTTATTCATTTTTTAAACAATATTGAAGGGGGAAAAAAGTTCTATTTGGAAAAAATGTGCTTGGAAAATAAAGGAGAAAAAGGGTCCAAACCTGATGGCTGTTCTCTTCATGATCCCAATGAGTATGATCTTATCAGTACAAAATGTTAACGTCTTTTACATTAGGAGATACTGAAGGTATAACGCAAAGCAGGACATAGTGTTTCACTCACTATGGCTTTCATGTCATTTATGATCACAACGTAACTCAAGTCAGCTCTAATGTGTTACCACCAGCCCGGTCATGTGAGAAGAGAATGGGTGTAGATGTGTATTTGCCTGTTTGGCAGTTCTCCAACACCACCTGCGTGTATTGTGAAGCTTTATTTGTTTGCCAGTTAGACGTGACAATAACGATTCACCCAGGACAACCTTTCTTCAAACAAGCTCATGTGAGGCACCAGTCTGTGCATGCGTGTGCTGCTTTTAAATCTGAGGGATATGAAGTGCTGATGTCAGTTATAATTCATAATCTGTGAAGAAATGGTGATAGTGCAGGGTGGTCAGTGGTGGAAGGTGCAGTATATTTACTCAAGTACTGTATTTAAATACAAATATATACTTGTACAGGTCTTTTCACGTGACTATCTTTTTCTAGGGAATTGTACTTTTTACTCAACCGCAATTATTCAACATCTTCATTTAACCTGCTTTACTTTAATAATCATGTAGACTAAATAGCCAGCTTGATACTACCTCATGGACATTTGAAGAATTGGTCACCGTTTACCTCAATTATATTGAATTTCGCTGCAACTCTGTATACCCCTGAAACTCCAGAAGGAATTTGTGGACACAAACACTCCCACCCCTCCATCGTCCTAGTGGTGAGTAGATTATGAGTGCATTTTCACTTTTGGGTGAACTATCCCTTTAAACTGGGTGTAATTGTCACTCTGTCCTCTTGAGGACGCTCCCTCCTCCTCCTGCTCTTGTCCCTGCAGCCTCCTGCTGTTTGTCTCCATCATCAGCTGAAGACCTCCTCAGCTCAACTCATCTGATCGGGTGTTTATAATGTGAGCATCAGCTGAAGTCAGAGCTGAGTCAAAGTCTGTTGCGATGAGGACTCGCTTACAAACAGTGGGAGTGACGTCATCTTTTACAGGCCTGATGTTATTCAGTTAAGCTGCAGCTGTTTTTTAAAATGTAGTGAATATAAAGGGAATATATCACTGAGGAGGAATCTGTTTCATAAATGTGTAGATATTTGTATTTATGTGAAGACAAGTATAACTTTATAATCCACCTGCTTGTTTACTTTTAAAGGAAGGATTAAGGAGTGACGTATTTTTTCAGTCGTTTATTCCTGCGTGTGTTTTTATTGTCGTGTTTTCGCGATGTAAAATCTGGACTGCAGCAACGCCTCACGACTTCTCTTTTTTCCCCCCACAATGCTTTGCAGTCGGGGGGGGGGGGGGGGGGCGTGTGTGATGCTGATGCTGATGCTGCGCGTGCCTCGGAGGCTGCCGCTGCCATAGAAATCCACCTAGCATCCCTCCGCGAGACGACCAGCGCGAGCACTCTCGTTTTTTTTCCCCTTCTTCCTCCTTCACGTTTTAAAACCTGATGATGAGGAGACTCGGGATGTTCCTGTCCGCTCTTCAGACCTTGTTTACCTGTTTATAACCACGAATATCCCTCACTTTTATTTCATCGTCCTTCGTCAAGCACACGCTTCGGACCGGAGATCTGATTCCGAGGCTCGTCGTCTCCCCGGTGCCTGCCCCGCCGTGCTCGCCGCTCCGTCCCTCCATACTTTATGCACAGCACGCTGCTCCCGTCGTCCCCGAAGAAACACGCCTTCGTGCCCGAGCACCATGGTCCGCTCCAGGCGCTTTCACTGAGAGACATGGAGGCGAAGCAGCACCAGATCAAGAGCCTGAAGAGCTACCCGGAGACCGGCGGCCGGAGCCTGGCAGCAGCCGCCTCCGGGGGGGACGGAGCAGGCGGCGCTGGGAACCGAGCCGGCTCGGCTGAGATGGAGATGGAGGCGAAGATCCAGAAAGCCATCGACTTCAAGGCGGAGGGTCACCGCTGCTACAAGGAGAAGAAATTCCGGGAGGCGATAGGCAAGTACCACCGGGCGCTGCTGCAGCTGAAGGGGGTGCACGTCGCGGACGGGACGACGGGCTCCGAGGTCAACCTGCTGAGCCAAGCCGCCTCCAAGATGACCGAGGAGCAGCGGAGATCCGTGGAGATCACCGAGATCGAGTGCTACGACAGCCTGACAGGTGAGCCGCATACCCGGGGTGTACCCCTCCACCATAAACACCCCCACCTCTGCAGCCCTGGTGCTGCTGACACGGTCGTTCGTTCCGGTTCACCGGGTTCACGGCATAGCCCGTTCCTGCAGGTGCCGGAGCTCAGAGGCAGGTGGAACAGCCCTGGTGTTAATCTGGAAGAGACGCAGAGATGGATCACAGTGTGTCTTTGTGCTGCAGCTTTCATGTGGGGAGATGTTGCCTCGTCTGACCACATTAGAGCATCATGTGGCCTGTAGTGAGGCCATTTGCGTGACATTAGAGAAATGTCACAAATTAAATTGGCACATCTTATCTTTTCCATGCCTCTTCCAGGCTCCCCCACCGCCTCTCAGTGGGTTTCCTCCACGCACACCGCTGCCTTTTCCAGTCAGTCAAGTGAACGCTTTGCCCACCCCAAGTTTGAGACAAAGGAAATACACAACAACAAAAATAAATACTAACAGGGACCAAAGTGCCATGCAATGTGAAATGTATACATTTCCATTATGTCTGAGCCAAGACTGTTGTGTTGTAGCGTCAGCAGCCAGAAAAGGGTGATGTAAGGTTGTGTCTGATGGCCCCACTCTCCAGATACCGTGTTAAAAAAAGACTGACTATACTCGTCTAGCACTGTTGAACATGTCTTGTCAGTGCCCAAGTTCAAATCTTTAATAATGAGGGGGGGTCCAAAAACAAGCTTATTAAACTAGAGCTGGAATAAAGCAATTTTTATTGGTGATTGTTTTTTTATTCAAGTATTAGATCTTTAATTGTGAGTTGATTCTGAATAGTACGGTGGCCCTGAAGTGCAAATCACAACAATGAGTCACAAAACATAACTACGACTTACAAAACACAATGTTTTATTTGACCAACTAAAGATATTCATTTTAAATTGATTAAAAAAACATTTTAAATAGCTATAAAACCTCACACTGTATTGTTTGCTTGAAACATTGTGTAAAGGGTTTAATTAATAATCGATGAATCAACTGGTAGTTTAATTTGGACCACCGAAATCTAACATCTGGTGTCGTATTATTGCTAGTGTTTTTCAGTAAACTGTAACACTGCAGCTAACAAACGCAGTATTAATTATTATCAGTAGGTTGGAAAACATTTTTTTTTCGATCGATTTAGTGCTCAGTGTCGATTAAGTGGAACAAATCTTTATTTCCTGAAGCGGTTTGTGAGAAACACAAAGATGTTGTGTTCACTGTTACAGAAAATTGGGCGAAATAGCAAATAAGCACATTTTCATATTTAAAAAACATCTTCCGAGGTCAAGAATGAACGTTTATGTTTATGATATCATGACACAGGGTGAAGGTAGAGACCTGCTGTTTATCTTAGATATGCTTCACAACATTTCTACAGCGTAACAATGTCAGAGCTGGAGAAAAATAATCAAATTATTTACGTACTGTTCATCATAATGGGTACTAGTCAAGCATAATTTTCACTTAACATCACAAGTATTTAAGAGTAATCAGAGAGAAATTTGTAATTACATTAGTCATGTTGATGATTTAAACCACAAGGAAGTGTATTTACTGTAGTAATAAATAAAGACATTATTGTTGAAGTTATTATAAAACTGATCTAAATTTGAATTATGGCCTTAGTGTGAACCCAGACCGTGATGTATGTTTGCATCCAGAGGGAGATGACGACGACGATGATGATGATGATGATGATGATGATGATGATGATGAAGATGAAGATGAAGAAGAATGGCAAACGGCAAACGCAGGCACTCCAGTTGTTATATGTCAGACCAGTACCGATGTGAACTCTGAGATGTTTGGGTCACGAGCGTGGCACGGCAGGGGCAGTAGTGATGTTGTGTCTCGGGCCAATGTGCCAGGCGCTGCCCGGTCAGCCTGCCATGATGCATTGAAGGTCGACTCGTTCTGTGCAGCAGATCTGGGCCTGTCTGAAGCCTGCAGGGAGGCCACTGTCACGTGAAGGAAGGATGGGGGAGGGAAGGTGAAAAATGGGGGAAGGGGGACTGAAATAAGGGAGAAATAAAGAGGGGAATTAAGGAAGGAAGAGGAAGGAGGGACCAGATATGGTTAAAAAAAAAAAAAAGACCAGAGCAGAGAAATAAGTCAGTGGTATTAGAGGAAAAACCAGCATGGAGGAGAGCAGCAGAGGGGGAGGAGGGGGAGTAAGGGACCGCTAGCACGCGGCAGGGGGCCATATTTACCATGGCAACCATGACTGGGCCATTTCCCTGCTGTTGTATTAATACTGCTCATACCCACCGCTCGCTGCTGCTTCCAGCAAGAGGGTGTGCACATGCGCACTCACACACATGTACACACACAAAGAAACCTCACCTAAACCTGACCTTACAATGACTGGGCTCACACGGACGACAGTGTTACATGAGCCTTTGCTCCTGTTGCTGGCGTCATTCAAAATAACGTCACCAATTTCAATGAAGAGACCGGAGCAAACAATATGTCCGTCTGTCTCTGACCCCGAAGATGTGAATCAAACAGTGAACTGCACATTTGTTGGGGACCAGTTTAGGCTATAGATGAATGTACACTTGGTTCTTTGAGTATTTATGGTGTAACTTGGAGTGACTCCACAAATACTGTCAAGGTAGACATTCTAAATAGTATTTGTACAGGCAGCATTGGAGCTCTATGGCATGAAGGAGTTATATATCAGACTTTGATTACACAGGTAATACTCGTTAGAGTAAGAGAATACATTACATTGTTGGTGTGGGTCTTTTCATTGTGTCAGCAAGAAATATATGGAAAGCCTTTTCTGATTTGGAAGACTCAACTTTTTAGATAGTCTTCAGGTTGTTGTTCAGGTCACCATGTTGTGACAAAACTAATTCAAAGATATTTTAGTTCACAGCTTTTGAGCCCAAATGAATAATACAAATCAATCTCAAATCTCAAATATTTGATAAAATACAGCACAAAGTACAATAAACAAAAAAACTAAACAAAATTCAATCAGTATCAGATTGATTGTGATCTTATATTGTTTGATGGACAAGAATCTAAACATGTAAATTCCAAAATCCTTTTCACAGCATTGAATTCAAGCAATTAGTTCTACCAAAGCACAAAAACAACATTTAACTCACTGTGACTTTTACCTTAATACTCAAGTATATACACATATATAACCTGTTATTTAACTAGGTAGTCTAATTAAGATCAAGGTCTCTTCAACAAAACACAGATAAACATATCATAATATTCTGTATTTACAGTAAATGATGCTGTGATAATCTCACATTCCATCTCTCCATATCTTAATTAGTTTTGCTCAATCCACCCAATGTTATATCATATTCAAAGGCCGCTAATATTTAAAGAAGTATTAAAGAGACTGTTTAGACATTTAAGATGATCATGTTAATAAATGATCACACGGTGTTCAGTCACTGTCGGGCTGGTGTGTTGTGAACCAGCTGCAGCTCTTTGTTGTGCGGCTCCACCTGGTTACCCGGAGTTTGCAGAGTGCTTATGAGTGAGGAGCTGCCGTTTGATTGGTCGGTTGTCTGTGGCTCTGACGTATGTTGGGAGAGCAACAAGCAGCATCACACACACACACACACACACGTGAGAGTAAGTGTGTTGGAATGGGAGTTGCCTTCGGTGCTGTTCTTTAAGTACCCCTTGCTGATTGTGCGTTGTGTGGGCGCACTTGTGTGTTTTCTTTTCGTCTTGACTGCGTTGTGATGGTGAAGATTTTTCTTTTGTTTGCTTTGTAGTGGGCGACATAATACGTACATTTACTTTACTTAAATACAACTTTGAGGTATTTGCACTTGAATATTTCCAAACCAAACATATGATAATATTATACAATATTATTTATGCCTTTGGATTTAACTACAGCTGCAACTATTCCAAATTAAATATACATCAATTTCAAGCTAAAATGTGAAACATTCACTAGTTCCAACGTCTGAAACGTGAGAATTTGATGTTTTTCTTTAAATATCTATTGCATTTGTTCACGGTTGGTGCCGTAACCTTGGCTGTGGCAAATTATAACTGGCATTGTTCAGTATTTTCTGAGATTATATTGACAAAATTGACAATCATTTAAGAAAGTCGTCTAATTCAGGAAGTTAGTTGAAGTCCCGTATTTAACTATAGGCCCCAACAACCTCAATAGTAAAACAAACTTACACTTAATAATGATCCATTAATGTTTTGTACCATTTGTCTTCATTATGTGCGAATTAAGTACATTTAGCTGAGAGTATGAGTACGAAAGAAGGATAAGAGCAGAACAGAGAGAAGAAATGAAAGAGAGAATGGAAACAGAGAAAATATAAGTTTTTAATATGAAGTAGGGAAGTTGATGTGAGTAATAGAGAAATAAGTACTGGCACAAACAGTAACATCACCTGATTGTGTCAAACAGAGAGATGATGAATGTCCTATTTTGTGGCCTTGTTATAGAGACACCCCGAGTCTGTGTCCCTGCAAGGCTGTATCTAAATGGGTTACACCACCACCACCGACTGTGTCTGTTGCAGCTCAGTGTGTTGCAACATGTTGGCCAGAGGCAGACTCCCTGCCTGTCCGCCTCACCCATCCACCCACCATCACCAGCACGCACACAAAAATAACAGATGATACTGTGGTTTGCTTTGCTCTTTTTCTTGGTATCGATCGTGAGGCAGCAATCTGGACACCAGCAACAGCACTTTCCTAAAACTGCACATTCAGACAGACTCGCACTAAGCAGTTTAGAAGCTGTACAGTGTACAGGGAATAAAAAAGGCAGCGGGATGTTGTGATTCTGCTCATTTTGATCTCTGCCTGAAATCTCACTTTGTTCCTCCTGACTCGCTCAGTGAATGAGTCATAAGTCGTGGCCTTGGGACAGACACAGCAGGAGGGGATGAGTGCTACTGTTCGTTTTGTAACACCATCCACCTTTTTATTCAGATGCTGCTGCTCCACCCGCCTTGAGGATGATGATGATCCAACAGTTTCCACCCACTCATGGCTGTGCCAAAATTTGTTAAAGGCTCAGTTTATAGAATTTAGTGGTGGGAAGTTGCATGTTGCAGCTGAAAACCCGTCACCTCACCCTCCCTTTCCAAACACGAAAGAGAACTTATGGTGGCCTTCAGTTGTCATAAAAACTCAGAACTGTAGAGTCAGGCGGGGGTTACCCTAACCCCAACCTTGACCCCTAACCCCCAAACCCTCCCTGTAACCCTAACCCTGTCTTCACTTACCTTGTATCCGGCCAGGAGGTGAAAGGATCCTGCCATTCCACCTAGGAGATACTTGTAAATGGTAAATGGTCTGCATTTATAGAGCGCTTGTCTTGATGACCACTCAAAGCACTTTGCAGTATAGCCATTCACACACACTCATACTAGGTATCTATGGGCAGCACTTTTTCTAAGAGAACGGCTCAGTCGGCAGGGTCAAGACAACATCCAGACCTAATCCTAATCCTGACCCCAACCCAATCAATTTGCCAAATAACCCATTCATTTGGAATCTGGTGCCAACGCAGATTAGAGAAGTAAATACTTATTCTTCTTTTACTGGTCAGCTGAAGACATGACATATTGATAATACTCTGCTTTGTCTCATATGTTGTGTTGTTACATATAGTAACATGCATTGTACCTGTCTCAATATTAGTCTGTATAAATTGCTTGTATGTGTTGCCTATAACAAGTCATTTTATTTTAATTTTAGTTTTCCATTTTAAAAACTGTCCAGGGACAAAAGATGAAAATTAGCCTGTTGAGCTAACTCTGGCTCATTTATATGTAATTTTTCTGTTGATTAATGAGCGTTGTCTCTGTCAAATAATCAAATAAATGAAAATCTAATTTGTTACCTAACCCCTGGGGTCTCTACGTATCAAATGGTCAAATATAGGTGCCTGCACCAGCAGGTGTTTCAAACTAACCCTCACCCTGGTAGCATTCATGATGGATAACAAGATGTAATTGTTTCCTAACCTGTTTAGTGACTTTTATTTTGCCCTGAACGCAGCAACAATATCATTATTATCCATATCTGCCCAGAGTTATTGCAAAATCACATCATTTTGAGTTGCCTCGTATTGTAAGTCCTTATCTGAATGTGTTTATGTCCTGACACGTGTCCTGTATTAAGTCACAGCGACATCTGACTGAGGCCATCAATGAATTTATGAACTGTGACATACAATTACAGGCTCTAAATGGACATTTAATGAGCCTGTGGGTGACATCAACATCTGCTATCGATGGCCCTTCCTTTGTCGTAGAACCATCATAACTGACGCTCCACTTCCTCGAACATTTACCACATCACAACCTTGAAGCCCGGTCGTGCTTCAGATAGAAGCTGCTGAGTTGGCATCAGAAAAACATCGGCGACGTGTAACACAACAGGCGGAGCGATTTCACCAGTCCACACTAACCCAGTCCTGGTGAACAGCCACTCACAATAGCAGAACAGAAAAACTCCTGCCAGCTCCTTCACCAGGGGAGGTGGTGGAGCGCATGAGAGGAGATAAAGGAAGAAGGGGAGCGTGGGGAGGAAAGGAGATGGGGCAGAAGAATGTAAGATAGAGGGGTTACGACGAGGAGAAGGCAGGGTTTAATAAGCAGTTGGGAAAGGAAGTTGGTTTGTGGGGAAGAAAAGCACTGAGCAGTGTCGGAGAAAGAGATGCCATGTGAGGGTGAGATGGAGGATGGGGGAGGTTTGGTTTTTCCTCCCCCTCTGTGCATGCACGGCTGCCATTGGTGGCGTGGAAACGTTGTGTGCCAGAGCTGCAGATGGCGTAGCGTTGCTGTTGGGGGTACGACTGGCACTCCCTCTACTGTACCACTCACACTGTACTGTCCTCACAATACCAGCCCTCTGAATTACCTCACAGCCGAGAGAGATGGAGAGCTCTAGAGGATGGGGGAAGGGGTGAGTCAGTAGAAAAGATGCATAGGCTGAAATGGGGGGAGGGAGTAAAACCAAGGGCGCGAGAGAGACCGGACAGAACTCTTAAATATGAGGGGATTATACGACAGAGGAGGGAGGGTACGGCTGTAAAGGAGAGTGACAAGGAGGGAACGAGAGGAGGGAACTGCTTGTCGCTATGACCTCTAAGTGTTTAAGGGAGGGCTCTCAGAGCTGCATTTGTGGTTTTACTTCCATTGTGGAGGAGACAATACTTAGGAATCCAATCCAGACCAAACAGTTTTATATCACAGCCCTGACAGGCCCAGATGACTCCCGTCATCAGAACACAGAGCTAACGCAAGAGTCAACAGAGACCATAACATTGTAAATGAACAACACTAGACATTTAGGCTAAATGCTGATGTCAGGTTGCTATAACATCATAATGTCAACACTAACATGTTTTAACAGGTTCAGTATTGGATGTGTTCACTGAATTTGTTTTCTGTGTCAACATGCTAACAAACTACAATTTTTCACCTAAATATGGTTCTCTTTATTTGTACAAGGTTACAGATCTTGGCTTATTCATAACAGGAATAGTGATTATGCTTGTGAGATCAAAAATAAATAAAAAAAGCACCTGCAAAGAGATCTCAATAAAAAATATAAAATTAATGTTTATATAGGAAGAAAACCAAATGTACTAGCGCAAAGTGCCAAAAAAAATACAAATTACAAGACTATTAAACACTATGTTAATTTGTATCGAGGTCAGATGCTTTAATAACTATCATTCTCTATAATTGCTTCAAAAGATAGCAGGATAAATGAGGCAGCAAGATAGAATAACATCTCATCATAAAGTTTGGGATTGAGGAGTTTTGACAAAGTTGTTCTAAGCCTTTGAGGATGTAAAGAATTTCTGAACTGAAAAAAATCTATTAAACTGCTAAGATTCCAAACCAGGTTATTAAACGTTGATGTGCTGACTGCAAAATAATGAATAACTGAAAGTGGCCATCAAGGCTTTTTTTAGTCTGCAGTTGAAAGTCGAGAGAATACTGAGACAGATGCCCTTTCCTGAGAGAAGAGCGAGAGCGAGCGAAATGGAGAAATGCAGAATATTCGTCTTCTATAAGCCAGATCAGTAATGAGAATTTGCTGAAGCTATTTGGGCATATCTAACACCCCCGCGCTCCAGCGGACAGAGCCCACTAAACCAATTGGCTATTTATATTTATCCGTACAGCTCCGTGCTGATAAAAAGCCATGTTGGTCACTGCCCTGAGCTTCCCTCACTCGGCTTGACACGGAATGCCTCATTACATGTCCTGCCTGGGGGTTGAAGGTGAAAACTCGTCCTTGTCCTTGACGAAAAGGTAAAGGTTAAGATGAGGGTGAACCTCAGCCGAGAAGAGTTATTAGATCTGATCTTAGTTGGTGCTGTTTCCCATTTTGAAAAGAAACTAAGCAGGATTTTAAATTTTATTTTGAAATGTAAAGTGATAATTCAAATGCTGAATTCTATTTCAACAATGGATTCAATTAATACTTGAATATATAAAAAATCACCTGTTTGTGATGAACCAACAGAAAATGATCTGTGCAGTTCTCCTCTGCTTTATGGCAGTTTCAGTTGCACTTGGTTGAATTTCATTTTTTATCTCCACAGCTCTTCCAAAATGTAAATGACAAATGCGGGGATAGCAACACACTTTATGTTTTGGTTGTACAGCCCACAGACTTATCATTCACACCTACCACTGTGCTGTAGGGAGAATATTGATGCATCTAGCAGAATACATTTTTTAGACTTGGAAATGTATCAAGTCAGCAGAAACACAACTTTTAAAAACTTGTGCTTCTCCGTACAAGCTAAAAACTGTGTGATGATTTGTGTGCACACAGTTTCTTTGCACAAGCAAGTTATTCAAAGCTGTTGAGAGGAGGTCAAATGTATGGGTTTTTTTTATTATTAGTTCTTGTACAGGACAATATTGATATATATTTATTGCTTTGTTGTTTGGAATAAGCCCTGTTCCATGTTCTCTGCTGCTGGATGCTCTCCATACTGTGTGTTCTTCAACCTTCAGAAGTTTTATAACTGCCAACACATGGCTGTGACAGTTTCAGAGATGATGAAATCTCATTCTTTAGCCATTCATTTGCTTCAGGTTAGTGGGAAGCTCTTCAAGCTCGCAGATTAAGGCTGACTCCATGACATTCTCAGCCAAATCATTTGGCAGGACTTACTGTAGACCCATCCAAACACCCCCGTCTTTCTTATTGCTGCTATAATGCACAGAGCATGTTCATTAAATCAACTGTACATACAGTAGATTATCCACAGACAGAAGTGGATCAATATGAGCGAACACAGGCTTAATTCTACTTGACAATATTTGACTTTAGTGTGTGTGTGTGGTCAGGTTTTATAAGCAATGTGTCTGACAGCAGCAGAGGACAGTAGCCAATGATCTGCTGAGCTAAAGGCACAAGTCTGCCCAGTGTCCACAGCTGACATCCCCAATCACATAATGGCCTAGCTAAGGCCCACAACAAAATCAAGGAGTTCAAGTGCAGATATAATCTCGATAGAAGTCACTCTTAAGAGTTATTAAACTTCACTTATCTACTATTTGAATGTCTGTTTTTACTCAGGAGAATTAGGTAATAGTACTGGTTCCTCATTTGTCCATGAGGCACTTAAGGATATAACATAAATACACCAGGAGTAATAATATAATCATAACTTTGTGAACTGCTCTTCATTTCCTTTTGAGTCCTAAAGAAAACCCCATAAGGCCCAACTACAGGATTACTGTATATTACTGAAGAGAGGAAATTGCTCAGCCCAAGTTCTTGAAACTGTGGAGTGCAAGGGAGAGCAATAAATGATTTCATCTCCGGCAAAGTCGTTGAGAAGATAGCTTCCTCACTTGTATAAATATTTAAGTAGATGAGCATTAATCCTGAATCAGCGACTATTTTAGGAGAGCAGAGTAGTGCAGGAGGCTGGAAATTGAGAGAGGAAGGTATGAGATGGGCACAGTCAGGACCTTTGTGATGCATGAGTCTGGGTTTGAAGACAAGGGGGTGTGGTAAAAGGAAGAGGAAAACACTCAGCATGCTGTATGACTGAAGACCGTACAGTAAATAATAAACTATAAGAGGAGTTGGTTTTGGTGCTTTAAATTTTGTATGCTTCATCACTCACACTGCCAGTACAGGCAGGGGCAATACCAGGGATTGAACCATCAACCTTCTAGTACACCCTGCTCTACCTCCTGAGCCACATCTGGACACTGGGTAATCCCAGAGATTGTAAATAGATTGTAAATATACAGTTTCCAGGCGTGACCAGTGGAGTCAATTATATGAGGAACTCAACAGTCTGGGGGTTTACAGGGATGACAAGACAAAAGCTGTGAGGTTAATTAAGCAACACGTAAGGAGGAATAGAATCACTAGTTTCATTTAGAAAAATATGCTAATTCACTTTCTGCCTGAGAGGATAGGTAGTACTTTAATTTAAGTGAAGCTACAGTCAGCAGCCAACAAGTTAACAGGGAAATCATTAGTCTCGCTCTGTTTGATGGAAATAAAAAATGGCTCCCAGCAATTCTAAAGTTTATCTTTAACAAACATCCCCTGTGAAAAAAGAAAATGCAATATTCTATTCTTATACTTTCTTTGGGTTTTGTGTCAATTGAAACAACAACATGTCGTCTGTTAATTATTTAGCATTAGATGTGTGAGGGGGATTTTAGAAATAGAAGGTTAGCTAGCTAGCAGTTTGTGTTTTTAATCCTTGTGCTAATGGTCCATGCATGCATTTTTAGCTCAATCCCATTTAGCAAAATAGTTTTGATCCAGATTTAGCCCACAACCCACATCTGGTACACATGCCACAAGGAATGATGGCACTTGAGCGGTCCACTCCAGTTTGCCAGATCTGGGCCACAAGTAAGCCATAGCAATACCACATATCAACCAAAGGTGGCCCAAATTTCATCTGTGCTATTTGGGCCATATAGTCACCATTTACTACATGGGCCACTTTAGGTTCACAAAAAGGTTACACCTTACCAAAAAGGCTCTAATATAAAGGTCAGAAGTGCTGCATCATTGCCTGAAGTGGCCCACATCCGTATGCTATCTGTGAATAAGCAGGAAAACCTCCTGTTTATCCTACTTGGATGTGTTGCACTATTAGTCCCTTGGGATAAAAGCGTCAGCTAAATGAAATGTAATGTAAATGTAATGTTTATTATTCCAAAATCATTAATCGAAGTTGCCATATAGTAAATCATTTGATTAGCCTGAATTAGCAACATTTGCTGTCCAACATACATCGAAATACTCCTTTAAAAACAGTTCAAGCTTAGTTGAATTCGTTAAACCTCAAGAAGTTGAGTTGGATTTTCAGTGGGGTCATAAGCCAATCTAACTGGCCGAGGCTTCTAATGCAAGTGGGGCATTGGCCATCGAAATCTTGGCAAGAAAATGTAAAAGCAGAGTACCCCCAAATGTTGAATCATAGCTTGAATGCAAGCTAAGCCTTTCCTCCAAAATCCACACAAATGTACAAATCCCACATCTCCGATCTGTCTTCATTCCCACTCATTGACTCATTTATAAAGCTGGTCCCGGTGCTTTGCTTTTCCCTCTATCCCCAGAGGAAATGCACATAGTCAAACATGAGCAATGAAAGTGAGTAATTATTACTAACACCATATGGAGCAGCATTAGTCTTCTGCTACTGTGACACAATGAAAGAGCTCATCTGCACAATTTATCTGAGGTGAAACAAAATGAGCTTGTTATCACCACTGTGTCATAATAAATCACAGTCGTCATTGTTAGTATTTCCTGTAAGGAAGAAGAGCATATTTTCCTACATCACATATTTGGTGATGTAAGATAACAAGCTCATCATCTCCTGCCTCCTGAAACAGATAAAACATGATCAAATCTTTATGACAAACTTTATTGATGCCAGAAGAGGACATTTTAACCTAAATGCGGTTTCATCATTAAAGCCTCTATTTAATTAAGACAAGACAAATGGTGCCAGGGTGAGAAGGTAAAAGTTGATTTGCAGTTGAAACAAAGGGGATGAGAACGTGGCTGAAAATGAGTTGGCGTGAATGCTGTGTCATGTCAGCCCCTGTGATTACAGCAAACTACAAAAGCAAAGTAAAAGGCATTTGCGATAATCGCTTTGGGTGGCGCTATTCTTAGTGGGACCGGAGAGGCCCGAGATCAGATTTTGCTACGAGATGTATGAGTGAGGCGATTTCACCACAGCTCATTTTGTGTCTGTAAACATGTCTGTTGCAGGAGAATGCCATTTGTAAAGCAGAGACAGTAGATCTGAGGATAGGTGAGAGGAGGGCAATGGCCTGATTTCCGAAGATTCAAAGTCTGGGAAGAAAAAATGGAGGACGAGTGTCAAAGATGGATGCTGTTGAAGGGACGTGTGAGGAGTGTGCGTCTCTGCGTGTGAGCTTGAGTGAGAGCGATGGGTCTCTCCATCTGCCATTATCCTCCCGCAGAACTAATTACAAGGTGATGGGCAGCAGACTAATCACCAGCGTCACGAGTGGCTTTAAATTAGCCGGATCGTGGCGCCTCACCTGGTGTGAAGACGGGGGATGGTCATTGGTCCCCTTCGTTTTAACTTCTCTTGTTGTCGCCACTTGCAGAAATTCAGTTTTCCTCGGTTGTTTCTGGATTTTTATTTTGTCAGTGTTGTCTCTGTCCTCACTCGCCCCCTGTCTCTCTTTCCTTCCTGCCTTTTATTCCTCACAGTCGCTCTGTCTGCTAAATGAAAGCGAGTCTCTATGCAGGCTCTGTTCTTTCAGACACGATGCTTCAGGCAAGCCAGTGGGGGTCCTGAGCATGTGTTAACCACTCCCACTCCCCGCAACTCTGATTCCACATTCAAGTCGAATGAGAGGCACACACACACACACACACACACACACGAACACACACTTGTCCACATTCACACACGCTCACACTTGACAGCTGCCTTTGCACCTGTTGGGCTTTCTTAGAATATGCATTCTCAGATACATATTCTCTGCTCTGATTTTTCCGGTTTCATGGTTTTTGTCTACATCTGCCCCTTCTTGAAATGTGCCAGTGTTTCCATGGAAAAAGAAATGAGAAAGAAACCCTTGACATTGACACTAAATGGGTGCGCACACAAAGCCAATGTCGCAGCATCAAAAAGGCCTCTGCGTATTCTTCTGTGCCCGTCCTCTAATGAAGGCCCCCGATCAGACACATCTATCACCACTTTGTTTCCTTTGTGCAGTTTCACATCTCATCAGTCCTGCTCTCTCATCTCACATGTTCATGGACAAGCTGTGGGAATACTGCATCTTTAATCAAAACAAAAATCTGTTTCAAAGTGGGATTACATTTCATAGCGAGATTCAGGGTTTGATCAGAAGCCCAGCAACTGGCAGGGTTTCAGGAAATTGATCATGGACACACAAAATGGATGTGACGGACTGTGTCCTTAATTATCGTTATTTGGTAAGAACATCCATTATAATTAACCAGAGTCCAAGTTTCTTCTAAAACAGCAGATCCTCACATTATGGAGCCAATTCATGTTTAGTATGAATTTCTTGAAGAATGACTGAAAATATGAATCAATTTCCAAGATTAATTTTCTGAGGATTAGCCGATTAACTTTAACCCTTTGCGCACAGTCAACGACAGCGCTGATTTTGGACTATTCTGCAAAACCTAGGATTGCATTTGATGAGAAATGCTTATATATTAGTTCTGTCTCCATACGTGGAAACTATTGTTTGGTAAGGTTTAGAAAAAGATTGTAGTTAAAACAAATAACCTTTGATGAGATCACAGTTGATTTACAGTTAATTAAAAAACAGAACATTAATGACTGATCTGTCCCCATCACAATCTGCTATACTACATGACCCATCCACCACATTCTCAGTTGTACAGCTGGCACTGAACGTTGACACTGGCTCTACAGTCGCAGAATTGACCAATGACAACATGATTCCTGGTGATACAAGGCTGGTCTAGTCAAAGTTATTTGTTTTAGAAATCCAATGAGTCCCCGGCTGTTTCATATTCCAGCATCCAGTTATGTTCACATTTTCTTTTACAGAATAACGTCGACTATTTGTAATTAAAGATTTTTTTCTTATGTGAATCAGTTGCAGTCAAGATTTACATGACAATGTGAGAAATCTACTGATAGGTGAAGAATTCAAACTATCCTGTAATTTACAAGACAAAAAGCAAGATTTGAGGAAAGTCTAAAAACGGAATAAATTTAACCCTAACCCTAACCACTTCACTCTTTTAAGACACAAACAGAAACCCTGACTCGTCCCTCAGTGAATAGGACCCCACGGCTCCAGCGTTGTTTTTACTTTGCCTCTGTCTGTCTGTAGCCTGGCCTGCTCTGATGATCCTGCCTTTATCACACCCTTAATGCATCTCACCACACTCTACATTCCCTCTGGCGTGCCATCCATCTGCCTAATGGTCCGGCAGGGTGCGGCCGGCCAGTCATCACTCGTGCACGCTGCTTTTGTGTGTGTGTGTTTGTGTATCTTTTAAACATCGTCCGCCTCAAATGAAGTTTCAAGTCGTCCATTAGGGATTCTGTGTTTGTCTGTGGTGCATCTGTGCCTGGTTGAATCGTCAAACCCTGTTTACCCCCCGCTTGTGTGTTTGCCGTCCCCTGTGTAACTGTGTTGTGCCTCTGTCTGTGTCATTGGTGACTGTGTATGCTGTGTATCATGTGTATCGCATGTGTGAGTCTCAGTGAACTGCGGCAGCCATTAGCCCATTATGGACTGTAACTGAATCCTCTGAAAGCTCGGCTCACGTCCACTGCTGGAGGGTGATAATGGATGTGTGTCTGTGTGTGTCTGTGTGTGTGTGTGTGTGCCTACGTGCGTGCGGAAGGATGAGAGAAGCTGTGTTGTTGCTGCATGGATGTAAAAACAAATAGAGGAGTGGAGTCTGTAGAGGTGTGTAGGAGAGGTAGAGGGCATCTGAGGTGATTCCCAGCGTTCGGGGCTGAGCAGACTTACAATCACTGAAAAACGGGAAATTACTTCGACCTCCCTGCTCTGTGCTGAGTCACCAGCTTCACAGAAAACAGTCACAGGCTTATTTTTGTTCTTACTATACTATTATTCTAGATATTAATAGTTGATATGGTTTATCTTACTTTCATATAGAATCCCCTAATTGCATTGTACATCTCAGATTTACCCCAAAATATACAAGTTCATTCAAAATCAAAAAAGAGGGAGCTTTAAAAATGTCATTTGAGTTATGGGTGACATAACCATCAACTTTCCTCACCAAATTAACCAAGAAGTTCATTTGGGCAACAGATTATATACGATTATATTGTCGTCAAACTTATTTAGGTGGATGAACGGCAAAATATAAAGGTCTTATATACTCAAATAGTCCATTCATAAACATTCACAATTTCAAGAGCCCCACTGCATTTATAATCGCATGCAAAGTTCATGTCTTGAGGCAGTGACTCACCACACACACACACACACACACACACACACACACACACACACACACACACACACACACACACACACACACACACACACACACACACACACACACAAACCTGAAGTACACCCAACACACACTTTTGCAACTTCGACCACTAAATACCAATATACACTGATTGTTATTGAATTGGTTCGTCCCCTGATGTCCATGATGAATTATTTAGCGCTTTGCACTTGTGTAGTTGACAGGAAAGGTCTGGGTCTGAGAGAGAGAGAGAGAGACAGAGAGAGAGAGAGAGCTCCATTAGTCCTGCTCATCTGATGAAATTCTTGATCCTTAACCACTTCTCACTGCATTCGCTTTTGTCGAAGCTGTCCATCTTCCTCAGCCTCAGCCTCAGCCTCACACACACACACACACACACACACACACACACACACACACACACACACACACACACACACACACCCCTACTAACTATTTCTGACACACTCCCCCTCCTCATCGCCTTATAGTCTCACATAGCTCTCCTCTCCTTCACCCCTCATCCTCCCATACACACTAATTCTCCTCCTCTCTCTCCCCTCACCATCTCTCGATCCTGACTCACTCTGCCTCCCTGACTCATGTTGTTCACAATGCTGTCTGAGCTTCAAGGGCAGACTCGGAGGAGAGAGAGAGAGAGAGAGAGCGGGAGGACTGTGGGAAGGCGTGCTGGAGGAGATACGACAGCAGAAGGGAAATTGTTTTTGATTTGTCATTAGATAGATAAAGAAACTGGCAGGGAGTAAAGGAGTGACGGGGGGGGGGGTGAAATGAGGTGAAGTAAGGTGGCTGTGATTGTGTGAGGATCAGTGTTTGAGTGATCAGATATCTGAGACATTAGCAGACTTTTAAAAGGTGTGTGTGTGTGTGTGTGTGTGTGTGTGTGTGTGTGTGTGTGTGTGTGTGTGTGTGTGTGTGTGTGTGTGTGTGTGTGTGTGTGTGTGTGTGTGTGTGTGTGTGTGTGTGTGTGTGTGTGTGTGTGTGTGTGTGTGTGTGTGTGTGCGTGCTTTTCCTCCATTGTCCTCGGCTGCCCTCAGTTCTTACCACACATCCGCTAAGTCAGGAGAGTTATTCACTCCGTCACTCTTGAGCTCATTTTCTCCCCATTCTCATATTTTACCAGCAGAGTTCAACAGCAGTGCAGAGACATTACTGCTGGCACAAAAGTTTTTTGTCTTTTCTGTGGAACATTAGTGATGGCTATTTATAGTCCGCTCACTGCCATCCTGAGGAAGTACTGTGGAGGATAAATTTCATGGAGGCTCTATTAAAAGACACAGAGTGTGAAGTCAGCAAAAATATCCCCGTCTCTGTTTTTTCACTCACGGGATCTAGTTGTCGTTTAAACTTCGCTTGAAGTTGCATAAGTGCATCATTATCTATCCTGCTTATCCTCTTTTAGTCTCCAATTAACCTAACCCCACTCTGCGTGTGTTTGGACTGTGGGAGGAAGCTGTAACCTCGAAATAAACCATTATGAACATCATTTTTTGGAGTTTCCTCCTACACACTACTGACTTGTTCCCTCTCCTCCTCTCCTGCAGCGTGTCTGTTGCAGTCCGAGCTGGTAAACTACGAGAGAGTGAAGGAGTACTGTCTGAAGGTGCTGAGCCACCAGAGAGACCACTTCAAGGCCATGTACCGAGCCGGCATCGCCTTCTATCACCTGGGTGACTACGAATGTGCCCTACGTTACCTGCGTGATGCCAAGAACCGCGAACCATCAGGTGAGGATATTTAAGAATGAAAACAATAAATCACACCCTAATGTCTTACAGCTATAGTGACCTTCTTGCAAGCTCTGAAAAGTTTCCCTGAATGTGGTGATAATTTTATATAAACATTAAGTATCTTGTCTTAACCTTTGCTTTTTCACATAAAATGTCTCTTTTTTCTTTGGATATATTTTGGAATGTTTCATAGGTGGTTCAAGATTTAAAACTCTTTATTTGGTATTTTCTGAAATGTTAATGGAGAAAATGACTGAACGACACTTCTGTAAAACTATCTATCTATCTATCTATCTATCTATCTATCTATCTATCTATCTATCTATCTATCTATCTTTTCACTTTTAGGGAGGCGTGATGTTGTCCATCTTTATATACAGTCTATGGTCATAAGCACAATCATCTTTGTGCCTTTATTTTTCTAACATGAAAGAAGGTTTAATTTAGCTGCATTAATAAATGACATTACATCAATTCAAATAAAAATCTTTTACTTTCTGCCTCACATCCATCGCAGACACCAACGTGCTCCGGTACATCCAGCTGACAGAGATGAAGATGAGCAAGAGCGGACAGCGGGATCGAGAGATGGGCAAAGAGACCCAGGGATAACCCTCGACCTTTTCACCCTCCTGACCCGCCCACCCCTGACCCTACGAACTGTCCCGGATGGCCCCTCCCTTTCTCCGCCTCCTCCATCGACTCCTGACAGCAGCACAGCCCACAGACTGGAAGAGACCGACCCAATCACCTGCCAGCGATGAACTGAAGCGGGAGACATATCAAGAGCTGTCTTCGGCACATCTCCTTCATCCCTCTCTTCCCTCCTCTTCTCCCTTTTTCTCCCTCAGGTGCTGTGGTTCCTCTTCCCTTAGACGCAGACAGTCAAGCAAACGTAAAAAGAAAAAACAACAACAACAAAAAAAATACAAGAAACATGCTGTATTATACTCATATGAAACATCATCGCGGCGGACTGAAAAGGGAGCTTCAACACATACAAATAATGGACATTTGCGTGATTTAGTAAAAGTTTTAAAAACATGAAAAGCATTTTGTCCCTGCTCTCTTGCTCTATTTTTCTTGGCCTTCACTCTCTCTCTCTCTCTCCTTCTTATCTGGAACTCTTGAGGAGAAAATCAGGGCTGGGAAACTCGACCACACCGGGAGGAGGGCAGGAGTGTGTGTGGAGGAAGTTCGGTCATGAGCGGGGGATAGTGAGGTGGGGGGGTGGGGGGGTGGGGTGTGACACATATCAAGACCATAGCCCAGTTTGATTGTACATCCTATACCCCAACAGGGCTCCCGAGGGCCCTTATATCCAGACTGTGGGACAGACTAGAAATCTTTCATAGAGTAGAGAAGAAGCCTTCCTCTTTGCTTAATCTATCGCTCTTCTGTCTCACTTGTCCCTCCTGGATGCCATGTATCTCTCTTTCTGGACTGTTGTTTCTATTCAAGGGCTAATTCAAGTGTTTGTAATCCGTCACTAGGGTTTTTTGTTTTTATTTGCTTTCGGTGTTCATCATACTCAGTAGTACCTAATTGATATGGTGTGCTATTGTGGAAACTGGTGTGTCTTGAATCTGTTGTCCGAAGCCCCTCCTGGGTCGCGTGTTGTTGTTAATGTTGTTGAGACTCCCTCCCTCCTCCCTCCTTCCTCCTTCTCACCCTCTGTTCTCCCGTCAATGATGTCACAATGGAAAATAGCCAATGGGATCGGTGTTCCATCAACCTGCCATTGGCTTAGATGGAGAGCCACTCTTTAAGCGGTTCACAGCGAGGAAACACTTTCTTCTTAACCGAGGTCCGACCTTTTATCGCTAATGCTGAAGCTTCCCAGACATCGACAATACGCCGAGGAGACTCTGGGCGGCGTTAGTGCAGGGAAACAATCACACGCTTCTGTCCCGACAGTACGAACCTCCAATCAAGGAGCACTCAGCTTATAGTGTACTTCAACAAGAGTGAGCCATTTGAGATTCTTCCTCTTTCCGTTTACCAATGTATGGAAACAGACGGACAGACACTGTAACACACAACATTAGCATTAGACACTATACCGATAGTATGGTTTGTGGATATCCATGACTAGCAAAATATTTGCCGGCGCTTCTCTTGTAAATTTGTGAAGCTGAATCATTGATAATACAAACATTGCTTTTCTATTAGCTTTACCACAGGCTTAGACCCGCCCGCCCTGTTCTGCAGAAGGTTGGAGTGATGATTTCTGAAAGCATGACCTGAATTCCCCTCGTCTCCGATTCCACGAAACCCACTTTCCTCTTTCCCCGTGTGCAAGCCCACCTCCTGCATGTAACGTTTGGCTCCAGGGAGTTACTTCAGATGTTAGGGAGGGGATTACATCTGCTCTATTGCTTTCTGACATGGCATGCTGCCACTAAACAATGTGCTCATACCTCTATTTCATCCATTCTGCCCTTTGTAAACACAGAAAGTGGCAACAGACCGATCAAAGCAGTACAATAAGGTATCGCATATATCTAAAAAAAAAAAAAAGAAGGTTAAATTCAAGTCACTGCTAGATATTAAAGGTTATTCCTCTGCTGAAGAATTTCAGACAGAGCTGGAGGAGGAAATTTAGAGAGAGTTGCAGTTAAAGATTTCCCCTCCTTACTTTTTTGCCAGTGACCTGCTGGGAGGGAAACAAAGACCAAAGTGTGTCAATGGGACTCTGGAGAGACGGCACCATGTGTCGAAGAGACCTGCATGATACAGAGTCGCTCCAGTGGAGGGAGAAGTAGGCCACTGTCAGCCGCAGCGGAGCGGCTGCAGCTCCACTGTGGCCGTGGAGATACATAGAAAAGTTTAGAGCTTATTTATCATCATACACTATATGGCTAAAAGTATGTCAACATTAAACCCTTTATTTATATAGAGCTATTGTATCGACCACTCAAAGGTCTTTTCAGTACAAGCCACACTCACACACTGCTGGCAATTTGGGGTTTACTGTCCTTCAGCATGTGGACTTGAGGAGCCAGGGATCAAACCACCGACCTTCTGGTTAGTGGACGAGCTCCTCTATCTTCTGAGCAACAGCCGCCACAAAGTAATAGCTGAACATCTCATTACCCAAACTTCAATTCGGCCTCTAGATCGTTTGTATGTTGGGTCCTGGATCCCAGTCGGTATTCCAGTTCATCCCAAAGGTTTTGGATGTGGTTGAGGTCAGGGCAGGTGGTTCCACACTCAACTTCCACTAAACTATTTATGTATGACAGCACGCCATTGTCTAAAACAGCGGTTCACAAACTTTTGGATTCCTTCTTTAGTTACTGTTCCCACATTTATTGAGCTGTTATTGAAATCACGCCCTGGTTGTAATAGAATCTCGAGAATCTCTCTATATTGAGCAGTATATTGTTATTATGAATCATTACTATTTTTCTTCCATTTTACAATAGTTAAATAGTTTATGAATATCACATTCTGATTTCAGATGCAAATAAAATGATGAGAGGAAATGAAGTTCAGTATAAAGTATATTACAGTGATTTCAGACTTATCACTGCAGGAAAAACAAAAGGTGTGACTCATAACAGCACAAACTTTGCAAACGGGGGCGTCCACATAGTTTTAGCCATAAAGTGTATCAACATAGTAAAATGTAACTTTTAATAATATAATAAATATATAAATTATATTTCCTGCTCTTAATGGCTGTGAAGGAACATGATGATATTTTCTTAAAGGACAAGTACAACATTTGGGAAATAAAATGATTTGTTTTCTTGCAGAGAGTTAGAGTAAAAGGATTGATACCACTGTGATGTCTGTGGAGAGGATTGGCTTTGCGCAGCATGAAGACTGTAAACAAGTTGAACGATTCCTTTGAGTTATCTTGCTGTTTTTGCTTGATAGAATTAAAAAAATATGTATTTGCTTGACGTTTCCCATTACGATTAATAACATAAGCACCAGTTAAATAAGAGACTCAAGTGGAAAACAGATTTTTTTATCACCCGGCTGTGGGTTGGATGAGGACTGAAACCTCAGATGCAGGAGCCGTCCTCTCTCCCGATGTGCCTCTGTTCTCTGTGTCTCTCTCTGGGCATGCATGGTTTTCCCAGAGGAGATAAATCAACAAACAACAGGGAGGAGCGGCACCTGCAGGCTCCGTCTCCATGGCTGCCTGAGCTCAGTCTGCTCAGTCTACTCGCCCGCTGACCCCTCGGGGATAGGTCTCCTCCCGTGGTGCTCTCTTCATGGCACCAGTCCGCCATCTTGTTTCTGTCTCGCTGTGCAAAGTCATTCTGGCTTGACGTGCACCACGAGCGTCCAGAGATAACTATAGCTGAGCAGGTTCATCTCAGGCTGTTTGATTCATTTGATTCTGTTTGATTAGAGGCGACTCAGCGGAAGGCTGTTATCATAAGAGTAATCTGACAACGCGCTGTCTGTGCACATAGAAATAGAGACGCCCGATGTCTGCGTCAGTGTGGCTTTGAAAAATAAACAACAAAAAGCACAACAAAAAAGAAAAGGAAAAAAGTAGAACTACTGGCTGTGTTATTTTCTGCTTCTTTTTACGTTGATGTCATTTGAGGTGAATGTTTGTCAAATGTCAAAGTAGTTTTTTTGTGAATATATGATACAATTGTACAAAAAAAAATACAACAAAAAAGGAAAGTTTTATGGTTGTGAAAAGCTTTACTTTTCTGACTTACTTTATCGGCAGAAAAGAAATTCAAGAGGTAGAAAAGAGAATTTTACCGCAGCTCTTCCCACAGAGCTGCTTCGTGACTGTGTCTGTATTTGTTGGTATTTCTGTTGACGTCCCTTTTTGTCGAAGGGATCCAAAATCAGCTCAGAGTACGTGCAATGCCCTTTGAACCTTCCCACTAGCGTCTGTTTCTGCACAGTAAAAGACGCAGTAAAACACAGGAGTGAACGAGAACCCTGAGGAACTGGTACCAGAGCGCAGAGCTGCTCCTCACAGCTGCCAACCTCCATCCTGTTTGTTTCTGTGTTGATGGAGACAAAATATATATATAAAAAAATAAATAAAACCTGAAGCTGGGGACGTCAAGGCTATGACCGCGCTTTTATCTTGCCTCGCTCCCTATGAGGCCTTTCTCTTTTTTTTCCATTCAACATCCAAACATCCACCAGGCGTAATAGCACTGGTTTTACTGAACTGCTAGCCCGGGAATGCACTATTGATTGGTAAATAAAGATTATGAATAAAGTTTCAAACAAACCAGAGTGGTGTTGTTGTTGTGTGGTCCCAATTTTCACTTTCACTTAACAGGAGAGAATCCTGTTAAGTGGAATTGTGGGTAATGTAGGCTCCTAGGTTTTGTTAAGGAAGTCGTATGCGTGGAATTAATATAAAAGATGTTATCTCCAGTTCGACTATACCAATTTTAATATATGTTTAAACCCTCCACAGTGAATCTGGGAAATTTTTACTTTTAAGTAAAAGTGAAGCTCCAAACATGCATCTTTCCTCCTCCATTTCCACATACTCAGTTTGTAACCGGCTTTTTGTTATAAATGTATCATCAACAAACCCTCACTGAGATAAGCAACAATAACTGACTTGACAAAGCTGCTCAAGTTTACTATGTCACTATGTTATTATGTTACTATGTACTACTATGTTTAATAGATATTGAAAACTTTCAGGATCTGATTGATCTTAACAGCATTTAAAAATATTTCACCCTTGAATACTTTATTCATCAACTGTGTCACTTAGCTCAGATTCATTATGATATATTTAATGCACAGATCATTTAGAAACCACGAAAACATGAAATGATCTGACGGGGATTCAGTCAAGGAGTAAAGGAAGTCAGTCTGTAGATCTGAGGACGCACCAACTGGCAGGCAATCTGGAGAGCTGTTCTCTTCAAAATTACACACAATACACACACACACACACACACACACACACACACACACACACACACACACACACACACACACACACACAGAATCTGTTTCCTTTCCTATTTTTCCTCCTTCCCTTTCTTCTTTCACCTCTCCTTATTCCTGTCGCTCCCTGAATCTTGAAGTCAACATTTTGAGATTCAGAAGGAGTCAGCACTGTCTGACATACATTTCCATATCATCAATACTAAAAGGAAAAAGAGGAACAATCTGATAGATGAAAGGAAATGTGGTGGATAAACTGTTACAGAGAAAGGCGATTAGCATGTGAGAGAGTCCTCTCAGCTAAAATGGACAAAAGCACAGAAGAAAAATACTCCTGCGTATGTGTGTGTGTGTGTGTGTGTGTGTGTGTGAGAATCCTTGCTGTTGGCTCTTTAACACCTCTCTCTCTCTTCCTCACTTTCATTTTGAGGCCCGTCATCCCATGTTTTTTTTTCCCCCCACCGTTTTCTTTGCCGTTGCTTTTAATAGCATCGCCATGGAAGTGAGGAGAGGTTGCTAGGTAACTGGCTGGCGTCTTGATGGGTGTTTGATTGGCAGTCCAACTGACACGCACAGCATTGGACTGTGCATTTGTGGGTATTTGTAGTATCTGCA
The DNA here is from genome assembly GCA_026259375.1 of Verasper variegatus. Lineage (NCBI taxonomy): Eukaryota > Metazoa > Chordata > Actinopteri > Pleuronectiformes > Pleuronectidae > Verasper > Verasper variegatus. The sequence goes on from CM048047.1 coordinate 16,204,971, forward strand.
CACACACAGCAAGTGTCAATTGGAAATGTCTCTTCATGAATCACATTTAGTTTTTTGGGAGAATTTAAAGGATTTCTTTCCTGATCGATGCCTGAAATTGAACCGCACTCTGGCTGCGTTGGTGGCATGAGTGCACCTTCATCTGCGGTTTATGGCAGCTGCAGAGTCAGAGAGTGGTTATAGGAATGCATCACACGGAGAAAAACAGCAGACCTGGAAATGATATGACATCATAGGGCACAGTGGTGACACCTAGAGGATTTCATCTGTTGCTGCAGCTGCCTTTGTCCCAGCTGATACCAGGTATGTAAACAGTCAACGATGTTAAACTGTGGGCAGCAGTCACTCTGGTACGTGGAGTATTTTAATGCCACTTTACACTGGTGGAAGGAATACTGATCAGTGGACGGATTATGAGACGATGGGCCCCCACCCAGCTACACAGGGGCAAGACTCTCAGACTTGCAGGGACATAAAACCACTAATCACACAGGAGGAGTAAATGTAATTGTCTCTGTGTGGCTGTTAATTGTCTGTCTGTGGTCATTTTGTGTGTCTTTATTATTGTATTGTGTGTCTTTGTAGTTATTTTATCTCTGTGTGCTCTCTGGCCCCTTAAAGCTGTTTGGGGCTCCTGGACCTGTGTCCGTTAGGTCCTTTTAGTAAACCTGCTCAACATGTTCAGATTCTTTACTCACACAGAAGTACCACTACCAAACTGTAAATAGTAAATGGACTGTCTAACTCTTTCCCTGTCTTATTGACCACTCAGAGCTCTTTACAGTACAAGTTGCATTCACACAGTCACACAGGACTTCTATACGTATACTTGCTTTTTTCTATAACACACCACTCATCCACTGTGTGCACAGCAGTCTTGTATCTTGCCCAAAGTCACTTTGAAATTCAGAATATATGAGACAGGGAACGAACCACCAGACTAATGGTTAGTGGACAACACGCTCTACCTCCTGAGCCAAGGTAAAAAGGCTCAATCACAAGTGAAGGTCCTGCTCTTGAATAAAAACTATTACAGTAACAGTACAGATATATTGTCAGTATTGTCAAGAGTATTACAATACAAAGTATTTGTTTCACAGAAAATCGTCCCACTGTGACGATGAAAGAAAATAACAGTAACACTGTTTACTGAATAATAATAATTTGTCTTTATGAATAACAGCAAGTCACAGGAGCCATTTTAACGCAGGTTAACTTTTCATACTTTAAGTAGAGTTTTCTAGTACTTCCATACTATTACTTAATTACAGAAGTATTGATTCTACTTATATTGGAGTATTGTATTTTGTTGTTATATTGTTGCTACTTTAACCTAAGTAAAGGATCTGAGTTCTTCACCACTGCACAACACATATATGATTTTGCCTAATGACATAAAATAAAGAAATCTTACTTTCTTTCTTTCTTTTTTATTCATCTCTCATTCATCACATTTCTCGCATATTCCTCGTCGAAGAAAATGAAATGTCACAGATGAGACTGGAGACAACATGGATGTTTCAGTGAGCAGTTTCCCAGGTTCTCCTTGGTTTTTCCTGTTATGTTAACAAATATATACAGACATCCCAGGAAGAGCATTGTAATAATAATAATAATTAATCCTTTACCGATAATAACAATAAATTTAATAATAAATACTCAGTGTTCTTAACCACACGAGAAGAATGAACTTCGGGGGCTCACCCTTCGAACAAACGGGATTGTCAAGATCCCATATAAACAATAACACACACTCATGTTCACGCTCACACACTCACCGAGAGAAACTTGCACAGTCAAGTAAAATACCATCTGCCGCCCAAAAGACGCACTGTCCACTGTACGAAAAACGACTGTGGAGATAAAGGTTGATTTGTCGGCGGCGGCGAGAGCCACTGGTCCACAGCGACGAACTAGTTGCACAACATGGCTCCTGACGGGGCCACCGATGTCGAACAGAGCAGGTCAGAGGAGAGAAGGCGAAGCTTCCAAACGGTCCCACATAAAACATGAGGTTGGCGTTGAAATCAGGTAGTTTTTTAAGTTTCCCTCAGTGTTTTCTATTCTGGTTGTCCATTGTTAGTTGGCATTCGTTAGGGTGCTACTGACTGTTAGTGAGGAACGGTTTCTTAATAAAAAAAGAAAAAAGGACAAACAGCTGAGAATGTGTGTGCGGTCTTATTGAGGAAGTGCTCCGACCATTCATACGTAAAACAACATGCACTAAAAAAGCACCAGTACACACATATGAACCCATTTTGTTCATCCACACACGTACAGTTAATATACACACATTCACACACAGAGACACACACCTGGTCTGCCAAAACCAATAGAAAAACACTTCCGCTGACAGGTTTGCGGCAGGGATGGTGCAAGCACTGAGAAAATAAACTCTATGTTTTTAAATGTACAAGGCTGAGGAGATCTCCCGTCCAGTGCTTTGAGAAAAAAAAGGCTTTTTCCTGTTTTAGTCTTGGAAGGAAGTGGATGACGAGATGACACGTGAGGAATTGTGGGAGATGTTTGTGGTCCGGCAGAAAAACCAGCGTGCAAAATAAGAACAAGAACACTCTTCTGTAAGGAAGTTCAAAAAAAGTCTGGCTCTTGTTTTTCTCATGGAAAACTCCTGAAACGATGAAAATGTTCGGGTGAAATCGTGAACGATGGGAGATTTCTGTGGAGTGGGAGAGAGAGAAAAGACGAGGCGAGCAGAAAGTGAAGCGGCTACACAGACGGGCGGCAGACGCACAAGCAGATGAATTGAAGTGAACATTTAGCAAAGTCAAAAAAGTGGCCCTTTCAGCATTCGAATGGCTTTTAGAAGGTCGTGAGTCTCAGAGGAAATGTAACCTGGTCACTAAGATGCAGGTAGAGATGGCGTCCGAGGAGGGAGGGAAGTAGTGCAGGTGGGTGAGGAAACTGGAAGGCTTTTACGAGACCTCTGTGGTCCCTCAGTGTCTACAGGTTAGAGACCGCTGCAGGGGAAGGCTTGCTGGCACCTTATTAGGACGCTAAATGTGCACACGAGAGGGATGGCTTCCAGTAAGTGCCTAAAAACAGGACAGGAAGTGGGTTTGTTTTTGCGAACTTCAGCGAGTGCACTTTGCTCGGCTCAGACATCAGAAGGCATTCTTTATTCAGCCCCAGCTCTAACGTCCTGGGACACGTTTAAATGTGAAAACATAAGAATTGGAATTTTTTTTCACTATGAGTATTGCTGTCCACACAGAGTGGCAGGCTTCTGCTGTCCACACAGAGGGATGGTGGGGTCCAGATTCTGGCCCTCCACGTCCATGTCCATCAGGCTGGGCCGCACCGGGCCGGGGTTGCTGTCCCCGGAGCCGAGCGGGCTGTCGCAGCTGCTGCCCGGCGACGAGCTCAGGGTCCGGGAGAGAGAGCCCAGCTTCCAGGGGTCGGCTCTCATCCTGGCCGGGGTGGGCCGCGGCCGGGGGGCAAACTCCAGCGTCTTGGGTCTCTCCAGGGGACTGATGAGAGGATCCGGGACGGGGATGGGTGGAGCGGGGGCTTTACGCCGCTGGGGGATTGGGAAGATGGTGGAGGGGTTGGGGAGGCGAGGGATGTCCAGGGAGTCCTGTGTACCTGATTGATGAAAGAGAGAATCATCATCTTTGTTCAATTCAGGAAAACTCTAAATGTTAAGATAAGATGTTGTTTTGCCTGTCAGTCAAACGGTTCAATACAAACAAGAAAACTAGATTTACCATCCTGTGGATGTTTTCCTCCGCCCACCAGTGCAGTTTCAGTCTGCATTCATTTTTTTCACAAGGTCACTGTGACCTTTGACCACTGGAATCTAATCAGTTCATCTTTAAGTCCAAGTGACAACTGGTCAAAATGTGAAGAAATGCCCTAAAGGCAGACATGAGATGTTGTGTTCAATTGGCCAAAACAGGTTTCGTGACCTTTGACCTTTAAACATCCAAAACTAATCAGTTCCTCTGTGAGTCTAATTGAACATTTGTGATGGCTTTGAAAAGATTGCCTGAGTAAAAATTATCTATATAATATAATCTTTATTTTTTTCTTGTACCTTTGTTTCCTTTGATGTGCGGCGCCCCCGGTGGAGGAGGCATGGGCATGCTCCCGTCCGACGGTGTCCTGCGGTGTCCCAGGGTTTGGGATCGGGGCCGTATCGCCCCGTCTGATGGGGTGCGTCTGTGCCCTCTGTTCATGGCCATGGTTGCAGACACGTGGGTGGGCGTGAGCGACTGGTTGGGCTCCTTCTTGAAGCTCTCCGCCCGCAGGTCCAAGAGCGGGTTGAGGGCAGGGGCCGGAGGAGCCGCCGGCGTTTTGACTCCTGTCACGGGGGTCAGGGAGTACTCCTCTGGGTCTGAGGGGAGGAGGGACTTTGTGGAGTTGCAGTCAGACAGGGAGGACAGAGAGAGGAGTGTCACAGAGGGAGAGGGGTCCATGCAGGACAGCGCGGAGTCGTGATGTCTTGACAGGGACAGGGAGAGGTTTCTGCTGGGGGGAGACGTGCTGCGACGGAAACGTCCCGTCCGCTGAAAGAGACCGTCCTTCTTCTTCCGCTGCTCCTCTCTGAGGTCCTGCTCGTCCTGAAGCACCTGATGACGACATCATGTCACATTAACAAACTGAACAACCACTGTCATCTGCTTCTAGAGGTTTCTGATATTAGGAGCATTGTGCATTTTTATTTTCAGACTAACCCGGCCTGTTCGAAAATAAAGATTTAATTGATGTGACTGGTTGCCTTTGAGATTTATAATTCATTTTAAAAACATGTTAAAAATTCAGGTTCACCTGGATAAAAATGCAGCAAAGTGCAAAAAAACTGCCTCATGACTAATAAACTCAAATTAAACTATGGCACTACAGTTCAGAAGAGCATTGTGGTGAAAAATAGAATGAAATTCCTCCACCTAACAGGCTGACACGTGACTGATGCTTAAACATTTCCTAAATCAATATAACAACACAAATAGATTTGTTAAAACCAAGTGTGATAGTTCATCTTGTTCATAAGCAGCAGAAGTCTCTCGTCTCCCCTGCAGCTCCACCCTGACCTGGGGGGGGGGGGCTTCGAGTGTTTCGTTAATGATAGTGTTAATGAATCAAATGGTTTGGGTTGTTTCAAAGCCTTTCTGCTGTTGATTGGGGTCAGTGCAGGTCACAGAGCAACTCAATCACAGGTATTGATGTAGTGACTGATCCACTGGTTAACAGTAGATGTGATGCTAGCATTTTAGTTTGGACCGGTGGTGTTAATACGAGTTTCCTCCTTTGAAAGAAATACATTTTATTATTTATTTCATAAAGACTTTTATGAAGCAACTACAGCAAAAGATTAAATCCATATCATGACTTTCATCGACCCTGTCACTGTACACCCTGAATCTGCTCTTTTCTCCTCTGGCTGCTGACTCAACAGCATCACACGTCTCCTGCTGATAATTTGGCAGCTTGTTCCTGCTGCGAACATCCTGTTCTGTTTCATTCCAGCGGTGATGTGTTCCTCCGAGCTCTGGAGACGGTGGGTTACTGTGCGTCGCTGGGAGGCGCCGCACACTTTGAGACACAGTGCGTCGTCCTGTTAGAAGTATTGATCTGAGAGCGAGTCGACTGGGGCATGAAGAGATCAACCCGATCAGCAGCAAATCTGATTATAATCTGATCCAAGAAAACACTATTAAACACTTCCTGCTCGACTGAAGGTCAATTTATGCTGTTTAAGCAACTGTCGGCAGGAGGAGGAAGCTGTTTGTGAAAAACTATAACAGTGAGTAATGAAGGTGTGAGAGAACATATTGTTTTTCACCCCAATTAAAATCTTTATCATCTTGGAAGAGACGTTTTTTGCAGAAAGGCTACAGAATAAATTAAAGAAAAACTAACAAAAACGAGTTCAAACTATAAAATCTCACATAACTGGAAATACAATCGGATAGTGTGTGTGCGTGTGTGTGCGTGTGTGTAATGTGACTAACCAGACAAACAAAACAAAAAGAAAAGTACTGTAATAAACTGTCCCTTAGTTCGTTTGTTTGTTTGTCAGCAGGATTATGCAAAAACTACAAAATGAATTTCCAGGGAACTTAATGGAAAGATGAAAGAAAGAATCCATTACATTTTTGGGCAGTTCTAAACAATGGGGCAGATCCTGGGAATATCATTTTCTTTGATATTACATTTTTTACCATTTTCATGAATTTCCCAGAGAGAAATTCATGGAAATGATGAAGAAATTCAAACGTGTTTAGGGAACTGATGTGCTCTACTTGGTGCCATTCTAGTTCTGTCGTACAAACAAATACAGGATGTTTTATAGTGTTAAACCTCTCTGACGTTTCTTAGCTTCTCATCTCACCTGCAGTTTTCCCAGCTGCAGCAGGTCCTGTCCGAAGGCGACGGACGCGAGCAGAGAGGCACAGCCCATCAGCAGCATATCGCTCTTCTTCCTCTGGTTGCAGCGACGGAGCGAGTCCTGGTAGCTCACCCCCGATCCCGGGCCTCCAGGGCCCTGACCTGAGATCGTAGTAGACACCCCGACAGCAGGCATTGTGTTGGGGCCCATGCTGCCCCACAGAGACCCCGAGTCGTCCGCAGCCCCGTTACTGCTGCTCTCTGACGGCTGCAGGGACCCTGGTGACTCCTCAAACTCACTGCACTCCTCTGTTAGAGAAGAAAGCCGAGGGAATAAAAGAGAGGAGTTAAGATGATGTGTCAGTCAGTGACGTATGTTTTATGATTAAAAAAAAGCTCAACACTCACCCATTTCGTTCAGGCTGGAGAAGCCAGCAGTCATGGGGGCATGTTTGGGGGATTTTCCCAGATTTGGGGCACTGGACGACCAAACCTTGCTTCCCTCACCCAGAGATTTCAGCCTGTAACCAGAGAAATACAGCTTTAATACAGGTTCACAAGATAAGAAGCAGGAAGAATCTAAATGTTCTGTGTCATTTAAGCAGTGGGCGATTTGTAGGGAGGTTGAGGGGGGGTACCATTCTCTTAAGAGCACAATTGCCAATTCTGCCATTCCCTCATCCCCTATACAAGAGACTAGTGTATGTGCAGACAGAGCATCTGTGTGGGCAGGAAGGCATCCTATACTTAATGCAGAAAATTCAGTCTTGTCTGTGATAACAAAGCTCATGATCCTCACGATTGACTTTTTGTCACTAGCTCCCTCAGATACATTGTGTGTGTGAGATTATTCTCTTTTAGAAAACACTTCAAAACAACATGCTGTCATCATCATTTCTGAAACAAGCTGTTACGATGAACTATGTAACACTGTAAGCACTTTATAAACAACAATATTCCAAACTTTAACTCTTTAAACGCTTTCATAACTCATATGTAAGAAATGTTTCTCCGTACTTGTCCTCCCCTCCGACCCTTTCCCTCTGGTGGGTGGAGCTCGGCCCCCAGGTTCGTCCTTTCTTCTTGTTGGTCGCCAGGTCTTCCTTCTTGCACACGGCGCTGCGTCCCCACGTCTTGCTGCCATCGCTCGGTGTCACTGATGCAACACAACACAAACATCTTAAACTGTGACATGGTGTGTGTTGTAAGATATTTGTGTTTCAAAACTGAATCGCACACAAAAAAGAAATGTCTGTGTTTCAGGGTGTTTGTGCTCACATCTGATGGCTCTCAGCCGGGGAATGACGCCTGGGCTGGCAGGTGGGGTGGTGCTCTCGCTGCCCTGGGTCTTCCTCTTGTCCACACTGGGAGACGCCTGCACTGTGATCTTGTGCTCAAAGCCTGCAAGACACAAGGAGAGAACATGTGCTGAATTATTTTTACATAACATTTCCATACGGGCTGGTTACGGGAACGCACACACACACACACACACACAAAGGGCAGACCACTGTGAGCTGCAACATGTATCACATCCGGAAGACGCGCTGTTTAAAAGGTGAAGGACCATCAAACTAAACAGTGATTTCATTTATTGTTTCTTTTTACTGTTACTAAGATGAAGTTAACCAATAAATAAAACCTATTCATCTTTTCCTTGTATGAGCCTGATTTTACCTTTACTCTTGAATGTAAATAGAAGTAAGTCACTTTATAAATGTGTATTTTTGCTCAAACTAAGCTGAGGACTTTGAAATTTTAACTTTAAAGTACTGCAGCTCCTTCTCCCACCCACCAGAGGGCAGGCTGATGCAGTTGCTGTCTCGGCCCAGCTTCAGGAGCCTGCTCTTCTTGAAGTGGCCCTTCCTCTTCTTCACGCTGGGTTTCTCTTGGTACATCTGGTGGATGATGATGTTCAGCTCTCGCTCCACGATGTCAATCTCCCTCTCAGCCAGCTCCTGCTCTCTCCTCCTCAGCTGCTCCTCCTGCTCCCTCTGCTCCTCGGCCGCTCGAGCCAACGCCTCCTCCCAGGACCTCAGCTCCTGCAAAGAGGAAGAGGAGAGGAAGAGGAAGAGGAGAGGAGAGGAGAGGAGAGGAGAGGAGAGGAGAGGAGAGGAGAGGAGAGGAGAGGAGAGGAGAGGAGAGGAGAGGAGAGGATAAACATAGTAAAATTAAATTAAATTCTAGCATTGAATTCACTGGACCGGCCTGGATCTGTGTTTTCACATCTCTCACCTTCTCTTTGGCCCGAAGCTCGTCAAACATCTGCTGGATCTCCAGCCTCCAGTCTTCTTGTAAGGAGTGGAACGACTCCAGAGGCATCTGGAACATGGCCGACTGCTCGATGGCCAGCAGCCGCCTCAGGATGTTGGTGAACGACGGCCTGCTGTGGGGGTTGGGGCTCCAGCATTCTGTTGGTGGAACAGGTGAGTAAAAATAAACAAGTGAGGTCAAATGTCATTACTATAGTCAGGTAGAGGTCATTTATGATTATAACATAAGACTGCAACAAAATCTTCTATTATATTTAATAAAGAATTTAAAGGAAAAGCAGCAAATCCTCACATTTAAGAAGCTGGATCCATGAAAATTACTTCAAACAATCACAACAGGAATCGCTGCAGATCATCAACATATTACAAACCAGACTGAATCATGGTCTGGATATTTTTCTGCTGGTTGGAGAGGAGGCAACAGAAGAAGTGGCGGGGAGCAAGATGGGAAAGCATATGGCCGCCATCATGAGCCAAACCCTGACTGACAGTGTTACAGAAACACACCTACAATAATCTGCTGAGCTACAGACTGATCAGTGTCGTCTCCCCAACACTGAACCACAGGAGGAAAGCAGAGGGACAGAATCATCACAGACCAGAGCAGGTAACATTCCTTTACGGGGGCAGATCAATTAGCATAAAGAGCACGAGGATAAAGTTGGAGGGAGGGAGATGAAAGTGAGATGATGACAGGAGTAAACACAGAGTGTAGGGAGCAGCGAGGGATGACAAAGGAGAGATTAACGGATGAACATGGATCAGAGGACGTGGAGTGAGTGAGTGAGGAGGAAAAGAGGACACAACTCCCTCGCTCTGATGTTTTAATTAGACGTAAACACCTAATGTGCAGATTAACCGTTCTCATAAAGAAGTAGTTAGGAATAAGCACATTTGGGGAATTTGGATATAAGGCCGGTGTGTGTTTAAACAGAGATGACCCAACAACTGTGAAAGAAGAGCCTCCACCAATGTTAACGCTGCCGGGATAATTTGCAAGGTGAAAAGGAAAAATCCAGCCCATGGGAGCTGAGACGCAGCTCAGCACAAGGATGTATAAAAAGCAACTTCATGAATCTTCATCCATTTTAACTCTCGGCGCATGTTTTAACTTCAGCCACTGTGACCTTGAACTAGAATCACCACCCTGGGATTGTAGGCCTCCGCCAGCCGCAGTTTCACTTACATACATTTTTTACCAAATCTTGAGATATCCTCTTCAAGAGGAAAAAAACATGATTTGTGAGGCCACTGTGACCTTGACCTCTGACATTTGACCACCAAAATATAATCACTTCATCTGTGAGTGTAAGTGAACTGAATATCTTCTGTGTTTAAAGTGCAGTAACATCCAACAAGTTAAAATACAGATTCTGAAAGTTTATGGAAAAGACAAAATCACAGTTTCCACAGTGACTTGATATTCTTGGATTAAATAATCTCTCATGGTGTTCAGGTGGGCGCCTGCTGACCTGCCAGCAGCTGAGCGAAAGGTTCAGGGCAGGTCGAAGGGACTGGAAGCGTTAGCTTGTTCATGGCGACACCATAAGCTACGGCCAGTGCGTCTATCTCCCGGTACGGAACCTCGCCGGTCAGCAGCTCCCAGAGTAACACGCCAAAACTAAGAGAGGAGACAGAGTGAATTGAAGTCACAGGATTCTCCTCTGACAATCTGGAAGGAAGTCTGTCACTGTGTAGATCGGGGGAACAAGGATTCCAGCGCTGTACCTCCACACGTCGCTGCTCTTGGAGAAGAGGGAGAGCTTGATGACCTCGGGCGCCATCCAGGCGTACGTCCCTGCCGCACTCATCTTGGTGGTCTGGTGCCACTCTCTGGCCAGACCGAAGTCTGTGATCTTCAGGGTTTTCCCGTACAGGTCATCCCGTGCCACTGGCTCCAGAATGAGGACTGAGGAAGAGGAGGAGGAGGAAGAATAAAGAACAGTTAAAATATGACCTTTTATACAGTTCCTTTCAGAAAGGAAAACACAGAAATACAGATGCTCTGATTTCACAAATGTGATTATTTGCTGCTTCAAATAGTTTCTTTATGATAGTGAATTGAATATCGTTGATTTTTGAAATGTTAGTTGAAGGTAATAAAGACTTCAGTATGAGCTTTGGGATATTGCGACAAACCTTTCCTAAATTTCCTGACATTTGTGTGAAAAAAAATCGACATTGTCCACGAACCTGTCGATAATGAAAACAATTGTTAACTGCAGCCCAAATACCAGTGTCTCACCAAGAAGCTTTTTCAGGCCTAGTGGGACTCACCCCCCCCCCAAAAAAACATGACGTGCTTAGAAATACAAAAGCATCGAGCAAGCTGTGTAACCTTTGACCTTTTGAAAAATGGCAGTACGACTCTCCGTAGTAAAGAAAATCAATAGAAAATATTGGCTGTGTGACCCACCAGGTCTGTACCATTATATGGGAACCTGTATAACATGTATAATGAATAGGATGGATTAGTATATGAGCAAAACAATGTATTTTCTACTAATGTGTCTTTTTTCCCCACTAAATACAACTCACATTGAATTCAATACTTAACTTCTAATCATCATATGGTGTATGTTGATAATGTTTTACAAGCTTTCTTGGAGCAAAACCATCAAATCCAGTTTCAACAACTACAACTGTGTCAGAAGAGAAAATTCCCATTCAAAAAACAACATGTAAACAGTGAAGATGTTGGATAACAGCGATGTTTACTGTACAGGTGTGGTCAGACCAGTGAGCGTCAGGTTTCTGCTGCGAGGTGAAACTGCTGTGTCTCCTCTGGACAACAGTCTGAACAATGTGAGTCTGAATAAAATTATTTACATAGAGCGACAGTCACTTCAGTGTTTACTTTAATGTTACACTTTCACCTCCTTCATCCCTCCCTCCCTCCATCTCTCTCTCTCTCTCTCTTCCATGTACGACTTCCTCCTTCATTTCCGTGTGAGAGCTGGCTATGGAAATATTTATAGTGTACACAGGTCACACTGGGAGCCAGGTTGGGGCTGATGTGTGTCTCTCTCTCTCTCTCTCTTATCTACAAGCGTATGCAAAGAGTGGTGGAGAGAGGCTGCACACACAGCAGTGTATGTTTACACCCACACACACACGTTCATGTGATGAAGGTGTGCCTCTCCGTGCTCTGCTCCATCCACAAACTCACCAGCAGCAGTTTCAGTGATGAAGAAGATAAAGTCAGGAAGAAGTTACAGTATATAAGTAACTTTTCTTAAGTAAAAGTACCAATACCATACCATAAAAGTAATCTATTACAAGTAAAGGTCCCCTCCCTACTTAAGTGTCCAGTTTAACTACTTTAATTTGAACTACTATATATTACATTTGAATTAATTTTCCGACATGTTACAGACCAATCAATTAATTGATTAATAGAGAAAATAGTGGATTCATCAACAAGGAAATGATTCGCTGCTTACAGCCTGAGCCTCTACTGCGCAGCCGTTCAGTCCGATGTGTCTAGTGACTGTACTAAGTGTATTTTACTGTGGAATATAATGAGGTAGAAGAATAAAGAAGCATGAAAAGGGAATGTTAAAGTGAAGGACTCTCTTAATGAATGGTACTTGAGGACAGTAACGTACATTCCACCTCTATGTTTAGGTTGTGTGCTGCATGTCTCGTCTACAGACAAGGAATAAGTGCGGGCTGCTGACAGTGATAATAAGCCGCCGCCATCATCCAACCTACGTTTCTATTCTGATAGTGTGAGTGATAGCTGTCTCCTCCGGGCTGTGTGTGTGTGTGTGTGTGTGTGTGTGTGTGTGTGTGTGTGTGTGTGTGTGTGTGTCTAAGAAGATGGAGGCAGGTAGACTTAGAGAAAGCGAGGGATGTGGATGTGTTTGCATGGTCAGACGGGCGTGTCATCCTCCTCACAGTCAAACCTTCCCAGGTCTGTTTTTGTTTGAGAGGCTGATGACAGAGCAGCGAGGGAAAACAGAAACTGAATAGAGGATGGAGCTGCGTTTACACAAACTCCACCCGAGAGCGAAGCAGCGTTTCCACCTGCTCCCTCTCTTCCCGATGCAATTATAACATCAAGTGTTACTCTCACACCTTGAGGAACGTCTCCGTGTTGCTTCTTAACACCACCTGCACGTGTTCCTCCTTCCTGCCACAGGTTGATCACAGCCGTCAGCCTTTCAGCCATATGTCAAACACGAAAATCATGATGTTTGCATTCAGCTGGCAGCACAGAAACTTGTACTGCGGCGAAACACAAACAACGCCCACGAGGGTGTGTGCCGCATCACAGCATATTTCATCACAGTGAAGGGGGGGTGGGGGGGGGAACTGTCCTAAAGGATAAAGTGGCTTTTACACAGTGCAGTGGCAGAGCTGTTTCAAATGTTATCTGAAAATAGTCTTTATGAAAGAGAAACACTCCCTGGTTACTACAGCAAGTCTCCCATAGCAACAGGCTTCATGGGAAACATTACTCACAGGCCAGGAAGTGTGATTCATTAATCACACAGCTTCATTATCATAAACATACTGTGGATTAGTGATCAAGTGAAATGTTCCCGTTTTAATTTGTGCCGGAACCATACAAGTGTGTGTCTGTCCTGCCACGAGCCCACAATGTCTACACACAACAACATATCAGAGACGTCATGTGATCAATAACATGAGCTATTATTACCCAGAGAGCAGCAAAATGAATGTAAACTGATGGATTAACATGTTTACAGCCACAGAAGCAGCTCTGTGAGGCTGTGATGCTCAAAGCGGCACAAGGTGGATAAAAACTGTGGTCGAAAAAATCTATTTATTTGTAGCACTTATTCTATGAGGATCGCAGAGGGCTGGAGCTCATCCCAGCAGACACTGGGCTGACACCAAGCAATTTAGAGTCTCCAATTAAACCAATCTGCATGTCTATGGACTAAAACCCACACAGCCACAGGGAGAACATTTAACTCCAGCCATTCAAACCCAGACACTTACTATGAGAAGACAGTGCTTACTGCTGCAACTTCTCTCTCTCTCTCTCTCTCGGTTATAATGCCAACATATTAATGTTAAACAGCTATAATGTTTGACATGTTTAATATTTACTCATAAGCAATAAATACAAAGTACAGACGAGACCTTATTAAATATTTAATTTGCTTTGCACGTTTTGGAAAAATTGAAATCTTAATCTCATGGGGGGCTGGATGAAAAATGTTGGGATCACCAAAGCTATCAAGTCTGGTGACCATAAATGCTTGCATAAAATAAAAATTGTATTCAAATTATACTATCAAATTTTACAACGAAACAACTGTATCACCAGTTAGTAAATATGTAGTAAAAAACAACTCCCTTGCTGTTGATTAGACGCTTGTGGCGGAGAGAAGCAGGAACAGCCCGATCTGTCGTACAAATGTAAATACAAGCAGAGCATCACAGCACAAACTGAGGCAAAACTATTTAATTCTACATTTAAAGACATGTTTTTTTTACCTAAAACTTTTAATACTAGGTGTCAAATAATAATACAAAAGTTATGGTGGAATTTTCCACCGGCCGACATTGCTGTTGTTGTACATCATAAACCTGAGACAATGATGTAATTACCGGCACGGATGAGAAGACTCTATATGGTAAAGTAGCAGTTCCTGTGCCTCATGTGAGCCAGTGTGGGTTTAACCTTTAACCTCCCGCTGTTCATTCCTCCATCCCTGGACCCTGACCCCAGAGTCACTGTTCAAACACTGATAAACAAGTGAACGGGCAAGAGAGGCTCTAACTTGACTAATCCTCCACAGTGCATTAAACCCAGGTGACACATTAACCTACAGTCGGCTCAGAGGAATTCAGTCAGAGGTCTTCAGAGTGATGGTATTTGTGTCTGAGCCACACACATGATCGAATATGACACCAGAAACTAGCAGTGCCACGTGTTTGTCACAGAAACAGGGAGGCAAGAGAACATACAGTACAGTGCTGCGTCAGCACTTACATAAATTAATGACCAATTAGCAATTAGTCAGACATGACAACAATAAAGTCTGAGGTGGAGCTGGGTGGTGACTGCAATGTAAGCACCACTTAAACAGAGCAGGAACTAAAAGGACACCGGAGAGTACATACCTACGCCAAGGCCTACACCTACTGTCACCATGATCAACAAAGAGGATCCATTTAAACATTTAATGGGCTCTTCCTTGGGTCATGACCCAACCCTCGACAACATTTCATGGCAATTACTTTAGTATTTTTGAATAATAATAAAGAATGAAAGAGCCCTTAAATTCAGTCAAGCTGCACCAAATGTCACACTCACAGATATCTATTTGAATATTGTTCATCAAGGTCCATGATTTTTTTCCTGGGAAATTGATGGAAATGATAAAGAAAGAAAACATAGAAACTGCCTGAAGCCGTGGTATAATTTAATGGGTTCTTTCTTATCCTTCCACCAAGTTTCATTGAAATCTGTTTGGTATTTTTTGTGCAATTGTGATTAAAATCAATGAACGAACCGAAATGATAGATAGATACTTGGGTTAAAAAACGGTTTGACTTTTGTTGCATCTCTGCGCTTCCCCTTCTCTAATAAATGCTTCAAATACAGGAAGATACATTGAAAATATTACATATAATATGAGTAGAACTAGTAGACGTAGACTGACCAAATAAAAGAAAAACTGTGTACGATTGTTTTCAGTGTCTCTCGGAGCCACAGAGCTGTTATCTCTGTTCTGCCTTAAGTAAACAACGATACCTGCTGAAAGCACATGTAACCAGCTGTGGGAGCCTCAGGCCACACCTGAGCAGTCAGCTGACAGATCTACCTGCTCCCATCAGCTGATCAGGAGCTGGTTCAACCTGTCCGGGCTCGGAGCTGCTGACTGTTTTCTTTCCTCTGCTCTTCAACCTCTGACTCTACAGACAGGATGTGGTTAAATGACGCGGCTGGTGCGTTAATGAAGCTAATTTTGAGGACAAATGAGGATTTTATTTGCTGATTATTTGAGGTCATCAGTATAGTATGTTAAGTAGTATATCAATATTTGATATATTATTGTCATATTCACAACCCAATATTTGGGACTGTAAACAGACTGATAATAGGTATTATACAATGAAAAAGAAAAAGTATAGAAAAACATAAACAAACTACATTGAGAAAACTAATTTAAAAAACAGATTAAAAGCAGTTGATGTCATAATTGCAAAGCACATTTATTCATTAAAATATAGTTCATTGATAATATTAAATACTAGTTAACTGCGGTGACCCTGCTGAAGTACCAGCAGTGTTACTGTAACAGCTGATATGAGAAACTGAAATCTAGTTTATATGAGGAAACATTTACACTGTGGTTGAATCAGTGTCAGCACTTAAATCAAAAGTCAACTGCACTGTTCACTTGATCTATGTTTGTGAACACGGTGTAAACCACAACAGAAGATCCTGATTCTGGGTCAGAAGCTGCTGGTGGTGACTTCCTGGTGCCTGTGCTGAGAGATACAGAACAGAGCATCTGTACGTGACCTAATTCCCCTCAGCTATTCTTACTTACCATGAACACAGAGGACAACACAAAGCTTCACCGGGTAACTTTCACTGTTTTTGTTATTATGGTTACAGACCAGTTCAATCTGCTGTGTCATTATAACTTGTTGTTATGACAACAAAGGCAGAGGCCGTAGATGCCGGGAATGAGGAGGCGACTCAGAGCAGAGAAGCCTCTGTGCCCCCATGAGGATCCTTTTTAAGCTCTCTTAGTTTAGCACGTTAAAATCAGTCACGGTGAGTTGTGCTGTTCACACTGTGGAACCACGTGTGTGATGTCTTCATTAACATGGGAGGGTCTGCTGGGGTCAGATTAAGGTCTGTCAGGACGAGTTTGTGAGATGTGTTCACCAACTACGTCTTTATACCTGATTCAAGTGAAAGGATCAAGTCCATCACTGAAGCTGCATTCAAACATGCATTTTCCAGGGGCGGTATGTGAGAAAGCAAATGTCTGAGTCATTTGCTTTAGAAATTTTCCAGAACTTGTTCTGCCAGTCCCCTGGCAAAGTGTCCAAAACATGTCAGAATGAGCCCATGACAGAATACAGCAGGAGAATATTTGGAAAATTCACAGCGAGCAAGTCGATGACATTTCCAACATGCGACAGACGTGAAACTGGAAAAATTCAAATATCTCAGGATGAAAGAAGGAGCCGTAGACACAGAAGAACTTGGAATCACTTTTGGTGGTAAAGGCAGACGCCGAAATTCTTAAACAAGTTGCAGGGACTGTGTTTTCCACAGTGGAATTTAAACGTCATGTCCTGCCTCCTTCATGCGCTATGGGCGCCACCCATCACCTGAATGTTCCAGAAACCTTCCTGAATGCATCTGACCCAGATAATCTCCTGCGTTATTCATATGTGAAAGGCAAACTCTGGAACATGTCCAGACCCAATTCTCCACAGTTGTTCTGTTCATGTCCGTCACACAGAGGATCTGACACTGTATTCAGAATACCTGCATCATGGTTAGTGTAGTTTTCATCATTATGAAAAGAAACACTTGCATATCTTAAAACCTTGTATTAGAGACATAATATCTGTTTTCTTAAAAGAAGAGTATCTGATACAATGCATGCTGGGAAATGTGTTTGTTTAAAATCTAAATTAAATGAATTGATTAATTCAACTCATGTATTCATTCAAGATCTGAAGTCCACTGAAAATTAAAAACTAGAAACTAAAACTTGGAATAACAAAACTTGTATATTTACATTGAGTTAAAAAGAAAATGTAAGTTGATTCCACTACATTCCTGCATGATGTTTCACAGTGCAGGATTTCTCTGTTTGTATGTTAACAATGTTTTATCTCTACAACTACAGGAAAGGTTGAGGTTTTCCATCTTTTTAGCAGTAGCCCGTTCTTCTCCTTCTCTTTCCCCCATCGTCTCTTTTTGCTCCGCCTCCTGCCCTTCATCCAGGAACAGGTGTAGCCTGCAGGGTGGAACAGCTGTTACCACGGCGCCTAGTCAGCGAATCAGGCCCAACGTCCCAACAAACCACAGACAGACTCTCCCCTGACGCCTCCCCCCCAACATCTCCCTGCCCCTCCACAGCGTCTCCCTGCTCCTGGAGAGCTGCTGGTTGCTCAGGTGCGACACCAGCACCTCAGTGCTGGTTCCAGCCGTCTGTCTCCGAGCCCGTCAGTGTGACAGATAAATACAGCAGCGTGACTGACACGGCAGCCAGACGATGGTGCATCAACACAGATGAGATTCAGGCCCATGGGATGCTGAGCAGCCAGTCCCCGCCTCCCTCCTTCACCCTGCAGGCCTCGACATACTCGTCTCTGTTTCTTCAAAGATTAAAACCTCTGCCAACAAAAAAAGTAACAACCCCCTCCAACCCTACTGCTTCATGACGGCCTCATCATCTCTGCATCCCCTCTTTCTCCCCCCTCATTGTCATCCCCTCTTACCCTCCCGCCAGCGCCCACTGCCTGACTGTCTGCTGTTGCAGCTGTCGCCAGCCTGGCTACCATCACAGCACACCGGGGAGAAGAAATGGAAGAAGAAACCATGAGGGTGGATGGGAGTCAAAAAAACAAAAAAACAGGGAGTAACTGAGAGGTGAGGAGATTGTGTGTATGTAATGTGGGATGAGGAGGGGGTGGTGGTGGAGGGGGGAGTCTGAGGATGAGAGGTGGGGGAGGGGAGACAGAAGATGAAGAGGAAGAAAGAGAGGGACAGAGATGACAAGAGAGACGAGAGAGGCAGAAACGAGGGCAGCGGAGGAAAATTAAATATTGGGAACACGCAGCCAAAAAAAGGGAGGGAGCGTGAGAGGGTAAGAAAAGACAAGAAACATGGAGAA
The DNA here is from genome assembly GCA_026259375.1 of Verasper variegatus. Taxonomy (NCBI): domain Eukaryota; kingdom Metazoa; phylum Chordata; class Actinopteri; order Pleuronectiformes; family Pleuronectidae; genus Verasper; species Verasper variegatus. The sequence goes on from CM048047.1 coordinate 16,223,443, forward strand.
GAGGAGGCACGAGAACGATGAGAGAGAGGGAAATAATGAATGAGAGGATGAAAAGATTCAGGTTGATAGAGGTGAAGAGAAATGACTGGAGGGAGAGCTTTTGTTAATTTTCCTGGCAGCAAATACCAGATGTCTTCAATAGGTCTCTCCATCTTTCTTTCTTTCTTTGTCTCACACTCTCATACTTCCTTCCGATCTTTCACTCTCTTCTTTCTTTCTTTCTTCATCCTTTCTCTCTTTCTTTCGTTCTTTCACTCCCTCCCTTCATTCATTCATTCCTTCTTTCCTTCCTTCTCTCCTTTCTTTCTGTGTCTCTCACTCTCTTCCTTCCATCCAGTCCTTTCTATCTTTTTCTTTCTTTTTTTCACTCCCTTCCTTCCTTATTTCCTTCCTTCCTTCCTTCATTCACACTAGTTACTTTAAATACAGTATAAAAAAGTCAAATATATCATATTTACAGCGTAAAGACAGAACCGATGTTCCTCTATTAAAACATCCAGTTTCATTCTGTTTTATGATCTAAACCATAAAAACGTATGAGTAGAGAATCTGCTCCACAGATAAAACTTAAAGCGAACACATCAGCTGCATTCAGAGCATCTCAGCACATAAACAACTCTCAATTAAACTCGTATCTAATCACCAGGGTTCTTGCCGCTCCTCCGTACTTTGATACCGAGGTTGTAGTGTGTGTATGCCCCCATGTCATGGATACCCCGGCTTGGCTTGACTTGTACAACCACAGGCCACCACGGCTCTAATCCTGAGCCACACAGTGGCACAGTTTCACCCTGCAGCCATTCACTTTGTCTCCACACAAACACAGCTGCCAGATTCGTGTGACCAGGCAGAAGAGACGCTGGTATAAAATGAAGCGGCTTTCTCTGCACTCTTTTTGCATGGAGTGTGTATCTGTGTGTGTGTGTGTGTGTGTGTGTAGGTTTGATGAAAAATGTACAGTACTTCCACTGTTAGAATGTCACGACTCCTTTAGTTTGACAAATTGCAAACAGCCCAAATTGTTTTGATGTGAACCACAACTCTGAATCGTTCAATTTGAGATATTCAGCACTTTTCTGGATTAAAGGTCTTTGCACACAAGATTTGTTTGTTCCATGTAATGAATCTGCACGTATTTATTATTCAGACTGCAGACTGCATCCAGTCAATACAAGCTTTCACATCAGCAGCAGAATTTCACAGGGCATTTTTTCGCTTCCGACATGTACACATCTAACCAGTCAGAATGTGTGTGTTGTTGACAAGTTACATTTTGGTGTATCAGTAGAAGAACAACTCCTTCCTCCAGTCTTTTATTTTTATTTATTTAATATATTAGTCTTTAGGCATTGCTCCCAGTTATTTTTGCCTTCAAAATTATATGATGTAGCCGAATTAAAGCTACGATCAAGCAAGTGACCTTGGACAAATTACTCATCCTTGTATTAATATAAGGATATAATATATAACTAAATATATTTTATTTGTTAAATCCTGTCATGTCTTAATGCGTCAGAATTTGCTTCATTATTTGCCATTTCATGACGTTTATTCGGGTCTTCGTTAATGTGCAAAGGTCATTAATTTAAAGCTAAGAGAAGTGTAGTTTTGTCATTAAGCAAGTATCATGCTCTGTTGAAGGCTCAATAAATGACATCTATGTATCTATCCATTCATCCATTGGGGTGTATGTAAAAAGTAAACATCAAAATCATCATCATCATCATCATTTAACCTAGCATTGTAAATTCAATCATTGCAACGATTTCTTTTTTCTGATTTGTATAAAGAGACACTTTGTTTAAAACGGGGAGGTCAAAATTGTTTTAAAATCATTTAACGTGACCACTCTCTGAACTATAGTGTACTATAGTATAAGTTTCCTTAAGATTATTTTCTAAATTAATAATAAAGTTGGACCACTTTCTTGAATTCTGAGCAACACAACTGTCAAGTTTGAAGTTCGATCAGAAGAGCAATTGTCTACATTATTGAAGAAGAGAACGACGGGTGGACAGACGGGTGGACATACAGACATATTCCTCAGTCTATAGTTAGAGGAGTGAAAATCTGACATGTGGCTCTAAAAGATCTGATTGATAAAACACTGAAGCATCATAAACCTGAGCAGTCTTTGTCTGTTCCATGTGTTTTTATCTCATCTAATATTCATACCCTCGGCTGGTGTCGGCTGTGAACCAACTCATGTGCACTAAACGACAACATACGTTTATACATCAAATATCTCCAGTGGTGAATGTCCACATTGAATAAAACATCACGTTCTGGGATTGACTCTAGTATTCACACACTCCAAACATGCTCCAAACATGCAGTGTACTGTCTGTTGTCTGGCTCAAGTGTCCTCTGCTCGACTCCACCATGAAAGTGGGTGAAGGACACCCAGCGCCTTCTCTGCTTGGCCTGGCTGCCCACTCTCCGTGCCAGGCTGCTGGCAAACAACAATGACCCTCTGACAGCCACTGCACATACAGCAGCCCAGGAGGTTCCAATGGAAGCGTGTTTATGACTGTGTTTAGCACTTTGTCTGCTGAAATGTATAGCGTTGCCCCCCATGTGGTTTTCTTACTGTCAGAAACAAATAGAGACACTGTGTTCGCCCTTCTGCAGAACGTTTATTAGTAAAAGGTCCTATAGATCTGTTCCTGTTCATCTCCACGAGTTTTTCCCCCCTCCAGTTATGTAGACTTTAATTTCAGACGACCTCTCTTCTAACTTAAGAGCTGAGGTGAGTTTGAGGCGATGCTGAGGAAAGACACAGCCTGACTGGAGGCTGTAAGATGTTCCCGCTGTCGGTCTTTTTATGCAAATACGGCACATTTATATAATCCACTGGTGTGCAGCATGTTTGCATGCAATCGTGTAAAGTGGTGAAAGAAGTATTTATAATTTATAAATAGAGCACATGAGGTTATGTTTTCATTACTGTCTGTCTGCAGGATTACTCAAAAACAACTGAACAAATTTCTATGAAATTTTATGGAGGGGTGGGTCATGACCCAGGGACGACCCTGTTACATTCTGTGTGATTCAGTTAACTGGGTGGACCCGGGAGCTTTTATTCATTTGACTTTTACTTTTTTTACCTTTAGCCTCTGAGCACATACCTTCTTACCCCACCTCCCTTTGACTATTATAATTACAAAATAAAAGTAATGACTTTATTTATTATTTTGATTATAATCTTCACGTCCTACAACTTGTTTACACTTGGATCCAGCGCATGTGTCGTCAAGCAGCTGGTAGCTGTCGTATGTTAGTGTCGCAAAATGGTGTGAAAACTGCAATAGGACATTATAATGCAATTAAGACGTATACATCTCTACATTATATGACTAAGGTCGGAATACCCATCATGTCTTAATGAGATGACCCATTTCAGATCAATCACAAAGTGCAGTTCTCATAGCTTCATCTGGTTGACATCAGGTACTGGTGATACTGGTGTCCATGTACATGCAGCTGGTGTGTATGTTGCAAATCTACATCAATGTGTTTTTCTATAACTAAAACTGTTGCTCAGCTGTATATGAGATTCATGATGTACAACAACATGCTGCACAGCAGTAAACACGTGCATGTGTATTCATTATCATGCAGCCAAGCCATTGACGGGTGTCACTGCAGCTGTCGCTCACTGAGACAGACTGAACATCAGCAGTGTTTCTTTTTTCGTCAGCGAGGTGATTCAGACATCTGTTAGCGGTGTGGCTGAGTTCACACGCCGCCCGAGCAGCGGGCACAGTCCAAAGGCCGTCGGACAATCCTCCCTCTGATAAACTGGAGTTCTGATCAAGTACTGCAATGTCCCTTCCACCTGCACCGACATGGCTGAGTCAACTGCAGGAACTTGTTCTCTCCATTTCCCGAATATTGTTTGATAACCTTCCAGAAACACTTTAACATGGGTGCAGCTTGTAAGTAAATGGAGATAACAAGCCAAGAAACAGTCAGATCAACCCTTACTCACTGTACTGTACTGTATATTATGTCCAGAGGGAGCATATGATTCTGGTCTATTGAGGCAGCTGTTAGAATAAAACTGTGAGTCCTAAGTGAAGTACTGGAGAATTGTCGATGGGGGAGTGACACCAAAACCCAAATTTTGATATTTGAAGCTGTCGGAGCAGCAGGAGAGATTCTGAATCTCAAAATGACATGAGAAGTCTTATCTGAATGAATTGTGCCAACATAAGAAAAACACAACAAATCATTACTGCTCTATGGTTTTTGCTTTTCTAATCGCTGCATTCTGGGAAAGATTTGTGCAGCCACACGAGCAGCTCTGTGACGATGGACTTTGAGCCAAATCCTACTGTCAGCATGATAACAATCTCACAGGGACTCCGGGCAACATACTAATCTTCAGCAGGTATAATGTTTAGCGTGTTTGTTATCTTACTTAAACATGCTAACATTTCATCATGTCTTGCTTTATTGCTCATCATATGATGATTTTAGTGGTTACACTGTGATTCCTTAATTTCTAAAGAGTTCCTCAGGATACCTGATAATAATAAACCTGAGCTGAATTTCAAGACGGGCACAAGACCATGCAGGAATGTTATATACACTACACTATATAATAACTGACATCAGCAAAATAGCGTATAGTGATCAGATTATTACTTATTACACGTGCTGGTCTTCATATGGTTGTAACTGTTATATATGTGTACTTGACACTATCGGTGTAATGAGGCTTTCAGCACAGACAGACACAGATAGTGAAAGTGCAGCCGACACTCCATCATGGATGTTAACCTTAATCTGTAGCTGAGAAAGAAGAATGGTTTGACCTCCACTCAAACTTGCCTTACACTTCTCCCTATCCCTTCCTCCCTCCCTCCCCCACCCATCTCTCCATTCCCTCTCCTAGCCGAGCCTCCAGGGGTTTCTCTGCAGCCAGCGCATTCGCTCCTCCTCTATACCCATCCTGCCTTGCTTCCATCCGTCGCTCTGTCATTCACAGCCTACAGTCGCCCCTCACTGCCTCTATATCTCCCATCCCTCAGCCCCCCCGATCCCCCCTGCAGTGACTCCTGCCATTGTGTGCCCTGCTCTCGCTCTGTCTTGGGCTGCTGTGTGAGAATGGGGTCATTGTTGCTCTGTTGCAGTGTTAGCATGACTGTGTGTCTCTGTGTGTGTATATGCGTGTGTTAGTAGGAGTGTGAGTTCTCTGCCCTAGCGCCGGCATGTCCTGCTGTCCAACCTCCATACGCGCTCAGGCCTACAGTACGTAGTCTCTGCACATGCACCGGGCTTGAAAAGTCCTCCGATAAAACACAGAAATCATGTTTTCCTTTAATCCGATCCTCTATTCTTAAAGCTTCACATAGAATAACTTTAACCATTTCCTCCAAAGGATTTAAAAATAAATTGCTAATGGCATCGTAAAGCCTGAGTGTCCAAGGCACCTATTCATCTGTCATTCAGGTCATACAACCAATGGTTTGCATTTGTAAAAGCGGATATTGCTTAGTGTGTTATAATAATCTGTATACAATAAAATAATGAATAGAATATGTTGATGGTCTAATCATCACATTAAAGAAGGATTTAGTTAATTTAGTTGACATGGGGTGACTGCCTCGCTCTGATGAACAGAACAGGAGGGGAGAGGAGATGCCAACAGAGAGAGATCTACTGGAGAGGTGAAGAAGAGGAGGGTATCACATAGACAGAACAGAAACAGAGTTAATACTGTTTGTCATCGTTCAAATTTGTCACAGTTGAAGAGGAGCCTTCACCACAGGAGAGAGGCAGAAAGTATGAGACCAGAGTTGCTGAATTGTCAGAACTGAACAAAGCATCATGAACATACAGTCCAGCTGCTTTATCAATGTTTCTTAAAGGGAGAGTTCACAGAAGAATGAAACCTACTAATTAACCAAATCAATAGAACGCAGGCTTTTCAGCGACAGCCACTATATGACCATATCTCGCCTTGCTAATCTGTTAAGTAGTTATTATGCCACTCGCAACGCTGTCGCTGATGTCATGGTCGAAACTTTCACACGTTGACGAACAGAAATACAAAGAAGGCCTAATAAATGATGGTTTCATGAAATTAATTTGTCTTTTCTTGCTTTGTCATTTCAACACTGGGAGTTTACAGCACACTTGGCCAGCCTGCCTCGAGATATATGGCTCCCACTATTCAGCTGAGTGTTGACTGTGTAAACATGGCTTCCATTTGAAGCTGCAGCAGTCAAAACAGCAGATAATGTCAACCTCACTCAGTCTTTATTGTGTGGGTCTATTAGCCTCTGCATTTACCATTAACCTCACAGAAACCTTCATCTTGGACAATAACACTACCTCAAACATCGACATTGCTTTGTTTTAATAACTAATAACTGAATAACACGACAAACATTGGTTATATGTTGTATGTACATGGATGTCCACAGTGAGTCAGTGTCAGGCTACAGGTTCAGATATGGGCTAGTTTGGTTGTTGTTGGCAACAGGTGATCGGCTCACCTGGCTTGTCTTACCTGCAGCCGACACTCCGCCTCTGCAGAGCTCCACATGAAGCGTCAATGACTCTCAGAGAATTTAAAGGAAACATGACTCGGTTTTAATGTCCTGGCCGAGGATATTAAACAGATGTGTCCACTCAAGGTCCACTTACTCGCTTCTTCTTCTGCTTTTAATCTTACTTTGTTTTTCTGAGCTGCCATGAAGCTGTAGATGTCTCCTTTGTGTTGATTTAAAGGTAAATCAATAGACCAGAATAAGGAATGTGCGACAGGGTTGAAAGATCCAGAAAAACATCAACAACCTTGACTTGAAGCTGTTTGGACCACTGCTGTTTTCAAGCTCAGGAAAGACCTGTTCAGCTCAAAGTGATGTCTGTGTTTGATTTGTTGCTACTACACAACTTATTCAGGATTAAAGTTGGAATTTTTATTCATCATTAACTGTGTGATCTGTAGGATGAAACTAAATCCACTGATTCATAAATAACCAGTCACAGGGACCCGCCGGCTAAGACCTTTGTCACAGATCATTTACTTTTCACAGATACCCGTCATCCATGTCACTGTGCAGTTAAAGTTAAAATGCTCAAACAAATAAGTAACCAGTCATAAACTTTCCCAAGTGGCGCTGCATCATGGATGACTACAGGCAGAAATATTTCAGGTTGAGAAATACAAACAAAGCCAGTTATCACGATGACTCTTGGTGCTTTCAAATGAAATGTTTGAGTTTGCAAATTGAGTGTTCATTATTTGGAGAATGGATGCAGATAAGTTGATTACATTCATTTATTCAACTATGTAACTCACTTGAGGATAATTTAATTGTCGTAAATAGTTGTAAAGCATTCTTAAAATTATGAAAAGATATCATTTAGGCTATCGGGCTATTATGGTATGTTCTCCCTATGTCTGTTTAGGTTTTCTCTGGGTACTCTGCTTTCCTCCCACAGTTCAAATACATGCAGATTGAGGTATCTAGGTGTGAATGCGAGTGTGAATGATTGTTTGTCTCTGTAGCTTGTGATACGCTGGCGACCTGTCCCCCGCCCCCCGCCCCTCAAAGAAGGATAAGTGGTATAGATCATAGATGGATGTGTTATTACGTTACCCCAAATCTGTCAACAACAAAAAATATGTTGATTAGCTGACAAGCAAAAGAAATCTATTGGTTTCATCTTCTCAAATGTCTTCATAGTATTTCATGATAATAAACTGAAAATCTTTCGTTTCGCTGATCAAATAAACACTAATGTCAACTCTGACCTTATTCACCAGCTCAGTGATTGGTCAATCAGATTAATCAATGATGACAATGGCATGCCTTGTCTCGCCCTCATATCACTACACCATATCTGTTATGTCTACAGTGATCCACTCTGCTAGCTTTAATCCCATGTGTCAAATGAGCCATCGAGGACAACCGGTGCCCTACGCTTTGAGAAACTGGAGGCTGATCCAGGATCAGAGTGACAGGTAAGGCATGTCCACAGGGGCAGTGGACCTGCCAACCCACAAACATGCTCTGACATCACTCTAAGGAGGACATCGTAATCAGATTATTCCCCCGTGAACAAACCTCGCCACTGTGAGTAACACTCAGCAGGTTAAAACACAGAGTCGCACGTGCTCACCGCAGACACACCTTGAAAAACGTCAACCGGGGATGGGATAAATTTAGAAGAAAGTGTCTGAGCCGAGTCAAAAATAAAACTACTGAGTTGCAGAGATGTTTGTAAAAGCTTCAAACATGCTCACTGTGAGAGCAGCAGTGTCACGTTTTGCCGCGATGAATTTCTTAGTGGGACATTGAAGGCTGTTTACTGAGCGAAGGAGCCGGCTGATGGAAGACAGAGGAGGAGCTTGGGGGCCTGCTCTGTAACCGCACTGATGCCAAGTGGTCGGCAGTTTGAAGAGGACACCTGAGACCAGCGCACCTGGACAATGAGCTGAGGTGTAATCCTAAACTGAGATGAACCGCTGTTTATCCCCCACGCTCTGCTTCTCTTGTTCTTTCCCATCAGTCTCCTCTCTGGCTTCATACATCTCCACTCTCTCTGCTCCCCGAGCCTATTTTCTCCCCACAACCTGATCTATTCTTCACCCTGTTATTCTCACAATCCTTTCACTCGCTACTTCTCTCCTCTGTCTCACTTTCCTCTGATGCTTCCTCCTCCTGGGCATTGCCAGGCTAATGCAAACATCCCTCAGTGTGAGTGTGAGTCATATAATCGCGTACTTAATGATTAGCACCCACACATTTTTAGTAAGATTTATGGTTCAGGGGAACACAGGGTCCGAACCCCTTCCTGCATTTCTTCAGCTGCTATTTTCACACAGACAATACTCTAAATTGGGGGACTGACATTTTGTGCAGCAGCTGACAGCGGCTAGCAGCTGTATGACTCAGTGACACAGAAGCAGTGCCCATGTCACCATGGTAAGGCAGCGTTGTGGTGTTGTTGCCAAGGCTCTGCCATCCAATACGCATCTGATCGCTCATCGTTACAGTGAGAGCCGCACAGGGAGGAGATGGGAGCTGGGTGTGCATGTTTGAAAGGTGGGAGACTCAAGAAGACAGAGAGAGGCTGAAGATTAGGAGACATTTCAGCAGATCAACTGCGAGTGTGTTTAAGCTCCACTCACTTCGGCTGTCTCCCTCTTTAAAAGGCCTTTAGGCAGCATCCTGCATACTCCACCCATATTTGAACACTCCCTCCCCCCATCACTCATGTCAGTGGGAATAAACACACATAGTCTGACCCACACACACAAGCATACACAAATGCACACTGTGTATTACTTCTTTGATGCACCAACAACTGCAACTGCGTCTTTAAACAGCAAGTAGCACAAAGGACCAAAAATAGCACAGTGAGTTGCAGAGCAGAACTGCTCTCCTTGAGGACGAAGAGGAGGAGGAGGAGGAGGAGGAGGAGAGGCAGGAGGAGGTGCAGAGAAAGGGATGACTGGGTAAAAGATGGCAGAGATGGACCAGCTCTCCAGGACTGAAGCCATACCCGCTGTGTTCAATTTAAGTAGCAGCTGGAGTTCTAAACCCTCAGTTTGTGCCCTGGAATTCAATGACAATATGTTTTATAAATGTATTAGTTAATGTTTTTACATTTATACCCACTTATCTGTCATACTGTATATGGCAGTCACTGAATTAACAAAGTAATAACTGTGACCACACATCAAGCCTGTAGACTGCACACAGCTCAATATCTTAAGTAGGACAATTATTCAATACAGCAACATATTGCACTTTTTACAACTGTTTATAAACACATGTATTACTTGTAGAAGGTAAGTTTTCTCTCATAATCTTAAATACCATAAATTATTCATCTGTGCTAAGAATTTTTGTAGTGCGATAACGATAACGAATCTCTTTCTTGCCAATTGTTGTATATAAATATCGATACCACGTCAACATCTGTGTGGTGAATATGTAGTTACAGCCAGGAGATAGTAAGTTCATCTTTGGTAACAGCTTGTCTGACTGTCCAGAAGGTAAAGAGAAATCGTAAGACTCAACAATAACCCGTCCCATACTAGGTTTTAGCTTCATCTTTACCATGCTTATAAGAGCTGAGAGTGCCATCAATATTCTCAGTTATTAAATACCACAACTTAGACACTACATTGTACACTGGACACTGTATTTAGTGTTTTGCTGAATATTTTTTGTCACATTTCGGCCAATATTACATATCCACAGGGTATATGTATTATTTATAGGCTATAGTTGTAGTATCCAGTCCCAGTTTGCATCTTCCACCACAACAGCTTTGTACCCTAACCCTAATTTTAGTACTCCTTCTGGTACATTGGGGTCAGGTGAGTTTCAATCTCCCACCCAAATACTACCACCTGCAGTCATGTCAGTCATGTGATAACAACTCAAGCATCTTTATGACAACTGATGAAAACTGTGACATATGGCTGAGAACTCCTGAAAATGTCCCATCCAAGGTCCCTCTGCTAAGAATTGAGGGTGGGTACAATTGAAAATATTTCTGACCCTTGACCTTATAAATAAACATTATACAACTTTAACAATGGCACATTATAACGTATATTACTTCTTTACAGAGAAGGTAAATGACACTTGTTTGCAGTACTTACTATTGCTGGACTTCAGGTCTCTGTGAATGATAGGTACGAATGCCTGGTTGTGCAGGTAGTCCATCCCTGTGGCAATCTGGACCGCCCAGTTCACCAGAACCCTCGGAGGAACCTTCTTTCCAGCCAGGGCCCTGTTCAGAGCCCCTCCTCGGGCGTACTCCATCACTAGGCACAGGTTGGGCTCCCCCAGGCAGACACCACGCAATGAAATAATGTTGGGGTGCCGGAGCATCCAGAACAGCCGGGCCTCCTGGCGCACGCTCTCAGCTGTGACACTGATATCCTCATCAGGGTCTTGCCTAGCAGCCTTTACAGCCACTTCCTCTCCTCGCCATACTCCTTTGTATACTTTCCCAAATCCACCAGCTCCTATCACCTCCTCCAGGCGCAATTCTGAGAAGTCTACTTCCAAGGGGCATTCCCCCACCCCACCTGCCACCAGCCCACCTGCGGTCAGCTGCTGGTAGCTGGCAGCATCCCCTTTCGTGACGTAGTTGCTTGGAAAGATACCCACCTTGTCCTGGATCTTACCTGTCCACCAACCCTCGTCCCCAGACACTTTGGAGTCTTTAGAGAGAACCTCAAGGAGGTCCCCACGTCGCAGGGTTAACTCCTCATCTGCTGTGGCCTCATAGTCGAACACTGCCGTCCAGTAGGGGTTGGGGTTGTTGGCTCCACAACGGTGACCAGGGTGGGAGTCTGGGGAGCCAGACGAAGAGATGGTGGAGGAGTTCCAGCTGCTGCCGTTCTCTACCTGGACAACTGGAGCTGGACACATCGGCGGTGGAGGGGTCATATTCAGGGGCATGAAGGATGGGGAGGAGGTAGTAGAGGGGGGCCCAGGCAGGATTAGGCTGGGGGGAGGTGGGGAGCAGGAGCCCCCACAGCTGGTGCAGGACAGGGGGGCTGCTGTGCTGCTCGCTCTGCCGTATGGGTTCATGGCAGCCTGGCTGCTCTTTGACGCTGTCGGCCTGTCCACTGTCAACTTAGGCACAAAATCCATACAGAGCCCATTGACTGAGACGAGGTGTCCTCGACCACCAGCGGGGGGGAGAGGGGATCAGAGGATCAGAGAGCTGAAATTGCTCCCCCCCATCACCACATCTCTCTACTGAAACTGTGCCAAATCCTGTCACTGGTTGCTTCTGTGCTGTTGCTATGCAGTGTGTAAGTAACATGTATCCCCAAAGGCAAGTTCATTTAGGGACAATGTACATCAGGTCAAACAATGACTCTGAGCAGAGCAGATCTATGAGTGTAACCCCTGCGGAAACCTCATTGATTGTTTAAAAAGCTGCTCTCACAGTAGATGTGAATATGTGTTTATCTAAGAAGCAGCAGGTCCGGTGAAATCCTTTGGAAAGAAACCGTCAGTGTGAAGAGGTCCTGATCACAGAGACAAATCCAGAGTTAAAAAAACAGTTGCATACTTATTATGGATTCCCTACATTGCTAGGAATTTAACAAAAGCTAAATCTTAGTCTAAAAAACCCACAACCTCATCCCATTGAAAACTAGTGTGTCTTGACTCTGAGAGTCATACAGACACTCAGACAGCTGATCGTAGGATTAATCTTAGTATGGAATATAGACTATTTATGGGGCCAATAAAAACAGCAGTCTGTGTGGGAGCTGGGTGAAATCCTCTGAGCAAGGGTCCTCATTATTTCTCATCCAGCCCGGAGTAGACGCACCTCCCCCGCCTGCCATCACCGTGAATATGAGCTGTTTTTCCTCCTCTATATACTGCGTTTGGAAACATCCACGAATGCTCGCCCTACATGCCGACGAGCCCGAGCCGGTCCGGAATAGTCTCTACCAAAAGGCCCCGTCCATTTTAAGACAGCTGGGGGTGAATTAGAGAAAGCAGGCGCAGGCAGGGCAGCAGGTATCCGGCGCTACAGAGCTGCAAAGGGGCACCTCGTCCAGCATCCAGCCGGGTCTGAGCACAGCTTACCCGCCTGTGTGTGTGTGTGCAGCGGCCTGCTTCAGTTGCCTCTGCCGGGCTACATCTGAGATGGAGACGGGTCCTGGACCGGAGGAGAAACTGTTGTGCAGTGGTGAAGGGATGCTGCCAGTTCTGCTTATTATCCTGTTGCTCTCTCTGCACGCATTGTAGTTTCAGATCACCAATCAGTCAATCAGCCAATCAGTCAATCAGTCAATCAATCAATCAAGCAATCAATCGTCTCGTGTAGGAGAAGGTGTGAATTTTTAAATGTCCACTACAGAAACAGTCGCACGGTGTAAATAAGGCGGAGAATATAGTCAGTGAAGGTTTGCATGGAGGCATCGCAGCAGCAGCAGCAGCAGCATTACAGTGTAATAATGCGATGAAGAAGAGATCCACTCCATTTCCATGTCGTCTTTATCAATGGGTCGACACCCCATAATAATAATAATAACGGTATTTATAGGCTATAGTTGTAGTATCCAGTCCCAGTTTGCGTCTTCCACCACAACAGGTTTGTTTATTCTAACACTTTGCATTTACTATAATAACCGAACCTGGACTCTGACAGCAGAGACATCCACCGACATCATCGCATGGGCGTGTGGCTGCATCCGAGTAACAAGGACCAGAACGGGCCAAAACCAAGCGACAGTATCCCGATCCGGCGTCACATGAACCTCTCCGGGTTGTCCCTGCGTTGTGGCCGCTGTTCAGCCAGCTGTCCGCGGCTCCATCGCATCCAAACAGGCTCTTCCTCCTCCTGTGAGGCGTGACATTACCGAGCTGTCAGTGTGTGTGTGGGGCTGACTCCGCATCCAAACACGCCGGTGCTCCGTTCACATGACGCGAGGGAGCCAGGGCTGCAGCTTTCGTTGATGTACGAATAATCTGGATGGTAGCGGCGAACGGGTTCGTCTCCCACTTCCGCCCAGCGAGTGTGTGCAGATCAGTGCGAAGGGCGGAGACAGGACGAAACCCTGAGACCGCGCTGGTGCATTGTGGGACATGTAGTGTCGAGGGTATCGCCTGCTGACCTACATCAGCCTGGGAGCTGATATAACTAGCATTATAAAAATAATAAAAGTAATACGAAGGAAAATGGTATGCAGTGATGGGAGGTAATCAAGTACATTTACTCGAATGCTGTACTCGAATATAAATTTGAAGTACCTGTATTATCTGAGTACTTTAATTTTAAGCTTTACAATTTTAAATACAATTGTGTTTGTATTAAATACAGTTAAATTTAAGCTTTACGTATTTTTAAAATACAATTTAAACTTTACTCTTGCATTTCAGTACCATTTCAGATGCAACAGCTTTAGTTATTTGCCAATGCAGATTAATAATATAAAACATAATGAATTATGATTTGCTAATATGATGTATTGATCCCCAGAGGAAATTCTAAAAATGATTGTCAAATATTATCAAAACGTCCAATTAGATATCGTCAACTTATTCTACAATACAGTGCATTGCACTTGTCCACGAGGAACATGACTTATTTTGGGAATATATACGATTTCTTGTTTTCAAGAGCTTTATCTTATTTTAGACCATTATTTCTTCATTTCATGTTTCATACCTTAAGGCTACATCATTGCAGCATGCAGGCAAGGATACATTCAAATGTAAATGTGATAATAGAGCCATATTTTATATAACCATTGGAACATGCTTCTTTTTTCCTCCACATGTGGTCAGTTGCTAAAGGTCACGAATAATGAATCTAATGTTCTTTATTTACATTAATTTGAATAGAATTTTTACTCCAAAAGGAGCTGGAGCTTTATTTAATGCAAGGACAGCATAAAGTGGTGGAAATATAATAAATATAATTTCTTTGATAACGCACAAGACAACATTTCATGAAAAATTTGTTATGACATGACATGGTCGATGGTCATGTACACACTGATGTGGAAGAAAACAATACACAGAGAACTTGGAGTAGCAACTGGGCAGCATGTTACAGTATATAGTCTTGTTGACTTTGTTGTATATGTACATTTATGGGAAAAATAGCCAGTGTCAGGACTGTATTGCAATTTACAATAGAATGAGTCACTGGGTTATTCAGACAATGTACAGTATAGTATTCACTACCATCAAATTTTAAGCTATACTGACACCTGGTGTCTAATGGGTGAGACACATGGTTTCCACATGTGGTTCATTGGCCTATAAGTACCAAGTGTTGGTATTATTTGATACTTAGTTCTCCAGGTTTTCTGTATCTGAGCAGGACCTATAAGGTCTGAAATACTTTTTGCTTCTTTGGTCCATTTTTTCTTTAATAGATATTTTTGCTTCTTTGTTTGGAGACCTCACTTTCTTTAAACGACCACGTGGAACATTTTACAACAATCCTGTCCTCCTTGTGGCTGTTTTGTATTTCTTTATGGTCTCATTTTGGTTTGAGTCATTTTGTATTTCTGTTCTCCTCTCCAATCCTCCAGTTAGTTGTGCTGATTACACTCTTACAAGGCAGCGGCCTAAGCTGAAGGTCAAGGCTGCAACCTTTCTGTCTAGCCAGTGAGCCACTGCCTTGGTGGGTTTCCCTTTTCTTAAATGATTTGGATAAGTGCGGACCCCATGTTGCAATAAGCTGCCAAAGACTCCCTCGATAATTGTGAACTCTTCCTGCACCAGGTTACTGATTTCTTTGTTTAAAAAACTCTTTATCTTATATAATTATTTTTTAGCACTTTTGTCCAGAAAATTATATTTAATGTTAAGTAAAGGTTTTTCCTTGTAAGATAAGATTGCTTCAATGGTTTTAGTTTGAGAGATACTAGGTGGCATCAGAGGACTGATGATGTATACTGACCACAAGGTTGTGCTATTGACTAATTTGTAAGGAGTATAAAGTTTGATCAGACAACGTGATAAATATATTGCTTCTCTAATCTCTTATCTGTTTATACTCAAGAATCGTTTTTCATATAAAATATATCTATTCCATTTTATATTATTAATCTGAATTTAAATTAGTAACACAAAATATCAAAAGTGGATTAGAAGTATAAAGCAGCAGAAAATACTCAGGTTAACCTTTAAGACACTTTAACAAATGCAATCTGACCCCGCAAAAGTCCTCCTTCATGAGGTCTAAAATGCTCTGGGTTTGTTGTATGTGCTGTTGAACTGTAAGTTCTAGGGTGTGTTCTTTAGCCTCAATGATTTAGATTCAGTGGACAAAATAATAGAAACACTTATGCAATATAACTCACAGCGAAACAAAATACAGCCTCCGAAATGACCATTAACATGAACCCTAACCACTTTCACCTTTCATGATAATAGGCAAGGTTGGATTTATAGCAGGTCTGCATGAGTTTATAAACTTCCCATTGAGTGTATACTGTATTTACTATATAAAATGTATATGTATGTAGTGTATACACTATATGTGTATGTGGTATATATTCTGTATGTGTATGTTGGGCATTCATCACTTATGTATGTACTGTATGTGTGTGGTGTATATAGTGTATGTGTATGTAGTGAATACTGTATGTATATGTACTGTATGTATTATATATGTATGTAGTGTACATAATGTATATATGTTTAGTGTATATACTGTATGCGTATGTAGAGTATATATGTGCATGTTGTGTTTTGGTACATATGTATGTTGTGTACATAATGTATGTGTATGTAGTGTATATACTGTATACATGGCCACAGTAGTAGTAGTAGTAGTGTGCTGCCCCCTGTGTGTTACTATCAGTAGGATGCACCAAGCGGAGCGGCGCATGCGCAGTGCGAGCGGGCGCAGCTCCTCCGTGGTGTCGGTTGACTGTTGAACATTCTCGGCAGCGTCTCTCTCGGCGAGCAGCGGCCAGTCGACCGTCGGTCAGCGAGTGTTTCCTGGTGCCTGGAGGACTCATTTAACGGATTAGGAGCCGAGCGGAGGCGGCGGAGCGGCGTCAGGTGAGCGGTGTGTGTGCTCCCGTGGGTTTTTCTGTCAACTCTTTTACTTTGAACAGTGCGGGCGATTGAGAAAAGCGCCGAAAAGTGACGAGCGAAACTAAAACGTTAGCGAGCGAACACGGAGCCGCCGAGCCGACCAACTTCACTCACTGCGGAGAGCCGCCGCGCTACTACGGCTCAGCCGGCAGCCTCTCCCCGACCTGGGGCCCCTCTACCCGGCCCCGTGCCTCGCTCCGACCCCCGGCCATTCAACAGAGTGGATTTACAGCCTCAAACACGGCGCTACCCGCAAAAATGCATTCGCCACGAAATATTCCACAATCTTCCTCGTCGCCAGAGGCTCCACTGCGCATGCCCAGCAGTGCTCTGCAGACTTCGGGGTTGTAGTTCTTTCGTACCTGAGTTAATCACAGTTGGGAGGGCCAAGAGAACACGGTAAAACTACAAGTTCCAGACAATGGGAGCTTTGTTTGGGAGCGCAGCTAGTTAGCCTGGACGAGCTTTGAATTTCGAGTAGTTGTGCTGCAATCGGAAGTTGCCTCGGCTGGACATTTGTTTGCCAATGAAGCCGAACGAGAGGCTGTTTCTTTTGTTGGTGGGAGTTTTGCATTAGTTGTGAATGGCACCGGTTTGACGTGATGGGTTGTGC
Source organism: Verasper variegatus (assembly GCA_026259375.1). Taxonomy (NCBI): domain Eukaryota; kingdom Metazoa; phylum Chordata; class Actinopteri; order Pleuronectiformes; family Pleuronectidae; genus Verasper; species Verasper variegatus. Next base: position 16,240,624 of record CM048047.1, read on the forward strand.
AACGTGTTTTAATCTTGGTGATAAAAGGAGGATTGGTCGTGTCCCTGCATGTGTGGGCATGGAGACTGTTGAGCTGTCAAAAGACCTGTGTGCACAGCGCGCAGAATGTGCAAGTGCACAGTAGGTGTGTGTGTGCGTGTGCGTGCTCTGAATGGGGGGGTGATGATGCCTCGGTGTGTCGTCTCCCCCTCCACAGAGATCCCCCGTGTTGCTGCCGTGTTCCCCAGCCCTCAGGAAATGACACGTCGAGGATCAGGATGACGGATCGGTCGTGCCTGAGCAGCAGAGCACGGCTGCGCTGCACATATCCCGGTCATCATTTACTCTGGGTTGTCTCCCGTCTGGAAGTAATGGAAGAATTGTCACCAGGGATAATCTGAGAATGATCAAGTGTCCCAACCATAGACTGTATATAACAGTCCTATATATCTGGTTATACCACCGCTTTCACGCCTGTAACCACGGGCGGATGACGTGAGACATCGTGCTCCAGGGCACAGGCATGTAAAAGCCCCCCCATGCCTCCTATTCAAGAGCAAGAGCCATAGAATCAAAGAGATGCTGTTTTAGTAGTTTTTATGTGCTTTTGTGCTTTTTCGATGCCTCTCTGTGGTTGTTTTTGTGGCTTTCTGTCTCTTTATGGTCAATTGTTGTTTCTTGTCCCGTTGTGATCCTTCTGCATCCCCTTGTGGTCATTTTATCATGTTGTAGTTGCTTTTTAATATCCTTTTGTTCATCTTGTGTCTCTATTAGCTCATTCTGCATCTCTTTGCTGTTGTGACGCACCTTTTTTGCCTGCTTGTGTCTCTCTGTGGTCCATTTGCATCTCTTTGTGGCCATTTTGTGTCTCTTTTCTTAGTCTCTATAGTAATTTGACCCAGTTTCCCCCAAAAAATATTAACAGTCACATCATACTGAGGTTCTGGTCCAGGGTTCCCCCCAGCCGGTGCCCTGTAGGCCCACTCAGTGGTCTGTCAATGCCTCCAACAGTATTTGTTGAGCATGGCACTGCCCACGGTTTACAATCGGGGAAATCCTGCACTTGATCTTCTGTTTCAAAGCAGATTTGAGACCAGCCAGTACATTTCTGAACAGTAAAGTTCGTGCTGAATAGTAATGACAGTGGTTTCATCTTATCAAAAACCCAGAGAGTCGGTAATATTACGCTGTGTGTTTGGAGAAAAAGAAGAAATTTACATTCTTAACATGGATGTTTAAAAACAGAACGAAGCAGAGTAGCTAGTTTATTGACTGCGTTGTAGGCAGAGAATCCAAAGCACGCTCCAATTATTGAGTATGTAGATGCTCAGTTATATTTGGATCAGATACACGGTTCTCCATCTTTGAGGTCACGTTACTGTACACAAACTTTACTCTCGTGAGGCACAAACACACTTACTGTATATACATTTTTCTTGCCTTTTGTAAGTCTCCACCCTTTAAATTTAAATCGATTGCTGTTTAAAACATCTGCAATACACTTGTCGTTCAGAATGACATATTACACCAGTCAATGCAGCGGTGCGTCCCGTGCAAGCTGTTTTTGATGGATTTATTGGAAGCAACAATAGCTTGTGAATTGCAAGAGATGAAGCAAACCTACCGGAGATAGCATGAATATCACTGTGATGCAATGAAAATGTAACACTGCAACTATTTTGATGATTAAGTTATTATTTTCTTTTCTTAAAATTCACTTCATAGGCATGACTGTTTGGATCTTTCTCATTATGATATCACATTATCTATGATTATCTAATCCAGTTTCATAACTCTGGAGCCCTGTCACACACTGTGAATCCCCTCCGGCAGTCAGCTTGTAGTCGGCTCCTCTGGGTACCAGATGACAGTTGCTCACAGTCTGTGATGTTGAGGAGCATCTCATATTTTCTACCACTCATGCTGTAGTTTTAGTGCAGACAGCTGTGGGAACAAAGGATCCTCTCTTCAAAGAGAGGTGAATATGGGCCACCCGAGATTTTTCACCTGTAAACATATTGTTGAATCACCGTGTCATATCATGTTGGGGGTGACTCATCAGCTCTTGATCCCCCCCCTTCTTCGTAATGGGGATTTCCAAGAAGGTCTCTTACCCTGTTTTCACGAAAGCAAAGATGGTGATTTGGCTCCAGCTCTGGTTAAAGTTCTCCTTTCTCAACCGCGACACCTTGGCAGCCCTCCTGCTGTTTGTAATTTTAGAACAAAACATCTCCCATGCCAGGTTTCGATTCAATCCTTGGAGGCGTCTTAGTTAAATAAAGCTTAATAGAAATGAACAATTGTGTATTCTCGCTGTGTGTGCAAGAACACACACACACACATCCAAGCAGTTCAAACAACATGCATCAAACTTATTGGGTGTATCCTGATAGGCCACAGAGAGGGAGGATGATACCTAAGGGTAAGGATGCCATCTGGTCTATGTCAGGGTGCAAAGTGACAGCTCAGTGTGTGTTTTTTAGTGGGGTGAACATTTAGTATTTTCTTGAACTTGAGTGAAAGAGCCATCGTCTGCTGACTCTCCAGACATTCATTTCTTATTGAAGAATATTTCGAGCTGCTCTCTGTTTACTGTTGCCTCATGCCTTTGAGCTATGCTCCTTATAAACCAACACTGGTGCCATGTTCACCCATATCAGTGGTATTTTAAATGGATCATCACGGCCTCATCCCAACCAGGCTTGATTACAGTTGGGTTTTTCATTCACTTTAATGAACGGGAGTTTTTGAGTTTTATGTGTGGGTCAACGATTGTAGTTCAATGTTACGTGAGAATATACTGTCACCCTCAATATTGACAGTAGCAAAGTAATAAAACTCACTTATATATTATATGTTATACAGAATGAACACATATCTATTTAAGGCTGAAAACAAAATGTAGTCTATAGACAAAGCAAGGCGAAGCAATTTGTTTGAACAGCACCTTCATAGGTTCAGTGCTTCACATAAGGCAAAGACATTAGACAAAAAAGTGATTAAAAGATATTTAAAAACAGCAAAAATGAAAATAATACCAGTTTATTAAGCATTAAATTAGATTTAAAATGAAATATTATCAACTACATTTACAGACATGGTATTCAGATCAGAATATTGTCGTAAAATAAAATCTATATTGTTGATGTTTAAACAAAGCCAGACTTGTCTGATGAGGTGGACAGAGGAGGAGGAAAACAGAAACCGAGAGTGCATCGTGTGGGTGAGAACCTGCGTGCCTGCAGAAGGCACTGAAAATGAAATTTTATTTTCTTATGTAATGAAGTTTTATGTAATTCTGTCATATGATGATGTTTGTTCATGAACCTGATGAACGTTGTGAACACAATACATACAGAGATTTACCTGTGAGTCTGACATGGTTTAATGGGGCAAACACAGGTTGAATGTGCATTCAGTAGACCTGCATCGTTCACGGGCATTAGTCAGAGTGCAGGTGTACTGCTTAAGATGAAACACCATTAGACCACCAACAGTATAACAGCCCCCTGTCCCCACTCTGTTTGATGTATTCGCCTCCCTTGAGGGTCTTATCCATAAGTCAGCGTGTATGACGGTGTCAAGAGGTCAGAGATTTACAGAAAGAGGAGCTCACCATGTTATCTGAAACGAGTCTCTGCTTTATGGCCTTTTGTGGAGCTATAAAACATTTTCTATGTAGGCAGTTGATCTATCAAGATTGTCGTTTTTTTCCTCCTCTCACTCCTCCAGAGGTCAAATTCCCTCAAGGTGTTGTTTACCAATCTGGGTTTTCTTATCACGAAAGAGGATGAATCATAGAATCACAGTGCATGCGTGTAAATGTCTATGCGGCCAACAGTGCTACTCTTTCTACTGTATGGTATTCTCAGTGCATAGATCTTCTTAGTTTGGATATAAGACGGAATGAGACTCCCGGGCGTAGCAAAGGCTACATCCAGGCTACATCTTTTTCCTCTTGCCTCCTCTCTGTGCTGGGTATGTTTGACTGGAGTAAATATAGCCTGTTGGTTTTAGCTCGAGGATAAACACAGATGTTGAGGAGGTCTTTCTTGCCACAGGTTTCGCCTGCATCCTCCCCCTGGTCAGCTTTGGTAGCGGAGGGAGAGAGGGAGAGGAAAAAGCTTTACCATCCATTCACAAAACACTTAAACAGGGTTATTGGACTTAACACTAAGCTCTTGACAGGGTTACAGGAGATGTATACATTGTGTACAAAGCTCTTAGACAGCCTGACAAAGTGCAGCACATAAAGAGTGATTTATACAGGCCTGTTTAAGGCTGTCCATATGGAAATTTAAATTGGAGGCGACTCTGAAGATTTACAAATGGATGTTAGCCCGACCACGTGGTGAGTTAAAAATTAATATTTACCTCAGCCAAGGAGGTTATGTTTTCACCCTTGTCCTTTGGTTTATTGGCCGTTGGTTTGTTTGTCAGCAGGATAACCACTGAACGGATTTCTGTGGTTGAAGGATGGTACATTGGCCAAGAAAGAACTTATTACATTTTGGTGAAGATGTGGACAAAGGGACCAATCCATTAAAGTTTTGTGAGATGGCATGTTTTTGACATTTTCACAGATTTCGACAAAAATCTCTATTTAATGGGGTCTATTTAATGTGATGCTTTATAATTAGCTTTTACAGAGATATGTTTTTGCAGCATGGATAATGTTGTAGTTCACAAATGTTAGCAAGCTGTATCAAAACTGCAAACATGGCCGACATGGAATAACTGACCCAGGGCAGAATTTAAAGCAGCAAGCTTGGCTGTGGAGAGACTATGGATACGTATGGCCTCTGCCTGTAGTTGGCAAGATAACTTAGCATATGGAGGGTTATTCCATACTTTGCTAATACTCTGGTACACCTTCATATCTGTCAGTGCTTGACATAGGTCTTAAGTTATATTCATTGGGGTCTTAAAAAGTTTAAACTTGACTGTTGGGCCTGGCCAGAGGTATGCGCTCTATTAAGTGCCATTCTAGATCTTTGTTTACTGAAAAAGAGAACTTGAAGAGTTTCACAGACAAGCATTTGGCAAACCAGCTCTGACAGGGTTATTTCAGAATTCTCACGGAATCCAAGGCCACGAGAGGTAAAGAAACTGCTGCGATTACTGGCTATAGTCCTGCTAAGTCCCTGAACAGCACTGAATGTGCTCATCTCCATAACATTCGGAGCTCTTATCTGTTACTTCCCCTCCTTTTATAATGTTTCTCTCTGGCCCATGCCTCTGTCAAAAGGGACTGGTGATGTTAAATGGTGTTTCATTGCTGCGCTAAAAGAGATGTTGATAGAAGTACAAATCAGGCATCAGATCTTTGGGGAAAAGGCTTTGTTTTAGAGACTTCCAAAGCATTCAGATACACATCCATTAACATGAATTGTCATGGAGCTGACAGGGGAAGCCGCCACCTTTCTCTGTAATGTCTGTATCATTCTTCCCTCTTGTTTCTTGTGTCCTGGGAGTTCAGTTTGTCTAATGCTTTAATTGGAAGATCCTGTTGTTACACCTGCTTCATATCTGTCCTTAACTGAGGCCCAAAACACAAGGTTGACAGGTTGTGTGTGTGTGTGTGCGTGCGTGTGTGTGCTTTTTCACAAAGAGCTCTGTCATGGCAGAAATGTTCTAGAAAGATGAAATCCTGCATGACGGGATTTAGAAACAGCTGATTCTGTATCCGTCTGTTTTTATGCAGCGAGGAGGAGTGAATTAACGTCACGCGCCAACTTGCACATGAGCTTGACCATCACACACCTGTCAAGTCATAAGCTCACTGGCCATGCCGGATTTGGTCTGAGCTGCATCGTAGAATAAGATTGCAAAGCACCATAACCCTTCTGTTTCCATTCTTTTCAAGTGAAAAGATTTGCATCTTTTTATATGATTGTAAGTTTAATGTTTTGGAGTTTGAAGTGTTCGGCAGACAAAACAGGACCTTGGATCCTGAGAAATTTGAATGGGCATTTTTTCACCACTTTTTATTTTTATTTTACAGATTAATTGTAAAAGGCAAATTTATCTGTAATGATAAATCAATAATTTGGGATGTCAGCATGTTTTAAATAAGTGATCAATAACATTTAATGTGAATGACAAGTTTAAAAGCCCTTTATCTCTGAATCACTAGATCAACAAAAGGTTGGAATAATTGGTTCACAACATCTGAGCAGTGAGTCAGTGCTACATTGTAAAAGACCTGTGAGTGTACGACCACATTCTTGTTTCTTTCTGTAAAGCAGTAAAAGCATCTTTGTAACCCCCGTCACCCTATGTGAAATTCCATCTGTGTTTTATTTGAAGGCTATTGTCGGCTCTCTCTGTGCTGCCCGTTGGAGGTCAAGCTAGGGCAGGACGTGAGTGAGTACTGAGTAGGATGCGGGTGTGTGGTGGAGATGAGTGTTGCTATGAATCAGACATTAGACATCAGGGAGAGAAGTGGCCTTACGCACTGCAGAGATCAGTCACAGAGACGAATGACCACACAGAACACGAGTTGAAACATTCCTTCTAAGCTCAGAAAAATGTAGCAGTTTGTCTCGAGCCGTGCAGTTGATATCACTTGTCTTTTCTTTTCCCATTCATTGTTGGAATAGTTCAAGATTAGCTCATCTCTGCCTGCTACCTCCAAATGCACTCTGGGAAAAAGGGTGAGAAAGGGTGTAACACCAAACGCCATCAGCAAAGGTGTTGATAGATTTGCGTGATTCCCCCTTCCTCTGTCTTCCAAGATGTTTTGTTTTTACTGACCCGCATGTCCTTTTTAAAACACTGCCATACAGCTAAGCACACACATACACAGCCTTGTGTGTGTGGTTACGAGTGAGGGGGTGAATGGGTGAGTTTTCAAGATGTTTTCACTTACTTTTTTCATTTGTCTGGACGTGAAATGTTTCATGAAACTACATCAAAACTCAGTGTTTCTTTCTTTCCCGTCATTTTGTGGTGTGTGTGGAGAGAAGCATGCATACATATAGTCTCTCCCTCCCTCTGCCTCTTCACAGCTCACATCTTGGACTATGACTGCTTACTATGGAGCCATTGTTTTAATGCTAATTGAGTATAGCATGTGGTCATTCCACGAATGCCTCTCGGCCCAGTTTTTTTTAGGGTACTGTATCAAAACGTGCATTTTTCCCCCTCCTCATTTCCAAATCAGATTCGATACTGGGATGGAGGCTATTTAGTGGGTTGTTTCCACACAAGCACATGTGGTGTAGTCTGCAAAGAGAGACTCTGGCATATGCTAATGTGTTTGTGCTGTTGCTGAGGTGGGAGAGTGCAAATGATATGTTAGGTCTGCTCCATAAGACTCAACCCTGGCATGAACGCATGTGTTGGTTGATCTGATCACAAGTTGACATATTTATGCACATCAGTTCACACCTGGCATTAAAATGCATCTCCACATCTCCTACGCCTATATGAATAGGTTTTAGTTTCAAATCAGTGTTTTAAAAGGAATACAATCCCCACAGTAGTCGAGTCATGAATGGGAACTGACTGAGAAGACCCAATCAGGAAGTGAATGCGGGTCAATGTGTCATCTTTTCCAAATGTCTCTGTCTCTGTCTGTTCAGACTAAAACACAGCCTCAGAGTTTTCAAACTAAAATAGGAACTGCAGCATTTTTAAAGTTCTCGGTTTTAGCCACATGAAATCTCTGCATTAGCAGGTGTAAACGTAGCAACAGTGATGAGTTTTAAAACCAAAAACATAGTGTGGATGTAGCCTATGATGGGCATGTTTGTACATATATGCATGCGTATGTGTGTCATAGATTGTTTCCTATGCTGAGATTGGCATCAGATAACAAAGCCTATGTCTCTGATTCAACATTCAGACCAAACAAATAAAATGGGTGGGCTTGTGTCATTTCAGTTAATGATCCGTTACTGATTATAAGTTATTGATCCATGGGTTTGAAGTAAGTCTTAATAAATCAACAATGCACAGTGGTCCATAATGCTGTAAGGAAAGAATTAGACAACTGTGAACAATTATCACAGTGATTTAATATCCCTCTTTGCAGCTTCCATGAGGCGCAAATTAAACTGAAGTTATTAGCTATAAATTTGAGTTTGTACATATAAATGGCCAATGCAGCATTTTGCAGGTTGATGCACAAAATTTTAAGGAGCAGGAATCTGTAGTGAAACTAACCACTGTCACGTCAGTTATCAGTGTGTAATTATTTGTTGTAAAAACAGCCCTCTCCCAATCCACCTTTGTGTGTGTCTGCGTGTGTGTGTTTCGTGGCTCCAGTTTGTGCAACAGTAACAGCATTGTTAACTGTCCCATAGGAGTGGGCCAGAGAGTGGCTGAGGGGAGAAGGAAGTGACAGAAGTTTGGGTGTTGCTCTATACAACAGCAGAGGCTGTTATCATCGTGGGAGAGGAGGAGACGGATGGGCTGATAAGTCAGATGGAGAGAAAAAGCCTAACAGGGGAGGAGGGAGAGGAGGTTAGAAACAGGGAGAGACTAAAAGGGAGGTCTGTTGGTCGATGAAAGCCAGCCCTTGCTCTTCCTCCTTCTCTTTTACCTCCCTGATTTGTCCTCCCTTTTCTGCCTTCTCTTTTCCCCATTGACCTCTGCCACCGAGCGCTAATTTGTTAACTTGCTGTTTCAGTGTGGCAGACGACTTTACCTGAGAAATAATAAGGATAACCAAAAGAAGGAAAGACAAAGGAGGCAAACAAACACAGTGGAAGCGAGTGCCTGAAAAAAACTGCGTGAATGTGATATAATCCCCCCAGAGAGGTGGGAGCAAGTGTGTATTGTGTGTGAATCTTTGGAGGAAATACACAGTCTGTTGTGGTGTTGTCTCTGGAGAGGGTGTGTACAGGCAGCAGATCTCCTCGAGCTGTGATGAGTATGATGACTCATTTATGTTGCCTTTACATATACGAAAAGAGATATGTGTGTTTCAAACAATGTAACCATCACTGCCCAGGTAATTCCATGCGTAATTTACCATGGCATGGTTGTCAAGCTAGAGTTGAGTAAAAGGAGGTGTATTGTAAATCGTAGTGGTCCAACTTACCAACTTGCAAGTTCCGCCATGTGTTTATTATGTTGAGCAAAAATGAGCCATGCAACAAGAAAATGTTTACAACAAGAGAGAAGAAGGACAGTGGACATGTTGTCGCCGCTTCAGCTGCCAGGTGACTACTCGTGTGTTTGCTGAAGGTCACTGCTATCATCCCGCCTCTGGTTGAAACCCGCTTGACCCACTTTGTCACTAAAGGCACTCAAACACCAACAACACCCTCCTCTCTCTTCCTCTGTCTCAGACATGCACTTAGGCAACCTCTCTGCTCCCTTCACTCTCCCAGACATGAACTCTGTCACTGCTCTCAGCACCTCAACACACACACGGCTGCATCCATAAGGCACATTTCTGCCTTGAACCTACTGCAGACTGCTCTTTTTTTTTTTTCTTCTTCTTCCCAACGTGCATGTACACACTCACATCAACAGTTGTCTACACAGGGCTGTTTTTCCAGTGGTTCCCACGTCTGACTTTGACAGGAATGTTGGCAGCCCCACGGGGAGCCTGGAGGCTGTGGGGATTTTTTTCCCCCGCCCTACCCAGTTTATAAAGGAATTGTTCAACGTTTTGGGAAATACACTTATTTGCAAAGTGGTGAATGAATGTGGATCCAGCAGGTGGATACTTTAGCTTAGCATACAAACGCAGAGGAAACAGCTTTGTCCAAAGGCAACAAAATCCACCTACCAGCACCTTTTAAATCTCGTCTCCTGAGCACACTCATTTCCTTGAGCAGGGCTAGCCCTTTTCAGTGCTTCATGCTAAGCTAAGCTGATCCATTCTTGGCTCCAGTTCCATAGCTAATACACACACACACACACACACACACACACACACACACACACACACACACACACACACACACATACACATGCACACGCACACCGAGATATTGATCTTCTCATCTGACTCTCAGCAAAAGTCAATATGCATATTTCCCTAAAATGTCAAATGATTCCTTTATTCGCTCCCCTTCTCCTCTCTTCACATTTCCTCCCTCTAAACTGCTTATCATTAGTCAAATGTTTTCAGTCCACACCACAGCTGTCTGCACCTGGAAGACAAGTAAGCCAGTGTGCTTTTGTGAGCACATGTGCCGCTCAGTGTGGGTGCACATGCGTGTGCGAGTGCATGTATGGCTGTCGAACCACACCCAAGACTCACACCACGCTTTAAATTAAACACAGAGAGAAAAGCACAGGACTTCTGGACAGATTTAGCTTGTTGTGACAGCGCTCTGAACTAGTTTTAGGCCCGGACAGTGATAACTCTGGATTGTAGGGTGAGGGATATGCGAAGTGACAGCCGTGCAGGCCTTGACACCATCTTTTCTCCTGTGCCCTCAGCCAAGTTTTAGTGAAGTGATAATGGTGATCTGGTGGTACAAGTCCCTCTGGAGTTTGATTTGAGGCCGTTTGGAGTAGACACACCTTCCACTCGGCTGTCATCACTGGCAGAATGCCACTGCAGAGATGCTGCTGTCGGTCCAGATGCCTAAGATAGTTTTCAGGGGCTGAGATCTCTGTCGATATGTGAAACTCTCCCTCACCTCCCCGCTATGATTGATTCTGCAACCTGAAAACCAACGAGCATATATAAATTATCACTGCTACTTAGGTATTAAAACCATATGGGAAACCGGTTTTATGTTGAGGTTGATGAGATTCTGAAGGGAGGGTCTTACTCTCTACAGAACTTGTCTCTACACACACAACCACAATGCTACTGTGAATTAAAAGGAACCACACCTTGCTCCCGTAATCCTCTTCAGTCCAGACAAGTCCTTCTTTATAATTTCTTCTGAATAGCATTCACCAGTGCTTACCACCTGCCCCTCATTTTGGAGAATTGTGTGTGTGTGTGTAAGAGAGAGAGAGAAAAACATATACATGCATTTCTTTTTGCCAGACTTCACTGCAGATTTTCGTCTTAAAAAGCACCCACGCTAGCAGGTGAGCTAGCAGGCGCCCTGCATACGGAGGCTTTAGTCCTGCAGTACCTGCCAGTTTGGACCTGCGTGTCTTCCCCCATTTTCTCCTTCCATTTTACGCCCGGAAAAATATCTCCACAACCCTACATGATAAATAAATTCCCTCTAAAATAAAAATAAAAAACGATTGTAGTGTGACATCATGACAAACTTAATTTCCCACTTTAGAAGGATGAAGCTTCTGGCAATCAGAGACATTGTTAAAGTGCATTCAATTTACATGTGGCGGATTAGTTTCCTAAACAACTGCCCCAAAATTGTGATCAGAAATATAAACAAATCCCAAACACCTTTTTGAGGGACTTCTTATAATGCTGATTCAGCACTCATAATGTGTGGATAGGGACACTGTTCAATTTTTTGCACTGAGCACATATGCCTGTATTTTAACAAACATTCAGTTACCTTTGAGGCTTACTTCCAGTGCTATTTGCTCTGGTTTGATTCCCCCCGCTCTTTGGCTGCACTCTGTGTTTCTCTGTTCTCACAGCATCAGTTTGTACAGCGCTCTCTGCAGCTCTGTGTTTCAGCTCAGTCTCAATGGACTGACTGTACTCTGTTTGCTCTCACTAGTCAAAGTCCGGCAGGCAAACAGAGCCTAGTCCCTCTGGGGCCCAGGACTGTGCTGTAGTGGAGCCGTGCTGCAGTTCTACAGTTTTACCAGAGACTCATGTTACCAGTGTGTCTGGCTGGTGAGGTTGTGTGAAGGGGGGGGGGGCATGAATGTGTTTGTATGTGTGATTACAAGTGTCAGCGAGTGAGTCAGTGTGGACTCCAGATGTATTATTCTGTAGTTCAGCTCACACACATTCATAAAAAGAGTGAGTCTTTTGGAGAATGGTCATGTTTGGAGGTGGAAACGCAGTTTACAGTGGGTGTGAGAGGAAGAGTAGCAGACCCCAGTAAAGGATCACCATCCTCATCAGGGCAAGAAAGACTCTGTTTATGCTGTTTCCTCCATATTAACCTCGATGCATGGTCAAGTCCAGACGAAGTTGCATGTTCACATTTTGGTCTTTTCCATTTAATACAACTCCCTTGAACTCGGCATCTCCAAGTATTCTGTTGGACCTAAAATCTCCGCTCGGCTGGTTTTGGCAGACAGAAGGAGGAGGGAGGAGGAGGAGGAGGAGGCCGGGGCGATTATGAGACTTGGGGTGTGCTTTAACCCACTTAAAACACCATCCCAGGGTCTCCTTGCCAAAACGGTGAGCTTAGTGTTTTTAATCCTCTTCCAAGAGTGAGCTGATAGTTTGTTGCTTGCGGCTGCTCTCTTGTCTTACTGCTTAGAAATGTTATCTGTGAGTTTTTTTCAACCTCCCTCCACAATTTTTTATTCTTCATATCAGCATGTTGTTTTTATTTGTCTCATAAGTGGACACATATGAGCATGGACTGGTCCATCTTAGCAGGAAGTCAGTAAGAGTTGTGTTTGTGAGTTGTCATAAACACACCCGTGAAGTAGCCCTGCTGTGGTTTGAAGTGATCCTCTCTCTTGGCCCTTCCAGCACTCGCAGGCAGGCATGCATGTTTATTTGCCCCCCTCTAGACTGGTTTGCGTCGGGTTGGCCTCTGCCTGAGGGGGCTGACTACAGTCCAGTTTGAGCTCCAGCAAGTCCATCCTCTCCCAGTTTACTGCCAGGATCACATGCCTTTTCTCCACACAATGCTGGGCTGCCTCTCTTAATAAAACAGGCTCATAACGCCACGTTCCTGACATTCTTGATGTGGAGCCCCCCTCCTCCCCCTTTTTTTTTTACATGCATGGATGGGTTACACTGACAAATGTAGACATGCTATTAATGAAGCCGAATTATCCACAACGCTTCTGGTGTGGTTGAATGTTCTTGAGTTTTATATGCAAATACTGTGCATTCACATTTCGGCCGATATCCACGCAACATTTGGAAGTTTCCTCTTTTGTGCAAGTGGAAGTACAGAATGAAGAGGAGGGGGTGGAGCAGGAGCAAATGAAGGCTGATTCAGTGGTGGGGTTGTGTCGTTGGAGCAGCAGCGCTGTCACTGTAGGTTTGCGTCAGGACTCCCCCCCCCCTCCTTCAAGCAGAGCAGAGTCATGGCAGAATCGGGGTCAGCCACGCTTCCTCAGATGCTACCCGGCTCTTATTTTATCCCTCTTACCCCAAAACAAGCTCCCTCCTCTCTGTGTCCCATCTCATATTTGTCATCCCTCCATCAGACCTCCTTTAAATCAATGTTGTTTTTTTCTCCACTTAGTTTTAAAAATATCCTTCCTCATCTACTGCTTTTGCTTTGAGTACTCCCCACCCCCTCCTGTCTGTTGGGGGAAGAAGACAGAGTGAGATTTATAATTAACAAAAGCTGATTCTAGCCCTGAAAGGGAGAGCTGTCTGAAGAGCGAGTGGAGGGGAGTGCAGGGTGGGGATGGTGAATAAATTGGGCTTTTTATATGGGTATCAGATATACGCTTAACAAGGAGAAAGAAAGCACACTGATGATATACAATGAGTTATCTAAAAGAGGCCTTCTTGCATTTCTATGCAGGTTTTGGCCATGTTCAAGCTGCTAAACAAAACAGAAGTGTAGTGTACTTTAAAAAGCATCCTACAGTACAGTGGTATGTAATGTGTCACTGCACATATGCTCTGATCCGTTTGGGCAGCCATGAAGACTTGGTCCCATGTTATAAAAGATCTTTGTTCCCCCAAGATCACATCATCTATGGAATTACCACAGCATCCGTTGTACAATTGTCCTTTGTACAACTTTGTACAAACTCTGACCTGTTTCTACAGGTCAGAGTTTATTTATTTTATTTATTTATATCACCCATAAACACAGTGGAATTAAGCACTTTGCATGAACAAACTTTTCTCATCTAATCACATCTCATGAATTGGATGTTAAGTGCCCTATCGTGTTGGTTCATGCACGCCAGGTTCTTCTTTACGCAAGGAAGACAGTTTGAAAGAGGGAATGTAAATTACATCCCAAACTAACTGCTCTGCATCTCAGAAGAAGCGGCTGTGCTGTGTGGCTGTAGGGCAGGGCCTGGTCTGGTCTGGCCTGGTCTGGCCTGGTCTGGCCTGGTCTGGCACAGTCTAGTTGATTTAACAGATGGCTCAGTTGAGGATAGTGTAGTGGGAGGGAGGGGCCAAGCAGAAAGACTTTTAACCATCTGGGCATCTCGGTCACTCTGTTCATACCTCTGTCTGTACCTCTGTCTGTACCTCTGTCCATTCCTCTAACTATACCTCTGTCCATACCTCTGTTCATAACTGTTCATAAATTGAGTCATTTAGATAATAGAGAGAAAACCATCTTCACATAAAATAGTTTTTAGTTGCAGCCCTGTAGATCCAAAATGTTAAAATCAGTAGCTTTTTGCAATGTTTCCCATTGATTATTTAGACAGTTCTATTATAACTTCTCATAATGACATAAAAGATTTCTGCCTTTGTGTTTTGCACCATTGTTTCACTGTAGAACTGTGTACAGCCCCCCTTCTTTCATTAGCTCTGTCTCTTTCACACTGTCTCTCTCACAAACATGTTGACTCACCGCATTGGTGGGTCTGTGGACCATTACAACTTCCATTAAGTTTTAACCGCCCTCAGCAGGCAGGTGCATAACATTGGTAGATACAGATTTAGCTGTGCAGATTTCCATGACAAACTTTGTCAGTACAGACAGACCTGGATTTAACATCAGCCCTCCCAGCACTAGAGCATGCTGCATGAGTGTTCACTGAGCGTTCATACCATAGTGTGTGTGTGTGTGTGTGTGTGTGTGTGTGTGTGTGTGTGTGTGTGTGTGTGTGTGTGTGTGTGTGTGTGTGTGTGTGTGTGTGTGTGTGTGTGTGTATAAAGATGGATGACATGTTCATCTTTTCATGAAATTCTCAACAAGAGATAAGATATGCATTTTACCTAATATCACCATTTCTTAAAAGTTATTTTAACAACTTGAAATGACTTGGTGTAACTACCATACCAAACTACTACACTGTGAGTAGTTTACTTGCCGAATCAGTTTTAGTTTAGCTTCCTTGGTAAAGGTCACATTTACACAACAAAAGATCCCAGATTGCAATCCTGCATGAGTCAATTTAGAGAAAAGCCAGCGGTAGTTTATCAGAAATTACAACTTGTTCAAACTAATCACCCTCTGAATCACTGTTCCTCAAATGTCGAACAATAAGCTATTTTTTTCTATAGAAAGGAGGAACAAAAATGTTCACAATGGTTTGGGTGGCTTTGTGTACTCCAGCATTTTGAGCTAAAGTCCAAGGTGATATGTTTGAGCACAGAGAAGGACCTAAGCCAGCCCTCAGTCAATATTTGCACCTGTGAGTGACTATAGCCACTGGCAGGAGAACAAACTACAATGGTCTTGCAAATGTGTTGGAGGGAATGATCTAGACAGACAGACAGACACAGAAGAGTAGAGTTTCTCTTCAGTCAGTGTTACTTCTCCAACAACTGACAGTGAGTGTGTGTGACACCTGTTCCCCATGTTCTCCAGGTCTGTGTTTATAAAAAGCATCAGAGCAAAACCACAGAACTAAGTGGTTAGTGGGTGGCTGCTGCAGAAGCTTCATTAGATGCTCGAGCATACTTTGCTAGTGTGCATACTCATTTTTGTTACGTCTTTAGGACCTTTTCCAGCATAAACACTGACCTTGTTTGGACCAGTTGACCTCATGGGGACCAAGGCCCGGGCCTAATGAGGTAACATTTCATGTCTGAGATCCTGGTTAAGGTTAGGGGTAAGATTTGAATTAGTTAGGCATGAATTGGTCATGTGGTTAAGTTTATGTTTAAGTTTATTGTTAGGCAGTCCACGATGAATTTAAGTAAATGCAAAGTCTTAATAAGCAAACCTGTGTGTGTGCTGCTGTGCCACCACCAAACAGCTTGGACACCGGCCTCCCAGTGAGAACTGGACGCTCTGCTGTTTGTCACCCCCTCAGCTCTGTCCATCTGGCAGGGGGAGAGGGAGGGGGAGAGGGAGAGGGAGAGAGAGAGAGAGAGAGAGAGTAATGAACATTAATACACAGGTGGGGAGAGCGGCCAGGATGACACAAAATAAATCATGTGAGAAATAGATAGACAGCAGACAAGGAGGCGGCTGCCAAAACAAACTGGAGCGAGACATAGAAGATAAGATAGATAGGAGAGAAACTAATGAGCAGAAAGGTGTGGACTGAGGCTAAAAGTTTGTGTGTTTCTGCAAAACATGTGGCACATAAAGCGACAGGCTCGTCTCATTAACAAGACCTTCCACAGAGGCTTTGAACGGAGCACCACCACCCCAGTCGCTAAACATTTCCCAACCCGTCCAAGTTCCAACTCAAGTTACAGCGTGAAAATATCTCTCGAGTTTCAGCTTTGAGCCCAGTGTGTTTTTACGTGCAGAAAAAAGATGACTTGACATTTATAAAAGTTAGGTTTTCCGACAGTTTCTGTTTGTTTTAAGGCAGACGGTTATTGTGTTTGTGTTTTTAGCCAACATGCTGTTGTTACGGCTGAAAAATAAAAAGGAATTGCTACTCTTTGTCTGTGGAGGTGTGCAGTGACTCATGCTGTAGACAACTCGATTGCCTGGTTTGTTCAAAGTCATCCTCGCTGTGTCGTGCATGCTGCAGCAATGGAGTTGTATTTCCTGTTTTGCCAGTTGAGTCCCAGCAACCGATGGCTTTGTTTGGGGGTTGTGGGTTTGGGCCGTTTCAACGTGTTTACATGCAACAACTAAAGTCTTTTGAGGTTGATGCCATGAGTTACGCTCTTGTGACTTTGTCACTCTGAAACTGAAACCACAAAGACATATGTATTATTTATTAATATTCAATATGACCTTAAAAACTAAGTAAATAGAAAGAGAACCAATCACAGTTCTTGTGGTCTCCGTTTGGTATCTCCTCAGCCACAGTAGCCTCAGTGTGTAGTCCAAGTCAGCTCCAATGCACCGCTGAGTTTCCAAGATATACATTTTTTTTTTATCACACACTCTCTCTCTCTCTCTATGTTGGCAAGACAAGCACTTCACTCACTACTGATTGATTCGGTTAGGAAAAGATGACTTTGACACAATGTGAGACTTGATGAAGAAAAAAAAGCACGTCACATCAGTTCTGTCCACAGTCCATTGGCCTATTCGCAGAACAATGACAGACATGTAACTGGGGACGAATTAAATATGTGTCTAAAAATAAGTTCATGTTTCAACGAACAGCAGCATTTTGTCTATATAATAACTGAACTTAATATTTCTACATGAGTTGTGTTGTGTGAGTTTGAAAGCACTCGAATCACCAAATTTCCGACCACGGCAAACTTCACTCAGAATTTGCTCAGAATTTGCTTGAGTGGCTGTAAAAAACACGGGATCATATTTGTGGGGTTCCCCGTTGCATTCCTCCTCCTTGTATATTCCATGTTCCTTGCCTGTATTTCTTGCTCAACATTTCTAAGTCTACCGCACCCCCACCTTTTCTCAATGTCAAACAAACTGATCCCATAAATTTCTAACCAACCTGACCACAGGAGCAGAGAGAGGAGACGTGACTCAGGCCATTATAAATAGGTTTTGGGTTCTTATGATTCTTTTGAAGTCTCATTTGTCTAGTTTGGGGTCGAGCAGTTGTGCACAGTAGGTTTCTTATCAGTCAGACACCGAGACGGCACAATCACAGCTCTTTCTCGCAGGGACAATAAATATTGAAAGAGGTTTGAAACTTAGTACACAGACTTTACCAGGAGGTACCAGCATTTGGCCTCGCTCAAGAGGAGAAGGAGGAAAAGGGAGGAACAAGGGAGTGGTAGATGTGTTTTTAATTTCCTCTAGCAGCTCTTAGCCCGCTACTGCTGGTGTTCAGCTGCCTCTGTCAAGAGTTCTGCTGTTCAGATCAAGTTGTTCTGCTCTCTGGCAGTTCAGCTTTTCATTTATGGTTGTCCCACATTTACATGATGGCACCTGTGTTCATGTGCTGTTAAAATGAATCAGACTCTGTTGTCAGGGATGGATTTGGATTTTCCCCCCCATTTGGCTAAATGTACCTGCTGACACCTCATATTATCTTTGGCTGAACATTTTAATTTATAAGTTTATACAAGTTTCACAACCCAGCACCCTCTGTACTACCTCGGTCAGATCCAGACTCTGAGGATACTTGGCAATGAGCTGCAGCATCTTATCTCATTATGATCTCATCATGATGAGAGGAGGAAACATGGAGAGGTATACTAGGGATTTTTTGCAAAAACTTGATGTCCTGCATTTGAATGCTTATCCAGAGGTACTGGTTTACATTCTTTTTTGGGAGGTTTTGCTGTGTGCCATGCAGCTAAACGTAGTTGCTCTTCAGCTGTGGGGTTCTGTGTTGTCAGTGTCAGGTGTTGCATATATGATGCAAAAAATAAACCGGAAAACTATCCTTCCTTTCTTTCTATCCTGCTGTTGCAGGAGGAGAAACTGCACTGACTAATCTCCAAAATTCTCCAGCGGTTAAACCCATTCTCTTGCTCTGAGATTAATTTGACCGTACAGTATTTCACTCGCATTATGCCATGCCTTTCCCACACTTTGTGTTGACCTAACCACCGACTGTGGTACAAATCCAGTCAGAGTACATACTGTCTGAGCACAAAACCCCAAAGGAGTCCATCATTTCACAGGGGGAACCGCCGGGCACTATTATCTCTATCTCTGACCGCTATCTCTCCACCCTGCCACACTCTCTCCACCAGCTGAGCTTATCTAGGCCGCACAGCTAAGTGGAGGCAGCTGCAGTTGTAGTTTTTGAAGCAATGGACCTAGTCATAGATCATGAATGTTCGTATCATGATTTTCAAATGTTGTGACTTGTTTTTTTTAGCCTGGTACAAACCTTGACCCGGGTCTGAAAGAGTCCTCTAACTCTGGAGGGACAATGACTGAAGGAAAAATGATCCACTGCAGTCAGGTTTGACTCTGAGAGCTCATTTATTCCATTGGGAGCTCATAGAATGAGGTCCTAACTGCCTCTTCTTTCAATGCCTCTCAATGGCACCATTCAGGAGAGAAGTCAGAAACAGAGAAAAAAGAGAAGGAGATAGAAAATGACGGGATGGATTTGTGTCAGAGGCCTTCTTTGTCTGATTTAACTCACTACACGACACACACACACACATACGCACCCACCCACATACACTCACTCCATGTTTGATGCATCATGGAGAGGAGGTTGCAGAAAAGACAGCGCTGTCAGCTGTGTAAAAAATGAAACTGATGGGAATGTCACTCAAGCCACTGTCATCGCCAGCGTGCTTAAAAGCTTTAGCTGAGCAAAGATGACATTATGCTCTCAGTCAAGTTTAGCAGCATGGGTTAAGTGACGCTGACATGAGAATCAAACTAGATGCTGGAAAACTGTTAAAATAATTCTTTAATGATCAGATTAGGGCTTCAACTAACTTAAGCTGTAATTTTTGCATACATTGTTTTGTCGTGTCCTGCCTCCTGCGTGCTCCGCCCCACCCCTGAATGTTCTGGACATTTTCTTGGTGCTGGGAAGGTGTCTGACCCTGACAATCTCCTGCTGTGTGAAAGGCAAACTCCTGAAAACGTCCGCACTCAATTTCCCAGACTAGATTGTGAGAGATCAATACAGCATGATCAGTTATCAGTTGTTTATTGTGTGGAGTCAAGAAACACTGACTTGTAGAGATCTGTTTTTTCCTCTTCAGTAATCCTAAATGTTGCCAGATCCCCGTTCTTAGCCTTAAATACCCTTTTTGGCTCATTTCTTTGCCCTCACTGATTAAATAATCTGTTTTAAGTGAGGTGCGGGGAGGAATGTGCTTTAGGAATTTTTTGATTGAAGCTTACCCCGTGTTTGACCCTTTCTGATCCGGTCACTGGAAGTAGCGAGATGGACTCTTAGGACTGTTGCTTGGCTGGGACGCGGATAGGGGGGCGGCTGTTGGGTGAGAGCCTACATCTGTTTATGTCAGTAGACGGCAGCAGCTCAGTATATATTTCTCAGAGATGTACTTCAAGGACATGAAACCAAGCTGTTAGCCTTGTCCTTTGACCTCCCCATGAAGGAGGGGAATTCCTCTTTGGGGATCAATAATCATCACATCATCATCAGTACATGACTTAAAAGATTTTCTATCGTACAGCAACTCCAACCATGGCTCCTACTGGACATTTTCGATAATGAGAGCAGCTCTTTTCTGCCAGATAATGTGTTTCTATAAATGTAAAGCTTCCGGAAGAAAGTCCCGACTCTCTCCCAGCTGTTTGACACATCCTCTCTTCTCCCTGCTGGAGGCCATCTCTTCCTGAAGCCTCATCATCATTTAGCCTCATTAGTCTGTCACTGCCCTGATTTGGTTACAGGAAGAACCTTGAAATAACCAGCAGCTCGCACAATACACTTAGCCTTTACGTCGACACACTCCTGCCCCCGCTTCTTCTGCGTGAAGGTAATATTGTAGAATAATACCCGAGAACAGAAACAATGTATTTTCCATTTCTTTGAGGAATATAAACATTTTGTTAGTCCTATTTTACAAGTAACAAAATCAATGGTAATGCTTTAATTTATGGGTCTGTTATTTCTTAATGAATTATTCTAAAAAAAAGTTAGTTTTCATGTTAAGCTGACCAGTGCAGGTACCTTAGCAGCATCTGAATACCTGACCTGAACCCAGCCTGGCTTGTCGGGTCAAAGATTTTGTGTCAAGGATATGAAACACAAACTCACAAAGCTCACATAAACTGCATTGGCTTCGGATCGGGTTCAGACATAAAAAGCAGAATGCCTGTTGGGTTCGGGGGCTCTATTTCCCCTCTAACTAAAGTGCCAACTTACACACTTCTTTCCAGGACAATTTCCAGAAAGTGGATTTTTTGTGGTAATTTACAAACCTGTACAATAAAGCAGTACATAATAAACAAAACATCTTAAATATGTTAATGTTTGATGTCTTTACGAAACAAAGCCACTGCAGATCAATGTCTGTATATAATAAAGTCTGAAATTAGCAAAAGACATTAACATTGTGGGTCAATTCACCTTTTTGCTGGAAGTGAAATGGGAACATTGACACTACCTTCATGTCAATATGTTGAACTGAGCCAGCAGCCAGTTAGCTTAGCATAAAAACTGGAACTGTCCCAAGATGAAATAAAATCTCCAAACAGCACAACTAAAGCTCACTAACTAAAATATTATATTAGCATTCAATGCTTTGAATGTGGAAAAACAACTATTGAGACTCAACACTAAATATGCTTGTTGCAATGGATTTGTTACCCGCAGGCAGTAAAATGAACTCTGCTGTTTTGATGACTTGATTTTCATTGTTTTTTATGTGTGTGTATTTATAGGATTTGTGAAAGATTATAATAATTGACCAGTGATTTACTAACCCCTTAATAACCATCAGCTGGCGGATTTTTCTTTGGCGCATTGTAGCTGACCTCAGAGTGCAACCAAATCACAGCCCCCTGCTTCAGAAACGGTCAAAATATTTTAGTCTAATTTGAGAAAATCTGTCTCTGCTGTTCAGTCCTCTTACTTAGTGGTGAGTGTTTGGAAACAGGAGCACACATTGCTAATCTGTTGTTTCTCTCTCATGCTGCCAGACTCTGCACTTGTTGAGCATAAAGGGGGAACTGCCTGCTAATCACTATTGTGTAGGACAGATTGAATATGACAGATGTATTTACTAGTTGGAATCCCTCTCACAGTCTGCCTCCAGAGCTGTCATCTTCTTGACAGGTGAGCAAACACGATCCAACGTTAGTCCCAATTACAAAAGCATGTGTCACTGATATAGTGCAACGGCAGGCGTGTTTACCCAGCCGTCTCTGTACAAGGCATGATTGTTTTTCTTCCCTTTCTTTTATATTCCTGTATGTTGAGATTAATCACAGCAGCCAAGACTGTGTTTTCCACCCAGGCACAGGTTACAGTGTTCAGGTAGAGATGTCATCCTTCTACAGGGATAAACTTGAACCAGTTTATTATTAGTTCCTTGACTAGAATACTGACGAGGAGTCAGAATTTGGATGGTTTCGATTTGATTCACCAGTGATGTGAGCAACAGTGAGTTCAAATCTTTTATTTTGAGTCAACATGAAGGTAACAGACAGGCAGTAGCACAGTCGTTTCCGTTTAAGGAAAGAAATAAAACTAATAAATGTTCAACATATAATGATAGATGATTCTGAAATGAAAACACAAGTAAAAATGCACAAAGTTGCCCCAAAACCCTGAGACAATAGAAGATAATCATTACTGAATTATTTATACTATAAGCTATTCAACTTTGTCATAATCTCTTAACTGCTGGAGTTAACATGCAGCTCTGAATGTGAGTGCGTGTGTGTGTGTGCGTGTGTATGTTTTCCTCAATGGTCCCTGTGCACAGCCTTGGATTAATCAGTGTGGAGCAGCAGTAGCCCGCTGCTCTCCCCTGAGACGTCTCTGTGGGAGCCGCAACAGCTGTGACGGTGTAAGTCACCCCGAGGATCTGCTGCTGAGCAGGCACACACACACACACACACACACACACACACACACACACACACACACACACACACACACACACACACACACACACACACACACACACACACACACACACCCATAGGGGAAGAGACCAATAGCTTGGCTGAGGGCATGTAGCTTTGTTTCCTTAAGTTCTCATGCTCCATATGGTTTTGCATTGAGAGCCGTCAGCTGAACATCTGTAACATAAACTTTATTTTTGTATAGTTTAAGATTCTTTACTTGCTGGATTGAGCGAATCTTCATCATTGAATTCCTATAGGTTTTAAACCTCATTGTTTAAACGTTGATTTCCACCTTACTCATCTGCACGCTGTCCCCTTCACATCAGAGAAACACATGTTAGTCTTGTCACGAATGTGCCCTCTGGTCTCTGTTTGGTTTAAAGAATCTGTGAAGCCGATGTGTTCCTTTCAGCTGCTCTTGTGTCAGACCTGCATGTCACCGCACAGGAATGCAGTTTGCACGACATAATGTGGGCCTGTTCTCCAGCAACAGGTAGCAGCTAACTGACAAAATGTAGATGTAATTGTATACGTGCCTCCAGCCACCTGACGCCAGGGGATGTGCCTTCATGAGCCAGATGAAGAAAATGTTGAAGGTTTTTTTATTAGGGCGCATTTTATGTTTGTTAGGGTTGCAAATAACGTATTTTGTTTTGTGATTAATTGATACAACATTTTGTTTATTAAATTTGAAAATTTAAAAAATACCGGTTTTAATTTCCCACAGAGCAGAGCAGCATCTTTAAGTGTTTATTATCTGACCAGCTGCCCAAAATATAACAATCTCCAGTTTACTATCACGTATGATAAAGAAAAGTACCAGATCCTGATCTTGATTTCCTAGCCGCTGCAGCTTTAGTATTCTAGAGCAGATACTTTCAAAAACACAAATGTATGAACCAGGACATGTTCATCTACACTGTCAGACTGAGCAGCTCCTCTCAGATACTTGTGAAGTTGTTATTTAGGAAGGTCTAAGGTTTTATTTGTGGTTGCCTCGCCAATAAAGTTCCAGCTGTACAGTAAACTTCACCCTTTTAACTCCTGTGCTAATCATTTGTACTTACTCTGTCACTCGGTTCAAACTCTGCAGAATATAATTGAAAAAGCCTCTTCTTACAGCTGCTCTGGGTCTGGGCATATGGCTGCTTAATTCAGCACAGATAGTGTCTGAGATGACCATCTATAGAAAATGCAAAGAATTAGCTCGACTGGAGTAAACGCTATGGAAACAAAAACAAGTAACAGATGCTGGAAGTCTGCTGATGAGAGCACTTTTACAGTACTAAGCTTTTTCATGTCTGTGAGGAGTTTAGAGCCCATTCAGACTTTAGCTTTGATGCTCGCGTGGCATGTGGTCGCGGGTAGCCCTGCAGAGACAGAGTGAGGGGAGACTGATGTAACCACAGGGGGAGAACGGAGAACATTTCACCGCCAGAAAAGTCAAATAAAGACATACAATAATCCACTGCGGCACCTTTTTAGGAGCTTGAAGTTTCAGCCAGTGCAGTAAAGCACATGCAGTGCGAGTTGTGTGCTGCAGTGATATCACGGTGCTGCTGCAGAGTGACCAACTGTTGGTCATGTAATGTGGATTTACTGTGCTGCTGTGTGATATTATGTACCGCACCACTCTCAGGTTGTGTGTCCTGATTGCCTGCGGCCCACCGCCTACATCATACATCTTCTTGTTGGTGCACCTTCTCGTTCCCATGGCAACCAGCGCCAGCATAGCGATCAAACAGCTACAGCAGCATTTCCAAGTGGGTTTGGTGGAAGGAGCTCTGTGTATTGCATATGACTTCATCACTGTATTTTCCCATTATGTTGCCCAGAGTTAAAGAACAAAGCCAGTGGGCTTTAATTCTTATAAAATAGGAAGTAGAGGATTTTTGAGTGTAATTGTTTTTGGTTTGTGTCAACGAAGCTCAGGTTGGAATATCATTAACACCGTGCAATCATCTGTTAATTATCCAGAAATAATTAGAAATATCAGTTTTAAAAAGATAATATTTGAAATAAATGTACTAAATGGTTCTTTCTAAAAATTGGAGTAATTGGACCATTGGAGTAAATAAGAGGGTATCATGCCGTATTAAGTACTGATTTGAGTTTCCATTAAAACAGCAATTAAAGGGATTAAAATGGCTTTATTTTAATTAACTAAGCCTTGTGGGTTTTTTACTAGCCTGTAATGTTTCTTAAATGTTTTTGTATCTAATTCAAGCAAAAACTAGAAAAACGGAAATTCTCCACTACCATTACCTGCCAGTACCTGACCTCTGATCTCCACGGAACAGTTCTGATGATATTATTGTTGACTTGTTGGACAACAGTAATAACATAGTGTTTGGTCAGATAATGCAAACTGTGCATGCTTACTCTGCAGATTCATACTGGAACACTGAACTCTGCTCATCCTCAATAACATCTCACTCATATTGATCAGCTGCTTATCGATCAGAGCTTGATTTATTCACAGCGCACAGTGCTACTTGTAGAGCCCACTGTCTGGTTTCACTCTGCTGCCTCTCTGTCGCTTTTCCCTCATGCGACACTCCCACTACATCCTGATTTCATCTAAATAAAGATCTTCGCAGCTGGACAGAGCCACGTGTCGTTCTTTTGTGAGGAACAAATGGATCAAACCAGGGTCTTTTTTCCTTTTCTATTTTTCCATGCGCATAATCGTTGCTTTGTTTCATTCCGTATAAGATGAGGCGGCGAGAATCACAGGGGGGCACTGGGGGGCGTGAGGAGTGACTGAGATGTGAAAGGGATGAAAGTGTGGCAGTCCCCACCCTTGTGTGTTGGAGTGTGAATGGGGCTGCCCACCCCTCAGTGCAGGGGGTTCCCTCCCTCTCCTGCAGCATGTGTATTAATTACACTCTCCAGACTATGGCATAATATGAAAAAAAAGGACACTGAAGTGAGATGTGGTTTATATCAATCTGTGCAGTTTCAGTCGAATATTCACTACGACGAGTAAAATTACAAGACAAAAGTAAACAGTTCATATTTTTGTATATAACGGCTAAGCAAACTTGATTATTCATTATTCTGCCATAAACTGCCATGTGTGTTTAGTGCTGGAAATGGATATAATTGCTTTAAAGGTTAATTGATATGGTAAGGGGAAATTAAGAAGCTTTAAAGGATATCATACTTCCCCTCCTCATAAAGCCCAGTCTGCTCTTATTGGTCAGGTGTCCCACATGCGTGATTCATCAGCCGCTTCCAGCATGTTAAGGAAATGTCGGCCTTCTCTCTCACTTTACCTGGCTTGGTTTTTAGGGCATGTTAGACAAGCATGCATTATGCAAGTTGTCTGCCATTGTGATGTCACATGACATCGTGATCCTGTGGAACTATCAGTTGGCCTACTGACGGGTGTTTCAGGAGCAGTGTTTCTTTGGGCGAGAGGAGTTCCCATTCCTGTGGACTTGTGGCTTTTTAACGTTGCAAAACTTTAACATACACCAAAAAATTATATAACACACTAAAGGAAAGAGAAAAGGGGAATTAACATAATATGTGTCCTTTAATACCAACAGATGATCATTTTCAAAACTGTAATAACTGGCTAAATATTTGAAGCTCCTGTGAGGTTGTTGCTTTGACTTCATGCTGCATTCACTTGAGCTCCAGACCTGAAAGCAGAGGAGCATCAGTCTGAGGCTGCACAGATATCATGCAGGAGGTATTTTCCTCCTCCTGCTGCTTTTCAACTCACAGTGTGAAGGGAAACTTCAAGGCTGAGCTCTGACACAGTAAATGCTCTGAAATATTCCTGCATCTGACTTGTGACAGTAATCCCATCTTAATCACAACATAATACCAGTAATGGTGAAGGCCGTGACACGTCTGCAGACTCACACATGGACTTTCTTTTTATCCCATCAACGGTATGAGCCCTTCTACTGTAATGAGACAGCAGATTAATTTATTTATTTATAGAAATATTTATGCTGAACTCGTGGTTCCACTGTACAGTATACAGTATGTGCACACAGAGGGAATATGCCAACTCTGTCGTGGCTCTGTGAAAGTTAATACTCTACTTCTAAAAATCCACAGCAGACATCACCAACGCCCCAGTCTCAAGCTTCCTGTCCCTACACAGTTATGTTATATTTTTCTATTGCGCAGCATAGTTTGGGCTGGTCACACGCCTCCCAACTGTTTTAACTTTGTGCATGCAGTGCATTTAGCGCAACACTCAGCTGGAGGCAAGAGTTGTTCTCTACATACATCGTTATGACCCCCCCCCCCCCTTAATGTCATCAATGGCATAAATATTCCCAGATGGCTCATAGAGAGCGATTGCAGAGACTGTTGATAATGACAAGAATGCACCTGGTTTGTCAAGGCAAAGAAGATTGCACAAGCCACAAGCGGTGCTCCTGGAGAAAACAAGCGGGTGCCAGAAGCGTTCTTCTGCTGTGGTTGTATTTTTCTCACGACACCTATTGTTTAGGAGGGGATGACACTAAAAGGCAGAGGCGTAGTGTCCATGTCACAGTTGCCGCGTGCAGTGTCAAGCATATCCACTTTCCAACAGGCAGAGGTGTGGACATCTCATCTCCACATTTCACTGGTCCGAGTGAAGGTCCACTGATGTGGTGTTACTGGAGCCACAGAGGCCGTTTGTCTTCATCCTCTGCAGGGTCTTTTGACACATTTGCTTCATCAGACCCAGAGGACTGTACAGGTTGTTCATACTAAAACAGATCCACTGGCTTTGTGCCAATGTTGTCAAAGAAACAGTTTTAGACAAAAAACAGCTCAGGTACTTCAGGAATAGCAACACTACCACAGAAACCAGCGTTCTGATCCTCATACCAAACATTTAAAGCTGAGTTTTTGTCACAGAGGTGATGATTCAACATGGTGGCAGTTTGTGATGCTGTAGTTTTGTGTGTGTGCGGTTTACCATCTGTGAGTTCCTTCACTGCCATTGTTGACCTTCTGACCACATCACTAATGTCATGTGTGGCTGCGACTTGTGATTTAGGTATCGGCTGGCTTATGTAGAAATCTGTTGATGCATCACTGACTGGAGCCTGATGCATCAAATCTCCATACAAACACAACTGCTGCTGAATAGCACGTGCATTATCTGCAATGGACATCATTTGAAATGACATTATGTGATGAAGCCAGTGTGCGTTGAAGTTTGTCACAGACTTAAATAGTTGTTTTTTGAGGTAAAAACACAAAGGTAACACTTTACTTGAAGTCCCTGCATTTAGATATATAAGCAGCTCAATGACATTTAATGAATGGTTTATAACAGTTTGAACCATGTGCAATTTTTTTATGAATTTATTATGTCGCACCGAAAAGTGGAGGCTGATGTATCAACAAATAATGAATGATGGTAAGAAAATGGAAGATATAGGAATAGTTAATAAATACTGTACATTAATAAACATTTAAATTAACTTAAGACATATGAAATATTCTATTTACATAAAATTTACATGCTGCTAGTTTAAATTAATCTCAACATAAGCAGTACCATACAAGTGTTTTTATTCAAATAGCTCCAAATGTCAATGCTTGTGTGAGAAGGGCTATAACTAATTATCATTATCGATTCATCTGCAGATTATACAACCAAAATCATTGCAGATGAACTTTCTGTCAACAAGACTAATAGATGTGGCTTTAAGTAATGCATGCAGCTGTAGGTGTAACTTGGAATTTGATCTCACTTGTATATGCGTGTCCTTGAATGTATGCGATAACGGCTGCAGACCGTGGCTGCTCACAGACAGAAAGGTCTGGGGCCCTGCGGGTCTGTGGTGGGAACTCCACTATGCCACTGTTGGGAAGTTTTCACTTACTGTTTAATTTCATTTTCAGAGCAGTAAATTGAAGCGTGAGCCTTAAATCCATGATGATAATGCCGGCTTTTTTAAGAGCTGACGCCTTTCTGTAGAAAATAGACAATCACACACAATCACTGACCCTTGTCCACCCCTGCTCCCACCCCTCTGTTAAGGACAGTGTTATTAAGCTTGCCGTGGCAGGATAAGTGGACCCTGATTGATCGGTATTGATTAGAAATGCATTTTTCAGACAGTAATGGGCCTCCCCCTCAGGACATTATGTGTGCTGATTCCCACCAGCCCCCTCCTCTGGCCCCACTTCACCCGCTCTTTATGTCCTATTTGTACTTGAGGAGCCCCCCCCCCCCCTGTTCACTGGCCCCCGACCTCTAATCACAATGCACAGCCTCCTTCACTTTGCCTCTTTTTCTATATTTCCATTCATCTATCCATCTATCTTTGTATGAGAAAGAGCTAAAAGGTGGCCAGAGATGATGATGCAGACATAGGTCGATGGAGACAAACATTCAGGGGCACAGTCATTTGTTCCCTCTGTAGCGATTCAGCTGTTTTTTTAATGCACATTACTTCTGGTTCAGTATTTGAGCTGATATTAAAACCACATACGTTTTTGCAGATGCCACAGTAGTGTCTTTTAGCTCTGTTTGTGTGCAAACCAGTGTCTGTGTGTATGCAAATGTGTTTACAGTACAGACAGACCACCCCAGGCATCTTTGTACAGACTCCTCTTAAACAATAGACTGTGTGTGTGTGTGTGTGTGTGTGTGTGTGTGTGTGTGTGTGTGTATGTGTGTGTGTGTCTGTGTGTGTGTGTCTGTGTGTGTGTGTGTGTGTCTGTGTGTGTGTGTGTCGATGATCTAATGAGCGTGGAACTGATTACAGCTGCTCTGCTGCAACACACATACAAGCATGTCCTCAATTATTACTGCCACTCACAGATTATGAGAAATACCATAAAAACGTCAATATGACATATGTAGTCTGTCTGTTGTGTGTCTGTTATGCATCAAGCGAAGCTCATAACACATGCAAAGCAAAAAACATTAAGTTATTTTAATAACTGTGAAAATGAACTCCAGAGTTTGAGCTGAACTGTGTCTAGCACCGAAAAGCACTAAACTTCATTTCTTCATCGGTTTTTCTACAGAGCAAAATACGGGGCTTCCTTTTCCTGCATTGTGACGTCAGACCTCACCACACCCGTTTCACCTGCAGCTGAAGGCAGAACAAGGTAATGTTTGCACCTACTGTGTTGTGAGTCTGTGTTTTCGAAGGTGTGCCATTTAATCCCTCATCAGACCATTGTATATTTAAATTGTAAGGTTTAGTGGGATAGATTAATCATAGTCTAACAATTAGCTGACTTCAAACACTGGGTTGTGTTGGTTGTGTTGTGTAATTTACCGTCAGTTATTACGGTATTATTATTCCAGTTCCAGAATGTGTGATGGACATTTTTTGTTTGTAATATCCAACAAATAATTGCCCAAACAAACAATCAAGAAACAAGTTTAAACTGTAATTAAATTAGCTTGAGTTGAAGCTGTTCCACCTCAGAGTGTATTAGTTGATTGATTTTAGCTGAATTAGCCATAAATACTCATATCATATTGACTTCTTTAACAACAACCTGATATATTTTCTTTACTAGTCATTTAATGATTAGGTATATAAACATGTAAACAGCCCACCACAGTGTCTTTGAGCCCAAGGTGACTTTATCAATTGTCTTTTTTTCTTTTCCAAACAACTGTCCAAGTTTAGAAAAACATATATATTAATACATATACTCTGAAACTACTTGTAGAAGCACCGTTAAGGACAATGTGTTCATATTATTCAGTACATCTGCTTAATGTAAGAAAGGCCATCGTTCAATTAGACATGTGGGCTTTATGACACCGCTGCTCGCGAGTCTCTACCCTCTTTAGATGCCCTTGAGCTGGAGCTCCCGGGCACGTTGACTTCTGCCACCTGTGAGAAATTCTTGGGCGATGAACTGGGTGATGGGCGATGAACTGGATTATTTCAGGAAACGTAAGACCACCAGGGAAATCTTATGCAAGCACTGCAGTATCTGAACATTTAGATACTCATCTCCTTCCCTCTGTTTTTCCTTTAAAGCTCAGATGCCAGTCTTCTGATTTGTCTCTCGCAGATAAACGAGTGAATAACAATGATAATGAAGTGTGATGTGGGCTGCAATTTATAATCCTCCAACAGGATGCAAATCATAGTACTTGTTATGCGGGTTCTGACTGTGAGTGTTCGTGCATGCTTAATGAGTCTTGCTCTATTCACCCCAACCTCTGGTCTTCCTCCTCGTCATCCTCCTCCTCCCGAGCTGTGTCAGTGTCATGGGACGGCAGCCTGACAGACAAACAGGCAGTTAGAAGTGACACTAGCGACATCAGCGGGATTCAGCAAAACAATGTAGACGGAAATCAATGGAGACAATGACTGTGAGGTCGAGAGAGACTGTGGAGGAGGAAAGTGAGTGTAGAGGAAAGCAGGGCGACAGGGAGAGCTGCATCTCTGTACAGCTCCAGTCTGAGAGGGAGAGATGTCGCCTACAGATAAGACAAACAGTCTCTGGCAGAAAAATCTCCATTGTTCCAGACGTGAGGTAAAATTCATATGTGGACCTTTTTAATAAATTCAACCCTCCACTTTCTACTGCTCATCTGGGTCATGTTTGATGACCAATTAACTATATTTTAGGAATCATTGTTGTATATGACTGGGAAGTTGTGACAATAAATGTGATATAGATATTGAAATAAAATATTGTGATATTTCCAGGCCATACCAGTCACACTGTCCTTTCATTGTGTGGTTGATATGACCATTAAACGGGTTAAAATGTCATCCTTCTTGGAGTTTAAATATCTTTGGAGTTTACTTCTTTTTTTTAAGTCTTAAATTGCTTCCTGAACCATGCAGTTGCATTGTTGTGACTGATTTTGCAGTCTATCATGAGGCTTGGCCAAATGCGCTAATGATGGAGCATTAAGGCAAAATCCTGACTTTAGTGGGGGACATTTTCCTGCAGTAGGGAAAGTCAACACTATTCTCATATTTCCTGGTTAAGAGTGAGGCCAGGTCAAAAGCAGGGCCTCTGTTTGTCATGTACGCCTACAGACCACAATCAGTTTTTTTGTTGAATCTGTTTTAGTAAAGGGAAAACAGTGCGTCTCTTCAGTCACATTAGGAAAACGTAGACAGACACCGGCAGTGATTCTGTAACCTCTCATCATGTGTCTGACTGCTCCACTACAGGAAATAATGAAACATTGAACTCATCGTCATGTCCACCACTCCCTTTTAAAGACACTGACCCTTTTGGCAATTTACTGATTGCTATTAATTTTAGACTCTTGCTCTACTAATTCTTTAAGGTGCTGGTTTTTTTTTTATTCTCAAAAATGTTGGTTGCAAGTCTTCCTTATAGGATGCAACCCTTTCAGATCTTAATACTGATATTTAAGGAAAACTTCAGACGATCCTTTATGAAAGGAAAGGAGAAAAAGCCACATTTAAAGCGACGCAGCCTTGTATAGTTGTACCTGGACACCCACTTAAATGTAAAATGTAAATGTAAAATGTTGTTTTATTGAGGACAAAATCCTTATAGCTCTTATACTTATAGTTCACAACATCATCATCAGAACTAAACACAAATATAAAAAGTAATTTCGTTCCCACGATCATGGAATGCACACAAAAAATAATTTTCTCCACGTATATATCACTCACATTATATCATTTCAACGTTTCAGCCCTGTTTGTTTTATTTTCATTTTCAATTAAATGTGTTTTGTTGTTATTGTGATGATAACAACAAGACTCCGCATAGACTGAAAACATTTTCCCAAGATGTGTTATTTTATTTAGTGCAGGAAACCTTATTATAACTGTACGCACACGGCCTACAGCATATGGTACCGTACATTTTGTGCTTAGCTTCTGTTATATGAGAGTAGTCTGATTTTCTCCTGACCGTGGTTTTCCTTTTGGCTTCTCTTTCACATCCTTCCTTGACCTTGTGACGTATTTTATCGGCATCAAGGAATAGTGGTTAGGAAAGGACATTATTTGGACTCAAGTCTGCAGCTCTGCTTTTATTTTGTTTGGCGGATTAAACAGAAACAAGGTTCTGTGTCGTTAATAGTACACACCTTACAAACTGTTTTATGTGACCTGAGGTTATATCCTGAATAAAACTGTCTTGAGTTTTTTAATCATTACATCATCTGGCTCTAACTTAATGCAGCTGACCTGTGATGGCATTGGTCTCCTGCTCTGTCCTGTCCTTCAGAATTCACTGTGACGTGAAAGCGAGTCCCCCCCTTGTGTCCCTGCCAGTACTGTATTGTGTTGTATTACAGTGTCGTGCTCTGCTCAGCTCCTGTCTGCCGTCTGCCAGTCATATGTACCGCCATCTGTTCTTCAAACTCATAATGAATGTAGCTCGCACTTTGTCGTCATTCGCTTGATCTAAACGTTTAACACTCACTGTTTAAGTCTAGGGAGTTTGTTTTAATTGTTACACTAGTTTATGTTTGCATTTAATTATTGTTTAGATGGTTGATTCTTTTGGTCTATGTACTGAAGTATCTTTTTTTCATGTGCATGGTGCCAACATCCCTGCTACAGATATAAGTAGACTATGTGCTGTTTGGCTCTGACAGAAACAGAAACACTGGTCTATCCTTCCTCATCCCTGTTCCTTTTTCGTTTGTGACAAGCCCAGTAACACTCCGTGCTGATCTCAGGTCTGTCCACATTACTGTGGCAGAGCAGCAGCATCAGCGGCACCTCCTCCATGTCGAGCACACTCATTCCTCTGGAAGCTGCGATCCTGTGCTAACTCTGTCATTACAACCATCTGACCAGGGTAATTACCAACCTCCGTGTGTGTTTGTGGTACATGGGCCAAGCATGCACCATGCAAGGCAAGTCGGTGTGGAGGGAGAGGGAATGAGCATGACTGGGTACATCCCACAGCTAACTAACTACTATATGTAGTAATTAAAATGTCTGCACTTTTATCCACTGAAGCACTTTTATCCACTGAAGTCTGCACTAAAGCTTTTTTTTTGTATGTAGTCATCAGTCATATTTCATAATGTTGTTGATTGGCTTAAAAAGAAGTGCCTTACTTTGAACACACCCAAGCTGCTTGCCATCTGCCCCACCCCACAAAAACGGGAAACTTCCAGTCAAAGTCTGGATGTTTGGTTTCCTGATACAGTCTTTTGGCACTATCTGTCCTTTTGTATTATCAAGTACTATTAAGATAGCAGTCCATCAACCATAATTGCCGCAAATTAAAGTAATTTACTTAGTTTATTACCTGGTCACTGGTTGAAAGACAGCTTATACACAGACAAAAAGAAAAAGGATAAACTTTTTAGATGTGGTAAAAGTATAGTATTACTACACCAGGCTTGAGGCACATCTGTAACAAGTTGACTGACCGGTAAGCTTACAGATAGAAATGTGGCTATATTGATTTACAATGGTCGGTCAGTCCAGATGTCTCAACAGCAACATTTTTATTCTCAGATGATGAACCTGAAGGACTTTGGTATCTGACTTTCATCTTGCACCACCATGAGATTTATTTGTGGCTTTGAGTGAAATGTTGCTACAACTGTTGAAAGGATTGCTGTGGTAGACATTCATGGAACCCTCAGGGTAAATTCTAATAACTTTAATGAGCCCTTAAGCAGTGGTAATTTCTATTGTTTATAATAACAGTACATCAAGAGACAATGTGAAATGGGTTACTAGTAGTGATGAACCAACAGAGAAACAAACTGTGGCTTTGCTTGTCTTAACAGAGCTCTGTGGCGAGTTTCAGCTCATTATCCGTCTGATGTGCAACTTCTCTTACGTCATAAGTTTTGGCTGCTAGAGAACGTTTTCAGCTCCAAAGCTCCAAAAAAACACCGTACACCCCCTGCTCAGCATCAAAATACATGACTATGTAGTTAGTGGAGGATTTAGCAGCTAAGATAAGATATCAGTCACATATTTATATTTGATAGAGACCAAAAAAGGCTAAAAGGAACATTTTCACCAAAATGTGATATGTCAGTGTTGTGTTGCCAGCTTGTCTATGCTGCCTCTAAGTGGGCAAACAAATCTGATAATGCTTATTATCAACTAGTGCCATCTTCAGATCAAATATTCAATATTTTTGTGTGTGACCAAATACATGTTAAACTAATGTCATTCCCATCAGAATCAACTGTGTGTATTGCAGATCCACGCTTCAGCATTTTGTCATTGTGGGTGTATTTGCATGTTGATGCTAATATTTAGCCCAAAGCTCCACTGTGCATTAGTAAAACCTCACAGAGCCTCTAGCATGGCTGTCAACAGTCTTGTTGTATTGACAAACATCTCACATATCAACTGTCTCACAGGGGGGAAAAAGTCTTCAAGTCTCTGTCTCTGTGTCTGTGTGTGTGTTTCTCACTGATGGGCTCTGTGCTGTCAGAAGTCACCAATAAAGAGCAAACCACATTCTCTCCACCGCCTCTCTCATCAGGCACCTCAGACACATAATAAAGCCATTCTGCACGCAGCTCCTGCAGCTGGGGCTGGACAATGGAGGATTGGGCCTGATAGTGGATCACAGGACAGCTCTCCTGATGAGGAAAGACTCTATCAGAAAGCATGATCAGAGTGGGAGCCTTTGGACATGAAGTGCCTTTGGTCCGCCATAAACAAAGACACGATACATTAGTGTGGCCCGATGACGAAATTGGGGAATTTATTTGTGTGTGAATGAGTTTTGTTGATGGTGCGTGTATGAGTGACTGAGTAATACCGTCTTGGGGCCAGAGATAAATTCAGCAAAGACATTGTGCATCATAAAAGAAGACGTTGTGTATCAGGAAACACACAAACCACTCTGAGCTGCCTCGAATCAATGGAAAAGCTCAACTTTATGCAAATTGGACTTCATAACAAGATCGCGGCCCAGAAGTCGACATTTGTGAGATTCTGAGGCAGCTGGAGAGAAACAGGCACAGATTTGTTTTCACAGCAAAGTTTTCCTATTGTATGAACTGTGTCGGCTGTTAGACTTACTGGAAAGAATCAAGTATTTAGCTCCTCTCTCCACGAAAGTGAAGCTTAGGTCTTGAACCAGTGTTTAACAGCAGTATCGGTGAAAGTGCCTAAATTTGAATGTGGTTAAATTTGAGTCCAACTGATTATACAGTGAAACATTGTGTGCATGTGTGTGCGGGTGGGCGGTGGCTGAATCATAATCCACTCCTGTCTGATTCATCGTGGAAGTTGTGAAATTTTAAAAGGTCAATCTGATTAAAGGCTGATGAGGAAAATGCTTCAATAACTAGCGTTTAATGAAATGTTATTTGTGGTTCAATTCTATAATACAGGATTTAATGCAAACAGACCCAGAATCATTGGGTTTTCATGAGAGTTGTGTTAATAGCATGGTATAGGAAGGCTGGATTCCAACTAGAGCAAGGTGTGCGAGTGCATGTTGCATATAAATGTGCTTAATCCCTCCACATATACACACAACAGAGGCATTTTTCAGACAGTGTATGTTTGCTCTCTGAAAGCACTTAGCGTAGATATGTGAATAACTTTGTCGCTTTGAGCTGAGACTTGTGTAGATAAGGAACTTTAATCCCAGAACAGAGACCTAAAATAGAGAATGAGATTAGACAGAAAGGGGAAAGTAGCAGCACCAGAGCAGAGATGGATGGATTGAGCACATTTATATTTTTAGACATTTTGCTGCAGCTCTCATTCAGAATATTCAAACCACACCACAAACTGTTATTATCATCATGTTGTCCATATTGCATTTTGAGTTGTGTGACTTAGGGAGGTATTAACAATTATTTGATATATATTGTTTTTTCTTGCCTGCCATATGCTGGTTTTTGTGTCCAGCTGCTGGCCGCTAGGAGACATTTTACACTTTTAAAGTAAATGGGAAATTATTTGTCAGAGAATTGTGTTGCATAAGACTTTGTTTCTTTTTCTTCAGTCAGCACCATCAGACCTGGTAAGCACTGTCTCTACTGTTCACTACAGCAGCTGAAGTAGAAGCTCTTTGTCCTATGATGGACAAGTAGAGTGTGAGGATTAAAACCAACCTGACAGTATTTCTGTATCTCTGCCATAGAGCTCATCTTACCTCAGCCTATCACAGATATATTGGAGTCTGTGTGTAGGTGTAAGAAAAAACTTTTTTTGCATTATACAAAAAACATGAATTTTTTTATTTTTTAGAGAAAACATGTTTCTGTGTCTCAGCCACGTGGAGATCAGTGTCAGCTTGATGACAAAATCAGTCACGAGCTACACTGCATCGTCACCGCAGCCTTCATGTCCTGTGGGTATATGGGTGATTTTGTGGGCACGCACATGCGCTTGAGAGCACTGTGTGTGTGTGTGTGTGAGTGTGAGTGTGTGATAATAATGTCCCTTGTCAGCCTCCTGAAGATTAGCCTCAATGGGAGAAATCCTGCGTCACATCGTTCACCTCATTTTCTATCTCTCTCTCTGGCTTGTCAGCCTCACGCTGGTTTACAGTTGAGTTGACTGAGTCGCTCTTTTCTGGTTTCAGTGCTCAGTTTTTGTTTGTTAAAATGTTCCAGTATTTCAAATCTAATTCGTTTTGGTTTTAGATTTTTTGTGCGAAACTGATTTGTTGGAATGATTGTTTATCCCTTTTTTTTTTTCTCTCAGGGGGAAAATATTCAGAGAAGAAGAATAAGAGGAGAACCGGTCCTCACTGATTCTGGTCCATCATGGACCAGTGAAGTCTTTCACACCCTGCAAGCTGAAGGCAATGTTTTGGGGAGCTAGAGGCCATAGCACTGTCAGCAGAGTCTGTGTGGGGCCCCTTCTCTCCCTCCTCCCCAGCACCCCTCCGGACATGGGATGCCAGCCCCCTGCCCCACAGCCCTGAGCTCTCCTGGGGAGCCATGAACAACTACAGAGACAGAGGGGTCACTTGCACCTCCTCGGACCTTCTGGATGGAGGAGGAGGAGGGGTGTTACCCCAGCACACTCTATTTCGTCACACCCCCAATGGCCACCCAATCCTTGCAGACCTTGCCATCCAGCCACGCATGTCCGTGCCCAAGATGGGCGTTCGAGCGCGGATCGCGGAGTGGCCTCCGCGTCGTGCACAGTCCCGAGAGTCGCTCATTGAGAATGGGCAAATTGGCAGCAATCACTATGGAGATGACTGCTCCACCTCACTTTCATCATCCCTCTTGTCATCTGATGTCGGGTTGGTGCGGGGAGGAGTCGCAAGGTTGCCACGACGACGGTCAAGGGATGAGTTCAGGGTCGGGGGCTTTGGAGGAGAAAGAGGTTCACCTTTGAGCCTGAGAGTTTTCCCACCGTTACGACAGCGCTCCAACAGTGAAGTGACGCTCAGCGAGCAGGATGAAAATGAGGTGAGTCTTAAACACTGGTAGTTTGGTTCATCTGCTCCAAACAAAGAAAAATATGAAACATGACTTTTAGTTTTCTTTGATTTGTGTTCTTATTGACCTCTGTTTTAACACATTATGAAAAAGATGTGCATGTGGTGATGCACATGCCTGCTACCAGATGATTTTGTTAAAAATATTTACAGTATAGATTCTATCACTCTTCCCTGTCCGACAATACATTTTTATAATTAATGAATCAGTCCAAACAAGTAGAGCCAATTGTTTTTGAGAACTAACTGTATATATGGCATCATAGACTGAAAATTCACTCTCCTTTCTGATCCAAGGTGGAGGCTCGTGGAGGTGGTGGGATGGGGATCCTGTTCAGAGAGTACGGCAGCACCTCCTCCATCGACATCCAGGGCATCTCTGAACAGAGCTTCTTCGACATGCTCAACCAGTTCCACCAGGAGAGGCCTGACCAGCGCAGCTCAGCACCCGTACGCCTCGGGGAGCTGCTGCATGCTCCAGACTCGCCACCAAGTGCACCGCTTCCCTCTGCTCCCTCACCTGGTCCCACAGGTGGAGACGACCGAGGGACAGGAAAGAAGGACGGAGCTGAGAGGGTGAGAAAGAAAAGTGGAGGGACGGAGTCGTCACTGGGCAACTCGTCTTTGTTCAGGAAACTTCGCAGCTCGAGCAGAGGGGAGCTGGACGGAGGAAAAGGAGAGACTAATGACGGTTCAACAGATGGCTCCTACAAACAGTGGGTGTGCCCAAAGAGCTTTGTCCACTTTGACGCCCAGAGCATCCTGTTTGACCTCCACGAAGCGGCGGCTCAGCGGGGCTATGCCACCCAGAGGAGGAACACTGCCACTGGGGCATCAGCTGCCTCAGTGTCCCTGTCCATCTCCAGGTCCTCTGCTCCTAGTGTGAATGAGCCAGTTTACTCCAGCATTGAAGACCTGACTATGAACCTCGAACCTGCCACAACACCCTCCCTGAGCATGGACCCTCTGGATGGCCCACTTGGAGCCCACAGCTCCAGCCAATTGCTCCTCAGCTGCCCACACTTCCTCAATGAGATCGGGGGCCACGGGGAGCGCAACATCAGCTTCCTCAGCTCGTCTGCAGAGCGAGGAGGAGATGGAGAGGGAGGAAGAGGGTGGCTGAGGAGGAGTAATGCCAGCGTCTCAGTGCTGGAGGTGCCCATTGAACAGCAGGTTACAAGACTGGACAGACTGAAACTGTACAGCATAGAACATGTAGACCTGGGGGCCAGGTACTACAGAGACTACTTCCATGGCAAAGGTAAAACTGTCTCACACACAAAGACAAAGAATTACACACTGAGAACACTGGACACAATGATTAATCAGTCAAACAACTTTTAGAATCATGGCAACAAAAGAATACTTTCATTATCTGTACTTTTCAGCAGCAATGATTTATTTATCATATAATTCCGATAATCATTTTACTTTCTCATAACTTCTCTACAATACTGGTCCACTTTTGTACTCTGATTTAGGACCCTTTAAGTTTTTTGTCTGGGGTTTGTTCACTAGATCTAGTAAATTTTAATTTGTTTTCATAAGGGGACTGTTGGGCCTTGGCAGGTGTATGCACTCCAGTGAGCGCCATTCTAGTCTGTGTGTGAATTAGATGTCGTTTGTGTGCCAGTGTCTCTCCAGAGTCACTCTTCACATCATCGGTGTGTTAATATCCAGCTGCTGAGCAGAGCAGAGCAGCCAAACTGGCAGCGCTCCCAGAGATCTTATTCCACATGTACCTGCCACTGGACTGGTGGCAAGCTCTGAGCGAATGATTCACCACCTGCCTTTCTGCATGATCACGAGTAGCACTTCACAGTGGTCAGTCAGTGCAGCTGGTTTCCAGTGTCACAAGCAACCGGGAAGAAGGGTGTGTGTCTAGTGTTTGCTTGTCCGTACATGTGCATGTGGACATTTCCTGTCAACATCACCTCTTCAGATACTGTAGATGAAACTTCCCAATGGCAAGCATCATCTGGCTGCACCCTAATTAGTGACAGATGATGTGTGTGTGTGTGTGAGGATTGGGCCTGCAGCCAAACAGATAAAGGTTATCGTTCCAAAAATATGTACATCTGCTGGCTTGCTTCCAGCTAAACGCTCGCGCGTGTGTGTGCGTGTTTTGTGATTCGCCCTGTGTGCATGTCAGAAAAGCTTCATCAGAAGACTTGACATTTTCACCACGGGACATGGCGTGGAGGAGAGGCAGCCCTGACTCTTAGCATGTACGTCATCCTGGTTCATTCAAGTTAGCGTGGTGAGGAAGAGGAGTTACTTATCAAGCTACTTTCCTCCTTGAGTGTCTGTACAATTTGTGTTTCGACTCTCTCAATGCCGATGGTGCTGGCATTAGCAGGGCTTAGCTTAAGAGCTTTAGAAGAGGACGTGCAAGACACTTGTGAAGTGTGTTGATAGCGTCTCAGCCTCTTAATGGATGAACATGTTGTGTTATGCCATCACTGCTAATCAGTCACAGAATGTTAACCCCACATTTTGTTAATTTCCTGTATTGCTATGGACTAAGACTGAGGACATATTTTTTCCTTCATAGTTTTCTCCAGACTATTGTCAACCATTAAGTCAAAATTATCATTACTTATTTTTTTTACAAATCTCCAACATCAGTGAAATGTCTCTTGTGTGTGAGCCGCACCTTGATTATCATTTTCTCCGGGTTATTCTTGTGTCAGCTGAATCGATTTTTACCTGAGTATTGATTAGTAGATAACATATCATTATCTTAGTCTTGTCCTTGACTTCCTGCCCCTCCGCTGTCAATCTTACAACACGTGTAGTGTTTCCATTTATTAGAGTTAGGTTCTGAACCTCAGTACATTTTTGTAACTGACACCAATGCATCTGTATAAAAAACTAGTTTGAATGATTGGATAGATTTGGAGTCTTGTTTACTTATTCTTCACTATAGTCTGTTTACAAAATCCGTCCCGTCATATATTATGTATCCTTCCAGAGATATAACACAAGCCCATGTTTAAACATAAATGAATGAATTAACCTTGTGTCCTCACCACAAACTCTAACCTTGTTCTCTACATCTGTCCTTCACCAGACCACTCTAACTACTTCGGGACAGACGAAAAGCTGGGACCAGTGACTGTGAGCGTCCGCAGGGAGAAACTGGAAGACACCAAAGACCTGAAAGACCAGCACCTGTACCGCCTCATCGTCAGGACAAGCGAGGTCTGTCGTTTGAGACTGATGTCTCAGTAATGAGTCAGAGAGTAAAGGCTCAACTTACTTCCTTACCTACTTTCATTTTAACGAGCCTCTCCACCTGCAACTCTTCTCACCCTCTCTGCTCTGATTAGAACCTCCCCCTCTCCCCCCTCTCCCCCCTCTCACTTCCTCAGTGGAAAATTCCACCTGCCCAGACTCGCCGCGTTAAAGCCAAACCAAACACTGGCTGCTCTGCCCAAGTGTTTTGGTGTTTGGCCTTGCTCGCAGAGCACTTTCCACTTTGATGAATCAAATACTAATGTGGTCAATGTTAGTTATCAAGATTCCTGACTGGCTGACTCAGCTTCCAGGGAACCCAGCATAATTATCTTTTTCTTCTTCACCATTTTAGTATTATTTTATTAAAAGCAGTTAAAAACAAATGCCCATTCTATTATTGATTTTACAGATTTGTTCTTGATTAAGTGTAGTCTGTAAAGTTTCAGAAAAAAGAAAAAGAAAGAAATTAAATTCAAGATACTTTATTTGTGACTCAAGTTGCATTTTGAGGGCGAGACACACAGCACCTAGATAACACATGATAACACACTAGATAACTTGCCTAAACAAATAATAATAATCCAAAAACAAAATCAAACTTCGAAATACACAAGAAATGGTATAAGTCCATAGGTGGCAACAAAGTGCAGCAGCACAAAGGCACATATAATGTTTCAACAAGAGCAGATGTTAAAAGTAAGTGTTTTTATCACTGTGTACTCTTGCTGTTCACAAGTGTGTAAGGGCTTTTGGAACAAAACCAATCTTCCGACTGTTTGTTTTACATGCAGGCAATTTAAAATACATTCCATTAGCTTTAAGTGTTCACAGAGGATGTGTGGGGTAGTTGATAATTTTATATGCTTAAAAAGTTTCCAGTTTCCCAGTGTCTTAAAATTGTTACTTTTGTTTTGCCAAACAATCTCAGTTTTCTTTCCTAGAAAAGCAGGAAAATGGGCAAATATTCATCTTTGAGATGCTGGAACCTTTGGTTTTTATCTTAAAATATTTGCAGACTAATTTTCCATCAATCGACTAAATGTTTTTTAGAGTCTTTTTTTGTTGTTGGACATTTATAGTGAAGACTTCGTAAGCTGGGTCACAGAGGTCTCACCTCTCTGTTGGTTTAATCTGCTCAATATGTATTATATAAACACCTGTCGGGCATTATCAAGGTCACTGAGAAAAACAGAGGAGTTTGCCTGCGTTCATTGTGTTCTCGCCGTCTTTGTCTGAGCCTGTTCCTCTGTGTTTCTGTTGAGGTGTTGTTTTTATCTGGATTACATGGCTGCCTGGCCACATCACTTAGCCATGGTACAACAATGGAGCCCCTCTGCCTTCTAAGTACACAGAGCTCGGTTAACAGACACCAGCAGTTCACCCAGACCTACTGTTCCCACACAGAAAAAGAGAGATTGATTGCAGACTATTCTTTCCCCCTCAAGCCACAGCCTCTCTCAAATATCCACCCCCTCAAGTCTTCTAATTCTGTGCAGCGGTGCTGATACAGCAAGGTGGAGCGAAGCCCCCCATTCTCTCCCCCTCCGTCAAACATTACGCTCACACTGCGTTGCCCACTCCGCTGACGAGTAGAAACGATAGCTCCATAACTTCTGCTGTGTGTCAATCAGGATTCATTTCTCTCTGGCAGACCCCGATTCTCTGAGGTTCAACTGTCTCTACGGCCCCTGCCAGCTTCAGAGTCTGCCATGCATCTTTAATGAACCTCTTTGTGTGTATGTGTGTGTGGTATCTGAAGTTATTATAGTCTTACTGTTTTGAAGCAGGTCAATTTCCCCTCACCAGGGAGCAGCACACTGTGGCAGCACAATGCTGAGCAGAATATTAACACACAATACTGCCAGACTTAACACACACACACACACACACACACACAACCTTCACTGTGTGTGTGTGTGTGGGGGGGGGGGGGGGGGGGGGGGGGGGACTCTGCGGCTTCAGGGCAGTGTGTTACTGTTATGAGCTGTGAGACTGTCTAATGTTTCTCCTTTATATTACCTGTGGTCCTGTACAGTAGCTCAGTCTGACCTTAGACTTTTCTGTGAAGGAAAACCAGGAACAATATAACTATCGTAACACCAGTAATACTCAGACATAGACAGTTATATACATGTAGATGTTAAACATGCTGTGATCATGTGAAAGAGTCAACCTAAAAGCATTTTAGGTGTTTGTTAATGTGTCGTACTCAGGGTTTAGAAATTAACATAATGGAGTTTGCAATTGTTTTTATTAATCTCCTAAAAGTTCAGGGTGATTTGAAACATTTATAGTTCTAAAACCTCACTGTGCTTTGAGTTTTACAGTTCTTGTTCTTTCCCTATGTACAGTTGGTGACCCTGCGAGGCTCCATTTTAGAGGATGCAGTGGCGTCTACGGGGAGACACGGCACGGTGCGGGGTCTGCCGCTCAAAGAGGTCCTGGAGCAGGTGGTTCCCGAGCTCAACGTGTCCTGTTTGAGGCTGGCTCTCAGCACACCCAAAGTCACAGAGCAGCTCCTAAAGCTGGATGAACAGGGGGTGAGTTAACTGTCTGTGACTGTATTGACATTTTATTTTCAGCCTTGAGCAATAAAACCAGAAGTTGGACGGTTGATCGCAGCAGGAACAATACCTCTGTTCAAATTGTCCTCGGGCCAAATACAGGAAGTTTACCTGCTCAGTCAGTAACAGACTGAAACGACTGCAAAGCAAAGAAACCTGAATGACAAATTTTGTGTGGGAGCAAAGTATACAATTTGGGCTAAGGGCAGTGAAAGCTGTGTGAAGCAGGGCGTGGTGTGTTTGAGTGTACGACTATAAAAACTTTAATGTTTAGCAACGTTATCTCACCTTTTATTTTATAGAGCGTGACGTGTAAGGTGGAGATGTTTTGCCAGCAGCAGGCTTTTTGTTGTATGTGCAAGTGGTTTATACAACAATGAAACTGTCATCTGTTTGTGTGTGTGTGTGTGTGTGTGTGTGTCTGTCTGTGTCTGTGTATGTATGTATGTGTGTGTGTGTGCGCGTGCATGCGTGTGTGTAAACAGTACATTAGGGTTATATATTTTTTCCTCTAACAGTTTTTCTTTTCCATCTGTTTGTGGCAGGGTTGTGTGAGCATGTTTCTAACATTAGCGTTATCTCTCCTCTGCCTTGTAGTTAAGTCAGAAGCACAAGGTGGGAGTTCTGCTGTGCCGCGCAGGCCAGAGCACAGAGGAAGAGATGTACAACAACGAGGAGGCGTCACCTGCCTTCTCTGCCTTCCTGGAGCTGCTGGGGGAGCAGGTGCTTTTAAAAGGTTTCACCAAATACGCCGCCCAGCTCGACACAAAGAGTAAGCGCTTTCAGACGTGCACCTCTTTTTGTACATGTGATGTAGAGTCAGGGCCCGGGGAACCC
Source organism: Verasper variegatus (assembly GCA_026259375.1). Taxonomy (NCBI): domain Eukaryota; kingdom Metazoa; phylum Chordata; class Actinopteri; order Pleuronectiformes; family Pleuronectidae; genus Verasper; species Verasper variegatus. Next base: position 16,285,187 of record CM048047.1, read on the forward strand.
GACTGAGCCTGAGAGAAAACTCACTGAGCATTAACCGAACCCGACAAGCATTCTGTTTTTTTGTGTCCGAACCCGACCCGAACACGAATATCATTTCAAAGTCTTTGTCTGCATCTGTCGGGACTTGCTTGGGCCGGATATCAACACTAATATGTGATGACAGTTTTATATCTTGGTAAATTCCTAGCAACAGAACTCGTATCATTTTACTGACACCGTGAACAACACATTATGTCCGGCCAGAGCAGCACAAAGTCAAGTATGCACATCTTTTTTGTTATTATTAATACCACTACTACTAGACTGGCACTCATCAGAGCCATGGCCCAGTTGTCCTGTTAAATTCAATCAAGCGGCACCAAACTACAGACACTAATAGATACCAATCCCCTAAATGTGGTGAAAATGTTGGATCTTCTCCTGATCCGTATCTGGACCAAAGTTTAATGGATTCTTTAAACTGTAGTTTAGTAGTATTCCATCTAGTAGTTTTTGTGTTATCTTGCTGGCAAACAAATAAAAACCAATTAATAAACAGACAGGGGTGGAAACATAACCTCCTAGGTGGAGGTGATGTATCAGTTGAACAAACTATGAAGCACTGTGAATTAGCAATTTTATGTTGTGTAGGAGATTCCTCTCACACCAGATCAGTCTATGAAAATGATTAATTTTCCCTTGCAGTGCAGAGCATAGGAGAAACAAACACTAAACCAAACAGCTCCTACTGTGACAATAGTGAAAGAACTCCCTCTTTATGTTCATCGAAGAAATGTAAAAGAAAACTAGGAAGATATTCACTGGAGCGAAGCAGGAAAAGTAGTAAATCTAGTCTTAAACGCCAGAACACATTTTTATATCCTTTACTGACGCGGCCTTTGAGAAAAGAGAAAATGCTCCCTAGCTCTTCTCCAGCAGTGAGACATTTCAGTAATGCTCCTGTCATGTCTGAATAAAGCTGCGAGGACGGGCCAAGTGTCATAACCCCAGGAGAAGCAGAGTGACAGTCTGTGAGCCCTCATGAGCCCTGTGAATGTGATTTCACACATCACACTGTGAATCTGTACTTGCAAACTTCTGGCGTGAAATTGAAATATCTCTCCTCCTCCTTCCAGCGGACTCCACGGGCACCCACTCCCTGTACACCACCTACCAGGGCTATGAGGTCATGTTCCACGTGTCCACCATGCTGCCGTATATGCCCAACAACCCACAGCAGGTAAGAGCTTATGAGCACCCTGACCTAGATACAGCAGCGTCACCTGGGGCTGCGTGCTGTGCTGCAGGTCAAACACGGGCGTGTACCACTAAAAAAAGAAACCCACGACGACCCTTTGTCTCCCAAAGCCTTTCAAACTCTGTATGTGGTTGTTAGTTAAAGCCTCTTCCCCAACAAGGATTTGTGAAGTGGTAACTCGTGACCTGTGTCGTCTTCTTCATTTGGAGTCTCTTTTCTCTTTTTATAGTCTTTATCCTCTGTGCCTTGGCTCCTGTGTCCTCTCCTACTCACTGGCACTTTCTTTTGCCCTCTCATTCTTTAACAGGATCAGAGCTGGGTGGGGTTCTGTAGTGAGTCGTTCCTTTATGTTCTCCCTCTTCTTTCTTTTGTTCTGCCTTCCTCCACACTCTCCTGGGTGTTGTGTATTTGCAGTGTGGGCTGTGTGCAAGTGACCTGTGCGTAAGATTTTGTGTGTACGTATTTTGAATAGTTTGCATACGTGTTTTGCGTGAGAGGCTCACTCGGATGACACACATGTGCTCAGACACGAGCCAGAGCTGTGGGTGCTTAGGTTTAGTGTGTTCGCACAACATGTCTGCTCATCACTGTAAAACAGGAGAAGTCATTTTTTCTTCCTCAAACAATTCAAAATATCATGAATTAATCTTATCAACTGGAAATCTTTACTTTCATACTACAATACACACAGCAGTGTACATTTGGACATTTATCATCAGAATCAACTTTTATATCATTTAGTATAATTTTATAAATGGCGCACTAACTGCAGCAGCAAAGACGGTCACTTGCACAGATGAACCTCTAGGTGGGAGCATCTGACAAGCTACAGTGCAGGAATAGAGGATCTGTGGCCAAGTAGAAATATAGATTGTATGAGCAATGCTGAAATTTACAGTAAATTACTATTGAGTCTATTTTGGTGTATTTAGTACTAAAATACAAAATAGTCACGGGTGTTGATAAAAGTTCCAAATTATAAATGAAACCAAAATTCTTTGCTTCAAATGGTTAATTCTAACAATCATAGCTCATGTATGCGTACAACTCCCTCAAGCACAGTTATCAGACTTTTCCGATCTGCAGGCCTGAGTACGTGTGAAGGATGCTCCTGTGGCTCTATCCTGGAGAATCTGTGTATCTGTGGCCAAACTGTGGGCTGGATTACATAATTGGTACTTTCACACTTCCCTCTGCAGATGAAGAGAGGATTGGCAAGCGCTGCGGCACAAACACAGGCTGGACTGTGAGCCATGTTTCCTACGTGAACAGAGAGACGGACAAACCAGCACACGCACAGACACAAATAGCCCACACACAATCCAAAAAACAAATTACATAAGGAGCTGCTGTTTGGTGTCTAGTGTAGTGAGCGTCTCAATCTTGTGTTTCGGTTGTCAGACTTTTTAATCATTTAATGAGTCATTAGAGTCAGTGCCAATTATGTTTGATAATTTTATTAATTTTGTCCTTGCCCTCCCCTCCTCTCCCTCTCCTCTACTCCTCAGCTCCTAAGAAAGAGGCACATAGGGAACGACATCGTCACCATAATCTTTCAGGAGCCAGGAGCGTTACCATTCACGCCTCAGAATATCCGTTCACACTTCCAGCACGTCTTCGTTATTGTGCGTGTGCACAACCCCTGCTCTGAAAACACCTGTTACAGGTAAACGATACAAAGAAATCTACAAAGATAGAACAGAACAAGCACATGTCCATATGATAAAAGAAAATGTCGTGTCACACTGTGAATCGTCTTGTCTTTCAGTGTTGCTGTGACCAGGATGAAGGATGTGCCCCCGTTTGGCCCATCCATTCCCAACAGTGCCACCTTCCGTGACCCAGAAACCTTCCGTAACTTCCTTCTGGCCAAAGTTATCAATGCAGAAAATGCAGCACACAAGTCAGAGAAGTTCCACACCATGGCGACAAGAACGCGGCAGGAGTACCTGCGTGACCTGGCTGAGAACTACGTCAGCAGCACACCGCTCGACTCAGCTGGGAAACTTAACAACCTTATCTCACTTGCATCAAAAAAACGTGAGCGGTCAAAGCCGAGAGAAGGAGCCGAGCTGGGAGCCGCAGGGGCCGTGGCCTGGAGGGCCCAGGCCCAGGACTTTAGCGGAGGTGCGACGGAGCTGCCCTGTGCCATGGGTTTGTCGGCTGAATACGTCCTCCTGACAGACTGTTCCACCAAAGAGGTGGTGTTTAACTGTTTCTGTGCGGACGTTATCGGCTGGACGCCGGAGCGTCTGTCACTAAAGATCTTCTATGGCAGAGGAGACCACATCGCTGTACGGGTACCGGAAGGCTGTGCGCAGGACATCAGGGAAATGGTGCAGAGGTTAAAGGTGAGAGTTCCGAGCTTGTTCCAGTTCAAGTTTAGAAGATGGTGACTGTCAAACCAGAGATGAGGATCTCTGTGGGTTTGAGGCGCAAATTTTGTGTTGTATGTGGGCACATAAAGTTGGAGCTTAAAAGTGCTCTGTATAGTTTTCTTATGAAAAACAAAGTTAGGCGCCTCAGCGCCAGTGACGGCCAGTAGCTGGAGGCATTATGTTTTTGTGTTGTCTCTCCATCCCATTCCTGTGAACACAGTATCTCAAGAGAATGTCGAGGGAATTTCTTTTGGACTCGCAGATGAACTGATTCGATTTTGGAGGCTACAGGCCGCTAACTGTCAGTGGATTTGCAGCTATGCTCACACACATGCATATACCTGTTTATAATTGTGTACAGTGCAAACAAAGTTGGCAGCCACTTGTGTAATCATTGCCCTATAGAGCTACAGTGATCAAAACCTCCACAGAGATCCTTTAGAAGTCGGAGATCAAGACCCATATTTTAGTCCCACAGAGCAAACGTTTGTCTTCAGTTCACTTTAAGGCCTTAATGACATGTTGTCAGGTCACTGTGATTAATAGTATGTGATTATTCCAGCTTTATCTTGAAACTCGTTGGAATTGTTTTCATTTCAAGGCTGTGTAAAATCTGAGCTCTGTTTTATCTGCTTTGAAGTCCTGAGCTCAGGGGATTTCCACTGTCGGTATTGTTTTTCATTCCCTGAGAGCTTTTCTAAGACTGTTAACTCAAAGACTGGGGGAAAACAACATCAACGCCGCAGTGACGACAATTACATGAAGAATGTGGTTCCTTTTGAGAACAATGTTTTTAGCTACCAATCTTAAAAACTATATTTAAGTTATATGAAATGCTTCTAAGCATCATATAATAAACAGGTACTCTCTGCAACCATGTAACTCACTTTCACAATGAAGCTGTTCATTTCATATTGTGACAGTCCCTGAAAATTGTGTTGAATTAAATGCTGGGAAAAGAAGATTTCCTGGACTCCAGTGAGCTTTGAGTTAATCCAATAGAAATCAAAATATTAAAAAGGTATTTAATCTCTCTGAACATGGCAAATACATAAACAGAGACCCATAAACACAAAGAGCTGGTTGATGTAGTTTCAGTTGATGTTCGCTTCTTTCAGACAGTACTATCATGTTGCTTTTGTTTTTAAGATACCTGTAGACTATTTTTATCACAAATATAATATGATAACTAGATTCATACTGTAAGTGTATAACATTTTTCCTCTTTTTGTCCAGTCGTTGACAGTTGGATGTGAAACAGTGGATATGACACTGAGAAGAAACGGACTGGGACAACTGGGCTTCCATGTTCGCTTGGACGGCACTGTGGCAGAGGTACCGTCAGACGACCATCTGCCACACCAGATCTCACACTGAAATACTTGTTTGTGAGGAATCTTGGCCGGACATAACTGCCGTGTTTGAAGACTTTGTTTGTGGTTTTGTTACTGCAGGTGGAGGAATATGGCTTTGCCTGGCAGGCGGGACTGAGGCAGGGCAGTCGCTTGGTGGAGATCTGCAAGGTGGCCGCAGTGACGCTGACTCACGAACAGATGATCGACCTGCTCAGGACATCGGTCACCGTCAAAGTGGTTATCATCCCTCCGTACGAAGAGGGGGGACCTCGCAGGTGCGTTCACGTCTGAATCTGAGACATGACCTCCAGAAAATGTCCAGACTATTGGGTTGGGACATTTTCCAGAGTTTGTCTTTCACTTATAAAGAACACAGCAGGACATTGCTGCGGGTCACACACACGTTCCTAACAACAGGAACATCAGGCGATGGGTGGTGCCTGGGTAGAGCATGAAGTGTACATTTTGCTGCGGAGATCACATGTTTTTGTTTCCAGCTAATTGCGACCGGCATCCGCCATTATCACCAATAGCTCTTTAATCTTGTTGTCTTTCCAAGTTCACATCTTCGTGGACGTCTGCCACATGTGTGGCACCTTTTTCATCCTGAGATATTTCTATTCCTTCTGTTTTGGTTTGTCGTGTGTTGGAAACGTCATCAACACACCCACTCGTTTGCATTCTCACATACAACCCCTCTGGAAATTCTCAGGAATATGTCCGGAGTTCAATGCACGTCTGAAAGCACCTTTATATTTCCTCTAACCTAAACTGATGTCAGTCGAATGTTGGGACAGTGTCTGACAACAGAGGTAGGGGGCTGAGCATTAGCGAGCAGTAGTGCAAGGACAAGAGCGAGCAAGAGTGAGAACAGGATGCTCTTCACTCAAACACACAAAAGCACGGGTGAGATAGTGGCCAGACTCCAATGTTCTGAGAGGATTTTGTGTGGGAGTGTGTGAAAAGAGGAAGCGAGCAAATGGAGAGAAAGAACAAGAAGTGTGGTTCAAGAGGATATCGGCAAAACAAAGCACAGAGACTAAAAAGAACGAAGCATTCGTTCAACCTGAGTTGACAAAATGTGCCGTACTTTAGCAGATTTTTCGTCTAGATTTCTCGTCACGTCGTCTTGTTTGCTCTCCTCCCACAGTCTATTTCTTTCCCTTGCTGTCACCATTTTTCCAACCTTTCATGTACTCATAAGGCCTCCACATAGAAAGAATAACGAGGCCTTATGAGACTCTGATGTGGTGTTGGAGAACAGTCACGGAGGGGAAGAAATAACCTGTGTGTGTGTGTGTGTGTGTGTGTGTGTGTGTGTGTGTGTGTGTGTGTGTGTGTGTGTGTGTGTGTGTGTGTGTGTGTGTGTGTGTGTGTGTGTGTGTGACTCCTAAATACAGTGATCGTGGCTGTGTGATCGCTTAGTGGTTCGATTCCTTTAATGTTGGAGGCAGCTTAATTGCACTCAGTTAAATCCCTCTGTCACACACAAACACACACACTGCCATGGCATTGGAGCAGCTGATAATTAGAGTCTTGCATTTCACCTACCCCCACCCCCCCACCCCACTTCTCTTTACGTGCCAGGCAAGCAGATTGCATGAGATTAAGGCCTGGAATCTGCAGAAGGGAAAAAGAGAGAGTGAGAGAGAGACCACAAAAAATAAATAAATAAATAAATGAGTGGAAGTGATTAATTAAAAATGCATGCCCTGTGCGAATGAAAAGAGCGGAAGAGAGGGAGGGTTAGAGGGAGAGAGAGAGAGAGAGAGACAGAGAGAGAGAGAACGGCAGGGTTGAATGTATTGAGTTGAGCGCACTGTGAGGACGACGTGTCTCAACACTACCGAGAGTAAGAGAAGTGGGTGGAAGAGAGAGAGAGAGAAAGGGGAGTTGTAAGTATCCTTCCTTGCCGTTCTCGCTCGGCTGTGCAATGCAAGATAGAAGGATACAGTGAAGAAGATGTGATGATGATGACCATGTGAGTGTGTGTAAGAGTGTGTGTGTGTGTGTGTTGGGCAGCCCCAGCTGTGTGACCTCAGCAAGTGTCATGGACGAAACACTGCAAGTCATCAGATGTAGACTCTGCTCACTCTAAGGTTTGTTCTCTCTGTGTGTGTGTGTGTGTGTGTGTGTGTGTGTGTGTGTGTGTGTGTGTGTGTGTGTGTGTGTGTGTGTGTGTGTGTGTGTGTGTGTGTGTGTGTGTGTGTGTGTGTGTGTACGCTCAGAGTGTGTACTACTATTATGTAACAGTGTGGATATTTATTGAGTGTGTAGTATTTCCTGATTGATTACAATGTCCTGAACATGTGTTGTGTTCCTGTGCATTCATTAATATTTCTAAAGAGAGTGTGACTGTCACACACACTGTTATTTGTAATCAGCTGGGTAAATGTGTGGGGGTGGGGTGTATCCTTGTTTTGTTTACAAGTGTTGTTAAGAGCTGAATTGATTAAATGATTAATCAATCGACAGAACAATAATCTTCAACTATAAAATCGATTAACTGTTTCAGTCATCAAGCTAAAATTATTGAATATATGCTAAATATTTGCATATCTTTTCTTTGTAATTTATAGTAATTCACATAATTACAAACTGAATTTTTTTGTAATACTTTTACTTTGAAGACATCCTCGTCAGCTCAGCGAAATTTGTTGAGTTGTCAGAATTAGATCAATCAAAGAATTGAAAAATAATCTACAGAATATTTCAATATATATATTGTTTGTTTCTCTTAAAGCTATTTTTTTAATCTCTTATCCCTACCTTGTCTCACCTCTGTAAATTTCTCTTTGACACCATTTTTCTGCCCTCTTCCTCCCTCTCGGCTTTTATCTCATCTTAAATACATCAGCTGTGCATATTTAATGTCTCCTGCTCTCCAGTACCAGGCTGTGTGAATAAAATAATGATGATCTGTAGAAGATCTGGTGGAGCGAGGATACTACGAGATGGAGAACATCTTCAGCTGATGGTTTTGTTTGTGTTACCCCTCCAGCTGGGAGCTCTCGCAGTAATATCATAATTGATGAGAATAAATGGCAGCTTATCTTCATCCGAGGGCTGTTTTCCACTAATAATTATTTATTTTTGTAACTCTGACAGGAGGCTTAAATGCTACGAGTCTGTTTTATTTGAATTAACAACTTTTATTTAATACTGGTTTTCGATTTTTGGAGAAAAAACACTTGATCTGAGCTTGAGTTTTAATTGCAGTGACTGTGACCTTGTGCATGTTTGTATGAATCTTCTGCTTATACTCAGACCTTGAGTGAGAATCTCTTTGAAGAGATTAGTTATCACATTGCGTGTGCGCGCACACACACACACACACACACACACACACACACACACACTTGACCTCGGTCTCACAGCAGGGAAGATGGAGTCCTGACGTGCCAATAATCAGTTTCCTCTTCCCCCTCTCTCCCACCGTTGGTGTCAGGGGAGCTCATTAGTGGGCTCTGTTACCTGTCTGCTGTGTGTCTGAGCATCCACTCAGTGTGTTATGAGAGGATGATCATGTGGAGTCTTTCTGAGGGAATGTATTGAGCAGCTTTTACCCACTGAAGCTACAGTTCTGGTTGAGCAGTGGCTGCTTCTCATCATTGCTTTTCACTGACCCACAGCCCAGGATCAAACACTATGGATAAAGACAAAATGGCAGTTTGGGAGTCATGCTTTGGATTGTCTTGTTGTGCTGAATGTCTGTTTTGCTCTGTGTCTCTTCAGGGGCTGCACAGAGGAGTACGAGATGAAGACCATGGAGCAGAAGCCAGAACCTGAGCCTCTGGCTGCAGGATACCGACCCTCCCCTCGTCCGACGTGGCGATGGGACAGCCCACCTATCCCTCCGGGGATCCACAGTACCCCGAACCCACAGCGCTGGGCCCCCATGGGCCACCCGCCGCCTCCACTGCACCGCACACACAAGACCCTGATGCCTGTTCCTTACAGAGAGCCGCAGCACCTCAACTCCAAGAGGTGAGAATTAGTATTAGTAAGGATACGTTTTAAAGTGCATCATACAATGATACTGCTATGTAATGATGATAATCTGATTTATTCATAATTTGACAGGGTGTAATCTTCAGTATGTGATCTATTTGCATATATTCACACAAATGTCCAATAACTTGCTGTGTTTTTACCCTCGTGATTCTCAGTTGCTACCAACACTGGTGTCACACTGCCCACTCCCAAAGTTAATACCCACAATCAGATCCTGACACGTTCTAACATGATAAATGCTATATGCTAAATTTGGATAAAGGGTTTCTAATGATTGAGTGACAGCCTTACTCTTGGTGCCCTTCTTCTGTGGTGTTTGTTTTTCTCCTGGTTAACCGCCACCCTCTGTGTGTCCTCCAGGCCAGTGAGCTACCCAGAGAACCACTACAATCTGTCCCCTGCAGGAGGCGACAGAGTCCTGACCTACAGAAACCCTTCCGCCAGCTTCTCCTCGCCCTCCTCAGGCCTGATCGGCCTCTCCACAATGGGGCCACCTGGAATCACACCAGGCCCATTCGTGCGCTACAAACATTCCCCCGACAGGTGTGTTTGCGTGGTGTTTTGCCCTCTGAGCTCTGCTCTGTCACTCCTTCTGATCCTGATTGAACATGAGCGATGTTACTCATAACAACTGTTTACTGTGCTCGAGGCGGATTGCAATGGTTCAGAAGAGCGGCTGAAAAATGTTGCATATTCAGGTCTGCAGTTAGATGTGTAAGAACTCCCTGTCTCCATGAGGATGGATCTGTTGTGTGGGCGGCTCTTCCTCACAGTGCTGATAACATCTTGTCTAACCAGAGGAACATGTTTTATACAACCCCCACTCAAACTGTAGATTTTCAAGTTTGATTATTTGTGTGTGTGTGATGTGCTTTTGGATAATCTATGGTATGAACGATATTTCATGAGTATGAATGTGTTCATTAACCACATAACCTCCCTATTTATGTGACATGTCAACATAGATATGGAGCAGGACAGCGCCCCCTGCTGCCCTATGAGCCCCACCTCAGCGTGGACATCAACTCCAGTGGAGAGTCTTCCTCAGGCTTCACCAGTCAGGAGAGCACCATGGAGCGCTGCAAAACAGGTTGATCATCATGTTATTATATTTAATTTGAAACAAGTTCTGTAATTGCTACATTACTTTAAAACAGCTATAATCAATATTTTTTTATATTAACAAGGAATTATCTCTACAATCAAAGTGTTTTTCAGTTCATGGTTTTGGCCACTGGACCCTCAGGAGTCGGTGAAGAGTAAAAACAGAGTTAACAGTCGCGGTAACTGATTTTTTTGGGCACATAGGCATCAAGTTGTAAACAAATTCAGCAGTTATACAGAAAGTCCAATATTCACCTTCTCTGTTTTTGGTCTCTACCAGCTCCTGAGGGAAATGTATATGTTCACCATCTCATTGCTGCGTCTGTTTGATATTTAATGCTGAGCAGGTTGTGTACAGTGGATTTTAGAGCTTTGTCGTAAACAGCTGCAACCAAAACCAAACACAATGAGACAGTGAGAGTAAACATAACAGTAAAGCTGGGGTCCAGACAGTTAACCAATGAGCTGAAACTCACTATGCAGCCTCTGTAAAGCCAAATAGCTACAAATTCAGGTGATAATTCGGTGTAGAGTCTAAATTGTATATTAACCAGACTTTTGTCTCGAACTACACACTGGTTTCTTGTGTGTATCAGACAGTAGAGCAAAGATAACGGAATGTGATTGAGTGTGTTGGTGTTTGGGGGGAGGTCAGTGTTTAAATGTGATATAAGTATTTAATCCTCTTTGCCAACCATGGGGGTTCAATGTTATTTGCTTTAATCCTGTGTCTGGGTGGGTTTTCTGCCTAGAACCCCTCTGGCATGTTCCGGTGTCAGCCTCCCGGGGACCAGGTGGTGGAGCTGGGCAGAGGAGAGTCACCAGACAGGACATCCCAGGGAAAGACTCTCCAAACAGACACTCGAAGGTCAGACTTGTCTTCACCTCGTCTCATTTGTTCATCTGTCACCTTCTCTGCCTCGTTATTTCCCCATCTGACTTTGGTCCTCGTATCCTCTGCAGGGCGAGACTCAATACTCCAGTCACTCCAGCAGCAACACTCTGTCCAGTAACGCCTCCAGCAGCCACAGCGACGAGCGCTGGTTCGACGGAGGACCTGGAGGCGAGCGAGGAGGAGGCGGGGGATGCCTTGGCGACCTGGCAGACCCCGACCCTGACCTTCTCAACAAGGGAGGGTCCAACGACAGCGGGATCGACGCCTCGACCCACTACGGCAACAACCGCCATGGAAACGTGCCCAACAACCAGCCCCTCAAGCCGATGCACTGCTCCATGACTTACGGCGGCATCCAGGAGCTCTCTGTGGGAAGGAGCAGCAGCGGGGGAGAAGCAAGGAGACGAGAGTCTTCACCCATCAGCGCGGCTGAAGCCAATAAAGGGTACCGGACAAGGACATTCCCACCTCCTGGCTCCAGTGCTGAGAAGATGGATGCTTTCAAACCCAGGTAAGAGACCAACTTACTGATGAGATGCATCTTTTATGAAGCGAATATTAACTAACATCCACCTCCATAAAAGAGACGGCAGATCGATCCCAGATATGTGGTGCTTTATGAATCTTTCACTTTAATGCAGCTTAGCTTAATGGAGAAGGGTTGTTCTTGGTGGTGACAAGTTTTTTGAGGTTTTTAGCAAATGAGCCACCAAGCAGCAGCAGATCACCATGGTAAAACTATGATGCATGCAAATGTATCTTAAAGGAACATGGAGGATTACAGCAGCCTAATCCTCATGAAACATACAGGTCATCATGTGATCTCCTCTGCTCGTGGACTTGTCACTGCCAACACACATCATAAACGCATACAGAGCCATTCATCACACACACACGCACACGCACACACACACACACACACACACACACACACACACACACACACACACACACACACACACACACACACACACACACACACACACACACACTTCCTTCCACCTCTCTGTGTTGGATTAATGCAGTTTTTCTAAACCCAGAGTGCCACTGACTCTGATGCTGCAGTCTTTGTCTGGGATGTGTTGGACCATCAGTGTACAACATGATGCAGATATGAAGGCTGTAACATATTGCTAACAGACAGGTTTTTGTGACTTGATCCTGCAAAAGGGTAAAAAGTAAAATGCAGTATTTTTATTTGAGGGAAAAAATGACCATAATGTTGGTTTGTTATTCCTGTGATCTAAATCTATTTTTAATTAAGTTAATGCACCTTGCATCATGGTGCATCATGCACCATCTGTGACAGGCTGTTAAGATAATATGACTGCAAATATTATTTTTCTCATGTAAACAGGGTTGGACAAGCAGATCCAATGACAAATATGGAAACTCATGACACTCAGATATAACCAGAAAATAGCCAATAAAGGAAACTAAAGTGATGTTACAATATATATTTTTGTAATGGGCACCATTATTAGATATATTTATTCATTTTTATTAGGCCTTTCTTTTCTCCTTCATTTGTCTCTTTCACCTCTGAAATCAAACCTACTTGTCCACAGCAGGTAGCTGTGTACCCTCTGTCATTTGTATCAGTGAGTGTTAGCAGGTGAAACAGCTAGCTTCCTGTTTGACTATGCTGTTGATCATTTTGATGCATTTATCACACACACGTGTCTGTGTGTCCATCCTCTCAGGGCCTACACGCCGCAGGGCTACAAGACTCCGACAGCGGAAAAGGCGAGGCATGTCCGAGCCGCTACCACGACACCCACCTCCGCTCAGCTGAGCTCCATCCCTCTGTCCAGCTCTGCCCCCAAAGCCTTATACGGGAAGAGCCGACCAAACACCTGGCAGAACGAAGACAACAGCCCATCGCTGTCAAACACGCCTGCGGCATCCAGCTCTGACAGCAGCAACAGCAAGAAGTAAGAGAGATGGAGAGTTTAACACCAGCTCTGATATAGTGCTGCACTCTCTGAACAGAAACATTATCTCCATCCACTTAGTGGGGTTTGGTTTTTAAGTACCTGGGTTAACCGAGCTGACAGCTTCTTTAATCTGTCTCAGTCATCTTAAGTTGGAAGAACAGGCTGACAGTTTGACAGATTGTGAAAATCTATATGTATATATGTAATTTGTTGGTGGAGTCATGGCTTGAGGATTGAAACCATTGTCAATCAAAATGGCGCTCAGGTCAATGCAGTTTCAGATAAATAAGTAAACATGATTGTCCTCAACTGTAAAAGGGCTGGAGATGTAAATCGATTCTGTCGATATGAGGAGACGGACAAAAACGACAAGACAAAGAATATACATACTATAATTTGTAATCTTCATGCTCATGTTTTGTGGCTCCAGGCAGGTGGACACAAATTCAAAGAACGTGTTTGGACAACCTCGACTCCGAGCGTCCCTGAGGGACCTGCGCTCTCCACGGCGGACGTACAAGAGCACCATCGAGGACGACCTGAAGAAACTGATCATCATGGACAACCCGGGAGAGATGCCACAGAGAGATCCAGTGAGGAAGACACTGATGGTTGTGCACTTCAGACTTCAGTTGTACCTTCATGAACCTGCACAGCTCTGATATCTGTGGTTTTTCTCCCTGCAGTCTCCCAGACGAACTTTGCAGCGCACATTTTCAGACGAGTCACTGTGCAGCGGCCGCAGAGACGCCAGCTTTGCCAACTCTGAGAACCAGACGACTCCGACTGACGTGCTGTTCACCTGCACCCTGCCAACACGCAGACACGGCGTCACCTCCAACCACCTGCAGAGCAAGAAGGGTCAGTTTATAATGTTGTCAGGTTGGTTTTAGGCTGGTGGTAAAAAAAACTTCCCCGCCACCACAACTATGTTGAGTTCACCAGCTGCCTAATGGTAGTTTGAAAGCAGTCTTGTTATGATTGTGATGTACAAGGTATTCGTTTCCCTTGTTTCCTGCAGAGGTTTGTTTACTAACTGCAGCTCTTTTCCTCATCTGTCCCCAGTGCCTCTGTCTGCATCTGAACTGTCTCTCACAGAGGTCAGGGACAAAGTTCCCCCCCTGAGGAGGCTCGATCCTGGGCTGATGCCTCTCCCTGACACTGCCTGTGGACTTGAGTGGTCCAGCCTGGTCATTGCTGCAAAAGCCTACGAAGGTGAGGAAGGAGACACTTCAGGATTACAGTTGTTCAACTTAAGACTCGGGCTACATCCATACTAATACATTTTCATATTAAAATGGCATTTTAAAACTAAAACAATATCCATCCACACAATTGTTTCAGCTCCATATCAGTAATACACCCTATAATAACACACCTGAAAACTCACATCATGTGACCATTCATGTTCATTGGGAATGTGCTTGCCGGTATAAGCAGGAAGCAGATTGTCTACACTGCAGCTGGTTGCTTGGTTACATAAAATCTACAAACGATGGTGAAAATTAATTTTCTCGGAGCGACGATGAGGTGGAACTCTTTCTGCATTCACCGCTGGTAGTCGTGTCGTGATAGATAAGAACCAATCATGAAAGGAATGCAGGAGACTGCGCTGTGCAGGTTTGGATGTGATTAAATTAGCTGAAAGTCTTTATATTTACACACATCACAACAGCCATCAGATCAAAGTATGCATGTAAACCACTAGTCAGTTAAATGCTAGAGAAATCTAAATTACACAAAAGTATAACCACTTTGTTGTAGTGATGAATTTGCAAGATTAAAAAAGTATTAAGTCCTAAACCTGCTGGTGGTTATGAGATGTATTGTCTGGATGTTTGGGGTCAACTCGGTTTCACTGTGTCTCTGTCACACGAGACTCCTGGGAAAGAAAGAACGCTGTCCCTCGTGTCCTCTGCTTCCACAGAGACAAACACTTTAATCCACCGCCCGTCCCGCTGCTGTGTTCAGGTGCAACTGTGTCTCGTATCTCCAGGGACACTTTGGTAAAAAAGACTCATTAATGCAGCTTATTTAAAGTAGGATCATGTGTCTCTATTGCAGCACAAAAAGTGGTTTCCCTCTTTTCGCTGACTGAGCCGCAGGTCGGAAGTCCTGACATGAGACCAGTCATAAGTCCTGTTCAGTTCCAAACTCCTCAGACGCCACGGACCACACCAACCTTCAGCAGGTACGTGACAAACATCAAACAAGCTCTACTTTCTCTTAGTAAGTGCAGCTACACAACTTGAGAAATTCAACCCCACCAAATACTCATGGCTTTGTTTTATCTCCAGGCGATTGTTTACTTAGTCTCTACTGCCACCCTGTGGTAGGTTGCTGAGGTAGCAGCATATACTCCCCTGTGTATTGTCACAGAGTTTGAGTTTGAGTGTTTACAGAGAGGGAGTTTATTCCATAAGGGAGCAGCAAGAGGAAGAACTTTTTATTTTTCGTTGAAACAATAGTACACAATGATAAATCCACACACACACACACCCCCAAAATCAGCAAACCTTACCTTCCTGTATCACCTACGTGTGTGTGTGTGTGTGTGTGTGTGTGTGTGTGTGTGTGTGTGTGTGTGTGTGTGTGTGTGTGTGTGTGTGTGTGTGTGTGTGTGTGTGTGTGTGTGTGTGTGTGTGTGTGTGTGTGTGTGTGTGTGTGTGTGTGTGTTCACAGTGACGAGGCCCCCGCTGAGTTGTCTGGTCGGCTCTACCACCTGGAGGTCATGTTGAAACAGCTGAATAACGACCTGGAGAGAGTGAGAACCTTATTCTGTTTTATTCAGGAGGATTTTAACCCAGGACTTGATATTAATGTTACATGCACACACACTAAACTACATTAACTATGTCCCACCGTATTAAATTATCTTCTTTTTACGAGTGTGTTCAAACCATTCAAGATGAAGTCCTCTTAATCTCCACCACAAGTCAAATGGATTTTTCTCAAATATGATTTTAGGTATTTCTTATCATACTGATGTTCTGATTCTTTGGTTTCATCATGTTTAGTAATTTAGTATTTAGCATACAAACGACATAAGTATTTATTTCACCAACTGTCAAACTACTCCTAAAACATTCCAGTCGCACTGAACTGAGCAATCATCATTTCTTTTCTCCGCTCCTCATTCGTTTTCCTCTTGTCCACCGCCAGGAGAAGAAGGATAAAGTCGTCCTGATGGCAGAGATGGCCAACCTGAGAGAGAACAACCAGCGTTTGCAGGAGGAGAGTCTGACAGCCAGCGAGCAGCTGCGCAAGTTCAACAAATTTTTCACCAACCCCAACAGCACAGGAAGTGACAACGGGGCTCACTCCTTAACGCACGACTCTGACTCAAAGAGGGAGTGATCAACAGCTGCAGAAGAAGAAGAAGAGTGTGATTCAGGCCTGAGGGAGGGCAAGTGTGGGAGGAGTATTCTTTCAGGAGGCGGAGGTCAGTTTACCTCACTCAGCTTCCACTGGACTGCCTTAAACCAGAGAGAGTCCGAAAAAGACTATTTTTGAAACGCTACACTCCCGAGCAGAGACCCTCCCTCTCTTTTCTCTGAGCCTGTTTATTTTTATAAACTGAAGTCAAAGTCTTATATACTTTCTATATATGTATAAATATACTGAGTCGGCTACTATGCTGGAGGAGTGCTGAGGAGAGGAGAACTGTTTTTGAGAACACTACATCACCTGGAGAGGCCTAATACTGTTCCTGCAGCAAAATCAGCCAAAAAAAAAAGACTCATTACAGACTGCATCTCCCAGAATGCACTAGTAGTAATGGAAGCTCTACAGACATGGTACTGTAGATAGATGCCTGTGTGGTACAATTCTCTTGTATCAATATTATCTATATTTTACTGATATTGCATAACAGTTGTACTAAAGAGGTGTGTGTGTATGTGTGCGTGAGAGAAAGAGAGAGAGAGAGAGACTGATGGTACAGTGAATATTCTGAAGCATTACTGCACATCAATGTTTGTGCTGAAGTCTTGATTTGTTTTATCGCCCTTCAGTGTGTGTGTGTGTGTGTGTGCGCGTGTGTGTGATGGTCTGTTAGAGAACAAACAAGTTTACTGTAAAATGGAACTTGTGGGCCGCAGAATTCTTCTTTCCTCCGTTTACGTGGACGAACCGTGGCCCACACATGTGAAACAAGCCATCAGAGAATCGAGTGAGTGTGATTGGTCGAGGTCAGAAACTCAGTGACACCCGCATCATATCTCTGATGAAGTGCGTTGTTCAGAATCTCCAGTAGTGCCGTATCATCTCAGATCTCAATGTACTGGATGATTATTTTAACCCCAGAACTTTCCTCTTCTTTAAAACAATACACTTGTTTTCTTTCTTGCAGATAAAAAAGATTGATGCCACTATCACTTTAGTCAGGCCTGGTTGCCTGGCAACTGGTGTTACACAGAATTATGTGATTTAATTAACTTAATTAACGCAATATTTTTTCGTGTACTTGGTTTTAAATAGCTGTGACCAACCATGGCATCCTCACTGTATTTATAAAAACAAACAAGAAGTTAATCCACCAATAAATGCTTATTGGTGGATTTTCTTATAACGCTTAAATATCAGTATAATAAATGATTGAAATGTTAAATGTGTTCGCAAACAAAAAGAATAATTATATTCATTAAGTTATGCTGTGGGATACAAATTCAGCCCCATCTTATAGCCTGTATTTGTTAACATTTTTGCTGTTGTTAGTTCCTGTTCATGCTGTGAACAAAACAAATCCATTACTTTGATGTAGAAAACTCAAAAACATGATGAAGCTCTCGACTCTTTGCTGTGTTTTCTAAGAAGGTTAATGGATGTTTACCGACATTGGAGAAAAATAGCATCCTCGGAAAGTCACGTTCTGTATCGTGTCTGCATGTTGAAATTTGACTGAGTTATAACAAACTAATTGTGTTGACAAAAAGGGGCAAACTTTAATAACCAAACAAGGTAGTGGACAAACATGAGTGGCATCAATCGTGAAACTTAAGAAAACGAATAAGTGTATTTCTCATGATGTCTAAACTCTTCCTGTAACTGTGTCTCGTGTGTGTGTGTGTGTGTGTGTGTGTGTGTGTGTGTGTGTGTGTGTGTGTGTGTGTGTGTGTGTGTGTGTGTGTGTGTGTGTGTTTTATCAGAATGAAGCGACGTCACCAGTCATGTGTGTTGATAGAAAAACATTTACTGTACATGAACGTTCACTGGACAACACTGACACTCCTTCACATCAGAACCAGTGTGTGTGTGAGGGGATTCGTCCACGTGTTCTGAACACAAGACACTTATTTATACAGCGAGCTGGCTTAAGGATATTGTCTACTATATCTATTTTTCATACAGAACTGTGTGTGTGGATGCTGGTACTGAATGGACGACACATCCCTGCAGAGGAAGCTTCTTCCCGTCTCACTTCATTAATTGACTGATGAAACTGTTCTGAACTCTCAGCCCAGATTAGCAGTAACATGTTTTTCCTCCTTGGTCTGACTGGATCTGTTTGTTTTAAACATTCCAACTCGCTCAGGTTTCTCAATATGCTGTTAACAATGACGCTACACCATCAGTGAGGGGCGGGTGATGTACTGTGAGACTATCAGAGATTTTCCCTTTAATAGTTCTGGGTTCATTGTAGGTAAATCGAGGTTGTAATTCATTTGCTGGATTCGTTTAAAACAGTTTCTCAACAGATTTCACATAATGTTTATTATGTCAATATCGGACAAATGGCATATGCAGTGATCAAGGATTTATATCTGTTTATCCCTATTCACTCCTGGATCCACCAGCCTCTATCAAATCCTCTCCAACAGGTTAATGGGTTTTTCTTTGGCCCAACTCCCACCAAGTTTCAATAAGATCAGTTCAGTAGTTTTTGCATAATCCTGCAAACAGGTTACATCGGAACAAGATACTGCTTCAGTGTCACCAGCTCGCCATCCTGCTGCGGCCACTTTCACAGCTTCAAGTCGAGAGGTTTTCATCTGAGTAACTTTGAGACCAGTAACATTTATACATAAACCTCCTTTACCAGTCTGTCATTAACAATCTCAGTCTCTCATGTGGCTCCTCAGAAAACTAGTTTCAGGTTTGACGTTGTTGCGGAGGTTCAATTCAGTGACACACTCCCGCTCCTCCTCCTCCTTCTCTTACGCAGCTTCGCAGGTGTCGCTGTGATTTTAGTCTTAATCTTTACTTTGCTTATGTAAAAGGGGCAAGGTTTCTTTTTTATATATATATATATATAAATTTTGTTCATGTTCTGTATAATTTTAAGCTATTTATAGCATACACAACACACCCTGTTGAACAAATCAATAATGCATTATTAAGGTTAATGGTTAATATTGTATAACTGTTTGTTTTTAGTTGTTAAATATTTTGATAATTTATTTTTTAACACTTTGGCGACTGTCAGACGATAGTGAAGACGAGAGGGTACCGTGTGTGTTTTATTTTGACGTTTTACTTCTGATTCCTGTACAAAGTTGATTTGTATTCTTCCGGGGTTTTTCTGACGTCATCTTTTCTTTGTGCGTCTTGTGTGGCGGCAGCACGTGACGCACAGACAAAACGTTTGTTCATTGTTTTCTTTGGGTTGTAATGACTTGTACATTTAAAAGTGTAAATTATGTTTTCATTATTTTATAAAAAATATATTAAAAACAGATCACATTATTTGTTGGTTCATTCTTTGAAATGTGAAAGTATTTTTCCCTCTTAAGTTCAGTAAGTGGTGTAAACTGGCTGCAATTCAGGTTTTTTAATTTTTGTATAAATGCACGTGAGCTCAGTGTAGAAACTTGATTTCTTTGACCAAAGGTTCAAACAACTTCAAATTTTGAACTAGTGTATTACTTGATACATGTCTTGGCTGATTTAAAAAAAAAAAAAATTGTAACGGTCAAGAATGAAGTCAAACTAAAGAATTGATTTAAAATCAAACTAAGCACATGACTAAACACCTCTTATAGAATTGGTGAATTCTTTTCTAGCTAAATGAAACCTAAGATTTGCCACTTGGTCTTGATTACAGCAGTTACTTGAGTGTTGTGAGACTTTTAGTTCATGTGAAAGCACAAACAATTGGTGGGTGAAACTAAGATCAGAGAACTTCCACTTTGAATAAAGTTTAGTTTCCCTGGGGCACACAAACAATGAAACATCTTACATATGAACCTTTACATTTTTTATTACAAAGTTATTTGATTTCCAACATAAAATAAAGTTTGTGTCAAGTACTTGTAGTTTTCCATTGATATCTGTGTAAACAACACGTCATTAAAGTCATTCTATACATTTAAACAATCTCCCACAGTGAACCAGAAGGATTCATTAAAAAAAATGCTTTGTTTATTTGTGAATCTTTGAGTGAAGAACCAAACAAACAAACAAACATCCTGTTCATCACCCAAAAGATTCAGCATCGAGTCAGAGCAGGCGAACACAGGGAGTTTTAGCAGATACAGAGCGAAACGAGTGGAGAGAGGAAACGTTTAGGATCCACACATGAGGCAATCGTCTTTGTTCTCCAGAGAACAAACCATGGCTGCCGTGTTTCGCTCTTTGAGCTCCTGCTCCGAGACTTTGGCCGGCTGAGCCTCGTTCAGCTTCTCCTTGTTCAGGGTGAACTGGATGGGGTTGGCGGCGGGCTTCGTCCTCAGGTAGTACATCCCTGTCTTCAGACCCTGTGGAGAGAGGGAGGACACAGGTTAACGTGCTGCACAAGTTCTTATATTTCCACGACAAACTAAAACTAAAGTCTGAAGGGTTGTTGTTGTTCTTTTGTCCCTCTTTTCTGATTTGTCCTCCAGATGTCACTCACTTGTTTCCAGCCGAAGAAGTGCATGCTGGTCAGTTTGCCGTAGTTTGGCTCAGCGATGTGGATGTTCATGGACTGGCTCTGGTCGATGTAGGCGCCGCGGTCGGCAGCCATCTTAAGTACCGTCTTCTGGGAGATTTCCCACACTGTTTTATAAAGCTGCTTCAGATCATCTGGAATCTCATTAATGTCCTGTTGACAAAGTAAAATTGGTCAGTAAAAAAAAAAAAAAAATGTAATCATGAATGCTTCTTAATAGATTAATGTTTACTTTAGTATGAATCTGACAAATGTAGCCATAACAAAATGATTAACTCAGCATCTTGAAGAGGCTGACATTGATTCATTACCTGAATGGATCCGTTGTGACCGATCAGCTGGTTTTTCATCTCCTCGCTCCACAGCCCTCTCTCCGTCAGGTCTTTGAGCAGATGAGGGTTGACGATCTGAAACTCTCCGGACAGGACCCTGCGGGTGTAGATGTTGCTGGTGTAGGCCTCGATGGACTCGTTGTTGCCCAGGATCTGGGCGGTGGAGGCCGTGGGCATCGGGGCCAGCAGCAGGCTGTTCCTCACGCCGTGCTTGGCGATCTTCTCCTTCAGCAGCTTCCAGTCCCACAGGTCGGTGGGCGTCTTCTCCCACATGTCGTACTGGAGGATGCCCTTGCTGACAGGGGAGCCTTCGTACGTATCGTAGGGGCCCAACTCGGCGGCCAGCTCGCAGCTCGCCTCCAGGGCGGCGTAGTAGATGGTCTCAAAGATCTGGATGTTCAGCAGCTGAGCCTCTGGGCTTTCAAAGGGGTAACGCATCAGGATGAAGGCATCGGCCAAGCCCTGGACGCCGATTCCGATCGGCCTGTGGCGCTTGTTGGACTGATCAGCCTCAGGCACTGGGTAGAAGTTAATCTCTATGATCTTGTTCAGGTTCTTCACGATAACTTTGGTCACAGACTCCAGTTTCTTGAAGTCAAAAGTCCGCTCGGGGGTGACGTACATGTTGAGAGCGATGGAGGCCAGATTACAGACAGCGACCTCATCGCCACTGGAGTATTCGATGATTTCGGTGCAGAGGTTGCTGCATTTGATGGTGCCCAGATTCTGCTGGTTGCTCTTCTTGTTGCAGGCGTCTTTGTACAGCATGTACGGCGTACCCGACTCCGTCTGGGACTCGATGATGGCGTGCCACACCTGCTGAGCCTTCACAACACGCTTGACCCGACCCTCCTTCTCATATTGGGTGTAGAGCTTCTCAAACTCCTCCCCCCAGCACTCATCCAGCCCGGGGCACTCGCTGGGACACATCAGAGACCAGTCCTGGTTGCTCTCCACTCTCTTCATGAACAAGTCGGGGATCCACAAGCCGTAGAAAAGATCTCTGGCTCTTTGCTCCTCCTTCCCTGTGTTCTTCTTCAGCTCTAGGAAGTCAAACACGTCAAAGTGCCAAGGCTCCAGGTACATGGCGAAGGCGCCGGGTCGCTTGTTGCCACCCTGGTCGACATAACGTGCTGTGTTGTTGTAGACTCTCAGCATGGGGACCAGCCCGTTTGAGTTGCCGTTGGTGCCAGCGATGTAGCTCCCTGTTGATCTGATGCAGCTGACTGCCACGCCGATTCCTCCCGCTGACTTGGAGATGAGGGCACACTGCTTCAGTGTGTCATAGATGCCCTCGATGCTGTCGTCCTTCATGGTGAGCAGGAAGCAGCTGGACAGCTGAGGCCTGTTGGTTCCTGCGTTGAACAGCGTAGGAGACGCGTGGGTGAACCACTTCTCTGAGAGCAGGTTGTAGGTCTCGATGGCGGCGTCGATATCTGTTTTGTGGATGCCCAACAGCCACTCTCATGAGCATGTGCTGCGGCCGCTCGGCCACTTTGCCGTTGATCTTCAGCAGGTAGGAGCGCTCCAGAGTCTTGAAGCCAAAGAAGTTGTAGGAGAAATCTCTGTCGAAAATGATGGCCGAGTTGAGGCGGTCTTTGTTGTCGAGAACGATGTCGAGGGTCTCCTTGGAGATCATAGGGGAGTGGCGTCTATTCAGAGGGTTGACGTAGCTGTACAGGTCCTCCATCACCTCGCTGAACACTTTCTTCGTCTCCTTGTGCAGGTTGGAGACGGCGATCCGTGCGGCGAGGATGGCATAGTCTGGGTGTTTGGTTGTGAGGGTGGCGGCGATCTCCGCAGCCAGAGTGTCGAGCTCCACTGTGGTGACGCCACTGTACAGACCCTGGATCACCTTCATCGTGATCTGAGTCGGGTCCACGAACTCAGAGTTCAGTCCGTAGCAAAGCTTCTGGATACGAGAGGTGATTTTATCGAACATGATGCGCTCTTGGCGTCCATCTGAAAAACAAACCAAAACAACCATAAAAAAAAAAAAAAAAAATCACAACTGATGTTTTTGTTCAATATGAGGAAATCGATGAGTAGACAAATCTATGTACTGATCAGATACCATTTAGTATTCACCCAGACAAAACAAGAAGAAAAAAAAAATTATCTTGGCAGCTCCAAAACTTGCAAGTAGTTTGTAGAGCAGTGAAAAAAATATTTCCGGTTGTGTAGCATTAGCCAGAACTAAAATGTCAGCAATTTAGCCAAGCAGGGCTGTTAATACACTTTATCAAATTGTTTTCCTTGTTTATTAAATGCACTGGTATCAGACATGCAAAATACAGGTTGAAGAATAGTACCAGAAGAGGAGGCACAAGTATTGGATCATCTCCAGTAACAATAAAACTGTCTGACAAACTTCTATGACTCATGATCAAATCCACGGATCAATTCCGTCCAACAGGATGGACCACATCTATCACGTGATAGCAAATGTGAATTTAATGGTGCATTTGGTACAAATGCCTCACAATAAAAGCCCGTTTATGACATGAACGATTTACAACTATTTGAACACTTGACGGTTTAAGATATGAAACTGTCACAGGGCGAGTTGAATTTGCATTAACACCGTGATGCAGTGACTTCAACGGGACAATCAGGAGAGGATCCACCTGAGGCATAATACATAAAATACGATCGATTACACTGATTAACTAAATGAGGGAATCAGTAATAAAGAGCCACCTCACATAGAAGCCTGCCTCTATAAACGTGATGTTATTTGACACTCAGGAGGTAAATACCGCGTCTGATCGTTAGAGGAACTAATGTTATTCAGCCATCACCTCACTGAGATCCGCAGAGACACTGAAGCTTGTAACGTTTTTGGCGCCAACCGTGACAAAGGCTAAACATGGCTGAGTCCATAAACAATCATTTAAATAAACTTTTGCAGGTGGACTGGGAGATCACATCTTACTGTGTTCATGTCAACGCGTACGCGGATCAGCTGACTCGAGCACAGACTGTCAGTTTGTGCAGTTTGATGTAAAAACCTGATCTGATCTCTGTACATCACATTGAACACAGTTAGCAGAGAAGCTAACAGAGGCCTGTTTCCCTCCGGCTCCATGACATCCACCCTCAGAGACTCACCTCGCTTAATGACGTGCATGTTGATACGGCGTGGTTTCTACTCGTCTCCCCTGGGAAAACTGCAGCTTCTCCGGCAGTGCGTTCAGCCTGTGGTCGGTGTCACGGTGCTCGGCTGGAGATGACGTCCTCTCCGACTCTGTGTGGAACCAGCTAACTGCGCCTGAAACTCCCGCTAACGTCGCTTTTGTACGGACAATGACAGCGGTGATGGCGGAGGTGCACACGCTGCTTGGCCAATCAGCAGCGAGAAACCGCCGGCTTTTCCTGTGTGAGGACCAATCAGCCTAGTTTAAGATGTCAGCTTCCGTTTCCTGTCTTTGAATCTGGCGGGACAGAAAAGTAGGTCAGTTTCTTCTTTTGTTATTAATGCCAAACGATTTAGAAATTACTGCGTACTTATATGTCTGTGTGTAGTTTCATGTAGTTATATAGTGTTGTTTAAGATATATTGTTTATAACTAAATTGTATTTCAATAGTACAAAATAATCTACTTTATGTTGGCTCATTCAAAATAAACTATACATGAGAGAAAACAGAATGTGAAGTGCCGAGTGTCTTTTTTTTATAAATAAACTGACTGTATTATGTCAGCACTTTATTCACAGATGTACATATTTACATATCAACTAAAGATATTTGCTGAATTTCCTCAATGTACTTCTTTCGTTACTGGTCTTGTTTATGCTCATTGTGTTTCAATACTGTATCAACACTGATGTCAACTTTAATACGTCATATTTGGCTCAAAGGTTTTTTTTTGTAACAAGTATTTTCAATTAAAAAAAACAACAATTACAAAAGACCAACTTCCGTTAGGATCGTGTTATTTCCTGTCAAGCGTGGACATGTCTTTTGCGCGAGCTCAGTGATATCTACTGCGCATGTGTTGGTGGAGGACGGAGGTCCGCCATCTTGTCTGCAGGTTGGATTGGCAGACATCGGGACTGAGGAAGAAAGGCGGAAAAACACAAGAGAACACAAGCGGTGAGATACAGAGTCTGGAGAATATTTAATAAAGTCTTAGTAACTTTGTTTGGATTTGATTAGATGTTATATATCTAACTTACGGTGCGTTATGGACACAGTCAAAATTCCCAGTGAGTCCAACCAGTCCGCTGATGTTACCATGTCAGTGTCATAGTTACAGGCATGTATCTGTAATCACTTCTTAAAAATATGTAGTTAAACCAGTTTAATGTTGGGAACACAATTATTGAATTCCGCTACATGAGCTCGCTGTGGCAGCAGAGGATGACAACATGGCCTTCACCCAGCAGCCCCCTGTTGTTTATCCTGATCTCCACCACCACTAACCATTGTAGGACCTGACTCGGTTCCTGTCAGGAGAACCAGCTCATAATGTACAACGTGTGTGTTACTGTTTAAATTCAGTGTAAAATAATCTACAATGACTTGAACTGTTTTCCAGATGCACCTGTCCATAATCAAGGGGGGAGGACAGTTGCAGAGCACCTCCCTCCACAACTGGGCGCAGTTTGGTTGTCCTCTGTGCCCCAAATTCAGCACCACACAGGGAGAGACATTACGGAGACACCTGGGGGCCCACGTACAGAATGCAGTGCATCTCCAAGGTGGGTTGATGAGAAGCGTCTGCTGTAAAATGACACTTGCACATGTGATATGTTGAGTAGCACTACTCTGTCCGTTTGCATTTACCCTCGATTTTAGGGCAACCATCTGAGATATGGGGTCAGTAGATCACCTTTTGCAAGTCATTTTTACTGTACTGTGTATGTTCGCTCTAAAAAGTGTGTTTTTGAGGTGTAAAGTCACACATTTATGTTTGATTACTCTTTCTATGCAGACACTATCATTTGCAGATGCAACTTGTCGTGCAGAGACACGGGTCATTACCACTGTCCAAACTGCGCAAAAACAATCGTGCGCAAAAGAGATATCACGTCCCACGTGACTGGATGTCAGAGACCATGTGATAAAGTGCCACCGCCATGTGAAACAATCTCCTCTCAGTCAGCTGACGTCAGCCAATCTGCACCTTCATCGTCATTGGTCTTCACTCCCTGTGCTTCCCAAGAGAAGTCTGCACACGCTCCAGGATGCACATCTTCAAAACCTGACTCGGAGCCTCACTCTTCCCTATCTGCTCCAGAGGATTCAATCACATATGAAGACCACTGTTACACACAACCACCCTCAGCCTCACCCCTAAAGGCCTCTGAGTTGGATGTATCACCCAGGGAAGAAGTCAGTGCTGCTGCTACTGCTGCACTCTCTGAAACAACAGAGCTGACATGTTTTCGTGTGGCCAATTTGAAATCAGTGAAGTGTCCTCACTGCTCCATTGTTCTTTATAAAAAAAATCTGTCAGTACACATACAAAGGAGGCATGCAATGCTAAAGGAAATCACAGGTTCATCTCACCTGGAATATGTTGATAGAAATTGTAGCACAAGGACACAGCCGCTACCAAGCAGAGGTCACCTGAGCCGGGGGGAGTCGGTTGTTATCATCTTATTAAAGAAAATAAACAAATGACTGAATAAATAACACTGAGTTCTCGTGATGTATGTTCATGACGGCAGGCGGGTGAGGGGCCAGTGTAATGCTGATCAGAAGCTTTGTTGTGCTGGAGGGTTTGAGTCTTTACAGAATGAATGAGGGGAGTGGTGGAAAACGGGAGGAAGAGAAAATGTACTAGGGGGAGTTTTATTGGATTATCATTGAAACACTGAACATATATAGAACATTCCTATATATATATATATATATATATATATATATATATATATATATATATATATATATATATATATATATATATATATATATAAATGGAATGGTACAATGTGGGTAAGCCAAACAAGACACTTCTTTATGGTCTAAAATCAGAAGATACGCTAGGGGGCGGTGTGAGCGTGTTTTCCTCCGGTAATGAAGACGAAGAAGTGGGACTAATATGGACAGAACCAGGAGGTAGAATCTGCTCAGACACAAAGAGACTAAACACCGGTGCTGTTCCCTGAGTAACTGCGGTGGTTTGATGAGCAGAAGTAGGTGAATATTACAAAGGTTAATCACTGATCGATCAGTTTACAGGAGACGTTTTGTTTGTTGTTAGCAACAGAGCTGTTAGCTGAGCTGTCAGAGTTAGCTTGAGTTTGTATGGAGGGATTTTAACAGCTGCTGCCACTTCCTGCTTCTTGCAAAGTTATTCCCTCACTTGGAAGGACCAGTACGGACATGTCAGTGGAGTGCTCCCTGTCACTTCCTCCTCCTCCTCCTCCACCTGCTCCTCCTGCTCCTCCCCCTCCAGCCCCAGCAGATAGGAAGAAGAAGCTGTATCAGACCATAGCCAGCAGCAGGAGTCCAGTGGAGGGGGACCATACTGAGGCCCGCTCACTGCTCAGCCAGAGGAACAGCAGGTGAGAGTCACTGTAAATATCACATTTAACCTGAACATCTGATAACTCTGGTCTTATTGTCTGGAATCTGGTTAAACATCACATAAAGTTTATTTAAGAGTCCATTAACTGACCCTGGACTTAATTCACCCTTCCAGCATTTTACTCCTTAATTTATAATAAGTTGTCTTCTTTTCTATAAACTCTGTTATTGTATATGCTGTATTATTGCATGTGCTGTATTTGTACATATTTTCTTATTCTGCACCAAATGTGCAGATCCCACTAAAACACTGGATCTGATGTTTGAAAGATCCATGAATAAATTCTGTGAGAAATAAGTGTCGAAAAATGCCCTCCCTCGCAATGTTAAGGAGAAAATTCCTGGATCCATCTCATTGACTCATATCACATCCTTCCACCAAGTTTCATGGTGATTAGTTTTTGCGTTAGCCTGCCAAATAACAGACAGACGCTGGTGAAAACAAATTGTGAAAAAGTGTTTCCTAATATTTTGTCCATCCCGCTTTCTTACATAAGACTCGTAGATGTGTTGAAACACGCAGCCACCATAAAGTAAACATGAACTACACAAAAATATTTATATTTGGGATGTTGAACTAGACTTTTACAGATTGGACATTTGTTCTAAATAAGCTGTTTGACTTTGGAAAGTATGACGACACAGTCGTTCTAATGGAAACGTGTTTGTTTATGTTACATGATGATCTTGGCTTCAGTTTTAGGAAGGACCTGCAGTGGATCCTGGTGAACACATACGTGCCTTCTCTCATCCAGGATGGTCCTCAGTGAGTCTGAGTACAATCAGACCATTATGTTATTAGTCTGACCTGAATGCTTTGGTGTTTATATATTATAGTGGCATATTAACCCAGGTGTGACTTCAACCATTTACCTTTCAGGTGTGGTCTGGTGGCTTTGTGGATGGCTGCTCACCTCCGGCAGCCGCGGCTGAGTGTCGACATGGAGGCCGTGGTTCAGACGGCACTGAGCAGAGGATACACAGCGCAGGGTGAAATGTTTTCAGGTAACAAGAAAATGTGTAAAGTTTGTTTTTTTTTGTCCAGTTTGTTTAAACAAAATGAGAGTGTGAAACAAGAGCAAAGAGGGGTGTGTTCCTGTCATCATGGATCGCTTGACAAAGCCCTGAATCCTCTCAAAGGCTAAATAAATATCAAGGCATCACTAGGTGTCACTAGAAGAGCAAATATGACATTTAGCTGAAAGGGCAAGATGCAGGATGTTATTTAGAATGTGAAGGGTTAGGGTGGTTTTCTTGGTGTTTCGCTTATTCACATATTTAACTCTCACTCTGTGTTGAGTTTTCAGCTGTTTGGTTGTTTTAATGTTCTCATTAAGGTTTTTGTTTTGCCAGCCAACAACATGGCCCTCCTGGCAGAAGAGGTTTGCGGCTGTAAGGCCGAGCTGCTGTCTGGGGGTTTGAGTGGTGACAATGCTGCAGCTGTCGTCACACATCTGTGGGGGAGACAGCCCGTTCTCCTCCCGTATCCTGAACCAAGAGAGAAACCAAGTCTTTTTACTGCTGATGCACAAGCAACTGACTCAAATTGGCTGCTAAGTGTCGGCCTCAGTGTTTTTCTACAAGGTTATGGATTAGCAAGACAGTGGGAAGAAGTAGGCAGCCAGTGGGATCCCCTAATATCTCCCTCCCTCGTGATTATTCTCTCACGTGCAGAGCAAGAAGTCTCTTGTGCTCATCCATTTTGCCGACAGCCAGCGTTTGTAGAAAACACTGCAGCCTGTGTGGATTTGTGTGTATGTCAGCTGATCATGAACAACAAAGTGTTTTCACGTTTGAGAAGAGAGAAAAAAAAGCCAGTAGAGAGAAATTTACTATTTTCAATCCCGTTTAGCATCGTTCTCAGTCACACGTCTTCACATAATGATTCACAAAAAGGTTGTTTTCTTTATGTTAAGAATTACAATCAGCTGATGTATCCATATACGATTTTTTTTCCAACTTCCAAATACTGATGTGTATCGGCTTCAAAAAGCTACTATCAACCAGGCTGTGCTGTCTGTTGTATGAGAACCGATTACACTGTAAAAGTCTTTGACAGTAAGTGCAGATACGATGAGGACTACAACCACGAGCCGTGCCAGCGCAGTGGCCACAGGGCGCACTGGGCCGTCGCCTCAGGTAAGACTGGATATCGCTCATTCACCAGAGGGTTGCTTTGTAAAGGTGGTTCAGGAAAACCAGGCTTACTCTTGTATGATGAAGCTGGTTTGGAGCTAATCCAAGTTCCTGCACTCTACTTGTAATTTATGACATTGTAGGTTCAGATTCCACTTTGAGTGATTTGAAGTTTATTTGTGTTATTATTGCTGCTGAAAATTAACTCATAGGTGACAATGTATAAGATGCAACATACATTTGAACAACTCAGATGTGTTAAATTGGATCC
Organism: Verasper variegatus; assembly: GCA_026259375.1. NCBI lineage: Eukaryota > Metazoa > Chordata > Actinopteri > Pleuronectiformes > Pleuronectidae > Verasper > Verasper variegatus. The sequence continues at coordinate 16,315,251 of CM048047.1, forward strand.
AAGTAATTTGTTTCAGAGGAAGACAAGATAATTGGTATATTTTGTAAAGGTATTTGGTGACAAAGAGGAATTGTAATTTATTTATATTTAAAAGAACATACACTGACTGAAATACTGTGAAGATCCTTTAATGGAAAAAGATGTGACCTTGGATTTTTAACCAATTTAATTAGATTCATCATATGTCATTATGTGAAATTAATTTTACTGCACATCTACTGGAAACTGTCGGGCGGATTGATTGTGACCGCCTCTGGAGGGATACGTTTCCATGGTGACCTAGGTCAGATTTATTTTAAAAACATTAATGTCCTGAGAATGAGTCAGATTTACAGTGTAAACCTGGTTTAACTGTTAATCTTCACCTCAAGGCTCTATGTCGCAGACAGTTACTGAATCTTTTCTTTCCAGGAGTTCTCCTCGGGTTGGATCAGGGGAGTGTGAGCAGTAGTGGCGCCCAGCCTGATCCCAGTCTTCCCTGGCTTCACCTGCCCAGCGACACCAGTTCCCCTTGTCCCGTCCGCAGCACTGGGCTCAGAGAGGTTTACATCCTGGCTAAGCAGGGTAAAAGCCTGCGCTACCAGCTGTGGAGCCTGGACAGCGTAGCTCAGAGCAACGAGCAGCTGAGGACGATGGACCCTCAGAGAGCCAATGACGGGAGCCGGTATGTGGTTCCTAAGGGAGACGTGGAGGCTGGGCTGGCTGGACAGGCGGTGCTGCTGCACACGAGGACACAGGAGCACTTATAAGTGTTTGCTGCAATTGAGAACATGCAGGGAACAATTCAAAGTAATAATGAGAAGCTGAGGGGCATCACAGTGGATTCTTATGATGCAATATGACTGAACCTACAGTAAATTTACAGGTCTGTGAAAAATGCTTTAAAGCTGAGTTTCACACTGTAAATATACTACATTTGGCACAATACTGATGCAGCATGGTTGTTGAGTCTACTAGAGATGGGTGCTATGAGAACATTTAGAGTAAAATGATATTTAAAAAAACCTCAGGGAGATTTCTCTTCGTTTAAGGCCTCTGTGGAAAATGTGGGTAAATTATAAGTAATATAAAGATGAATGAGGGGCTCTTGAAATGCTGTTTGTCCTGAAGAACACATTAACTCCGTGTTACCTCATTAATGTTCAGCAAACAATCTGATCATGATATCCGTATGAAGTGCCTGTGGTGTCTGTACATGACATTATATATTAATTACACAATGCAAAGCTCACAGTGGTGCAGGCTCTGCTTTGATCCTATGCAGAAGTCGAGATGAGACAAATAAGGTGTATTTTGAACATGACAGCATGTAAAGCTGTTCAAGTAGACCTCCCAAATTAATATGTGAAATTATGACAATGCAAATGGACAAAAATTAGTATTTTAATCACAATTATAAATTACATATAATGTGAAAAGACTTGTTACACACCCATAGACCAGAACAACTGAATTTTATCTAAGAAACTGCTGCTGTTTTTATGGAGAAATACATTTTTGTGTTGCAGGTTTAAATCATCAGAGTGAATGTGATGGGGCCAGACCATAGACTGTATATCAGGGCATGACCCAGGGAAGAACCCATAACATTTGTTTCTCAATATTTTCCTTGATTTGTCAGTTTAGGAGAGAAATTTGGTTCAGATCCAAATAAAAATGTGGATCTAGTCAATTTAAACTTGGTTTCATGAGGAATCAGTGGGGCCGTGGCAGAGGTTAACAGAGCTCTACTCAGTGACATTTAGCTTTTTATATCTTTTCATCTCAATTCACCACTTACCTGTACATGTTTTGGAACTTTTTGAAAATTATATTTATACACTGAAATCCATGTAGGATTGATATTTAAAGAACCATGTGAGTTGTGTTGTGTGTGTGTGCGACAGTGAAAACAAAAACAAACGTTCAAAAGTAATTTCCAGTTTATTGCAATCCACAACCTTCTGGACAAAGCAGGGACGGACAACTTTTAAAACGCGCCGTCTTCAAAAGATACAAAATGTGGCTATGAATCCAGTTTTCTTTCCGATAAAGCAGCACCCAGTTTGAAAAGCTGACAGTTTGCCATTTTTACAAATATAGAGGATTTGTGGGTAAAGAAATATAAACACTTTGTAAACATTATTCCTCCTCTCTCCCTGTACGTTTGTTTAACAGAGATGGAAAAACTCAATTTAAATTCCAATTTCATGAAGTCAAAACATTTGCAGCACTCATAGACAATTTGTGTGCCAAGTCAACTGCCTACGTGGAGGAACACACGCACTCGCTTACACACACACACACACACACACACACACGCACTCGCTTACACACACACACACACACACGCACTCGCTTACACACACACACACACACACACACACACACACACACACGCAGTGCAGAGTGACTGGATCTGTCTGGAAGACTGAAGACAGCTATGTTCACCAACCTGCTGCATTCCAGTCAAGGAATCATATGATCATAAGCACTGCCTTAATATCCAACCATAACAACTGTCGTAAACTCTTGATCTTGCATACACAAATCCAAACCCACAAACCTCCTGTTGAGTTTAGCAAAATGAGGTTTACAACATCCTTGTGTTTTAAACTGATACTCAATCATACATTGTCCTTTGTATCATAAGACACTTTCAAATTTCCCAGTTTCATGATCGCGTGGGAAGTCGCCGCATAAGTGAAATCTCATGAAAAGTCTGATCAGTTTAATCAGGTAATTCCAGTATCATTTCACCCTCACTTGACTTTTCAGTAAAAAAAAAAAAAAATCAACAGCGACACTGATCAGAGAGAATCAAGGGGTGAAAGATTAAATCCACATTATACTGCTGTAAACCCAGTACTTGACTGCTGCTTTCCGCTTTAAGACACACAGAGGCACTGCTCGATTTGTTCGATGGCTTTGTGAGGATCCATAGTGCAACAGACTCCCAACAAACGTGGCTGCCAAGCTGATTATTGTACAAAAAAACCCACATCTTTCACTGCATAATCACACAAAAATCCAAATAAGAAAATATCAGTTTCTACTAGAAGATAAACGTTGGGATTAGATGCAAATCAGTTTATACTTGGGGTGAACTCTTTGGAAGAGAAACAGCAGGAGTCCACTGCACTGGAATGATCAAACAGCTCGTACTTCACAAAATGCCAGGCACAGAAATCATACAAGAGGTTATACCAAGGCCAAAAAAAAGGTTTAAATAAAGTCGTATTTACACACCGAGTTAGTTAACACGTGGTCTGACCAGTGTTTTAGTGTTTACACATCAAAAGTGGTCCATGACAATAATAAAGCTCCCCGTTACCAAACTCCTCCAAAGCTGCGTTTTTTTAAAAAAAGGATCAAACTGAGCACTCTGTGCAACTCCAACCAGCTGGGGGAGGTGGTTGGTGAGGAGGGAGATGAGTAATGTTGAGTGTGTCTTTGCAGGAAGTGTCAATCCCCCCCCCCCCCCCCCCACAGATGGAGCTTGTTGCATGACATTGGCTTTTAGCATGTTCCACTCTGCAATAGAAGTCCTGTTCTTGTTAGCCCTCCTCTTCTTTAACAGGTCCATGTGGATAGAGACACTTGGATCAAATAGGGGGTCTTGAAATACTCTTCTACTCTTTCCTCTGTCAGTTTTCAGATTTCCCTGATCGTTCATAATCTTCCACCTTTTGGATTCAGATCAATCTTTCATCCCAGTCTCCTGCTTCTCCCTCTCAAGGCGTCTGAGGGAGCATGCTGCTGAAAATGTCTATGAGGTTGTCCAGTCCCCACAGGTAGCCGTCCTCCCTGTTGCCTTCCAACCAGGGGGTCCTGTGGTCCAGGGTCTGAGGGTCCGGCAGGGGGACCGTCTTCCCAAAGTCGATCATCCACACCCGGGCCTTCCCAGAGGCATCGTGCACAAACAACAGGGAGCTGCCCACGACCTGCGACGGAGAGAAACCGGTGAGACTGGTGACGCTTGAGGCGTCTGAGCAATTACACACAGGAGCTAATGACAGCAGGATATCACAGATCTTAAAAGTCGGCCAACAGGTTTGTTCAGGAACCATGGAAACCGAGTTGTGTGTCAGTTTGTCTCACCTCGTGAGTCCTGAAAAAGAGCGACTTCTCGAGGATTGAGCGGAGGTCCTCCAGCCGCTGCAGGTAGAGCTTCTAAGAAAAAGATGAATAAAGAGATGTAGGGTATGAGACAGTGAGAACAGAAAGATTTCTTTTGAGTTTCCTTTTTTCCTTAGTGTACGAATCTTCTCCTTTCCCTTATTTATTTATTTATGCATTTGTTTGTTTATACCGGAAGCAGGTAGTAGTGGTAGGGGTGTCATGAAATCCCAAGAAGGGAAGAGGCCAATGCATCAGGATTTTGAAATCAGCTCAAATAAACACATCAAAACTGTACAATTATTCCCATTTTTGATTATATGAACTTTAGAATATTCAGTGGAACCAGGGATACTCTTTAACATTATTAAAATATTTGTACACTACAAATAAAAAAAAAGGGACCAAAATCACACAGCAGACAATATCTGATTTCATCGTGATTTGTTTTTAAATCTATATTCTAAAGAAAATGTCTACATATTTTGCATTTACAAAAACTGCTAGTGAACTTGTGACTCACCAGAATCTGAGTGTTGCCGTCGACAAAGTCTCTCAGCGCCTGCATCACCTGCTCTCTGTGCTTTGTCTTCTTAAAGTTGGTGTTACATGTTCCATCAGCTCTCTGTAGAAAAAGACAAAACATATCAGACTGTTATTCTCATTCCTCTCTGCCTTTATTGTTTTTATTTATGACCTGCAACATCTTCCTCAAACACATGCATGTTCTGGAGGTTTTGAAAAAAAATGTTTTAGTAACAGCAGATCTACAGTTGTTTGCATTTTCACTGTGTGTGTGTGTGTGTGTGTGTGTGTGTGTGTGTGTGTGTGTGTGTGTGTGTGTGTGTGCGTGTGTGTGTGTGCGTGTGCGTGTGTGTGGTCTATCCAGCGAACAAACTGATAAATATTTACTCCCATTGATTGGTTTACTTCTGGTGGAAACTATTTGTTCTCTTTGGTAACACTGACTTGCATGTTCACAGGGCCGTGTGTTCCGGTGTGACCTCTGACCTTAATGCCTTCGATGCGGAATCCCATAGTGGCCGTTGAGCTGAGCGTCTCCCTCCACTGCATGTATCTGGGCTTGATGACGCCCTGCTGGGCCCTCTCCTGCTCTGTGGGGGCCCCGGGGTCCACCGCGACCATCTTCTCGTACATGTCCTTCCGCAGTCGTGGGCGCTCTCTGGCTTTTAGCAGCTCCTCCTCCAAGTACGTCCTAAAAAGTAAAGGGTTGATATTTAATTTCTCAATTGAATGTATTTTACATTTTATTTCATCTAATTTACTTTTTTCTGCATGATTTTATATCCTTAAAGTTTTATTCCTGTAAACTACTTTGCTGATGACGAATACAGCTACTTTTATTGCAAGGTACGATGGCGAGGCAGAAAACTGGTGGGAGTAACCCGTGTTAAGGCCCTTATGTGTGTAAAGGTTAATTTTTAAGGATAATTTTACCTCCAAAAACATAAGATAAGCTCTGATAAACTCTCTTTCTTATAGCACAACATGTTCTTACCTGCTGCCCATCTTACAGTCCATGATAGAGGGCGAGTCAAAGTCAGCCAGCAGGTCATCCATCAGGTTATAGTCCTGCTCATCTCGCTGCACGACGCCGTAGTAACCGGGCACATATGGCCGCAGAGTGTCCTTCATCAGCTGCTGTAGACACTGCTGCTCACACTCACAGTATCGCTTCAACAAGCGTCCGTACTCCCCCGCCTGGAAGTTACCTTGAGAAGAGACGGAATGAGCGTTAAAACAAAGTCGGTTGACATTCTGGGAAATACACTCGTTGGAATTAGATGAGGAGATTGATACTTTTCTCATGTTTATGTTATGTCTCCGTTTTTTTTTTTTTGTTAGTTAGCGGGATCATGCGAAAACTGCTCCACTGATTTCCATGAACTTGTGGAGGGTTAGGGCATGACCCAAACAAAAAGCAATTACATTTTGGTTCAGCTCCAGATCTCAGAAACCACAACTTGTCATATACATTACACAGATTAAACAAACAAGGTATAATGTGATAATTACTGAGCTTCATATGTGCTGATAGTGTTGACAGGGTTCGTTAACTTTGCATCTGTTTCCCCGTTTCCATTCTTTATGCTATGCTAAGTTAATTGGCTGTTAGATTTAACCTTCTATTTAACAAAAACATGTGAGTTGCATTGATCTTCTCATTTTTCCACAAAAAACATTTCTTTCAATAATGAGGCTGAAGAATAAACATGTATACGTATTATTCAGAGATATATACACTCTGTATTTATTTCTACCTGCATGGCCGGCGAGCTGCACCCATGGGTAACGCTTCTTGAAAGACACGACGAAGGGGGACCAGTGAACCATCGTCTTCAGCTTCTGCCAGGACCTGTTCTGGATAACACAAAAACCACAAAGAACGTCATCCTCTTGTTGAAAAGTTGCAGGTGGTCACATAAACAAAGAATCAGAAGCACTGACTGACCGACGTGGGGGTTTATGTTCCTGTGAAAGAGAGCACAGAGCTACATACAGGCCAATAGTGATTATTCATTAAAGGGAACCACACCCTGTAGTATACACATACACCTCCCACCCGAAACTCACACACATCAGTAGACATTGGACAGATCCTCCCCTGCACCCAAGGTTATGCACCCAGGTTCACAAAGCCCATTCATAAAACATTTACCAAAGACATTTCTGTGGTGTCATAAAAACAGACCAGTACTGTCTGAAACTATCTGTGTGTGTGTGTGTGTGTGTGTGTGTGTGTGTGTGTGTGTGTGTGTGTGTGTGTGTGTGTGTGTGTGTGTGTGTGTGTGTGTGTGTGTGTGTGTGTGTGTGTGTGTGTGTGTGTGTGTGTGTGTGAGTAGCCTATCTCTGCCATGTTTACATATCGGTCTATCTCTGCTCTCCTCACTCGCATTCTTTCCACAGCTGCTCCGTTCAAACTCTGTCACAATAAAACAGTCTCACTGCAGGAATTATACACATACAACAAAAACTGTGAGTGTGTGTTTACCACAGAGGAAGAAGAGAGGTTTTGAAACCCTAAGATTTCAAAAGGTCCTGAAAGCTCCTTTTTCAATAATCTTCTTATCTAAGTTTTGAACTGTTTCCAGATATAAACATAGAAAAATGTCCAGAAAACGTGGAAACGTGTGGAACATTAAGGTGTGGGGGGGCTTCTGGGTAAAACATGGTCAGTGTCAGGCGACAAGAGTCAGAGTGTAATGCAAGTCACTTCTCGAAAGTTTTAAACCATTCAAATGACCCCAACACCACCTCAGGTCAAAGAACGCTGATGAAACCTATGTACAGCGACTGCATTTCTCCAAAGGGAAGCGCACAATTTGCAACATGACGAAAATTCCTCTCGCTCATTTCGACATGTTTGACTTATCGGAGCAGATTCACATTTTGACCCACGTACCAGCAGCACAAACGTGTCCACGCGTTGTGAGCAACAGTTACTTTGGTAAACATAACACTGGAAATCCTACTGGAAATTCTGTAGTTCATTTCATTTTCCGCAAATCTTTTTTCTGCTTCAGTGACCCGCGTTGGTCGGCTCAGGGTGAAAACCATGATGTGCTGCTTCTGTTTTCTGCTATTTATTTACCTCTTAATGGTCCAATTACTTCAACCAAAGGAGGTTAAGGGGGTTCGGTAGGGAGGTGAGGGAGGGAGGGAGGGAGGGAGGGAGGGAGGGAGGCAGGTAGGTTGGGTAGTAAAGTGGTTGGTTAAACTCTTGGGATTCTGAAATATTCTGTAAGCCGAAGCAAAAATCCTGTTGCTCCACTTATCCTCTTTAACAAACCTCCCCTCCAATCTTAACCTCTGTAAAACACAACAAGCTGTATACGCTCCACCCGGTCAGTACAGTAAAACTGTCGCCAGCCTCCAAAGTGCTGCGGTCAGGGATATTTATGAACCTGTTATGTAAGGATCACAACACAGGAGTGTTTAAGAGAGAATGAGGGGGCACTGGTACGTACATGTAAACATGTTCACATTTGGTCCTTTCAAAAGAATACGATTGTTCCTGACTGTGAGGAAATGTTTAAGCTCAGGTTTTTAGACCTGAATCGATACGTCTATCATCAGAAATAATCAACAGCTATTTGATTTGTTTAGCTAAAACATGTCAAACTCCGTTTTCCAGTGAGCAAATCTGCTGCTTTCTCTATCATCAACAATAGTAACCCGAGTATCTTTTGTTTTTATTCAATTTGAAGCAGCTTTCAGACAGATGTCCAAGCCAGTTGCTCTGGACATTCTCCAGTTTTCCTGCCAGCCCCAACAGCTTTCAATCATTTTCTCTTTCCTGTCATCACACTCCCATCCTCCCTGTTACTGTCAGACCTTTACTTGATGTTGAGGTTGGAATGCCTGGAATGTTTCCCACACTCATCATCAAGACACACACACACAAACCCACACTCACACTCTTGCACTTCTGTCTTAGTGAGGACACTCATTATACAACCTTAACCATCACAACTAAACCAAGTCTTCACCCTTTAGCAGCCCTCTGAAATGAGAAACGTTCAGAAACGCACTCCATACACACAAGCATGCACAAATACACACACAGATATACACAATAATCAAATCTGTCAACTGTATCTGACATAATCTACCTTCAGATCTTTCAAAAAAAAAAGCTGTGTGTTAGCAGCTACAATGGACTCTCTGGGGTTTAAGCTGAATTTAATTCTGCTCTGGATAACTTTGCCGCTTTCTGTTTCTTACCTGGCACACGGAGTAAAAGTGTGTGAGGAGGTAGGCGCTGACACCGGCGCTCACAGCCCTGGAGCCGAAGCCAGAACGCAGCCAGAACAAAACACTCTGCATCATCAGCGCAGGTTCTCCCAAGACGAGCACCCCCAAGGACGTGTGCCTCCCTGTCGGCCTCAGATCCTTCATCCTCATCTATTTAACTGAGCTTGTGGCTAATGTGCTCCTGTTATTCGGCGTCAGCAAGTCGGTCTGTAAAGCCCTGTTGTAAACTAAGGCCTGTGTTGCCTGGTTAGTAATCCTCCTCTCTCACACTGAACCCATCTCCATCTCTACAACCTCTTTTTGTCAATTCAATTGTTGTCCTGTTTCGACATCCTGTCCCTCCTCTCGTAACACTTTCTCAATCAAGCATATCTATGTACCTACAGACCTGAAGCTGTCATCTCTCTCTCTCTCTCTTTCAACATCTGCCTGCTTCAACTATTCCACTTTCCGTTTACTTCCTCCCTTAAACCATTCACCTTTTCACCCCAAGGGCACAGGAGGCGTCTTCCTTTCTGCTCTGTCCAACCTTTGTTCTTGCCTTCCTGTCTCTTCTACCCTAGTCCCCACGGGGTCTATCCTGATCCCCACACTGAGCTGAGATTCATCATGAGCGACTGGCAGCATGGGGGTAGGGTTGGGACAACAGGCCTTCCCACATATACGCTCCCAGTGCCGGATCTCCTTCTGTCTGCATGACAAATTCCCCAGTAGTATGCAAGCAGAGGTGTGTGTGTGTGTGTGTGTGTGTGTGTGTGTGTAGAGGTGTGTGTGTGTAAGCAGAACCTGTCAGACGACTATCATCTGCTACAGGAGTGACTACATATACACGGAGGGTGTTTTCAGGTAGTGTCAGAGCTCTTTCCTCAAAAGCAGTTGATATTAAACCACATCCCTTTCCTCTGAATTCAGTCTTCAGTGTTCAAGCAGATCAGCTGTGGTGGTCCACTGAACATTCACAAGGTGGCACCTTCAACAACCAGATTCCGAGAAAAGACACCTTTCGTCATTTTTAATGGTGTTACTATACTACTGGTTGTAATGGTACTTGAATGTGTATGTTCTATATTTTAGTGCTGAAACAAATGGTTGATTATTCAATCTAGTCAGCAACTTTCATAATCAAGTAATTGTTTGTTATATCTCACAGCAGAACGAACAATTTAACTACATTGGGCTGCAGACCAGTTGTGCATTATAATAGATATGGATTTTTCAGGGCCATGTCAATACCGATATTAGGGGGTAAAACCTTTCTGATATTGATTTATCAGCCAGCAAACACAAATGCCAATACCAACATATGTGACAGGCTTTCGGCTGATGCATCAATAAATCGGTCAGACTTCACTAAATCACCCTTGTTTTTAGCCTTGTTTGCTACTTACACATTGATGCACGGGTAGGTAATAATGATTCTCCCGTATGTTGACTGATGATCTGAATAAATTGTTCCTGTTTGTAATGGACTATTTTCTACATGTGCCGTTGCTTTAAAGCATTTGAATATTTCCTCTATGCTGCACGGCGTCCTCGTGGCTTCGTCCTAGTGTTTGTTACTTTGTTTGGGTGATATCGATTTTTATTGTAGAAAGACAGTAGATTGTAAATATTAGACAATTATACAATAGTGTATTTGTTTTCCTAATTAACTTTATATCATGGATTTTGTGTATAGGTGCAGTGGGTGTGATGTGTGGGACTGATGTGAACAATGAGTAGAATGGAAAACAAGTCCTGCAATTGAGGCTCATTTGAATAAGCGTGCATGAATAACAATCTTCACGTGTAGGCTGCGTGTTCAAACTCAGTGTGTTTTCGTCTGCCTGTCTTCCATTCATTCCACTTCATCTGTCAGCTCACCTTGATTTTCCTCTTGTTTTCTGTTCCGCCGCATGTCTCATGATGTCTCAGGGGAAAATATTAATCTTTTGTACAAGGCTGAGTGTGGGGGGGAGAAAGTTTGAGTGAAGTAATCTAAAATAATATGTGCACTGTTTGGCCGGGTAGACGTTCCGTAGGAATTTGCATATAATAACAGTCAAATGTCAGGGACAGAGTAGATACTGTGTGTGAGACTGAGAGAACAAGACAAGGAGAGAGAGAAAAAAAAAGTACCATATATGGCAAAGACGTCACCTAGCGACCGGTTCTAATTTTCCATGACACACACTCAACTCTGAATGCAAAAAGGCATCGCTGCGTTTGTGTGTCTGAGCATGCATGTGTGAGCAAGTATCTGCTCACGTCACCGAGCGTACAAAATGCAACTGGTTTGGTTGGGAGCTGACAGCATGGCCCCAGCCTTCTAAAGCCAACAACAACACACACACACACACACACACACACACACACACACACACACACACACACACACACACACACACACACACACACACACACACACACACACACACACACACACACACACACACACACACACACACACTCACTCCTTCGATTAATTACTGTAAAACTGACAACAGAGCTCTTACACAACTCTGAAATGGACACAACGTGCCCATTAAAAAGCGGCTCTTATCAAAAACCGCAGTCGACCGTCATCATGTCAGTTACAACAGCTCGAGTGCAACTCCTCAAATTGCTCATTTCCTGGCCGTCGCTGTAACAGCCAGGAAATTACACTGTCCCAGGACCTGCTGATTCAGATTAGCATTACCGACACTGGGAGACGAATCAATTGAGTCTGCCATGTGATAAAATTAGTACATGACATAAGTATTCCCAAAGCTTCATAATGAAGTTTCAACAGCTGCAATAAAAAAAAAGATCCAACATTACAGAAGTGGAAAAAGGAAATGATATTACTGAAATAGGGAGATGAACACCCACACCTAATTCATATCAATGACCTACCACAAGCTGTGCAGTGCTTGTATTATCGGATTAAACTGAAGGGAAAATATTAAGCAGCGGTTTTGATAATTAATTAGTTATTTTTTATCGCTTTTTGAAGCTAAAACTCCAAATAAGCTTCTCCAATGTAAGGATCCGCTGCTCCTCTATTGCATATTAATGTTCACTGAATATATTTGTGTTTTAAACTGTTGTACGGACACATTTCGTCTCTAACGGTGCATTTTTTTTTTATCGTTTGTTTTATATACACTTACAAAGCCAACCCGTTATGCAGATGGTGAAGTAAAGTGTGTTTCTCTCTCTTTTGTGGTTTCTTGTGGTGTGTGTTGTGGCAGTTAGGATTGTGTCAGTCTGATCTTGTAGATATGCGATACCTCTGAGAAACTGAAAGGTTGACATTGGATGTTTCACTTTGATACACTCGTTTTAAAAGACGACAAACAGCAACATATCAGATATCAGCCGTGGCTCAGTGGCCTTTCCCCACCTCAACGGCAGAGTTCGGAGCAGCTGTCAGAGAGTTAAGTGTGTTTCTCTGTGTTACGTCTTTTGTCTTTCCCTCCGGAGAAAAATACATAAATCACCTGACGAGGGTGGAACGTCTTCTGTGGAAAAATGACTGGGGCTAGATCATCAAAACGATTTGCGTGAGTACAGTCCCTGTCCAGATTATCTTCAAGGCCCAAACAGAACCTGGACTTTCAGGATTCCCACCCTGTGGAGAAGAGAGGTGGGGACATTCTCTAGAGGAAAGACTCTGCTTTAAGGCCTCGTCTCATTCCAAGCATTTCTAGTCACAGTGCATCAAAGCTTTCTGAGTCATCAGCGACTTCCTACATGGAAACTTTCAACTGCGCCTCATGCCTGGAGGAGAAGAAAACCTTCGACCTCTGGCTGGGGCAGTAAACTAAACTTCTAGATCGATCTGATAGCATTTGTACCGTCTAATTGTGAATTAGCTGTACAGTGCCATGGGATGACAAATCACACAGACATGCATGTAGAGAGGTGGTTAAACAGTCCGACAGACGGCTGAGCTTATCAGATCCTTGTGATGTTGAGCCATGGGAGCTGAGTGACACAGAGCTGAGCCAGTTTTGTTTCAATTTGTGATAGTCATGCTCCACTTATCAGGGCGGTGCGAGTTAAGGCTTTGAACAACATCTTTGACAAATTATTTCAAAACTCATTGTTCAGATTTGCTTAAAATGTAATTTAAAATAAACAGACGTCCACCAAAACCCAATGAGACACAAGCTGAGTGGTAAACCGGATTACTTCCAGCAAGGAGGTTATGTTATCTTCAGCGTTTGTTTGTTTGTTTGTCTGTTGAGCGAGCAGGATTGCGCAAAAACTACAGGAGAGATTAGCACGGAAGTTGGTGGAGAGATGCGACTTGGATCAGAGAAGAACTCTTTTCATTTTGGTGCGGATCTGGATCTTTTACTTTCTTTAACATTGCGAGATTAACCGTCTATTAAACGTTTTCTTGGAGAATAACAAGTGGATCTCTATGAAAAAAATCAGGCATGTTTAGGGGACTGATATTTATGAGTTTGCACTTCAATGACTACCATTCTAGTTTATTTCGGACATCATCATGGACGTGGGCCAGCGGCTTACAGTCCTATCACAACTACCCTGAGACCAGTCTATAATTCACAGTTCGATGCTGATGAAGCGAATGAGAGGAACAGGCAGTATGCCAGGTATGCAGACATGGCATTTGAGGCCGAGCAACGTGGCTGGAAAGCAATAGTTTGCCCTGTGGAGGTTGGCTGCAGGGGTTTCATTGCAACATCCACCATCAGGTTGCTCAAATATCTGGGGATCAACGGACATGCCCTGAACCAGACCATAAAAGAAACATCGCACACACTGCAGCCAATGGCTCTGGATCAGGAGGAAAGATCCCAACTGGGCCCCAAGATGTTAGAAACATACACTCAGGTCTGATCAACCTGTGGTGGGCCTGCACTAAAAGAGGGTGTCTTGTGATTAAAAGGCAGAGACACCTAAAGACGCTAAGGCACACCACTGAAGATATTTCCCTATTTCACTCGCTAACATCTACTGTTAGTTGGTAACTTAACCTTAAAACGTACAAGGGACATTCACCATCTTGTCCTATATTCTAAAATATTTTGGGAATCTGAAAATATCACGATGACAAAGTTGCTGACTGCACCTCAGCCGGGTGACTTGACCAATGACATGACGTCTGTGTACTCAGTGACTGATGCGAGCGTTGTGGTGTAACATCATTTTGTCTGAAGTAAATCTGGAAATGCATGTGTGCGTCTTAATGCTCCTCTGAGCTGACTGGTGACCTGTACCTGGGGCTAAAGCTGTGACAGGATGTAAGTGTTGACCTGCATGCGTCCTCTGAGAAGTGGGGGAGGAGAGAAGACTGGTTCTCCACAGAGTACCCGACTATTCCATTATTGCATTTGTTTGTTTGATAACAACATCTTAGGAATCATTGATATTTCCATATATGCCTACTTAATATTGGTATCTACCCAAGTCCCTACAACTCTATATCTGCCTATGGATATGAAGACGCATCAAAGCCCACAAGATGTGAGGATAGTGAAGTAAAGTTTGTGTGTGTGTGTAACTTCAGGTGAGGAATGATGATCACTCAACTATAATATTTCCATTAACTATTCAAGGCAGTGAGATCAGTTTATTACTTTTTCGTGAGACTGCTTGTGACTGTCAATGATGAAGTGTTGTGATAAAGAAATGCGGAGGAGACACTCACCCCTGTCCCATCGTCCGGGCTGCACATAGACCGGGCCGGAGACAGGCTGGACTCGATGTCGCTGCCGGTGAAGTCGTCCTCTGACTCCTCGAAGGAAGACGCGGAGGACAGGCACGCGGAGGACGAGTTGGACAGCTTCCTCGGGGAGCGCATCAGGGCCGGGGACCCCCCGCAGCCGCTGTCCGAGCAGGGGGACTCGACCTCGGCGTGAGGCTCGAGACTCGAGCTGAGCTCCGTGGAGAAGCTCAGCAGGGCCGGGGGACTCCCCTGAGAGCGGGCCGGGCTGGGGTCCCTGGTTATGATGAGTGTCGGTATGGTTCCCTGGAAACTGGGGCCTCCTGGGGGGGTGAAGGGGCCCTGGTCCGAGTCCGTGGGGGTCTCACTTTCAACCACACAGCAGTTGTTATGGTCGCCGGCCGCTGTGGGCGGACACGACACGGTGCTACGGTCGGTTTTAGTCATTTTAGCCTCCGTGAGCGAAAGTCCAAGATCCAAAGGTGGATCCGGGAGAAAGCTAAACAGAGTGTCCAGGTCAGAGGTGAGCGGCGGGGCTGCTTTCACACTCATCTCCGTCAATACCCCAGACCCAAAACGACCGTGGTGGTTCCCCCCCAGTGGCTGATCTTCCATGGCCCTCGCCGGGGGATCCGAGGCATTGTCCTCCCGCACGGATTTCTGAACCTCTCCGCCCGCACTGCTGACTTCGCCGGGCCGCCTCTCCAGGTCTGACGCATCGGACGAGCCCGCCGCTGCCCGCTCTCCGCTCACGACGCGTCGGGCTTTCTCATCAAGGCCGGACGGTGCCTCGAAACAACCCGGGGCCGCTCGGTGCTCCCCGGCCGCCGACACGACCTCGTCCCTCGGCAACTTTCCCACCCTGTGATCGCGGCGCGTCGCTGCCTCGGCTTCGTTTCCGCAACCGAACGCCGCCTCCGTCTGGTCTCGCTTTCTCCTTCCCAGACACGACAGCACTTTATTTTTCATCGGATTCCTGTTTGACCGGTGCCCGCGTCGCTTCTCCCCGCTCCTGGATTTTCGGACACGGAGTCGCTGGGTTGTCTCGCCCGCTTCCCGCTTGGCTCCGGAGGTGGCGCCGCTGCTGCTGCTGCTGCGCGATAGATCCGAGCGCGTTTGGCCCATCCCGCATGCCGTAGTAGTAACAGCGCAGCCAGACACACCTTCACCAGTGGATTTTGAAACAGTTTGAAACCAGAGAGTCTGCTACAGAGCAGTCAGCCATTAGTCATATAATCCATTTTCCTCTGTGGACTCTCAACATGATCCATTCTCTCCACGTAAGAACAGTTCATATCTGTGAGAAAAGCATGAATCATTTAGTAAACACATTAACTCCCTGTTATAACAATGCAATCAGACCACTCCTTTACCGTAAACTCCATTGTTCACACTGACTGTCTTAATTGTGTTTATGTCTCGACAGTTTCAATTAATCTGTGATTTATCAGCTCTGAAATCATGTGAGGATGAAGTCATCTGAACTGACCCTGGAAGTATATTCAGAGGGAAACATAACACGAGGAGTGATTTAAAGATTACAGGGAAATAAGAAATTCAAAGTTTCAGGGAAATAAGACTCAGTTTCATCGGTGTTATTCAGTGTGATACTGCCCCCTGTGTGTGGACACTGCACCCATGTCCAATCAAGCCTCTCCCATCACTATAGTATTTTCATGTAGATATACAGTATGTGAACTGTTGTTTGGTTTCACAAAATAATACAATTAAATATGTTCAACACAAAGCATGTTTCTGTTTGAAACTAAGCATCTGCATGTTGTTCTGAAACTGTAGAAGAATTGTTGACTCAACCCCATTTTCAGCCAATTTTAACAGGATTATTTTCATTATTAGTTTATCTTTTACAACTTATTTTTTCAGTTAAATGATACATATTTGGGTCAAGAAGATGACAGAGAATAGGGGGGAAGTAATAGTCCTCCGATTTCAAAGTGGTGACTTCCGGTTTCTTGTTTTATTGGACATACTGTCTTAAAACACAATATAATAATAATAATTTAGAATTACATTGCCCTTTAGTATTAGAAGTAATGTTTTTTGTGGGTGGAAAAATACTTAAATTGCCTGGTCAATCCCGGATCAATAGTAATTTAAATGTCAACAATGTAAATTGTTTTAAGTAATTTTTCAAGCAAAACAGCCCAAAGCTATATAGTTCCAACTTCTCAATGCATTTTCCACAGCCCCACCTACTACTACTACTCTGCGCTAAAGCGGTTAATTGAAAATAATCGTTAGATTAAACTCTTGTAAATACACAGCCAATATAAACAGTATGTAGGATTCAACATCTATGTTTGGTCCTAATTAGTAGTGAAATATATGCTGCAAAATAACAGCTCCCATCAAAGACACATTTCAGAAACGCAGTACGGTATCCTAGAATTTTTTACGTATTCTAAGTATTCTACATTAGACACAGTGAGTCGCTGTGTGTTATTCAGATAATTTTACTGTGACAGGGCTGCAGTCACCCTGCTGTGAGGAAGGAACGCTCACAAAAAGGAAATGAGACAGGAAGGATAACAATGGAAAAGAACAGCTCATCATGTGCCACACAGAAATAATCACACACACTGACTCAATATCTGACCTCCCGTTTGGTTACTTTGTATCACTCCACTCACACACATTTGTGGTAGAGGAATTGAACTTTTTACTTCAGTTAATTTATCTGACAGATGTCAGATAATTCATATATTTGTACCTGCTCAAAATACAAGAGCAGGTACAAATATATGAATCGTTTTACATTAATCTACTCAAAAGTATATTTACAGTTCAAACTTTATCCACCTCAATCAGGCAAAACTTTACAAAACATAAAAATGGTGTTAACAGTAAATGCATTTTCATTATGTCACTTAAGAGTACTTTTGATATATTTTGGTGCTAATACTCCTTCTTTTACTTATTATGAAAGCAGGACTTTAACTTGTGATGTTTTAAAGATTTTAGATTCCTCAATATGTACTACCCACATACAAAAATAAACCCACAACCATAATGAAACAACAACTAATTTAGGACATTACTCCATACACCCAACAAACAAGCTCAACCTCAGAACCTCCACATCTGACAAACTTAAATAAAAAGTGTCAAACATAAATACACATATAATATACATCATATATAATCGTTACACAGTACATTCTCTCTCTAGTGAGTATCCCCGTAAACGATCCTTCATCAACAGAAATTTCAACCCCAATACAATCCTTAACATTTGGTCCATGGAGTATTTGTATTAGTCCGGCATTGGTACTTTTACTTCACTTATTCATAGGATTGATCAAATATTTCCTGGCTCTAATTTCAGGTTATGATCAATTAATTAACTGGAAAGGAATAATTTAGTGAGTAACTTACCAGACAGAAGCTGGGTTGCTGCTCTGGTGCATGTGAGGCAGCTGTTAGAGGCTGATAGGGATGTGGAGGGTTTTTAACTGTCAGGCTGTGAGGGGGTTGTGTCTGTGGCTAGTGTGTGTGTGTGTGTGTGGATGTGTGTGGGTGTGTGCAGTTGTGTTGTATAAGCTTGGTTGACGTGAAAGAGGAAATAGCGCTTGTCTAACAGTGCACGGCAGAGTCACAGTCATTTTAACCGTCACCTTAAGCCGAAGTGACTGATGATTAACATGATAATCGAAGTGACCATCCCAACTGACAATCAAACAAAATGTGAAATTGAAGATGTATAACTAGTTTCACACTTTGACTAAAAACCACCAGCTGTCATCAAGTCTCCCAGTGATTTGTTACACCGAGTTGCACCATTGAAGTGTTTTTAAACTTGTCTTGTCGGGGACACATGACTTTTAAAAAACAAAAAAACAATTGAGATGTATTTTAAAGTCCTGATGACCGACAGCATTCGAAAGCAGCATGTTCCTATTTTGTTTCTTTTAATAATTTGAGATCGTGTTTGTATATTTATATTTAAAAATATGTCAAACTGAACATCTGATCGATCATATGTGTTGTTTCCATATTTTTTTTTTGCAAGGTGGCGCTGTTCATTATTAAAATCACGCGCACATTTATACTTTTTTTGCACATCTGAGTTGCCGTAGACGCGGAAGTAGTGTTGTACAAGCGGCCACCAGGGTTTCGGCGTGACATTCACCGGCTTGTAGGAGCTGTGGGATCTTGGGGTCGTGTTAAAGGAGGAATAAGACCACCCTTGGCCCGACCGAGCTGTTGTCACAATGAGAGTTTTAAAAGCGGGTCTGTGTTTGGCCAAAACGCATCTTTTGGCACCAGGAGGCGTCACTGTTAAAAAGGTAGAACTGAATTTGTACCGAGCTGAGTCCAGATCTGTGGAGTGGGTCGAGTATTGATCCTCTCTCTCTCTCTCTCTCTCTGTGTGTGTGTGTGTGGTTTATCCAGGTGCTCATCAACAGCTGTCGGACATGCTCCTCCGGTGTCGTCCCCAACGAGATGATCCGCAACATCGGGATCTCCGCTCACATCGACTCGGGGAAGACCACCCTGACCGAGCGAGTGCTCTTCTACACGGGCAGGATAGCGGAGATTCACGAGGTGAGCGCCGGGTCCATGCATGTCCGGTGTATGCATCATGTATCCAGGTTAACGGGTCACAATGTGCAGTGCCGAGCTGTGGTCTCTCCTCTCTGCAGGTGAAGGGGAAGGACGGTGTTGGAGCCACCATGGACTCCATGGAGCTGGAGAGACAGAGAGGCATCACCATCCAGTCAGCTGCTACATTCACCATGTGGAAGAACCACAACATCAACATCATTGACACACCAGGTACTCAGAGTTTGACACCCACCTGAAGCCTAATGGGACAGGAATGTGCTTTGCATTCCTGTTGATCAGCGGTTCAGTCTAATTAAGTACATTTACTCACTGTAATTTTGAGATATCTAAACCTAACCTGAGTATTTCTATTGTACTCCATCTTTATTCTTCTATTCTACTACATTCCAGGAGGAAATACTGCACTTTTTTCTCTACTATAGTCATCTGACAGATGTAGATATCAGTTTTACATACAACCAGAATTTCACTAAGTAGCGCGTATACCTCCACCAAAGCCAAACCCTTATGTAACATTATGTAAATTCAGTAGATCTATGTTTTTATTTGGATCTGCATCAGACTTCTCACAATAGTAAATATCAGTCCCCTAAACGTGATTTTTTTCCCAATCAAGCTCAAAGATTAATACTCTGAGAAATCAAGGAAAATGTCAAGGCCCTGTCTCACAATCTTAAAGAAAGTGGGGAAAAAATCCAGAATCTTCCCCTTGATTCTGGATCCACACCAAGATTGAATGTGTTCGTCCCTGACCCATAACACATCCTTCCAACAAGTTATCCTTCAAATCCATCAATTAGTGTTTGTGTACGTAATTCTGCCAAATAACAGACAAGCAAACGCTGATGAAACCCTGAATGGACAAACATGACACAGCAGAAGCAGTGATATCATAACGTTTGTTCCTTAGTAAGGTTCAAGCTCCAGACAACTGGATACTGCATTTCCCACAATGCAATTTGACAATATCTTTTCATAAAACTCTTCCTGCCTGGTAAATGTCTGTAAATCCAAATGCCCTCAGTTTGTGATGCAGGCTCTTTGGTACAAATTCAAAGCCTCCAAGCCCAATGTAAGATAATCATGATGATGACATCACTATGGTTCATTTCACAAACTTAAACTATTCACAAATGTTAATAGTACATTAGCAGTGAAAAGACCTTTATTTAAATATTGTTTGAAATATTGACTTTAAAAAGTACTTTCAAAAAGCGAATAGTTATAAAATGGTATTATGTGACTTTAAGACGTCAGATTTTCCATTGAACAGTTTTAGATCATAAAGAGGAAGCTAGAAAATGTTGTGCAAAACAAGGTAAAGGTTGATTCTCATGTCTTTTCTGGACGGTCAGTGCCCTCAGTCAACCATGTTGTGAGGGAAAACCATTTCTACATCATAATGAATGTGCAGTTGCTGTTAAATACACTTATTACGCAGTTGAATGCTGAGTATAAACATGCTGTGGAGACTGCCCTTCTCAGTTCAGTGGAGACAGAGTTCCTCAAAGATGCTTCAAAATGCTACAGAATGTAAAAAAGAACAGAAGAAGTCACTGTAATGTAATAACAGAAGGAAATATAAGTCGCTTCCATGCTTGTGATCAAAGTATGTTGTCGAAGAGACAAATAGACTTTAGTACACAACTCAAAGGTCTCACTCAGTCGTGTTTACTTTCCTGGATGTCTAAATGTCAACGTGCGCTTTGTGCCGCCCAGGTCACGTGGACTTTACCATTGAAGTGGAGCGAGCGCTGCGCGTGCTGGACGGGGCCGTGCTGGTTCTGTGCGCCGTGGGAGGGGTCCAGTGCCAGACCTTGACCTGTGAACAGACAGATGAAACGCTACAACGTGCCCTTCCTCACCTTCATCAACAAGCTGGACCGATCTGGTGCCAACCCCGTCCGAGCCCTGCAGCAGCTGAGGTAGAACATGAGACTGAGCTGGATGCATGGATACAGAAAAACGTCTGTTACACATCAGTTTTACACAGATCAGGGCGATAGTGTAACATTATTAACATTAAGTAAGTAACATGGCTTTAATCATGTGCCACGTGAATATGTTTGGTGGAAAAATCCCCAAATATCCCATATCGTGATATTGCAGCAAAGATCCCAGATCAGACTGAGAATCTCTGTGTTTTCCAAAATTCCATAAATAAACCTGACATCGATACGAGCAACTGTGGTTTTCACATTTTTGTATCTTTTCCCCAGAACTAAAATGAACCACAACGCAGCCTTTGTGAGCATCCCCATTGGCCTGGAGGGAAACATGCGCGGCATCATTGACCTCGTACAGGAGCGGAGCATGTACTTTGAAGGACCATTTGGGTAAGAGATTCTACACTGGTTCCTTTTCCATGAATAAATATGTTTCTATCTCACTATCATTCGATTTCTTTGTTTTTTAACAGCTAGAATAGTTTATTACCATGAATGAGAGCGCTAGGAGACAGACTAACTCTTGTTCTTGAGCAATATGAAACCAGCTCAAACTCTGTCTTCCTCCCTGCAGTCAAAATATCCGCTATGATGAGATCCCTGCTGAATTTCGTGCCGAGGCTACAGACCGGAGGCAGGAATTGGTGGAGTGTGTGGCCAACTCTGACGAAGTCTTGGGAGAGATGTTTTTGGAGGAAATAATTCCCACCAATGACGACTTGAAGGTTCGTGTCTTTCAAGCGCAATTGAAACCTTTGACGTATACTTGATTCATCTTAGTTTGAATAATTGTTATGTTCTGACTTTACAAGCAAACAAGACTCTGGGTCTGAAATCATTCACTTCTCATTATATAGTCAACTGTAAAGTGAGTTGGCCATTTTGTAGTGCTGTGCGAATGTTTAGTGAGAGTTGCTGCACACTGCATGGTGGATGTATAGAATCCTACAACAACCGATGGTCTATAAACTCCAAATATCTACCATAATGCATTGCGTTCACGCTGAATGGAAGATGCATCAGAGTGGTGGACTAAGTCACGCTGCTCGTGTTACTAATAAATATATTAATGCAATGAGACATCTTTGAAATCTTACTTTGCGTTCAAAACAAGAGATTCAGAATACCATCAATTACAAACTTGGACAAGAACTGAAGAATACAAATAAAACATTTAAAGCATACAACTGTCCCTCAGTCTTTTGTCCCTGTGTTGTCTTGCAGGCTGCAATCCGCAGAGCCACGGTGCAGCGTCTCTTCAGCCCAGTGTTGGTGGGCACGGCGCTGAAAAACAAGGGTGTTCAGCCTCTGCTGGACGCTGTGCTGGATTACCTACCCAACCCCACTGAGGTCAAAAACTATGCTATCCTCAATGACGAGTGAGTGGGGGTGTCCATTTGTTGTGTCTGTTTAAATAGTGAAAGTGGATGTAATTAAATCAGATTTATTTTGACCAGTGTGTTTTTCATCATGTTAGAGATACTAATGAAACAACGAAGCTTCAAATGGACCCGTCAAGAGACGATGTAAATCCTTACGTTGGTCTGGCCTTCAAACTGGAGGTGAGAGACAAGTTTTGTCTTAGGTCCTCTTAATAACTTCTTCATTTCTGCAGTTTGTTTTCTCAACAGGAACGTCTCGTTCTCTCATGCTTTTTTGTTTCCTATGGTTTCTCTCAATAACAGGCTGGAAGGTTCGGTCAGCTGACGTATGTGCGTGTGTACCAGGGCTGTCTGAAGAAAGGAGAATACATCTACAACACGCGCACCAGCAAAAGGGTCAGAGTTCAGAGGCTCGTGCGTCTCCATGCCGACCAGATGGAGGTGAGAATAAACCGGCGGACGTCAGTGGACGCAGTTTTCCATTTGTGTTTTTTTAAATGTGAAATAGCATCAAAGCATGACACGTCAAAACAGTTAGGTTCCTCTTTTTGGTTCCTGTCAAGTGTGAAGATAACAACCACATTTCCATCATGCATCAAGACTTGAACTACTAGCAACATATTATATATATACTGTAAGACGGTGATTGACTTGCAGTGCATTCACGAGCTCCTCGAAAGCTCCCATTGCCTGAGTTGTGAAGTCGTTTATCCAACTTTGGTGTGCTTTGAAGTTAACGTATGGAAGCTGATGTATAACTTAAAACTTACGCTCTAGTTAACTATGTCACCTGTAGAACACTGAAATCAGCAAGTCTATCAGAGGTTCCCAACAACAGCTGAAAGAAAATGAAGATGCAGCTTTTGTAGACTGCTCCAAAGTTGTGGACGAAAGATGACATACAATAAAGTTTATTATTATTATTAAAATATATGCTTGCTAATCATATAAACATATGTAAACCGTAAAAATTGGTCCCAGTTAGTTATGTTTATTGGGTAATAAGTGATGTCAGCTAATTGTGAACCAAAATGTTTGCTAACTTCCTGAGTTGCTCTGACTTTAGATCATGTTTAGTGAGCATCAGTCCTGAAATTAAACTCTTGTCCTTTTTTATTTCCCTTCTTCTCTTTCCATCCCGGGCTGTTGAAGGATGTGGATGAAGTGTATGCAGGAGATATTTGTGCCCTTTTTGGGATCGACTGTGCCAGTGGAGACACTTTCACATCCAGGACCAGCGCTAACCTCTCAATGGTGAGGAGCTTTCATGTGTTCACTGAACAAAAGATGTGTCAAAGAGTAAAAAGCTTGGGTTTGGACATTCTGTCTTTACTCAGGGATATAAACAGGATCTTGTGATCATTGTTAAACCACTTTGTGCCACAGGAGTCCATTCACATCCCAGAGCCTGTCATTTCCATGTCAATGAAGCCAGCAGTCAAGGTAAAAAAAATCCTTCATTTCATCCATATGATCTGCAAAAATTGAACACTAAAGTCAAAGTAGCATCAACAACTCTTTTCTCTCATGTATCCGCACAGAACGACCTGGACAAATTCTCCAAAGGCATCAACCGTTTCACCAGAGAGGATCCGACCTTCAGAGTTCATTATGACACCGAGAGCAAAGAAACCATCATCTCAGGAATGGGCGAGCTGCATCTTGAAATCTACTCACAGGTACCGGGTCAGACAGTGTTGAGCTTAATGATGCACTGTTTGATAATATCAGGGTGACTCAGTCGTGCTTTGAGGGTGCAGGTCGTCCAGTGTTTTTCATTTCATTTCACATTTAGTCTGTGAAAAGTCTGAACAACTCAACTCCACTAGTTATAAACCTTCCTATGAGAAGTTGTTTCCATTGTCTGTCTCCATCCCATAAAATAAATGTCAAGTCAGAATTATTGTGACTAACAAGACTCTTGCACCTCAAATCAAGTGCTACTGAGCTAAAATGAACAAACCTCAGAGAAATCAGACAGAACATTCGGAACAGTTGTTTTTTCTTATGCTTGAATAAAATGTTTTTCTGTTAATCTAATATATCTGACCTGTATTTCTGTGTGGCTTTGTCTTGGTTTGTTGTTTCAGAGGATGGAGAGGGAATACAACTGTCTCTGTGTGATGGGGAAACCCAAAGTGGCTTTCAGAGAGACAATCACCGGTGCTGTACCGTAAGTCCTGATCTCCTAATACAGACACACATTTGTCCGTCGGTCCCTTTTCAAGTGAACGCGAAATCTCAAGAAAGCCTGAGGGGGTGTCCTCACATTTGGTACAAATATTCACTTGGAACTGTTGGTCGTCAACACTCTTGACTGTGATATGCTTCTGGTCTGTATATTTTAAATTTGAACGAGTCTGTAGAGATTGAATATGACCTTATACACAGCTGGAAACTCAGCAACATTATTTATAAACAGTTTATTTTAGACAAAATAGAACCAACCAACAGTACAGAACAATGGAAAGATATCATGTCATCATTTGTGGTAGTGTGACGACTGTCGGCAGGTTAGTTTTTGTTCTGGGGGGTTTCATGGTGATGACTGTGAGGAAGCTGCTCCATCTGCAACACTTTAACTCCCTCTGGAGGAGACCAGGTGAACAGCAGCTTCCAGTGAATGATCTCCTACAAATAACAGACACCAGATAATGGGACTGATTTTCACATCATAGCAGTTTAACACAAGACTCAGTTTTGATCTTCTTCTGAAGTCATTGATGTTGAAGATGAAATTCATGCAAGATGCGTTCAATGCTGAAGAGGTTATTCTTAGAAACAAATGATCAATTTAGTTATGTATCAATGTTTTTGATTATTTGCTTAAGTATATAGTCCGAATGTAGATGAATTGATAGATTTAAATATTTGCTGATGATGAGAATAGTTGTAAGATACCTGGGAGATCATCTCATGCAGCAGTACGTGGTAGTCAAACTTCAGCTGCTCGTTCTCAGTTTTCTGCAGCAGACGATGACAAATATTAGAAACTGAGTCAAAAACAGACATTACAGGTGAAATGTTGCACCTGATGACCAAATGGTGTGAACAGATTGTGGAGAATGCTTTGATCAAAAACAATTAACCCTATTTACCGATGGAGCGTTCAACCTACCAGCTGTGTGACGTTGGCCACCTGAGCCATGTTGTACAGTGTGTTTTCAGTGGATTCATTCAGCATGATGGAGCTGGAGGCCACGGTGCCGAGGTGCCAGAAAGGCTCCATGTCCGGGTCGACGTGGCCGTTGCTGTCTACAACAGGCGTTGGGTTAAAATTGTTAAACAGGAACACTGAGTTTAAACCACAATTTCAAACGGTGTTAAAATGCCCCAAAAGCTGCGGTTTCAGACGTGATGTGCAGTCACTGTGTTTGTGTGTTGAACAGTAGCAACATTACGCAGAGGTAGTTTTATTGTCCTCACCGGGTAAATTGTCTGCCGACAGCAGACTTTGGTTCATCTTGTATTTTTGGAACAAGGCCTCCTCTTCTGCTTTAGTGTTGGCTTTAGGGAGCTCCTCCAATGAGGCCTGGACCTGCGGGGGGGGCTGCTGCTGCTGCTGCTGCTCTCCCCTCGGAAACAAAACCTCTGCAGTGCATTTCTCTGTTTTCTGGATTAGTTAAAAAAAATATTTATCAGGTTTGATAAGAAGGAAGCAGTGAAGAATGTACAGAGGAAAAGGTGTGGTCCAGATGTTACCATGGCAACCAGTGAGTCAGCATTGCACCACATTGATCCTCATACCACTGCATGTTGGCTTCCTTTTTGTCAGTTTGATAAATATTGTCAAAACTGGTCGTACCTGATCACTCCAAAACCACATATTACACAACTGTGACCTCAAAACTTTAACTCCACCTTACGAAGTTCAGTAAATTCCCATTAGCACAATGTGACTGCAGGACTATTCACTCTCAGAATGCTGAGGGTAAATGCAGGCAGCTAAACAATTTAATGTCTAACCTTATTTGAGAAATCAGTTTGAATGCAAAAACAGACACACAAACAAGCACTAAAGTAAAGCTCACACTGGGTGGTCAAGTGCTTTTAATGATCTGATCCAGACAATTCATTAATTAATTAATGTCTCCCAAGCTGGGACTGGTCGTGTGTAGTGCAAAACCTAATATTTGATAAAACGAAGATGATCAAATTTTAAATGAATGTATTCCTAAGATTTCTTAAGACAGATTAATATTACTTAAGACCAACTATTAACTCTGGGCTTTATCTAAAATCATGACGATCGCTGTCTCAAAATGTGATTAAAAGTAAAATAAGTCAAACTTACATTGCTGATGAAATCCTGCACTGAGATCTCCAGCTTATACTTTCTTCCAGAGTCTGCCACATCCTGAAAGAGAAGTAAACCACAATCAGAACTTGGGATTTAGCTTTATTTTGTATTTAGATCAGTTTACATGCTGATTAGAATAAAGTTGTGTTCATATTTTTCGTTGTAAAGTTCATCTGACCTCTGCGTATCCGCTGTGGACCCTGTTCAGGCCGATCACCCTGTATGGGGAGCCGTATAGGGTGTTGAGGTAGTGTTGGACGACCTTGGCTGCCCGCTGAGCAGGGTAGTGATTGGGGTTCAGCTCGCCAGTCGCCATCACATCCTCCAAAGTCTCCTCCGGCACCGACACGTTTTGCTGTCGTGGACAATGAGAGAAGAAATAATAAAGAGAAGAGAAGCTGGTGTCGAGCAGGGACAGACTTTGATCCTCAGCAGGGTGGAGCTGTAGACTTGTGTTTACATAAGAAACGCCTCAGACAGAAGGAGAACATCCATCAAAGTGGAAAAGGAAACTAACGTAGATGGTGAAGAGTTGAGCAGCTCAGAAATGGGAATAGTAAATAACTGAGAGTCTGATCTTGCCTGTAACAGAAAAGCTGAGGCTCCCTGACAGTTATTTGTCAGGTGGAAAGTTTGATGTGTTCCTTGTTCTGAGTCAGCTGCTCTTCCTGCGACACAAAAGTTTACTTCCTACTTCCTGGGACTAAAGCTCTATGGGGACGGCCCCTGTTTAAAGCGACAGAGCTCTTTTCTTTTATATTACCTGCTTTACAGAATCTGCAGCAATGCAAGAGAATACACCTCTGAAAATGTTTTGAGCCGAATGGATTGATAAGTCGGATTTGCAGCAACAATTTTGAATGTTTTGCAATTAAATTATAAAAATACAATTCCATGTCAAGAGTTGAATGCATTTGATTTCAGACACTGTTCGTTTAACTTTACAAAAACAAAATGATGTTCTAGTATAGTTCATTTCTAATAATGTGTTTTGTTGTTATATAGACAAATGCATTAAGTGCAACATTTCAAAATAAAATGATTCCTCAATTGGCTGAATAAAACCATTTGAGGAATCAGCTTTAAATCTCATTGGAAGGAGATTCCAATGAGATATCCTCCAGTCCTTTAAATATGCTTGATTTCTCCTATCAACGTCTCTGCATAATTTGTGGTTATCTGTCCAGTCGTGGTTTTTTTTGTGTTATCTTGCTTACAAACAAATATGACCTCCTTGGCAGAGGGTAATCAAACAATAACTGACCTGTATTCCTTTTTTATCTTAGCAAACACAAATAAATAGGCTCAAGCGTGACACATTGTCACCCTGCTTCAATTAGTGGATATTTTATCTCCTTTCCTGTAGGTTTGACTTCACCCATAAGAAGCAGAGTGGTGGCTCTGGACAGTACGGTAAAGTTATCGGGGTCCTGGAGCCTCTGGAGCCAGAACATTACACCAAGCTGGAATTTGACGACCAGACCGTCGGCACGAACATCCCGAAGCAGCTTGTGCCTGCCGTCGAAAAGGTGTGTGCAAATTTTACTCACTTCACGTCACCTATATAGTTGTGAAATGACTAATTTATGTAACCAAAGCTGTATTTTAAATCTTTTTTTTCATCTTCTCTTGTCATTGTTGCCTCATTTTTTCCCATCATGCTGCAGGGCTTCAGGGAGGCCTGTGAGAAGGGACCCCTGAGCGGGCACAAGATCTCAGGAGTCCGATTCCTCCTGGAGGACGGAGCTCATCACATGGTCGACTCCAATGAGATCTCCTTCATCCGTGCAGGAGAGGGCGCTGTAAAGCAAGGTGCGCCTTCAGTTTCTTGAGATTGTCATTTTATTTAAAAAGGTTAAGTTGTAGGAATTGCTGTTTTCTTTACCCTAGAATGGGTCCTTTATATTTAAATACTTTATATTTACAGATGTGTTTTACAGTAGCCCAAACTGGACAAACTAAACACCTTTTGAGTTTATGACAACATAAGGTGACCACAGGTTCTTCCATGTTAGGAAGGGGAGGTTGAGGGATATTCAGCTGCAACATGCAACTTCACCACTAGATGTCACCAAATCCTCCACACTGAACCTTTTTATTTCTGGGTTTTCTTCACCTGTATTGTCGTCGGTGTATTCTAATGTTTCATTCAATCTCGTCTCCACAGCGATGGAAAAGGCCAACACGACCATCCTGGAGCCAATCATGTCTGTGGAAGTAGTAGCACCTCAGGAGTTTCAGGGAGTAGTGATTTCTGGTGTAAACCGTCGTCATGGTGTCATCACAGGACAGGATGGGGCAGAGGGATACTTCACCCTGTACGCTGATGTGAGTCCAGTTTGTCCAGTTCACATGCACTAACTATCCTCAGTCTTTATCATCCTTCCCCACAGTTTGTACCTGATTAACGTTGGCCTGGTTCTCTCAACAGATTCCACTGAACGACATGTTTGGCTACTCGACAGAACTACGCTCCAGCACTGAGGTAAGTTCAAACTAAACGCAAGACTGAACCAACTTTCACATCGTAATTTATGGAGCGCATGAAATATGCTGTGTGTCCTGTATCATCACCTACGTGGGCTGCGTCTACCTTTACTTGACATTGGTTGGTAGACTGACATGCATCTGTTATCGGCGACTTTAGGTTTGGTTTAGTGAAGAGGATAACGAGAACTGTGTGTTCAAGCTTTTTCAAAAACAAAGTCAGAAAATACTTCATAATGATTTCACATCAATCTTAGAGTTTTTCTTATTATATTGGTTATCAAGCTTTAAAAGAACCAGACAGGAGGAGACTCAGATTAGTGAGTCATTATGTTGATCTGCTCCCCTCAGCTGGATTTAAGCAGCTGTGTGAGGAAACAGAGAGTTTGTATTGAGAAGTCTGACGTCATCTTCTAACATTGTTTATCCAGGGGAAAGGCGAGTACACCATGGACTTCAGCAGATACCAGCCCTGCCTGCCGGCCACACAAGAAGCGCTCATCCACAAATACTTAGAGGCCACAGGACAGCTGCCTGCCAAGAAGAACAAGTGGAAGAACTGAAGACTCCCTGTTCGTTCAGTTGGACTTTTGACACCCATCCCGTCTTTAGACACAGTATCTGCCCAGCATCAAGCGAGACTTGACAATATGGCTTAAATCAGTGGAGCCAAACAAAACTGTGACATTTTACTGTTTGTTTTGCAGTTAAAGACAAAATCCCTCCTGATAATTGACCCCTGTGAAACACCTAATGTATTTATTACTTGTAATTTAGCACAGTTTGACCTCTCGTCTCTGCAGTCCATTGTTAAGGTGGTGATTGGTGAGGAAAGCTCAGTGTCGACTTGAGCTTGTAATGGCTTTTGTACAATGTACAGAATGGTTGCGATGTAGTAATACGTGCAGATAAAGATAAATATCCTTCTTTAAAAGTGTAGTTTTGTTTTCTGTGCAGATTATTAGTTAGTGTAAAACACTAATTAAGCAGCATCCTGAGTTTGACAAAGTGACCAAAACCTGCAACAAGAAACACAGCTACTCACTAAGACCAGTCAGGTATCAGTGCGTCATTTCCTTCTCACCTGTCCAACAATCTCCATTTCCTCTGAAGTCTCTGGGAGACTGTTGGAATGAGCCAACACGTCGTCCTCTGAGGCAGCTTCAGGTCCTATCGTCACATTAGGGCTCCCGGTTACCCCCGTTAACAAAGCCATAAATACGATGATCGTCAAACCCATCATAGTACGCTGTAAAACAGACGCTCGAGGAAAGGAAATGCCCTCTTCTGTGAGAGAATCCGAGCGAGGAAATGTCCTCCCGTCAGCATGGTGTTATATAAAGAGGAGGAGGAGGAGGAGGGGCAGCAGTGAGGAAAGATCCTGTTGCTGTTTTTCTGCCACGATCTGTTTATTTCATTTTTATTTATGTCTTCGCAAAACAATGCGACAAACAAGCTGTCAGCCTCCAAGTAAAGGAACACTTATCTCATTATAGCTGCTGCTCATGACGCAGGTTGAGTTAATGTGCTGATGAGCTGCAGCCTCGTTCTGGCTCCACATTGTGTTTCTGAAGCCTAATGAACACGTCCTGGGAATCTGAGTTAGTTAAAACACAAACTCCTCAAAAGTCAAGACCTAAAAGTAGAACAGGACTCAGAAGAGCGCCATGGCTGAACCAGCTTACACATGACTGTCAGGTTCTTAACTTAGAATGCATTTATATAAGGAAAAGAAAGTTATATAAAAGAAATATTTATTTGGCATTTAAAAAAGTATTTAAAGAAAGTCTGGGCCCCTTATTCTGCATCCACACGAATATGTAGTGGGTTCTCCCCAGACCCCATGGGATCCGAAAAAACCAACCAACGGCCAGTGTCAAAAACATTGTCCTTGATGGACATAATAATTCTGTCCAGTTGAGCTAAGCAACATCAAGACAACAGCTAAAAAAATGTAAGCGTGAATCGACCACAGACGATTCCCCCACAGAATTTGCCACATTCTCAAATCTGCATTTACTTTGTAAAAATTTAAAGTCTTCATGGCCTGAAACCAAGATCATGTTTATTTTCATCCTGTTTTATAAAGTTTGTGAACAATGTGTTGTGTGTTTCTTTTTGATGAGCCAAGAATATTACCAGTGGAAACACATCATTTATCTTAGGTTCTTGCAGTGACATTGTTTTGTCAACTATCGCACCCCCCCCCTTTAGCTCAGAGACGTTTGTCTGAGTTCAGTTGATAAGTGATGAGAGGAAGAGGAAACTGCAGAGAGAGAGAGAGAGAGAGAGGCTGAGTGCCCTGGGACTCTTCAAACTGCTGATGAGGTGGATAACACTTTCCCAGATATGGTGGATGTTGTTTTGCACAGCGGTGACTGACAGAGTCTGTTCTGCTCTAGTTTACCTCCAGTCTGAATTATTATTATTACAGCTGAAATTAATGATTATTTCATTGTTGATTATTGTGGAAATTATTTTCGTAGTCGCTGTTTCTCAGGGTCTGAAGTGAAATGTCAGGTTTTGTTTAAGCTAAGACCACAAGAGGTTCAGTTTACAACAAATCCTCACATTGGTGGCACTGATATAATTTTTTTTATTTTTCAGCCCCTGTCTGTCGCCAGCGTGGAGACATTTTTGGTTTGTCCATCTGTCCGTCAGTCTTTCTGCCTGTCCCATGCTTTTGAACACGATATTTCAAGAATGTCTTGAGGGAATTTCTTCAAATTTGGCAGAAATGTTCACTGAGACTAAACAATTAACTTCTAGTCCGTTGATCAGATAATTGATAAATTGTCTAAGGATTTCAGCCTTAATCGCGTATCTCTCCTAATAAATGGAGACAAAGTAAGTTGGGTGAACTTTATTGACACTTAACATATTATAAAATCACAATTCACTGAAAAACAGGGTAACACTTCAATCATTCTACTGTTCACAATATTCTGTAGCACATGATGGATGTACTGTGTGTAGAAAGCAGTTATTTGAAGACACCTTTAAGACAAAGAGCACATCTCAGTCAACTTCTTTCTCCTCTTCTTCACATGAGGCACTGACTGGAAAACTGTTTCAGGTTGAGCATCACGACTCCGACCGGTCTCACACTCCTGATTCTGCTGTTTTGTACACCCGTCACTGTCATCCTGCCGCTGCCCGTCTCTCGGCAGGTTATCAATGAGCTCGTACAGGGTGAAGATGCTAAAGCAGATTTCGTCGTAGGCCGTTTTGGCTCCACACTCAAACAGGCAGGCGAAGGCCACAGCGGGTGGTGCTCCAGGTGAGGGGGGCAGCTCCAGATAGGCCAGGTCGGAGTAGGCGCTGGGGCCCTCGTAGATCACCCAGGGACCCCGCCAGCTGTCTGGGTCACGGGGAAACAGGCTGAGGAACACCCCCAGATCCTTGCGCGCAGTGGTCCATGTTGGGTGGGAGTATACTACCCAGGTGGGGGTGAGGAAATCTGGACGAGTGACGTGATAAGGTGACAAAGTGCTGGTGGAGACAGAAGTGATGTCAGGAGTGGAGGGGATGGTTTGATTGGAGCTGGTCGTGCAGGATGTCCAGTGTCTGGAGCGGTGTGTATGTGGGTGTGAGTGTTGGTTAAGACCCTGGCACACATGTAATGGCGCAGGAAACCCAACAATGCTGCCATGACAACCATTTTGAGGCTCCGTCAGCCGCTGCACCAGCTGCCCCTCCTGAAAGACAGCCCCATCATCCAGACTGAGGGCCTGCACCCTGTAGCCGAGAGGGCTGCGAGCATTACAGTACAACACGTTGGTCCCATCCTCCTCGTCCACAGACACCATTTGACACTCCACACTCTCCGGGCCTGGCACCGCCTCACCAAATTGCCAGGTTCTCCCATGGGTGTCGCTGTGGAAGCAGAAGGCGTGGGGAGTGGTCTGGCAGAGTTGTCCGAAACACTCTTTGCATTCGATGTGGTAAGCGTAGGCGGGAACGAGCAGGCGCCCTGACTTCAGCTGGATACCATGGCCCGGGCCGAGAGCGAAGGTCGCCCATTCTGCAAGAGAAGAAGGAAGGAAGGAAGGAAAAGGGCGAAAAGTTACTGATGATCTAAAAGGAAATTGCAAAATTGCAATTTTGTGTGTAATCCTCAGAACTGATCAGAATAACACAGTGGACGTCTGTTTTGTTGGGAACGCCTTCCTCTCTGACCTTTCATAGTGTCTCCTATGACTCTCTTGGTCAGGTCGGTGA
This sequence comes from Verasper variegatus, assembly GCA_026259375.1. Classification (NCBI taxonomy): domain Eukaryota; kingdom Metazoa; phylum Chordata; class Actinopteri; order Pleuronectiformes; family Pleuronectidae; genus Verasper; species Verasper variegatus. The sequence continues at coordinate 16,348,710 of CM048047.1, forward strand.
CGGTCGTCCAGGTGTCTCCGTCGTCATTGCTGGAGATGTAGCAGAGCCGGGTAACGTTCTTGCCGGTCACCAGCTGATAAGACTCCGAGGTGTGACCCAGGACGGCGATGAAGAACAAGTAGAGGGTACCTGTGAACTCATCGTACACCGGGCACGGGTTCATGGACCGGTGGCCCGCCAGGTAAGCAGAGCCCAGGACACGCATGTCCTCCCACTGCAGCAGGGAAAGGAAGATATAGAAGACATTATAGTGGAGGAGATACAGAGAGATGATTAATAAATAATGTGGGACATGAACAAGACAATAAAAGGCAAAACAGGTTTTACAAAACACAAAATTTCCAATCCCAACTCTTCAGTCTCTGATTCTGTTTCCTTAGCTTCAAACAAACAGAGCATAATCTAACATAACGTCAAAGACTGTACATACGTTTCCTGCTTGTTTGCTGAGACAAAAATGAGACCCAGTCCCACCCCACAATTGATAATAGATCAAATACTAAACCCAAAATATTTTAATCAGACACTTTATTCCGATCATAAGTTAAAGGAATTTACATCAGCTCACTAATATTTTTAAATACAATTTGCAATAAACACACAAAAAAAGTGCTTTTGACTGAGTTAAGCTGCAGCAGAGTCTGATCTTCAAGTAAGCGCCACCAACCTCCACATAATTTCTGTAGAAAGTGCCTTTCCTCATGACGAGCAGATGAGCCTGGGCGTCTGACGGGCTGAGTCTCTCCTCACAAAAGGCCAGGAAGGACCTGGAGTGGGACAGGTAGAGCAGCGCCGGCACTCTGTACGTCACCCCGTTTGGCTCCTTGTGGAAAAGCACAGACCTCGCTGGGAAATAGGGCGACTTCATGCTCCCTGATGTGTGGACGTTATAGCTCCCACTCGTCTGGAGAGAGAGGGAAGCAGAAGCAGAAGTCCCTCATTGAAAAAAGATCACAATTATTTCAAACCTGTCTTGAAATAATAATAATAATCAGATACACTCAGTGTCACTGCAGCTCAGCAAGTCATCATTGTCTGGGAAGAACTAAGTCTTAGAATAAAGACCTAAAGATAAAAAGATAAGTCAGTGAAAATTATTTATTCACTAGAAATAAATAAGAAAGTTGACATTAACATATAGTATCTACATATGTGTGAAGGTTTTACTGGGAAATGTAAAAACAGCATTGCAGGGACGGCAATATGGGCTGAAATAAATAGGTATAAAGTGTTAGTATGGGTAATGTAGTAAGTTATGCATGGGAATAAAAAAAGATTACATCAGGGTTATAGATAACAAGATTATACCATGAATCACAATATGATAAAATCTCTATAAAAATGAAGTAGCTGTGCAACAAGCTGAAGTAAAACATTTGTATTGTATTGTACATGAGCTAAGGCATTAGGAGGGTGTTACATGGTTATTATACATGTCTAATTTAACTTTAATTTAGGAGATACCGCAACAGAATCTGCTTCTGATCTGTTGTTTTTTAATGTTTTTTAACAAAAATGTTTTTTAACAAAATCTGGAAAACCGTTACAGCAGCGTTCACACAGTTTATCTGCCTGTTTTACATTTTCAGTCTGCTTAGACCTCCAATTTAATTCTATCACGATTCCCTAAATATGAATACAACTCCAAAAAAGATGCCACATACCTCAAACGCTGGACATTACAAGTGAAACCAAGCGGGAGTAATAAGAAAAGGCATTTGGGAGGAGGAGCTGTCAAACTGACAAAAAGTCTGACTTCGACCACAAACAGTGAAATAAAAAGCTGACAAATTTACACTCACAGCTCATCAGTGTGTATTAACCTGCTTCATAAGAAGTTCTCCCTATATAACAACATTACATATGGAGGATATAATGCTCAGGTTGTGAGCAGAAAAGGGTAAATGGCTGCAGGGTACTTACACCGACAACGCTCTGTGAGAACTGCTGCAGCTTTGTGAGGACATAGTGTATGTGTCAGCACTTGAATTTTGGGTTGACAGTGTGATGTGTGTGTGTTTGGGTGTTTTGGGGGTGAGGGGTTTGAAAGCTATGGCCTCTCTCTTCTCTCCATCCTCTATTCACTGCAGCAGTATGGCACACTGCTCACTGACCCAGAAATGGACCACACTCATCACATCTACAGCTTTGGATGAATCAGATGAGAGCAGCCATTGTGGAGGTGAAGGCCGGACGGGGACACACACTGAACAATGACTCGATGATTTGTCCTCTGTGATTTACTTTTTCGTGTTCCAGAGAATGTGCATGAAATAATGCTCTGTTATTGTCATTGCAATACTGCTGCAGCTTGTATTTCACTCTTATTTGTCCATAGATTCTTTAAATGGGCCTGTACAAATCACAAACATTCTGTGAGGCCATAACAATGTACTATACCTTTGTAATAATAATTAAAAACTATTCAGACTTGTTATGAGTGACTGACTTTTGCCAATGGCTCATTAGATACTGAGCAAGTAAAGGTGGCTCTTTGACATTTTATGTTCTCTATACGTTGAATTGTTTTAAATATTGCATGCAGATCAAACATCTATATACGAGTTATAACAAGGTCATAAGTCTGCATTTGTAAACGTTTACTGGTAAGTATGAAATGACTTTTGTCCAGATGTCCTACAGCCACATTCCAGAGGTGTTCAGATGGGATTTTCTAATTGGAGCCTGATCATTAAGCGGTTTTAATTTTATTCTTACACTCATTTAGAGGCTACTGTGATGAGGAGACTGATGCCCACCACTGTGGCTGACAGGCAACACTGGGCTATGTTTTCCTTCAATTAGGCAACAATTATTATCAGGTGAATACTTCAGGTTATATTATCAGATTGCAGTTGAAGTAAATGGTAACAAATATCTGCTATTCTCTGTTGGAAAAAAATAGATTTTTAATGCTGCCTGAAAAACATTGCCTGTCAGACCTCACTCTGGGAAATGTCTATCTATAATTGTGACGTAATCACACAGCGCCTCAGCCCCACATGTCTTCCTGCTGAAGTTGATGCTGCTCTCGTTAAGGTAAATTCATTCTTTGGTTGTTACATGATCGATAAATGTCACAGCACCGATATAGATTATTGATTATCTGTACATCAACATGTTGGTCACCGCAGCCTGAGCTACAGCTACACGTGAAGCTGTCTGTTAGCTCTTAGGCTAACGAGTTAGCCTAAGAGCTAACAGTGTTTAATCTGGTTTCACGTTTGTTTTCTTCCTCTGCTTCTTCAGCACTAACTCTGGGTACTTGGTCATTAATATGACAACTAATGTAAAGCTTTGCATTTGAGTGAATTCCTATTCAAAGACTGTCATAAAAGAAATGAAAACATTTCAGTTAAACATTAATGTGCGTTTTAACTTGTCAATGGTCATGTTTATACCACAATGCTTAGTTTCTCTGTAGTAATCATTTTTACCTTCAGCCATGTTGATCTTCTCCTTATAACTTATATTTGAAGGGGTCACCATGGCCAGGCAGTGGTCTGAGGGCCACTCCACCCCCATCCTGTGTGTTGGAGCTTCTCCGGGTCCTGAGGGCCTCCTCGCTTCAGGCTCCGAGGGCGGAGAGGTGACCGTGTGGAGCCAGGAAGGGACCATCGTCGGCAGACTCACCCTCCCTGGTGAAGAGGACAGCACGAGTGTTGTGTTCTCACCTGCGGCTCCGTGTCAGCTGTACGTGTCTCACGGAGATGCTGTGAGCGTCCTCGACCCCAGGAACCTGAGGGGGCCCGTGGAGGAGTTTCGGGGCGCAGGCGAAGAGGAGATCAACGCTTTAGCTTTAAATGAGACAGGCTCAGCCCTGGCGGTGGCCGATGACTCTGGGGCAGTGCGGGTGCTGGAGCTTCCTGGGGGAAAAGTGTCCAGGACTCTTCGCAGACACACTAACATCTGCTCGTCTGTGGCTTTCAGGCCTCACAGACCCAACAACCTGCTGTCTGCTGGACTGGACATGCAGGTGAGTGAGAGGAGAGTTTGTAAAGAATTCATGTCATCAACTTCTGTTCCATTTCTCTCCTTAATACTTTTACCTCCTGTTGCTTCAGGTGATGCTGTGGGGTCTGCAGAAGACTCGCCCTCTTTGGACCCTCAACCTCCAGGACATAGCAGAGGATGAAGACGATCACCAGCAGCGTCCTGGTCAGCTTTTTAACCCACCACTGGCTCACTGCGTCTCAGTGGCGAGCTGTGGGAACATTGTGGGCTGTGCGGCAGAGGATGGTCGGGTGCACCTGATGCGGATCGGCAGCGGCTCTAAATTGGAGCAGCAGGGCGCAGTGAAAGCCCACAGTCAGGGAGCCTCACAAGCCCACTTTGTTCATTTACCCTCCCACCCGTACTGGCTCGTCACCGGGGGGAATGACGGCCAAGTCGCCCTGTGGGACCTCAGTAAGCACCCAGTCGTGGCTCCAGAGGGAAAAGCCACACCTAGAGTGGCCCAACGCAGGAAGGGCAAGAACAAGACAAAGAGGAAAGAACCGTCACAGGACAAAGCAGAGACGCCACTGAAGGCTGACGCAGAGAAGGAAGAAGCGGAAGTGGAGGAAGAAGCTGCAGAGGATGGGACCTACGACAAGTCTGGGCCCAAACTGAGCATCAGTCACGGGGACAAGGTGAACTGGCTGTGCCCTGTGGTGCTGAAAGGAGAACATTGTGTGGTTGTAGCTGATCAGAGCTGCAGTCTGACTGTCTACCCTCTGTCTCATCTTTAGAGTCGTGCACCTTACACCATGTTCCTAAAGCTCTTGTTTTGGTCATGGCTTTGCTTTATTTTTAGTTTAAATGCTTGTTTGTTAGTTCTTTTGTCAGATTATACAATCCTGTGTGTTGCTGTTAGGACCAGTCACTCAGCTGCTGCATGATTTGGCCTCACTGTTGGGTGGCCGACATGTGGTTAATCCTTATATACAGTCTATGAATTAAACGGTGAAGCACCAGTATTGTAAGTAGATGTTTACAGCAGAGATCAAACCCCACAAACACACTTTTTAACTTAATGTGTAATAGTTTTAATGCTATCTTCACTTGTTTGATTTGGCTCAGAGGGGGTTCAGTGTGTGTGGTCCTAGTAAAATGTCTTTGAAATGTACTTTTCTGTCTGAAACTGGATTCTTCATATATTCTTTAATGTTTGTGGTCTATGAAAATACCACATTTGAGAAAAGTAATATGCTTTTCAAGACTGTTTTATAGAATTAAGAGGACGTGTCCCAATCCTAACCGGGTGCCAGGCAGAGTGAAGTGAAAGACATCTGAAAACACAGATCACACAGCAACGCTTTGTAATTGCTCTGAGAAACAGTGGTGCAGTTTTTTTTAATGAATGTGACGTAGCATCTTGTGAACTGACAGCCCACAAATCCCTCATGTAATTATGCTATAGAGCCACAAAATCTTTTTCTGTACATGAGTAAATCGTCTTTGCTGCCTAAGAATCTTTACAGGCTGAAACTGTTTACTGTTATACAGTTAAACAAGTCTGTGTGACTGTATAACACTACAGCACCATGGATTTGTCTTAACTGACACTGGAACCTTTTCTTCTGTTACCCTCTGGTCACCATCAAAAATATATTGTCTTTTTTTAAACACACTCAACAACTACAGACATTTCATTCTTTTATGACTTGACAGATTCATACATTCATTGCAAATGAATACATTCATTGCAAATTCTTCCACACAAGTAAACCATCATTCTTCTGCAAACAAGCCAAACACTTCTCTTTAAGAACACTAGAAAAAAGGCACAACTCTGACTGTTCAAATTGATGAATAAAGACATCTTGTTGAAAATGCTAAATAAACGGATACTTTCCTTGAACTGCAAACCACAAATGTATTTTCTCAAAATCCTTTTAAGCTAATTCAGATAAAGCGTTTTAAATATAATTGTTCACAGTAAGATTTGTATTGAAGAAGCACGCTGTCATTTCTCAGCACTGCAGAGCAACCTGACACACAGCTCCGAGCTTTCAGTCTTTTTTTGGTGTTTTCTCACTGAATATGTCTCAAATGTTCTTCTAACTTTAATGTCATGTAAGGATAGGACCATGTTTGACTCCTGTCAGACCTCCACCGAGATGGATTTGTCCCTCTTGATTATTGAGGCGACAGTGGACACAGGGGTGATCAGATCTTAGGTCTTACAGCTTAGCCAGGCTTTTCTCTAAGGTCTGGATGTCTGCCTCCCCCTCTTCACCCTTGCTTCCGCGGGCGCTGCACTCCAGGAACTCCACCTTCATGGGCAACTGGCTGAACTCAAAGTCCTTGCCCTTCCTTCCCAGATACATGCTGCCACCAATGGAGCCATCCTGAGAGCTGAGGGCTGCGGAGCGAGTCACCCGCAAGGTGTTCCTGTGGGAAGATGAGACAGTGATGAGTGTCTGGATGGATTATAAATCTACAAGGTGACTGGTAACTACAGGATTTAACATATTTGTCACGGGATATTACTCATTCTATGACAGCTGTTTTAATATGTATTTAATGGCTTTGCAGGAGGTTTATCAAGTCTTCACCAGCAGCCTGTTACAAGCTGGAGGTGTGGTGTTTGAAATTTGGAACCAGGTTAACCAGATACATCTTATAAAACAGATAACAAATAACAGTGAATTGTACTCACAGTTCCTTTTCCAGCTGCTGCTGAATCAGTTTAGCTGATTTTGCCATGGTGATATCTACAGAACAAAGATATCAGTGAATAAACTGATGACTGAAATTAACTGAAAATTTGAAAAGTTTGAGAAAGAGCTCCTTCACCTTGTTTGTTGCACGCCACCAGGATGGCTGGAACATTTCTGGAGATCACAGCATCTGTCAACAGGACGTACAGGAACTCTGCCACGTCCCTCACCTCCTTCTGGAAGATGGCGCTGTCCACTACAAACACGATTGCTCTGGAGAGATAGATGACAAGATACAAATATTTAGATATACTAGAGCAGTAAAACTGGGCAAGAAACTTAAGCAGCAGCTACTATTATAATGTAATACTATTTTTAAGGCAAGTAGGACAAATGTTGAGGGTTTCATATAGTTTCAACAACTTGAAGTTTAGACTTTTATATGAAGGAATATCATAGTCAAGAAAACTTACACTTCCCTATAATTGAAGATTAGGTGAAGGAGTCTAATAGAGAGTAACCCTCAAAGTGCAACATTATCTCAAATTACATTGTCACTGCTTTCTGAGGTTTTAATTGAATACACAATCATAAGAAGTCAACACAATAGTTGATATTTGTTTGTAATTGTTATTTCTGGTTGTCCTGTTCTCACCTGGCTGCAGACTTGAACTTCTCCAGGTACTGAGGGCGAAGACTGTCATGTCCCGGCAGGTCTATGAGAGTCCAGGTGCAGGCCTGAACATATGGGAGGGAGACAGGGGACAACTGTAAACCAGGCTTCTCGTGAAAGAAAGGGATGAAGAACAATGGAGGACTCACCCTGTCGTTTTTAGCTTTGTACGGAGCACTGCTGTCAGTGATGGAGGTCTGTGTCCGCTTGAAGTTCCCGGACAGCAGCTGCGGACACACGAAAAGCACAGAAGCATCAGTCTCACACAGCCTGGCACCAGCAGGTCGTCCCGTCACACACAACGTGGCGGGTATAGCTGCAGGGACTCACCCGGCTGAAGAGCAGCGTTTTCCCGGAGTCACACAGTCCGACCAGCAGCACCGCGCTGCGGACAGTCTTACTGCTCAGGAAGTACTTCAGAAACACTGACGAGAGAAAACACAGAGGTTGGCCACTGACTCGTTTTCACATTAATCCTAAACCACTGATGTACGTGAGCAAAAAGCTTCAGTTTGAATGAGTTCCGCAGAGAAAGCTGTGCTACTGACAGTTAAGCTAGCAGTTAGCTTCCTCGCTTGCTATAGCTCACTCAAAGGTTTTGAGGCGCTAATTCCCTTATAAAACAAAAACCATTGCACAATAACAAAGCTGAGCCTCCCGGTTACACAACAGCACCGCTCTGCAGCACCACCTTGTAGCCGAGGGCAGGCTAACGCTGTGGGCCTGGCGCGCTAGGCTAACATTAGCAAGCTAACTTACCACAGGTGATGACAACAACCGCCAGGGCGACGATCAGCGCGATGAGGAACACCGGGTCCTGCTCCTCCAGCTGCTGCCGGAGAGACTCCAAGTAGGGCTCAAACGGGTTGTCTGCCATTTCCATTTCCACGTCTGCTGTCTCTCCCATGTTTCCCCCGGTGCTGTCTGCCCCCATCTGCCCGAGTAAAGCTAATCGTTGTCCTGCTACGTGAGTGGGACACGTCTCCTTGTGTCTGACGGCTGCACGGAGGCTGTGGAGTCAACAGGGGGCGCTGCCGATCAGCACATGTCCAGTTTATTCCCACTGTTTGTGGTTGAGTTTTGGAAACAGAACAAAATACATTGATATAATTTGATTCTCAGATTTTGTCTCATTCTAAGTTTATGAGCGAGACAGTTGCTTGACATGCAAAGTATGACGTAATAAATCTAAAATCTGTTGAATAAAAGCTGAAATTTGCATAGCCCATATTCACATTATTTTTTTTAATTCGAACTTTTAGATTTAATTGTCTACTTTTGTCCTGCCAGTTGGCTTCTGTTTATGTGATATCTAACTATTTGGAAAATAGATTTAGATAATGGTTGCCAAAACTTATTGAAGTTCATCTTTAATTTAAAATCAAATTATAACATTTAGTTTTTGTATTTTCTAACTTTTCATCCATTTTAAACATTTTGGTAGAAATTGGCTTCAATCTTTCATATTGCTATATGCAAAAAACAATCAGTTCAGACATTGGTGGCCAAAGCTTTTTGTAGTTCATCTGTTTTGAAATATCAAGTCAGGTCAAATTACAGTTTTCAACAAAATAATATGTAGTGTTTTTGTCATTTCCAACTTTTCATCTTTGTTTCTACTTTTTTGGTGACAATGGGCTTCAATATCCAACATTTACTTGCTAAAAACTTCAGACATTGAAACTGGAAGTAAACAAAAGAACGCACATTCAAACTAAACACCACAGCTGCTGGACAGAAGTGGCTTGATGATTTTCTTCTGATGAAAATGCTGAGGAAGTCTTTCGGTGAAAATGAACAGACACCAGATTATGTTTGTTTTAACATTATGTCATGTTCATTGTTATCCCTGCTTTGTATCTTCATACTATGCACATATACTATACTAAGTCCTTGTGGGGTCGTGCAATCAAAGCACCACTCGGGTTAATAAACACAATATTACGTTAGAGTGACTGTTCGGGACCACACGCGCATTTTACCCATTCACTCTCATGATCTCACACAGCGCGCCTTTTGCGCACCCACTCCGGCACTCACACCCAACACGCCTTTTAAGCACGCTGGATATTTGACTCCTCGGTCCTTGGCACGATGTCAAACGTCAGAAACCCAAATGATTCTATAGGAAGAGGTTGTGTGTCATTCATTCTGAGCTCATGAGAGGACCAGTCTGTTTCTAGTCGGGAGGGAGACGTGACCAACTCATTAACGGTCACAGTGGAGTTTTTTACTTAGACTTGCTCTCCACTTCTCATCCCAGTTACTGTAGTTCTGAACAGGGCTCACTGTATAACTTCTGGATTTACTTGAACGTCGTCGATATTTTCGGATATTTCTATATTAATTCAAAACAGAGGGGATGGGGTTGACTTTCCTCTACGCGCTCTGTATCTGGATAACGCTTGTCTCCCCTGCGGTGGGAACAGGGTTTGTTTACCGCTTTCCAGGCATCACAGTGCAGCGGCAGCGCATCAAATCGGAACAGAGCGGCAGCACTGGACCCCCAGGTACCGGGACCCGTACCCAACTCAGGTGAGAACAGCTGATAGGAAGCTTTTTCGCTGATGTGAACTGAAATGCTACAGAGCTATTAAATGTATTATTAATCACTGATATTAATTGATTTATTAATTTTCTTATCACGACTTATTGTTTAACATGTTCAATTCCTTTTCTTGTAGTGTTAATATTAAGAATGGAAACTCTCTGTGTTTTAGGAACTGGTGTCAGTACACTGTTTCCAAAACAGTGTCCTGTCAGGTGCACAATGGTTCTGAAACCACAGTGCAGAGAGTGTATCAGGGCTGCCGGTGGCCCGGACCCTGTTCCAAAGTTGTCAGGTACTGATCCCTCGCTGCCACCTTCTTCAGCCAAATCCTATCAGCTCTTTCTTTTGTCTGTGTTATTCCCTGTTTGTCAGTCATGAATAGGATGGATTTAGTGTTTTTGGGGCCCAGCAAAGTCCTTAATCCAATAAAGCCATCTGGGAAAAGTTAGGTCGAGCGAACCAGGCTCTTATCAAAATGAATGAGGAGAGAGCCATACCTGCACTTTCATTGACCGCCAAGAAATAACTGCACACAATTATCAGTCAAATCTAATGATTCAATCATTAGATTTGCCGCCAAAAAACTTTGTAAATGTATTTTTTCCAACACGTTATACTTTTATTGTAGATGCAGCAAGTGTTTGCTCATTATGGGAACTGTTGGGTTTCTAATACGATCTGAACTTTACTATGTTAAGAGCCTTGAGATGACGTAAATTGTGATTTGGCATCATACAAATACAATGCAGCAATCTGATTTTGATATGTTTCCCATCTGGTTGTTATAAATCAGGCGACTGGCTAATTGGGGGGAAGGGTGGGATATTTATCATATAAAAACCATCTTCTGCATTCTGGAACTCCCCAATCAAGAGTATTTAACTGGTTTGTCTCTCTCATCTAACGTTTTTGTGTAACACTGGCAAGCATAGAAAAACTGTGCACAGGTGTGGGTAAAAACACTGTTGTCATACTGTCATACACTAAGAAAGAGTCTAAACAAGACAGGTAGAAACAAGCAATGAGCAAGCAGCAATCCCAGGTATCAAACAAATGGTAATATACACAGAGGTAGCATTGACTGTCTGACAGGTAACAATAGCCTGAGTACACAAAGGATTTACCAGAGGGAAATACGGAGACAGGACATAGACAGGTAGAGGTGAAGAGGTGAAGTGGCGTCTCTTCCTGTGTGTTTGCGTTTCTGCAATTTCCATTTCCCTGTAGTCAATTTCCATTTGTTTTCTTTCCAGCTACAGGACCCTCATCCGACCATCCTTCAAGGTCACCTACAAACAAGTCACAGCACTGGAGTGGAGATGCTGTCCAGGCTTCCTGGGAGAAGAGTGTCGTGAAGGTGAGTTTCTCATCTCTGTTTTCTCTTCTTTTTCTTTCACATGATGCAACTTTCTGAAACAGAGGAACAGACTGTGAGAATCGTTCTCTGTAGCACTGAAACAGAGGCCATGTGTTTTCCTCCGACCCATCTGTGTCTTTTTAGTAGCACCAGGCAGCTTTTCCCACATCAGAGCGTTTTTTTTATGTTTGGTGGTGTGTAGTCGGGTAGTTCGCTAATCGTGCTTCTGTGCAGCTGTCGGCCTCTTGATGTTATTGTGACGTTGTTTTGAATTCAGGCTTAAAGTCTGCTTTGGATTACTTAAGAGAACTTGGATTGCAATAAAACAACAGTTGAAAGGGATCCTGTTTACCTTTTTTCATCTGGGCCTGGAAGGAGGAGGATTAAAATCAAAATTGTTCTCCTTCTGTCTCATACTGTCTCTTTTATTTTATCATCATAGCTATCACAGTCAAAACTATAAAGGGACTCAGTAGCGTGGGTACCTCCACCAAGGCCCAGCAGTCCTCTTAAATTCAACCAAGCTGCACCAAATTTCTCATCAGTTCCCTAAAAATGCCCGACCCTGGGAAAATGGTGAAAAACGCCCTATATCTAACAGTGTTAAAGAAAGTGAAAAACTAAATTATCTGTCCCCTGATCCTAATGAATTCTTCCCTGACACATTCAGCATCCTCCCATTAAGTTTCACGGAAATCCATCAAGTCCAATACGTTGTTTTTGTGTAATCAACAAACAAAGGGGTGAAAGGAACTTGTGAGCAACATCCAGCTGTGGATTGTAAAGTGGGAGGTATAGTCTGTGTTTAGGTGGTGGGCAGCTCAGCTCCTGGATAGAACCGACCGCAGACTCTGAGCCCAGTGAAGAGCAACATTTTCAGCCACCACAGTCAACATGAAGCCACAGAGTGGGAGGTGGATGGAGGTCTAATGTAGGGCTGCCTTCACTCTGCTGTTTATACACCGTGCATTCGGAAAGTATTCAGACGCCTTCACCTCTTCACCTCATGTTTTGTTGCAGCCCCTAAAAACATCTTTACTTTACTTACCATCATCAATCTACACTCACTACACCATAATGACAAAATCACCTGGATTGGAGTCTGTCATGATCTGCCCCTGTTAAGGACTTTTGAGACTTGTTACTGGTTTGTGTTTGTATTTCAGTTTAAAGGACTTTACACTTATTTTTCAGTTGTTTGGACCTTGGTTTTATTATTTCCTGTTTTACTTTGAAGTTTCTTATTTTGTGTATCTCTCACGTGATTTACTTAGATGTCTAATTCATCCTGTTTCCCGCTCCTGTGATTATCTGACCCACCCTGATGTGTTATTTAGTCTGTGCGCTCCCAGTCCTCCTTGTCAGTTCCTCTGTTCGGTGAGTCTGTTAAGTTCCTGTTAATTCACACTTGGTTCCCCAGTGTTTCCAGGTCTTGTTCCTGAGTTTTTTGCTCATGTTTCTGCTTCCTGAGGTTTTTTTTGTCTGTGGATACCTGAGATCTTAGTACCTGCCACCGAATATCCTGTTTGCAACCACCTGCCCTGTCTACTCTTTGGGTCTAGTTAATCTGTGGATAATTCAATTGACTGACATTATTTGGAAAGACACATCCCCGTCTAAGGTCTCACACCTGACAATGCACATCAGACCAAAACCCAAGCCATGAGGTCGAAGGAACCTCCTGGAGTTATCAAAGACAGGATTGTTTCGAGGCACGGATCTGGCAAAGACTACAAAAAATCCTGAAACCTCCCAAGAGCCACAATGACCTCCAGTAATCCTTAAATGGAAGAAAATTGAAACATGTAGGAGTTAACTGCCTGGAGAGAGGAACCCTGGCAAGAGAGGTGACCAAGAACCCAAAGGTCACTCTGGATGAGCTCCAGAAATCCTGAGTGGATGTGAGAGAAACCCCCAGAGAGAAGGTCTGAATAGTTATGTCAGTGGGATTTTTTTAAGGTTATGGGTATTGAGTTTAGATTGATGAGGGAGAAGCATTTTTATTTTTATTGTACCATAAAGTTACCACACAACAAAATGTGAAATCAGTGAAGGAGTCTGAATTCTTTATAAAAAAAGAGTCTATATTGCTCACAACCATACTCACATGCAGTTATTTAAAATGCAAGAAATGTTATTTTAAAATTATTTAGTACACCAACCAACTTGGTAGTTTTTTTTTTTTCGTATTGGGAAATACAGCCGTTCTTGTAAGTAATTGAAAAATGCTGGCACGGCCCGTTCACCGTCGTCCAAGATTAACAGTTACCTCAATGAGCGAGTTGTGCCTATTGGTAATAATTACCACACCTTGTTCCATTTTGCAGAATTATTGGTTGTTGCACTTGGATGGGCATGATCTACCATGAGTTCAGAAAACACTCCCTAATATTAAAGGAATAAACATAGACATTATTACAAAGCCGTTGGAAACCATTATTTGCCTGATGCTGGATATTATTCCTTACAAAGATTAACACACAGCCATAAATGCTGAGTCTGTAATGCAGAGATTATGGTTCACTTGAGACCAAAGTGGTTGCAGGAGTGTGAAGAGGTAATCTGGCTGTTTATTTAACATTTACTGAGATTTTTTTGCACGTTCGAATGGCTATGGAGCAGGGGGAAAATCGCCTCCATATGGGGAGACAGAGGGCCAGGTTCCACTCAGAAGAGGAGACCCTCAAGACAAAGGCTGATGTCAGGGATGCTCGGCCTCACACTGAGGAGGAGAGGGAGCGCTGGCAGGGGTCAGTGTGTCAGAGTTAGAGAACGAGAAGACGCACAGAGGAGAGAAAGTTAGGACTCGTGCACAGAAACATCAAGGTGTTAGAGTTGGCGAGGCTCAGACAGCTGTGCAGCAACATGCAAAGAGGAGAAATGCAAAGAGAAAAGTGAAGTGTAATGAGGAGTGTGTTTGTCCCTCAGGACTCCAGCTGCTACAAGCTGCCCAGACGGCAGCGGAGCAGAGAGCCGGTTCTGTGGGAAAGTGGCCCCACAGAGATTAATGACCATGACGTTCCTCCACCGGGTCTTTGTAACATACGTGACCGTGCTGAGATCACAACAGCTATGAAACAAAAGCTGGTTCTCCTCATGTACGTTCATCTGTGTACAACACAAAGAGGTCAGGCACAGCATCATATCAGGAATACCTTGGAAATAAAGGTCGATCCTATAATAAAACCATCAGAGAAGTTATACCACAAACTTTTTTCTGTGATTCTTTAGAGAATCTTTTGCTTTGAGTTCTCTAAAGTCCTCACATTTTAAGAGATCTGTTAAATCATCAATCGTCAAGTTCATATAAAAGAGTAATTTGGTATTTTGGAGCATTTCAATGCCACTTTCACATGTGTCTGTTAAATATAAAACTGTATGGTTATTACACTGGACTTAGGTATACGTTGCGTTAACATTACGGGGGGAAAATCCACAACCAGGTGAACACACACCAGATTAGTCAGCTGAGTTCACACGAAGCCACGCTGCGGATTCACTACAGGAATCAAATGTTTTATTTAGCTTAGCTTAGAAATGGTTCTGCACACAAACCATCATGACTTTTACACATTTTTGGTTTGAATTACACAAACAGGATGTAATTTATATAAAATAAAAGTGCTGATTGGCAAATTTAGTTTTTTAAACCTTTGGTCAGAACCAGCCTCAGGGTTCCCATGTTTCCATACTTTATGCTAAGCTAAGTTAACCATATTCTGGCTCTAATGTCTTGTACATTATAGTAAACAGGCAGGAAAGTGGTATCAAATACACACGGCAACAAAACAATAAGTATTTTCCCCAACATGTCAAACGTTTCCTGTAAGTGTGGATCATTTCGGTCAGTAACAGAATCCTCTGTCACGAGGCCAACGGCCGAACATGAAGCTCGAGTAGCAGAAAACTGTTGCGTGGCTCGGGGCCAGATGTTTTATCAGAGCGAGCGAGGACAGCCTTAACCAATGAAGATGACATCACCTCTGGTTTTAGTTTGATGAGATTCTGGCTCCACTTCAGAGGCCCCTGAGGCCCTCGGAGACGGAGAGACAGGGCACATAAAGAAAGCTAGAGTCAGATTTTAAATCTGTGTAAGCTGAGGAGTTCCTCCCACCTCTGCACGCACTCTCGTTTCCATTTTCCATGCTCTGAATCATTTCTGCATGACACTGATGCCTTATTCTTTAGTTACCATTTAATCATTCTGAATGAATACATTGAATAGTGTTTCCCTTGTTTTTTTTATTGTTTTTTTAGGGAAGGCTCACTACACAACAAAGGAGCTCAACTTGTAGAATTCAACATTAATGCAACAGATGCTTTACAGCACTATCAAAATGTTTACAGCTAATCAGTTTATCGGCAAAAAAACTATTCAGCCAACTGAATTATTAGCTTAGTTTTAAAAGTAAACTAGAATGGCACTATGTACACCCACCAAGGCTGCAACTGTTTATGAAACCACACTTAAATTCACTGCATCAAGATCATTATTTGGAGCTGCATCAAATTCACACTCTCATAAATATCACTCCCCTAAACATGATCCATAAATTTTTCTCTGAGAAGTCAACAAAAATGTTGAGAAACGCCCTCGTCTCACAATGTTAAAGGAAAAGATTCCTGGATCTTCAGCCTGATACGGATCCGCACCAAACCTTTAATGGGTTCTTCCCTTGTGTCACGCCATAAAATTTCATGAAAAAGAGTGTTTTTTGCTAATAATCAAACAAAGATGAAAACGTAACCTCCTTGCCGACAATAGTTAAACGCTGTCTCCTCCCAGCCTCTGAATTGGGAGGATTGCTGTTCCTCGTTATCTTATGTGAATTTAAGCTGAACATATTCACATGTTGGACTATTATTCACACAAAACAAGGAATTTAAATGCATCACATCTGGCTTCATGAAATTGCAACAGACTTCTGCCACTGTTCTCACGCACTATTCATATAGAGCTTTTCAGTCTTGACCACTCAAGGCCCTTCACAGTACAGTTTGGCCATTCACCCATTCATACATACTATGTGCAGGACTTTCTCTTACAAGCATTTATCACACAAGTTGGGGTTCAGTGTCTTGCCCAAGGACACTTCGGCATGTGGAATGGAGAAGCACTGACCCTCTAGTTAGTGGATGACCTCTCCTGAACATACACCAAACATATGACACTGAGCTCTTGAAGCTGCAGAAATCTACAGAGGTAATGCTGTATTTTGAAATGTTCAATGAATCACTCATTAATTCTACAGTGGCAGTGTTTTCTCAGTTGGTTTTGGCTTTTTACGAGCCCTCTAGTGTTCCCTGTGTTCGTGTGTGACTCTTGACCCACTCAGAAGCGGCGTTTTTATTTTTGTCCTTTTACGGTTTAACCCTCCAACACTCAAGGCTGTGGCTGGACTCCATGCAGGGCCACATAGGGTCACAACGCCTGAATGTTTCTGCGTTTGCTAAATGGAAAGTAGGCGTTTTCTTCAACGCATTTTCGTTGACACCCTGACCCGTCAATAATTTTGACAGTCTGGTGTGTGCTGCTCTGCAGTATAGTGCATCTCGACATTTACATTTTCACTTCCAGCAGAGTTGTGCTAACACATGACGGCATGGAACACATTTGGAGAGAAATGTGTTCGTAATTTCCCCGCCGTTGGCCCTTGCACCCCCGGCGCCCGCCTCCTCCTCGCCGCTCCATCCCAGCAGCACCCCAGCATCTATCTGCACACATGATCCCATTAACAAGAGGTATAGTGGGTTATGTCTGTGCATTGGGGGGGGGGGGGGGTTAGTGCCAGAACCTCCTCCAATGAGAGGGGTAAGCTTTGAAGCTCAGGAAAAGGAGTTTAGCAGAGTTAAATGCAGGGTGTGCCAGGGCAGGATGTTTTTTTAGGTGGAGTTAATTATGGATTTCATTAAAAAAGTGAAAAGGTGGCTGAAAACTTTGAGTGTCATATGTTAATTTGTTAATGCTACAGCTGTGGACGTCACTGTTTCTCCTCTGCAGCTGGATGAGAAGGAAGTGAGGGAAGTTTGCTAAAACCCCACCGTTGGAGGGATTATCTTGAAAACCAGCTATATTATATATCATCCAGAAATACTTCTGTTTTTCCACTTTATCATCCTCTCTCACCCCCACGCGGACCATTGCTCTTTTGCTTACTCTTGCCACCACTGGCCTCTTTATCTTCTGTGTTTTTTACTGCTTTCTACTTCCTCTGCCCCTTAGATCTCCCTCTCGCTTTTCCTCGGAGTAAAGCGATAAAACAGAACCATATCCCACATGTGCTCTTCTAGTCCACAAGCTTTACAGCATGAGGATATGACTGATGTCTCTGTTACGTCCCTGCTTGTGCTCAAATATAGGTCAGACATTAACCTTTGACCCACTGGGAGCTGTAGTGGCTGTTCCTGCCTGGTCTGATCTGCCTGATGGACGATGCTCTCTGTTCATGCTCCTTCTGTGGGCTTTTTTCTTTTCTGTCACCACCTTATCGTGGAGTCTTCCCGTCTCTCAATGACATCTTCCCATTTGTCCCCCATGTCTTTCTGTCTGCAACTCCACACATCTGTTTATTCAAAGTTAAGCAGATAAAGTTCCTGAGGTCAAACAGAGACAGAAGTTTCCACATCGGTCAGTGTGATCTGCAGGTTTGTGTTGTTTGTACTCTTGGTGCTGCTGGGAAATCCCTGTGTGTGAATTTCGAGGTTGCATGACAAGTTTTGTGATTTATTTTGTGAGAGATCATCTTTGCAGTTGTGGCTTCATGGTCCATTATAAGACTTCAGGTCAGTTTATGCTCAAACTGAACTGGCTGGTACTGCATGTTGGATACACTGGAAGATGGAATGAAAAGGTGACATTGATTAAATATGAGGACGCAGGCACACACACACACACACACACGCAAACACACACACAAACACACAAACACACAAACACACAGTCTAAAGACATGCAGCTTTAGGTTTATTGAAAACTCTGAATTGTCTGTAGGTGTCAATGGGATCATGACTGGTTGTGTGTCTCTGTATCAAGGCTCCAGCTGCCTGTGACCCTCAAAGGATAATACATAGATGATGGATGGATGGATGTGGTGGGGCTAAATCATTCCACTGTCTATGTTTTGCAGGATGTACTCCAAATTTTGAAACTGGGGGCTCTAGGAGACCTCCATATTTCCATTTTGTCGTGGCATTCACGTGTCAATGTTTCTGATATATGACTTGTGAGCAGGGATATTCTGCTGCTCCTTTTTTCCGCTCTGTGTCTCCACCCTTTTCATTCTCACCATTTCATTAGACACGGCTGCAAAACGACTGGCACCTCAAACACATCGGCCTCGTTTCGGCCGATCACAGTGGCGTCGTCTCTCCTCACCAGATTTACGGAGCATCGTCTCATAGCATGACGATGACTCCACGTCTGTGCAACAGCAGGGCCATCCATCTCTCACTGTGACTGATGTGTTGAGAACATTGCAGCTTCAGAGCAGTAGCAGAGGGCTGTCTTGACTGAGAGGCCGGAAGGTGCAGGGTGATCTCATGATTGGATGCATTTCCTGAGATATTAGGGAAGGACAGAGTTCTCAGATAAAAATGTTTGTCCCTGTAGCATGACCAAGTCTCTTGAGTGGTGGCCCTTACTAAGGCAGTATTTCATTTTCTACCAAATAATGACATTAAAGCTGCTTTCAGACATGGAGAGAAGTCCAGACATTTCTCTGAAATTTTCCAGAGGGGCCTGTATGTGAAAATGCTAATTTTCTAGCCAGAGACATTTTTCAGAACTTTTCCTGCCAGCCCCCTTGTACAATGTGCAGAAAATGCCAGAGCGAGTCCATGTGAAAGTACAGCAGGAAATTCTCCAGGAAAATTCACAGTGAGCGAGTGGACGTGTTGATGACAGATGAAAAACTGGAAGAATACAAATATCTCCGGATGAAGGTTTTGGTGATAATGGCCGACCTCTGTCTTGATGTGCTGTATTCAAAAACACTCAATTTCCGCCATTGAATTCATGGGTTGTGTCCTGCCTCCCGACATTGTCCTGTTGTGAACACGTCTGACCCACACAATCTCCTCCATATATGAAAGGCAAACTCCAGAAAAATGTCGGGACCCAATTTTCCAGACATTTTCAGTAGTTCATGCCTGAAAATGGCTCATGTGTCAAATATAAAGGACAATTCTTTAACCTGCTAATTCTTAGCATTTCTTACTTGCAAAGTGTTCCGTTTATATAAATAGTGTGTGGCCAGTCAACTGGCATCATGGCGAGAAATACTTAATGGTCCCTCTGTGGACAAGAAGACATCTTGGTTTTCAAACAGGGTTTCGTTCACCCTCCTCCACCAGCCACCGCAGTCAAAGTGGGTGTGTGATTTAGTGAGGGAGAGAGTTTGTGACATTGTATGTGAGTCTGCCTGTGCATATGTTTGTGTGTGTGTGTGTGTGTGTGGGTGTGTGGGTGTGTATTCTGTGCCAGCTGTTTTTCATGCCAGCAATAGCTGACCACTTGCTGGCTGGGGCTGACACACAACAGGGCCCTGGGATGCAGCCAGCTGTCAGAGGGTGTCTGTGGTCTGAATGCACACAAACACACACACACACACACTCTGGACACAGACGTGTGTGTGTGTGTGTATCTTGGAGATGTAACAGTGTCTCATAAGAATGTCCAAGAAGATGTTTCAATTTATCATTTTTTTCTGTCCTCCCAAGCAAGTTTTTAACAACATGTGTCCCCATAGCGTAAAACATTACATTTTAAAGTAAAGAGATGCTTTATGTTTAACGTTAAGGTTAGTTTAATTTTATGGAATGCAATACACCAATGATTGTCCTCTCTAAGATAGATATACAAGGTTGTGGGAGTGTTTGTGTGTGTGTGTGTGTGTGTGTGTGTGTGTGTGTGTGTGTGTGTGTGTGTGTGTGTGTGTGTGTGTGTGTGTGTGTGTGTGTGTGTGTGTGTGTGTGTGTGAGCAGGTGATTTCTTTGATCCACATCCAGCTCTAATGTAGGAAATGTAGCTGTCTCGACAGACGACGCCTGCAGTCTGACTCACACTCTTGCCAAGTTATCCGTGTTCTGTCTTGTACCACGATCACTAATGATGACTCGTCAAACAGGTTGGTGCTTTCATAGTTTCCTGTGATGACACATGCTCATTGTTTTGGCTCATGTGATGTTCTAATGAAGATTTATCTACACGGAGTTTCTTATCTTATTGACACCGTGTGCTTTGCCTGGAGGGAGTGTGATCTGAGCCGTTCCAAGTTTTCTCTCAACCCTCGACAGCTGAGCATATGACTAACATCAGCTTTGTTTCTGTACCTTGTTATTTATGGTCGTGTAATCCATTTACGCGGTGCATTATCCAGCAAGCTGATATTTTTATGGCATTTAATTGCATTTTATGAGATTAAAGTATTCTGTCGTTGTGATTATTTTGAACTCATGTAAATGGGTAAAACTTGAACAGATGTAATACTTGTCCTGGCATCTTTTTCAAGCAACTTTTCATGGAGATCAGTTTTAGCATCTGAATATTTCACATTTTTTCTCAAACATGTGTGTCTTTCCCTTTGGGGCAGAAACCGTTCGATATTCTCTCTGTTTGTTTTGCTTCCCACTAAAGACAACATGATTCTGATTCTTTCCCATGAGCTGAGAGCAGTCCAAGAAAAATAAGCCGGTCTTATGTTGCAATGGTGTAATTATGGATCCAAACAGACTCTATAACCGCGGTCCCGTTCTAAACATCGGCTCAAGCACAGCGGAAGTTTGGTTTTCTAAACCAACATAATTAAATTCCAACTGCAGGAAACAGAAATCCCTCCCGCCACATATAGAAAATGAAATGCAGTTGTTTTGCTCTGGTTCACATTTATGGTGGAAAGACTGAACTCTGGTGTTCTGCTCTGTGGTGTGTGTTTATGACATAATAAGATATGACTGGATTATTTCTGGATCTCTCTGGACCAGCGATGGAGATGGAACAAGTTATCTTGTTAGGAGTGAGTAACGGAGCTATAGTAGATTCCTTTTTAGGCCTGAGGAGCAGAATCCA